>CM057337.1:830035950-831235950 GCA_030015575.1 Agapanthus africanus | reverse complement strand
AATCGCATCATATGCTTATGCAGATAAGCACTAATTAGCTACCGCACACTACGCCTTAACATAGTCAACAAACATAGCACGAATACTAACTAGTACTTATCTGAAATGACGGAGGGCTACGACAGGTTTTTCTGAAAACCTATTGCGTAATGAACTTGATATCGTCGTAGAATCAAATGATTTTGAAATGGAGTGTTTTTTAGGCTTTTCCAGTTTTGCTAAAGGGGTCACTCCCGGTGAAGGGATCGTCGGCCCTTTCCTCGTCGAATGAGGTGCGGGATATATCATATATATCACTGTGCAAAGCAAAAACACTTAAAAGCAATCAAAAGACAAACCGAGTGTGTAGCATCTGCCAGTTATTGCTAAAGGAGTCACTCCCGGTGAAGGGATCTCGGTCCTTTCCTCATCGAATAAGGTGCAGGATATATCACATATACCGCTGTGCAAAGCAAGAACTGTAGCTACCTGTTTTATTTTGAAATTCGATTCCACAACATCTTAGGTTTCTTTTACTTTCATTAATCACATTAATGAAGTCCCATCATTTAAGTTACCTAAACATCACAGATAAATACGACGTACACTTATGCCATCCGTATTCGCCTCGATGTCCCCTCGTGCACCGTTAGGTTAGGTAACTAACGGCAGAGCGGGGCAGGGCTAGCGCGGGTGTAAAACATAAGTAACGCCTATATAATATATCATATATACTATATACTGTATCTATCACAGAACATCACATGATCACATCACAGATATCGCAGCAGAAGAAACATATGAGATATTGGATATACTAGGACGTCCGTGTTTTCAATACGAGCCAGTATAAAACACGGATTCCACGGTCGCGATGAATAGCCAAACCCACACCCCTAGACCCCTACGAGAGCGGCAAGCAACCCTACCAATTCTGGAGTTAGGAGACCCGGACCCGACTCCTCGAGTTGGTCTCCCACTGGACTCCAGAACCCGGTTACTTGTGCCCTCCTCCTTGGGTCTATCCTAGTGTGGAAAAGTAAATAATATACAAAGGGTGACAACTTCCGCAACCTGGAAGTGCCCCAATAAATGAATATTACATACAAGTTTTTACATAAATGAAAATGAAAAACACTCATCTCACATAAAAAACCCCCGGCTATTCAAACACGACGATCCAATATAACATATCCAGCAACACATAACATCACACGTCATCAACGTAAGTAAATATGCGCATCCCAATTGTCGTTGACATATAGCAACGAAACCGGCGATATCACATATTACACTTACGGTCACAGAAAAGAAAGTGTAAAACTACAACAGTTGGAATCCGCAATCTCCATAGACATCGCATGCCTGACCAAATGAATTACTTAGACATCGCATGCCTAACAATTATAAACCCCGCATTTTAGTCTCATTATCGAAAACTCTTTTCAATATCAAGTCGGGGAATTCAACAAGATTCCCGACATCCTGATCGAATGCTCGTCGCAAACTTCAGTAGGCGGCCGCACCCCCGATGCCGTCGACGAAGTGCACCAAGGCGGAACACCGCCACCGCGAGCACCCAAACGGATGCTTTCGGCGACGGGGTTCTCCTACAGTCACTTGGTCGGGGCTATGGAGTGAGGCTGTCTATTAAGTTTATCCGGTGAGTATCCGCGTACGCTACGTGATTGCGACGGACTTTTGATCACATCAAAATTCCGTGGCAACCGATCAAGTGAGACTAAAGTACTATGTTTATAACATTCATTCAGTTATCTCATAACTATTTGCGAATTCCAAGTATTGTATCACATTCCGGATAAATAGAAAATGCTAAACTTTTCGATCGAACAATCGAACACCCAAGTTTTCCCGATATAGATCAACACATGAAATAAGTCTAACAACATTCCGTTCGTACCTCAGAACCAACGGTCCAGCCGTAGAAGGGTCAAGCCAACGCCTCACATGTGGCACGCCGTACTGCCCCAAACCCGAAGGTTCAAAGGGCAGTTCAAGACGGTCACATAATCGAGTTAAGGTTTGTTGTCTTCTAGAGGGTCCATCGCGTTACTTGCACTACTTAGAACGTCGTTAAACTACGGAAAAATCCAACACTTGGAAATTTCCCGACAGGGGAAAAATTGGGTATTTATATCCGGTCGAACTTTTTAACATATTCTAAAATTTATCCGGAAAGCCACACAGACAAAATTTGATACTCCAATCGAAACACCGAATCCCCAAAACAATCCCAGAAAATTCAACTCTTGAATAAATATTAAAAAATCCCAGAAAATCCAGCACCCGAAACCATGAATTACTGTACAAAAATTATAGGACAATACAATAATACGGCCGCGGAACCGCCGCATAAGCAGGGCTTATGCCGCGGTTCCGCCGCGCTCTGGAAGCTTCAATGGAAAAATTTTGTATCTAATTCTTAGTTTTTCCTGCTGAATTTTTTACGAATTTTTAATTTGGAAAAATCCACGTTTTCAGAAAACGTCTAGAGAGCACATTTGAGTTGGGGTTTCGGGTTCGTTCGGGTTTCAAACTTCGTCTGGACTTCGCCTAAGGCTCTAGTTAGGCTCTGATACCACTGAAAGGTTCCTAGGCACCCTAATGAGGTCTCATAAGGCATCAACCATACCAATTTCAAAAATACGGTGCCGAGAAACCCTAGACTACGGATCGTTAGCTAGATGTCTAGGCGAAAAAGAAACTAGTTAACAACTTAACTAAAGTTTAAACGGAAATACAACCTTTGTAGATCCGGTGCTCCACCTCCATAGCTCCGCAACGAAGTCCCCTCGCTGTCCAAATGAATTCCCGGGCTCTAGCGTCGGCTTCGTCGGAGAAATGGCGAGCTAGGTCGTCGATATCCATGCCGAAGATGATCTACGTCGAGGCATCGCTAGATCAAGCTCCAACTTCACCAAGTCAAGAAACTTGTGAAGAAAACACACTCTACTACTTGGCAAGAGATAGAGGATGAAGAAATAGGAAGTGGGTAGACTTTAGAATTGGATTTCTCACTCTTTTTCTCACTTTGCCATTAAAGCTTTCAAGCTTTTTCTTGAAGTGAAGAAGAAGAAGAAGATGAAGAATATGATAAGTGTTAATTCAAAAAGGAAAAGAAAATCAAACCTTATCATATTCAAACCATGGTTTAGTGTAGAGAATGAATCATGGTTAAATGGAATGGTTAGGGTCAAGCATGAGACAAAATGGTCACTTGGTCAAAGTCTTCATGAAGCTTCAAGAAAGATCAAAGAAAGCCACCATTTTTCTCTTTTGCTATTATTTTCCAAAACTAATAAATAAATAAATGAATGAATGAATAATCATAACCCTAACCATTCATATAATCATGGTTCAATCTTCACACAAACACACGTAGACATGTATCATCAAACATGATACAATCAAGTGCACAAAACTATATCGAATATACAATGTGCACATCCGAGCGAGAAAATCCATCTTAAGTAAACTGATACTAGTTGATGCAAAATAATATATCAAATATATAATTATGCATTAAATCATTAAATCAACACTTGATTTAACGATCCGGTCATATCGCATATAACCGACTAGTATCCTATGTATCAGCTTATCGAATCAATACTTGATTCGATAACTAGGTTATATCGCATACAACCAATCGATACATTCATCGCGAGAATAGAATACGGTATCACATACACGCATTATTCTCGGTCCCGCACATATCTCATATGCACTCCTATTTCGTTTCGCTTGAGCCAGGAAACCTCTGTGTAGGACTCTAAAGACTCGTCAATACGCCGGCAGCAGGTGATGATCATATCAAACACCCACAAGCCGCAAGCGGTCTGCTAAACGTAACGGCCACCCGGGTATTGAGCGATCTGAAGATCGACGAGCAAGCCCGCTCACACTCCAGTGAATCCAACCAGTAACAATACCGTACAGTCCGGTCTGATCGTCTGATATGTCGCATGTCTCGCCTAGGGGTGGTAAACGTCAGACCCCAATAGCTCGATAAGTCGTGTCGATATGAGGTCTATAACAATTCGAGAAACTACTTGTAACACTTACCAGTATATCTCAGCAACCCTGGCCAGGGATTTCCTGTTATAACCAATCGAACACAGCGCAACATCAACCCCCTATACCGGGAGAGACGAATCCCCTCCTATCGCTCATTGCCTCCATGTGACTCGGGACTGTACCCAAAAACCACCGTTTTGCACGCCCTCTTGGACGTGGTAAGATGGAAATCAAAGCACAGTGGGAACCACACAAGACTCTATGACGATCTCGGGTCAACAGACTACTCTGTACCAGTGTCACCAGAGAACTGCCATCTGACGTGAGGTATAATACCATCTGGGAGTTCTCGGCGAGTCCGTCCAGTGTACCCAGTCTCTACTGAGCACCCGTATATCATCTCTGATGTCAAACACCAATGGATATGGGATCATCCATCGCCCATCTGTATGGGTCGAGAAGGTACACGCTAGTCTACTCTGGTATATCGATGCCCCGTCTCGATACACCCACGACTAGGGACTTTGAAGGATGTACTTATGGACTACCATGTCCCCACTAGTATGATCCGCATCATAGTTCAGGTAGTCAAGTACACATCCTAAGGGCTTTACCAACATGTAACAGAGAGACAATCAGTGTACACGTTAAGGTAAAGTTCAACCAGATAGCATACTATCATGTCGAGCAAGAAAGTCCTCCCTATATATGTCCCAGCATCCACTACAATATACATCCAATGTACAGTAATGGCCTCTAGGGCATACATATAACTAACATAATATACATCATGTGTACAATAATGGCCTCTAGGGCATACATATAACTAACATATATTACCTTTGCATTTCTCCAGAACACCCCGTATCACTACGAACATCCACTTCCATTGGATAAATCCATCGTATAGTTACATACGAACTCGAAAGAACTTGTTTCAGATTCGAGGATGGATTCTGCTTCTGAAGAGATTGAATAAGATTATTCGGTTGTCTTTTCCCCTTACCTTCTCTCAGGTTGTGAGGGCTCCTAGGATTAGGAGAAGGTACACCTATTGAGCTTATTGGATAGTCTTCCTCCAAACCATAGGCAGGTGCCGAAAGGTGGGGAAGGAAGAAAGCCAATTAGCTTAAAGGTGGTGTACAGAAGGTATTAAGTAAAGACATATAGAGGGATTAGATTAAGGGCAAAGAAAATTGCGACTGCCATCACTCACGACAAAACCGTATATACCCCTGCCACTCCCACATGCACTTTTGGATTTCTCCAGAACACTCCGTATCACTACGGATATCCACTCCTATTGGATATGCCATCATATAGTTACATACAAAATCGAAGGAATTCGTTCCAGATTCGAGGATGGTTTCCCGGTTCAGGAGAAATAGAATAGGATTATTCAGATGTCTTTTCCCATTACCTTCTCTCAGATTGCGAGGGCTCCTAGGATTAGGAGAGTACACCTATTACTCTTATTGGATAGTCTTCTTCTAAACCTTAGGCTGGTGCCAAAGGGTAGAGAAGGAAGAAAACCAATTAGCCTAAAGGTGGTGTACAGAAGGTAATAAGTAAAGACATAATAAAGGGATTGGAGTGAGAGCAGGTAAATATATGGTTACTGTCATGAATCGGGATAGTGAAAGAGGTGTTACTAGGAATACCAGTTAACCCCTTTTGAAACATTTTCATGTTTCAGTTTCACTGTGCGATATTAATTGAAAACCGTTTTCCCAATTGATATCTAACTCCAGGGTATGTGTTTACCAGATCAGTTTCTCACATCTGTATGTTATTACGGATGGTGAGTGGGAGTAAGATATTGGGAATTGGATAATTAGATCCTCATTATATCGGAATTCGTTGTAATTGATGATATTTGAGGAAATCATATGGATTTTGCCGGATGGCAAATATTGGTTTTGAATATCTGTTGTTATACACCTATTTCAAACTGATATATATGTACGTTTATTTTATAAAGTGAGATATAACTTTTTGAAATAATGTCCATGACATTTACCTATATCAGTTGGTGATTAGGTAAGGAGCATTCAACAGCGGTGTAATTCTTCTTAACCATAGTACAGTTTTTCAACCTACGACGCATAGGGTTTGAGTTATTGAACTCAGGGGACTTATACAGAGAATTGTATGTTGTCCAGTGTCCATTAGGACAAAGGGGTTGGTACTCGTACTATATTCTGTTTATTCATGACTTCTCCAGTTCTAGACAAGTATTTCATTGAAATGCAAGGTCCAGATATTGAGAAGTTATAGGTATAAGAATAAAGAAGAGAACCATTTGTTGGAAGTATCAGGATTCTTCGAGAAAGTCAAAAATGTAGATATTTGTGTTTGGTATTCCGTTGATAGTAATGGTTTTTGAGAACTTTCTTCTCTTTCAGGTTACTCATATATGGATGCACTCCTTGATGAATAATGATGATATGCCTCATTCCATTTGGTTCATATGCACTGGAGACAGCTGCATGATTTTGAATCCGGTTCCAATTAAATTAGTGCTTTTGTTCCTATATTGGATATATATAGAATCAATTTATATCTTAACGATATTAAGGTATAGAGAGTTGTCCGACTGATACTTAAAACCAGAATCCGGATAAACTCGAGGCACGTTTCAGTAATGGCAGTTTGTGGGTTATCCCGGGTTTTGACGAGGGTTAACTTTCTACCATCAGGAAGATCAATAGTGATATTGTTCTTGAATCCCCACGGTTTTAGTAAAATGGATTTTTTTCAGAAAACAGAAGTGGGAGAATGGTAGAACTGGAAGTGATTCCAGAACTAAAAACGATCGCTGAAGATTTAATAGAACCTGAAAATTCAATTGGATTTGACATTCCATTAGCCACTCCGCAGATTTGGTGAGTAGCCTTATGCACCCGAGAGGTACTTCGGTCTTCTCAGAGACGGTGACAGGGAGGTTCTTGTTTACCCAGACTTGCCATTACTGTTGTTCTAGACTATAAGAACTGGCAGGAGGATGAGTATAGCGTCGTTCTAAACTAGCTTTAGAAGTGCACGTGTATATGACTCTGCCAGAGGGTTGTTGTAATCAGTAGGAGCAGCGGAAGTATAGTGGGCAAGTAGCTTATGTCTATTTATAAACTAAAGCAGGTATAGCAGAACTATTTTTGATGTGACAGTCATAGGCTTTGACTTCTTCAGAATAGGAGATGGATCTGCTAAGAAGGTAGTAGAGAGTGATGTCCAGGTATTAGGATGGCATGCACTTATAGGAAGAGATATTCTTATACTACGATCGATTATACTGTGGTTGTCACAAAGTTGTTTCTCCACATAGGATATGGATATAATATCAGGTTTTCTGGTTTCTAGATCTATGGTTTTAGATCTAGATTTGGGAAGTATCCTAATCTGGGTACTTTGACATTATTCTAATGGTATTTTAGAATGGAAGACTCCTGACATGGTGGTGTACCTGCAGGTGATGGAGTCACCCTCTCTAAAGGATGTCTTTCAGACTAAAGGGGAGAGGGATTTGCATGATTGGCATATCACTTGCTTAGGTAATTGAGTCAATCATGTGATGTTAAGTACCACACCAGATGTTGCTATTGCACTAGATGCAATAAACATATATTAATCCAATCCTGGAGAAACGTTGGGAAGCAGTTATGAACATAATGGATGTTCTAGGGATATGGTAACAGCAGCCTCCTTCAGGAGACAGTTATCATTTCAGGCTTCCAAGATGTCCTGGATGACAGAGTGGCTGTCTGAGTTATAGTTTTTCTCTCTTCTGAGGGACAGTATGTTGGACAGGTGGTCCAAGCGGATACTGAGGAAGGCATGGCACAGGATACTGATTAAATTCAGTGAACGATACAGTCTAAGAAGTTTGCTGGATTTGGAGAGAACTGGGTCCCATCAGATATCCAGACAAATTCTAAGACAGGTATTGCTCATTTCGGGAGATAGTTTTCTCCGCGAAGTTGAGATATAGAGAGATACAGAAAGAAACATTGGAGCGGATCCACTCACCGAGGCTATTTCTCGAACACAATAGTTTCACAAACAGGCTTTGCGAAACTGATTACTAAAGAAGTTGGGTGTTCGGTATCACACGGGATGTGAGTATGCGACATCGCAATAATTGGCCTTAAGTGCAAGTGGGAGATTGTTGGCTATAGTGCCCTCAAGGCAATTATCTTAATCGCAGGCAGGTGATTATGATGATTGAGAGAGGACCTATACCGGTAGATCAGTCTTACTCGAGATGATAGTATGCTATCTGGTTTGTTTTTATCATCATATACATGTTGATAGAGCTCATAGGATTCTTGCCTGACTACCAGCATTATGATGGTGATCATATACGTGGGAGCTGGTAGTCTATAAGCACATCCTTAAATGTCCCTAGTCGTGGGAGTATCGAGACTGGGCATCGATACTCCAGTGTAGACTAGTGTATACTGATCGAGACCCCGACGAGGGGCGGTGACCAGGTCTCACAAGCCATTGGTGTTAGTTTGTTCACCTAAGATAGTATACAGGTGCTCATTGGGTTATGAGTACACTGGACGGACTCGCCAGGAACCTGCTAATTGGTATTATACCTATTGTTAGATAGCAGTTCTTAGGTGACATGTGTACAGGTTAGTCTGTCGACCTGAGATCGTCATTTGTCTCGTGTGAGTTCCCACTGTGCTTTGATTACTACCCTACCACGGCTCAAAGGAGTTATGCACACAGGTTTTAGTTGGGTACAGTCCCGAGCCACATGGAGGCAGTGATCGGATCATCGGGGATTCGTCTCTCCCGGTATTGGGGGTTGATGTCGCGTTGTGCACGGGTGGCCATCACCAGAAATCCGTGGCCACGGTAGATGAGAATTACCGATCCAGGATTGATAATTTCTCAGGTGGTGATGGGTTTCATGCCGACACTAAATGTCGCGTTGTTAGGGGTCTGACTTTATCCACCCCCCTAGACTCGATATTCGATATTTTTAGACGAACAGATCGGACTGTACGGATATTGTCACTGTCAGGCTCAGTAGAGGTTCAGGATGAGTTTGCTCGTCGGCCTCCCTTTCGCTCAATACCTGGGTAGCCGTTACGTACAGTTAGTGCCGCTGACGTGCTTGTGGTGAAACCCACTGCCAGTGTATTGACGAGTCTTTAGAGTCCCACACAGAGGGTTTTCACAGTTCAGGCGATATGGTGTAAATGACGTATGTTGGTACATACATGTGTCCGATTAAATATGTGCACATGCTGCACAGACTTTAATCAGACGATTGATAATACTAGTGGCTTAGGATTAAACCGGATTATTAAATCAGGTTTTGATTTAATAATTTATATATGTATTTATATATATGTATTCTAGTATTATTGTTCACTATTCATTTTCTCTCTTAGCTATTCGTATTTCTGTACGAGTACGCATATATGTATTTCGATACATGTACCGGGAAGTATTCCGTATTTATACGGAATAGCTTCTAGAAGTGGACACCTCATTTGTATGATTTTCCATTTTTGGAAATTCATTTGTTTCACAAATGAGGTGGAGGAGTGAGATGGCATGAACATGGGTCATAGGTATGGCTTGGAATTGTTTATTTGCAAATTGAAATGAGATATTTTTGTGATTAGAGAGAGAGGGCAGCCACAAGTATTGGTGTGGACTTGGTCATTTTACTTCACTTGCTTCATTGCTTACACTCTCATTCCCACCTCAACAATTAGCCATTCTTGAGTTGCTCATGCCATTGTTTCCTCACCTCCTTCATCTTCTATGGTTGCTCCCTTGAGCAATAGTGATGAGAGAAAAAATATAGTGACACATTCCTACACCTCCACTCTCCATTACTAGCAACCTTGGAGCATCGGTTGCCTCGCTAGACGAGACTGAAACTTGCGTCGTTTCCTTCAGGTGGATCATCGTAGATGGAGGAAGACCGCCAACCAAACTCGATCGAGGAGTCACTAAGAGCTTGGGGATGATGGTTGAAGACCGAAGGACACGGATCAACTCGGTATAACCATCTAACTTCTTATATATAGCTTGCTAGTTTAGGGTTTAAAGTAGATCCGAGCATCGGGTAATGGTAGCGCCAGTTTAGTAAATTTTTATTCCGCATTTGGCCACGGTTTGATGGCCGGGGCGCTGCCGTAACCCAACAGTGATGTCGGGCTCTGGTCCTTGCTCACAGCACAATGTGCCACACGGAACAAAGTTCCATGCCAAGGGGCAGAGGCCACCTCTTGAATCCGTGGGACCTACTCTAGAATAATGGGATCGGGTCCCTGAATCACATTCCGAAGGAGGACCGAACTGCATTATAAATGTAATGATACCACCATCAATTACAGAGGCACCTTTTAAGAGAACCGGCACTACAGGAGCTTAAGAACTCCATAGTTAAGTATGCTCGAGCTAGGGAAATTCTAGGATAGGTGACCACCTGGGAAGTGGCCCCTGTCCGGGTCCGGTTCGCTCCGAAAAACAAAACCGTGTGGCTTCAGCCACAGCGGACAATACCATCTGTACTGGTGCATTGGGCGTTACATTTATGTTGGCCTATGCAGGTCCCTCAATAGTAGGTCTGTGCATCGAGAATGAACCATTGCTCTAGGTGGGGAGGATGTTAGGCTCCGGTCCTTACTCACGGCACAAAGTGCCACGCCAAGGTGTGGGAGCCACCTCTTGAATCCGTGAGATCTACTCTCGAACAATGGGATCGGATCCTTGAATCACATTCCGAAGGAGGACCGAACTGCATTATAAATGTAATGATACCACCTTCAATTACATAGGCGCCTTTTAAGTGAATCGACACTACAGGAGCTTGAGAACTCCGCGGTTAAGCATTCTCGAGCCAGGAAAATTTTGATATGGGTGACCTCCAGGGAAGTGGCCCCTGGCCGGGTTTGGTTCGCTCCGAAGGACAAAACCATGAGGCTTCGGCCACAGCGGACAATACCATCTGTACTGGGGCGTGTGGCGTTACTGGTGATATCTTCAAAAATATGTGATCACCGGCTTCAAACTCTAACGATCTCTTGCTGGCATCTGCCCAACTTTTCTGTCGGTCCTGAGCAGTCTTAATACGCCGTCTGATCATCTGGACCTTGTCCATCATCTGAACTATAAGCTCGGGGCCTAATAATCTCCGTTCACCAACGTCATCCTAACAAACATGGGATCGACATTTCCGTTCGTAAAGAGTTTCGAACAAATCCATCTAGATACTATCTTGGAAACTGTTGTTATAAAAAAACTCCACCAGATGAAGGTGATCCTCCCAAGAACCCTGAACGTCCAGCATGCATGCCCTCAACATGTTCTCGAGCGTCTGAATAGTACGCTCGGACCGTCCATCCATCTGTAGATGGTAAGTCGTGCTGAACTTGAGACGTGTACCCAGACTCTCCTGTAACCCCTTCTAGAAGCTTAAAACGAATCGGGTGTCTCTATTCGATACTATGCTGACCGGAACTCCGTGAAATCGCACTACCTCCTTCATGTACTTCTTTGCAAGTGACTCTGTCGAATGTCTTACTCGGAAAAGTACAAAGTGTGCTGCTTTTGTGAGATGGTCGACGATAATCTAGGCAACGTTGTTGCTTTTTGGACTCTGTGGTAGGGCCATCACGAAATGCATAGTGATGTGCTCCCATTTCCACTCGGGTATCGAAAGTGGCTGCAACAATCCAACTGTCCTCTGGTGTTCTGCTTTTACCTGTTTGCACACTAAGCACTTAGATATAAACTGTGTAATCTCTGGCTTCATCCCGTTCCACCAATAGTGCTGCCTCAGGTCTCGGTACATCTTCATGCCTCCTAGATGCACTGAATAAGCTGAATTGTGAGCCTCAGCTAGTACTTCTTCTCGAACATCGCCCTTGGGAATGCAGAGTCTGCTACCGAATCTCAAAGAACCATCTTGATATATGAGTAAATCTGTCCTCGGTCCGGCTTCCACCTATTCTCTGAACTTCTGCAATCGAGGATCATCGGCCTGTGCAACCTTAATGCGATCTACAAGTGAATATTGCACCTATAGTTGTCAAAGCTTCTCGGTTGTACACGGTGTAACGACTTCTAGTTCATGCTTCTAAAAGTCTTCAATGATGCTCCTCTGACTGGTCAACATCATGACCACTAACTTGCGACTGAGAGCGGCAGGTATGACATTTACTTTCCCGGAATGGTACTATAAGTCCAAGTCGTAGTCCGCGATTAGTTCTAGCCATCAGCATTGCCTCATATTCAATTTCTTCTGAGTGAACACGTATTTCAGACTCATGTGATCCGTGTACACTTCCACCTTTTCACCCAATAAGTAATGTCTCTAGATCTTCAAGACGAAAACCACTGCAACTAACTCTAAGTCGTGAGTTAGGTAGTTCTTCTCATGATTCTTCAGCTATCGTGAGGCATAAGCAACTACCCGACCATGCTGCATCAAAACACAGCCTAAACCTTTCCTTGAAGCACCGATGTGTATCACCAAACCACCTGAATTATCCGGCACTGTAAGAATAGGGGTTGTGGTCAACTTTTGTTTTAGTAACTCAAAAGCCTGTGCACATTACTTTGACCACACAGAAGACACTTCCTTCCACGTAAGCTTTGTCAAGGGTTCAGCAACTCATGCAAAGTCCTGAACGAAATACCGATAATATCCTGCCAAACCCAGGAAGCTTCTGATCTCGGCCATGGATTTCGGTGTCGGCCAATCTCTAATAGATTCTATCTTCAGTGGGTCCCCTGAAATGCCTTTGCCCGGAATAATGTGTCCCAAGAACTGTACTTTGTCGAGCCAGAACTCACACTTGTTCAGTTTTGCGTATAGCTTCACTTTCGCAGAATTTATAGTACAGTTCGCAAATGTTTGGCATGCTCCTCTCGAGTCTTAGAGTAGACTAGTATGTCGTCGATGAATACAATGACAAACGTGTCCAAGTATTTAGCAAAGACTCTGTTCATCAAATCCATGAATATTGCTGGAGCATTGGTAATAACAAACAGCATCATAAGAAACTCATAATGCCCGTATTGGGTCTGAAAAGCTGTCTTGCATACATCTGCAGCTGTTACTCTGATATGATGATAACCCGAACGAAGATCCAACTTCGAAAATACCTTGGCACCACCCAGTTGATCAAATAATTCGTTGATGCACGGAATGGGGTACTTTTATTTATTGTTACTCTGTTCAGCTTACGGTAGTCTATGCACATCCGAAGCGAGCCATCCTTCTTCTTTACCAATAAGACTGATACACCCCACGGAGAAGCGCTTGGACGAATAAATCCCTTCTCCAGAAGATCTTCAATTTGCTTCTTCAATTCTACCAATTTAACTAGCGCCATTCTGTACGGTGCGCGAGAAACTTGTGATGTACCTGTAATCAGGTCGATTGAGAATCCCAAGATGCAAGGAGGTGGTAGACCTGGTAAGTCTTCAGGGAACACATCAAGGAAAACCTGAACGATCTCTGGCGCTGGCTCATTGTCAATCTCCATAGCCGTCAACACCTTCGGCTTAGCTCTATACTTTGCTGGTTCCAAAGATTCGCTTCCTCCCTCGAAAACAAACTCAGGGTGATTGGGGATGCGGAAAGTCACATTCCTAGCTTGGCAATCGATGATCACATGGAATGTACTCATCCAGTCCATCCCAAGAATCGCATCATAACTGCCTGTCCCAATTAAAAGGAAAATCGCATAGAATTCCTTACGACAAACTATAGCTGGACAAGATCTACATTCTTGACTAGACACTATAATACCATTACCAGTATGTATTTCCCATCCCTTGATTAATGGTTCATGTGGTATGGAGTGAGTGTCGACGAAATGTGCAGATATGAAATAATATGATGCTCCTGAATCAAATAGTACTCTAGCTGGGGTATAATGAACAAGTAGAGTACATGTAACAACTTCACCCAAGGCCTCTACCTACTCGGTTGTCATGGTGAAAGCCCGTCCCCGACCGTGAACTGTGTTGGTCTGCCTCTGTTCCAACGAATCTCTGCTGCTATGGTCCAGGTCCTCATTGTAACTCTGTTCGCTGAAGGCAACCACTAACCCGTTGCTGACTGGACCCGCAAAGTAAACACCGTCCCTTGTCATGGCGACAGTCCTTCTGAGTATGCCTGTTCCTATGACAATAACCTCGGACCAAAGCCTTCCTCTGTTGTTGCTGCTGGGGCACGAAGGGACGCTTCATCTGTGTCGTTCCTTGTCTGTGAACAGGTATAACCCCTTAGGACGATATTTGAGTACACGTTGGGATCACTAGGGGCCTTCTGTCACTTGAGCTAGGGCCTTTGAATTTATCGATCGGCATCTTTTGAATTCGTGCAGCGTTGAATACTTGCACGAAAGTCTGCAACTCAAGAGACGCGATCAACTGCTGCAGCTCAAAGTCCAGTTCCTGCAAAAAAACGTCTGGCCTTGGTGGCCTCTGAAGCGACCATATAGGGAGCGAATCGGCTCAGGAAGTTGAATTCTTCCGCATATACATGAACGGGATGGCCGGTCTACTTCAGTAAGATAAATCTTTCCTCTATTTCTTCTTTGGCTGTGGAGAGGAAGTAGTGGTCCAAGAAACATTCTTTAAACTTGCTCCATTCAATCGGCCCACCTATCCTGCTCTCTTCGACGGACCACCAAGTACGGGTCTCATCTTCCAGCTGAATCTTTATCACGTTTACTTTCTCTTCATCGGGGACCCGTGTGATCGTCAGTAGGTTCTCCATATTGACTAGCCATTGCTTGGCCTAAAGTGGTTTGGATAACCCTATAAATACATTCGGGTGTAGTCTTCGGAAATCCGATACACTAACAGCCCTGGCAGGTGTAGCTGGTGCAGCGGCGCCCGTAGGGGCGATAATGAGATCTAAAGGTCCTCCCAATGCGGTAATTGCCCTGAGACCCTGGGTAAGTAGGTCAGTCTTTCTCTCTTGAGCTTCTGCGAGAGTCGTTAGTGCGTTTAGGATCCTCTCTGTGCAATCTTGGAAACTAGAGTCCGAAGAGAGGCCGTTTGGGAAGGTCATGTCGCTGGAAGATAGATGAAATGATATAATTAGATACAAAGATGAAAGCAAAAGATAGTGAAGTGAAAACAACGTAATAAAGCGTAAGTCACGTTATTCCTTTATACTAAACATGGCTCTGATACCAACAAAACCATGCCATGCCCCACTTCCCAAAATACGGAATATGGGAGGCGACTAGGCCAGCCATGCTCCTACGGTCAAGAAATAATCCCGCCATAGTCACACTTTAGCTTCTAGCATTACATGATAATCAGTAAACAAGCACATGAGTAAAGGAAACGCATCACTAGTTTATTACATCAACTCTCATTGTTCACAATTTATAATAGTTCAACAAAAAGAAACTACTAACCAAGTGCGAATACAAAGTTGCTTTTAGGGAAAGCAGTAAAAGTGCTGAAAGTAAAACCGTCTAGATCCTGCAAGCTCGAACGGTAGATCTGACTCCTGAGCGGCGTCCTCTACAGGCTCTGAGCATGCATACACTAGTCGTCAGGGCGATGCAATAGCAATAATATAATAACAATATAATAAAGCATGGGACGAAAGGTAATAATAGTGGAGACTGTGTATGCAGGTAATCAGTGTATCGATAATCAATGCAGTATATGATCCATGTCCCTATTAGTCGCTAGGTCAATTTGAAATCGAACTATGGAAAATAATGATCATGTTTAACGAGGCTTTCGCACGTATCCAAAATTATAGCCCGCTGTTGCCCGGGACATAAGCCTGTCAGCCGGACCGCTAAGTCCATAACCTAAAGTATATATAAGAGTCGTTGTCCGAATGATTATCCTCTAAATCGCTAATCTCGCTAAATACAGGTTCCATTTCACTTCGATTTCCCCTTTTCCCGGGTTTTAATAACTATATGTATGGGGATAGTTGTGTACAAGTACACACCAAAAGCACGATTTTATTCACTTGTCACTTCACTATTCACTTTTACGAATCAATCACTTATCCCTGGCGTACTTGACACAACTAATCTAATATCACTCATGTTCGACAATACAATATTCGTTAAGAATCAATATGAATGTTTGCTATCACAAAAGGTATCACGGTCGGGTAAATGTTTAAATTATACCACATATCAAGTCATGTACAATATGAATCACAACGTGTATTACGAGTTCAGAAAAACATATTAAATCATACGATCATAATTAGGCAAAATTATACAAAAGGGGTAGAAAGTAAACTTAAACAGTAATCCAACAAAATTAGTTTCGGGTCAATCGGGTTTCAGATTTGCGAGTTACGGTAATTTCATTTTAAGTGTTCACCATTGGAAATCCAGTTCCTGAACTAAAAGTCCATTTCGTAACACATTTTACATCCTGTTGGGATCATAGTTAGGCGATACTACAATTAGATAATATTTAGATTTATTTATTATGTTTCCAACGCACCAGACGGATCGACAATATCTATTGTTTGCTGGGGGATATACACTGTTTAAGCTTAAGGTATACAATATGTTTCTGCATTAAACTGCGGTACACATCGACGGTTTAAAATATAGTTAAAATATCAAACGACAGTAACGGTAATGCCCTGCACCCCAGTACAGATGGTATTGTCTAGCCGTATTGTATTCTCTGGCCGAAACCGCATGGTTTTGTCGATTAGAGTGAACTGGACCCGACCAGGGGCTACTTCCTACGAGGTCACCCATCCTAAAACTTTCCTGGCCCGAGCACGCTCAACTACGGAGTTTTCATACTCATGTAGTGCCGATTCACTTAAAAGGCACCTCTATAATTGAGGGCAGTATCATTATATTTATAATACAGTTCGGTCCTCTTTCATAATGTGTTCCGAAAATTCCCCATTGTTCTACAGTGGGTCCCACGGACTCAAGAGGTGGCCCCCACGGATTCAAGAGATGGCCCCCGCCCCCTTGGCATGGCACTTTATTCCGTGTGGCACTTTGTTCCGTGAGAAAGAACCGGGTCCCGACATTCTCCCTACTTTTGAACAATGGTTGGTCCTCAAACCACAGATCTACTACTGAGGGACCTGCATAGGCCACCATAAATGTAATGCCCCATGCCCCAGTACAGATGGTATTGTCCGCTGTGGCCAAAATCACACGGTTTTGTCCTTTAGAGCGAACCGGACCCGACCAGGGGCCACTTCCCAGAAGATCACCCATCCCAAGACTTCCCTGGCCCGAGCATGCTTAACTACGAAGTTCTCAAGCTCCTGTAGTGCCGATTCACTTAAAAGGCGACTCTGTAATTGAGAGTGGTATCATTATATTTATAATGCAGTTCGGACCTCTTTCGAAATGTGTTCCGAAAATTCCCCATTGTTCTACAGTGGGTCCCACAGACTGGAGAGGTAGCCTCCATGGATTCAAGAGGTGACCCCCGCCCTCTTGGCATGACAATTGGCATGGCATTTTGTTCCGTGAGCAAGAACCGGGTTCCGACAGTAGCATTGTATGAAACCATCACCTATAGTTGGCTAACAGGATTATCTTCACAACGATATAGGATTCCACATATTTTCATTTTCATACAGAGTTATACAAACAATTAGAATCAGGTGTCAATATGAAATACGGCTCTTGACTGCAGTCTAGAGCCGTATTTCCATTCAGCTTTCTTCATTGTGTTATAAAAGTATCGAAATATAAAATATAGGGGGTTCTAGGTTATCGAGTCGGCTTCGATACGAGACCTAGAACACAACATTCCAGTATGTACCTAATTTACTATGATTTTCACAAGCTACGTGTACGGGGAATTTTAGATTTGACGGATCTAAATGGGGATGTCATTTCATGGTGTTAAAGTCCGTATTTTTAACCCAATTTTTTACGTGTTATTCATTATCATTAAAGAAATCCAGTAATCATAAGTTCTGCCATGTTCGCGTTTAGGGTTCGTATCGAACACCTAAGACAAACATTTGGTTATCGATCGAATTTACCGTTTACTCTATCTAGTTGAATTAAATGTTAATCACTTAACTTATACGTGTTGCCATTACCGTAATAAGCCCTAGTAAGGCTCTACTCAAAAATAAAATGGCACGATAGTTCATTACACCAAATTCAATTGTGTGTGTGTATTGATCTAGTTATATCTTTTATTTATGTATCTAGTTATAAAGTAATATCTTTAGTTAACATCTATTATAGCATGCAATACAAGTGAAGATTTTCACTTACCTGAAGATGATGGCAGCACAACAATGGTCTACGGCCAAGGCAACGGCAACGAGCTTTGCAAAAAAGACAACGACGCGGCGACATGGTGTAACAACCCTAATTTTCTTATACACTTTTTTCTAAATAATTTTTAATAAATATTTTATATTCCAAAAATCTCATTTTCTTAAGATGTCGTATTTTAAATCTTTCGAGACCGAATGCTCCTTGCGGAGGTCTGAATCTCGCACTCTAGCCCGAGGGTGCGCGATAAACCGCACGATCCCGAATGGGTTCCCCAAAGATGGGTTGTAGCGGCGCTTTGCAAACATTGTAAAATACTAATCCTTTAGAAAACGGTTTTATAAAGTAAAATGTATTTATTTGCAAAGTGTAATTTTTCCGTATTTTAGATTCTAGGGTTTGCTAAGCCAACTAGCCTATTCTAAAAGGTCTAAACGACAAGTCGTTAGAAGCCTCAAATCGTCTCTTCACCGCCAATTGCGGCCAGGTAAGTGTCAGGTAAGTGGGAGGCTCTCCACTACAAGTAGTGGCCCTAATTAAGTAACCACTTGCCTTAGACACACTTGCCTAGACACCACAAAGTCAGGTTTAGATAAACGATCGATGTCCACAACTTATCGTATTTTTCCTATTGAAGATATTGTTTAAACAAATATATCAAACCTAAACTTTTATAAAAGGTTTTATTAAGGAAATGGTATTTTAATATAAAATCTTCTTTTATCGTATTAGTAGTTTTCAAGATAGCGTATTATGGTTTCATATGTGTGTGTGAGGAGGTAGGTCATTACCTCGTGATCTATTTTAAGGTATAGCAATGTTAAAGGGTTAAATGTGAAATTGAAACATGAGGGTATTAAGGTGAAAAAATACGGTAAATTGAAAAGGTTATCATTTCATGTGATGAAACTTGTTCAAATTGATTTTTAAAAGTTTAATAGTTAACATAAAGATGTTTAAACATGAATGTATTGGTGAGAAGTGAAGTTTTATAGAAAACGGAATCGGAAATCGGATTTGTTCCGATTCCGTCGGGTTTCGTAATTTCGTATTTTAGAAAAATAGAAAGGGGGATAGAATGGGACTTACGGGTTTCGATCTATACTAAAGAGTATAGGGGAACTAGAGGAGTTGTCGAGGCGATGCTTCGTTGCCGGTTGTTTCTAAAAACGACGCCGGAATTTCCCGCCGGAATTTCGTCGGAGCTTCGCCGCGAACTTGTTTTCAAAGTACACAACTCTTGGAAAATTTTGAGAGAGTGAGCTTAGGATTTTTGGGATGAGAGGGTAGAGGGGAGGGGGTGTATTTATAGGGTAGGCTAGGGATAGGGTAGGTGAAGCGTTTTTAAATAAAAAAATGTAAAAATATATAAAATCATTAAAAGTTGGAGTAAATAGGGTATATGAAAGGTTTTAATATAAAAATGTATAAAATCATTAAAAATTAGAGTAAATAGGGTATATGAAAGGTTTTAATGTAAAAATGTATTAAAAATCATTAAAATGGAGTAAATGGGGATTTCAAAGGTCTCTGAAACCGATCTAGGAATTTGAAGTGTACATGGGGGTTTAGAAGATGAAGAGACACAATATTGAAGAAAAATTTAAAACAAAATAAATATTAAAAATAATGTGGGGCATGGGATTTGAACTCTGGTGGCTTGGTTCAGCAGTACAAGGTATTACCAATGAGCTACAAGCTCCTTCTTGTAATTAAATTGCTAATTAATTACTTAAATCTTTTGCTCAGGTAATAAATACCCCTTTATGAATTTTTGAAAAAAAATATTTGAAAAAAATTTATAGAAAAAAGTGTATAAGAAAATTAGGGTTGTTACATTCTACCCTCCTTTTACAAATTTCGTCCTCGAAATTTGTAAAAGGAAAGTGTAACAGTTTCAAGGAAATTTTGGTGCTGGTGTACTGACAGTATGCGAAAAATAACAAGGTGGTGCAAGGGTTTTAGAAATGTGAAGAATGTGTGAAGGAATGAAAGGATGCGAAGGTTTTGGTAAAATTGTAAAAACCGTTTTCTAAAGGATTAGTATTTTACAATCTTTGCAAAGCGCCGCTACAACCCATCTTTGGGGAACCCATTCGGGATCGTGCGGTTTATCGCGCACCCTCGGGCTAGTAGTGCGAGATTCAGACCTCCGCAAGGAGCATTCGGTCTCGAAAGATTTAAAATACGACATCTTAAGAAAATGAGATTTTTGGAATATAAAATATTTATTAAAAATTATTTTTGTATAAACATATGTATAGTTATCATTTAAATATCTATTTTACTATAATATAAATTTTCCACTTTTTTCTAAAAATCACAAGAATAAATTTTACACTAAAATACCATGAATTTCAAATAAATCAATATTACAGATAAATACCCTTATTTATAAAACTAGGATATTTTCACTAGAAATGTCACAACATAAAATCCACCCTCATTACAACCCTAAAGACGAATAATAAATACTTGAGGCGTATTTTGAAAAGTATATAAAAGTATTTTTACATAAAACCCCTCAAGTTTTATAAGTTACCCTAAGGACCCTAGCAATTGTAAGACCTCGATTCACATTTCTGATTGTCTGACTCGGGTTTGAGTCTGATTAATCTGACTTGAATATGATTCAAGTCAATCTATAAACTACAAGATTCCAATTCAATATGAACACATGAATCCATTAATACAAACATCAATTTACACAACTTGACTGAACCGAACCATGGATATACAGTATTCCATTTACATGACTCTACGGTTATAACCGTTTCCTGATATCATGGTTTCGGTCAGTCGGTCAGTCAATCATACAACCAACACAATTTACAAGATAACAATACAAACAAGATATCGCGGGGTTTAAGGGGTAGATTGGTACGGAAGGTGTTAAAGGTGGCACGAGACGGTAAGATTAAGACACCTAACATGAATCCAATTACCGTTGTTCCGGGTTGTATAACGGAGCCTTGTACTTCCATTTGTCCTGGTCTCTAGCATACTGAGACCCCTCTCGTATACACTGGCATCCTTCTGTACCAAGCTACAACAACAGCGTTAACACCATACAACAATAATATAACAATATAATACAACTGTAAAAGCCACCCTCTCCCTCTCTCTCTTACTCTCTGTCTATTCTATTTCTCCTCTTACCTTTGGGACTTACCGAGCGACCTGTTCGCTGACGACATTCTATTTCTTTCTTCTTTGAATGTTGTCAGGTGATTCGGACCCGGCAGAGATCGAGCCATCTGCAGAAGACTTGGAGCAGTTTGCCGAAAATCCAGCACTTTAGTTTCATTGTACACTTTTCCTTTCTGTACTTTTCATTTCCTGTTATGCCACTGTTTATACATCTTTTTATTTCAGCTGTATTTCCTTTCATGTATTGTACAAAGAATGTTAATAAATAAAAGTTGCTGTTCTTTTTATTTTTTGTCTCTTATGTATTTATTTTATATTGTTTAGATACGCTTAGCGTATGTACTTCTGAGTATATACGTAGCGGACCTTGTCGCGTCCCCTTCGCCATACACTGGGAAGCGGGGCGTGACACATGGCAAGTTAAGCCTCGGCTCGAGGCGTGGGGTTCTGGGATCAGCCGTTGGTTGGAGCGGTGCAGGGAGGTCGACGGCATGGTCGTCGACGAGGGTCTCAGCCAGAGGCAGTGTAGAGGCGGTCAGCGGTTAAGAGACGACTGGTGGAAGTTGTCGATGGTGGCAGCGTGGTCTCGTGGGGGTGCTGTGGGTTCGTCGGAGGAGAATAGGGTGGTTGTGGCGGAGGTCAGTGGTGGTGGTGTTGTCGATCAGGAGAGGTCGGTGGTGGCAACGGGGGTGAGCCGGCTGTAGGTTTTGGATAAAGAGAAAAAGAAAGTGGATATGGAGAGAGGATGAGAAAGAGAGATAGATTTAGAGAGAGGGATAAAGAGAGACGTTGAGGTTTTGTGGGGATATGCGAGAGGATCTCGGGGAGATCGTTGGAGGCGAAGCGAGGTCGTGCGGCAGTTGCAAAGGATGGAAGCGATGAGGACGGGATCTCGTGAGAAAAAGGAAGAAGAAGGGAAATAGGGCTCGGTTGAGGGGATGAGCGCCGGGGATCTCGAAGGCGGTTGAGGTCGAGGGCGAGGTCAAGGAGTCGAGCGGGTCACGAGGGGTAGCGAGGAAGAGGGAAACGTGGGGGGGCTGTTTTTTTTCGAAGGGAAAAAGATGTAGGGTTCCTAGGCACACTAGTGAGGTCTCACAAGGCATCAACCATGCCAATTTCAAAAATACGGTGCCGAGAAACCCTAGACTACGGATCGTGGGCTAGATATCTAGGCGAAAAAGCAAACTAGTTAACACTTAACTAAGAGATACGGAAATACAACCTTTGTAGATCCGGTTCTCTACCTCCATAGCTCCGCAATGAAGTCTCCTCGCTGTCCATAACAAGTCCCGGGCTCTAGCGTCGGCTTCATCGGAGAATGGACGGGCTAGGTCATCGATGTCCATGCCGAAGATGATCTACGTCGAGGCATCGCTAAATCAAGCTCCGACTTCACCAAGTCAAAAAACTTGTGAAGAAAACACACTCTACTACTTGGCAAGAGGTAGAGGATGAAGAAATAGGAAGTGGGTAGACTTTAGAATTGGATTTCTCACTCATTTCCATCAATCACCATTGATGGAGCTTGCTTTTTGCTTCTTGAAGAAGAAGAAGAAGAAGATGATAAAGAATGATTATTATCATAAGAATAAATTTAAAATGAAAAGAATAATCCATTCTTATCATAAGTGAACCATGGTTAGTTGTAGAGAGTGAACTAGGGTTAGTGGAGTGGTTAGGGTTAAGCATGAGACAAAATGGTGACAAAGTCAAAGTGTTCATGAAACTTCATGAACAAAACAAAATTTGCCACCATTTTCTCATATGCTTATTCTTTTTCCAAAAAGAAAAAGATTAATATATAAATAAGGAAATCAAAAACCCTAATCATCCACTTAACTATAGTTTGATACTTTACACTTAACCAAAAGCATGTATCATCAAACATGATACAATCAAGTGCACAAAATCATATCGCATATGGAATGCGCACACCCGAGTGAGAAAATCCATTCAAAGTGAACCGATACTAGTTAATGCAAAGTAATATATCAAATATATAATTATGCATTAAATCACTAAATCAACACTTGATTCAATGATCCGGTCATGTCGCACATAACCGACTGGTATCTTCAGTAACAACTTATCGAATCAACACTTGATCCGATAACCCGGCTATATCGCATATAACCGATCAATGTCACATCGCGAGAATGAAATACGGTATCACATACACGCATCATTCTCGGTCCCGCACATATCTCATATGCGCTCCTATTTCGTTTCGCTTGAGCCAGGAAACCTCTGTGTAGGACTCTAAAGACTCGTCAATACGCCGGCAGCGGATGATGATCATATCGAACATCCACAAGCCGCAAGCGGTCTGCTAAACGTAACGGCCACCCGGGTATTGAGCGATCTGAAGATCGACGAGCAAGCCCGCTCACACTCCAGTGAATCCAACCAGTAACACTACCGTACAGTCCGGTCTGATCGTCTGATATGTCGCATATCTCGCCTAGGGGTGGTAAACGTCAGACCCCAATAGCTCGATAAGTCGTGTCGATATGAGGTCTATAACTATTCGAGAAACTACTGGTAACACTTACCAGTAAATCTCAGCAACCCTGGCCAGGGATTTCCTGTTATAGCCAATCGAACACAGCGCAACATCAACCCCCTATACCGGGAGAGACGAATCCCCTCCTATCGCTCATTGCCTCCATGTGACTCGGGACTGTACCCAAAAACCACCGTTTTGCACGCCCTCTTGGACGTGGTAAGATGGAAATCAAAGCACAGTGGGAACCACACAAGACTCTATGACGATCTCGGGTCAACAGACTACTCTGTACCAGTGTCACCAGAGAACTGCCGTCTGACGTGAGGTATAATACCATCTGGGAGTTCTCGGCGAGTCCGTCCAGTGTACCCAGTCTCTACTGAGCACCCGTATATCATCTCTGATGTCAAACACCAATGGATATGGGATCATCCATCGCCCATCTGTATGGGTCGAGAAGGTATACGCTAGTCTACTCTGGTATATCGATGCCCCGTCTCGATACACCCACGACTAGGGACTTTCAAGGATGTACTTATGGACTACCATGTCCCCACTAGTATGATCCGCATCATAGTCCAGGTAGTCAAGTACAGATCCTAAGGGCTTTACCAACATGTAACAGAGAGACAATCAGCATACACGTTAAGGTAAAGATCAACCAGATAGCATACTATCATGTCGAGCAAGAAAGTCCTCCCTATATATGTCCCAGCATCCACTACAATATACATCCTATGTATAGTAATGGCCTCTAGGGCATACATATAACTAACAAAAGAAAAGAAGAAAGAGAAGGAAAAGAAGTGGATCGGATTGGGTTCGTGTTTCGGTGAGGATTGGTGGGCCTAGGCCCAGAGTGTGGGTAGGCTTAGGTTAGCGTTTTAATAAGAATTTAAAACTATGGTTTTAAATTAGTTAGGAAAAATAAGATTAAATTAGGAAAAATAGAACATTTAATTGGGATTTAAAGGGGGAAAATACAAGGAACTGGGGATTTACAAGGATACTGAAGTAGACATGGTGCAGGATACTGATTATGACTCAACTGAGGATACAACCCAAGAAGTTTGTTGGATAAAGTTGTTCATTTATGAACTTGGTCCCATCAAGTATCTAGACAAATTCTTGAGGTGGAGTATTACTCAGTTCGGGAGATTGTTGATCTCCGCGATGTTGAGATATAGATAGAGGAAGTTGAAATATTGTAGCAGATCCACTCACTGAGGCTATTTCTCGAACACGGATGTTTCACAAACACGGTTTGCGAAACTGATTAATAAAGAACTTGGGTATTCGGTAGCACACGAACTATGGGTATGCGATACTGCAATAATTGGTCTTAAGTGTAAGTGGGAGAATGTTGGATACAGTGCCCTCAAGGCAATTATTGCAAGTAGGTGATTATGATAATTAAGGGAGGACTTATACAGGTAGAACAATCTTACTCGAAATAATAGTATGCTATCTGGTTTGTCTTTATCAATAATGTGTATACGTTTTACTTGTTATTACGTGTCGCTAATATATAATGATGAAACCCGTAGGATTCTTTCTTGACTACCAGCATTATAATGGTGATCATATATAGGAGTTGGGTAGTCTAGCATATTCTTAAATGTCCCTAGTTAAGAGAGTATCGAGACTGGGCATCGATATTCTGGAGTAGACTAGTGTATACGTTTCGAGACCTCGACAAGGGGTAGAGGCCGGTCTCATAAGCTATTTGTGTTGTGTAACCTAAGATAGTATACAGGTGCTCACTGGAGGTGAGTACACTGGAAAGATTCGTTGAGAACTTCTAGATAGTATTATATCTATCGTCAGATAGCAATTCTCTGGTGGCATGAGTACGGGTTAGTTCTTTGACTTGAGATCATCATTTGTCTCGTGTGAGTTCCAACTGTACTTAGATTACTACCCTACCACGGCTCAAAGGAATCGTGCAAGCGTGTTTTAGTTGGGTACAGTCCCGAGTCACATGGAGACAGTGAGCAATTGTCAAGGATTCGTCTCTCCTGATATTTGGAGTCAATGTTGTGCTATATTCGGTTGGCCGTCACCTTAAATCCATGACCATGGTGGATGAGATTTACTGATAGGAGTTTAGTAGTTTCTCGGTTGGTGATAAACTTAACTCCGACATGATTTATTGAGTTATTAGGGGTCTGACGTTATCCACCCCCTAGACCCGGTATGCGATACTCTTAAATGAAAAGACTGGACTGTATGGAGATTGTCGCATTCAGGCTCACTAGGGTACGGACGGACTTGATTGTCAACCTCACTTTCGTCAGATACCCGGTAGTCGTTACGTACAGCTAGTGCTGCTGACGTACTTGTGGTTTTGGATTTATCCAGTAAATCACTGCCAGCGTATTGTCGATTCTTTAGAGTTCCACACCGAGGGTTTTTCCGGTTCAGTCGATATGATATATAGGCTGTATATTGATATGTGCAGGGGTCCGATTAAATATGTGTACTGACCACACGAATTTTAATCGGACGGTTTATAATACTAACGGCTTAAGATTAAACTGGATTATTAAGCCCTGGCTTAAGATTAAATATTGTTGATTTAATAATATATATATATATATATATATATATATATATATATATATTCTAGTATTATGTTCGCTATTCATTTTCTCTCTCTTGGCTATTCAAATTTTTATACGGATATGCGTATATGAATTTCGGTACGTATACCGTATTGTATTCTGAAGCGCGTTGGGATTTCGTATAGCAGCTTGAGTTCGAGCCCAGATCTGTTGTCATGCTATGCTTTCATTGAATCTTACCCGAAGATCCCCGGCGATTGCATTGTGGCCTTCTCCAGAAGCGCATCTAAACACGATTGGTCTATTGCAGATTGGGAGAAGTGGGATGGATGGAAGTGGACTTGAATATAAACGGCATTGCTTCTCTTGCTTATCACAAGGGGAAATTCTATTCCATGGATGTTAGCAGGAATTTCTCAGTTTGTGATGTTTAGGATGGCCCTGTGCAAAAGTTCAACACCATCCCGTCTTTGAAGATGCCAAATCACTGCTACATGATGGTGTGGGACGAGGATTGTTTAATTATTAGCAATCAAGACGCATGTGGTTATCGGACGGATCATGCTGAGATTTTCAAACCGAATACAAGAGGCGACTTGGATTTGAGGTGGGAGAAAGTTCTAAGGATTGGGGACCTCAAGGTGTTTTAAATATGTGTACTGACCACACGAATTTTAATCGGACGATTTATAATACTAGCGGTTTAGGATTAAACTGGATTATAAAATCAAGTTTTGATTTATATATATATATATATATATATATATTCTAGTATTATGTTCGCTATTCATTTTCTCTCTCTTGACTATTCATATTTTTATACGGATATGTGTATATGTATTTCGGTACGTACATCGTATTGTATTCTGAAGCGCGTTGGGATTTCGTATAGCAGCTTGAGTTCCAGCCCAGATCTGTTGTTATGCTACGCTTTCATTGAATCTTACCCGAATATCCCCGGCGATTGCATTGTGGCCTTCTCCAGAGGCGCATCTAAACACAATTGGTCTATTGCAGACTGGGAGAAGTGGGATGGATGGAAGTGGGCTTGAATATGAACGGCATTGCTTCTCTTGCTTATCACAAGGGGAAATTCTATTCCATGGATGTTAGCGGGAATTTCTCGGTTTGTGATGTTGGGGATGGCCCTGTGCAAAAGTTCAACACCGTCCCGTCTTTGAAGATGACAAATCACTGCTACATGATGGTGTTGGACGAGGATTGTTTAGCAATCAAGACGCATGTGGTTATCGGACGGATCATGCTGAGATTTTCAAACCGAATACAAGAGGCGACTTGGATTTGAGGTGGGAGAAAATTCTAAGGATTGGGGACCTCAAGGTGTTTTAAATATGTGTACTGACCATAAGAATTTTAATCGGACGGTTTATAATACTAGCAGTTTATGATTAAACTGGATTATAAAATCATGTTTTGATATATATATATATATATATATATATATATTATGTTCGCTATTCATTTTCTCTCTCTTGACTATTCATATTTTTATACGGATATACGTATATGTATTTCGGTACGTATGACTTGGATTTGAGGTGGGAGAAAATTCTAAGGATTGGGGACCTCAAGGTGTTTTAAATATGTGTACTGACCACAAGAATTTTAATCGGACGGTTTATAATACTAGCAGTTTATGATTAAATTGGATTATAAAATCAAGTTTTGATATATATATATATATATATATATATATATATTATGTTCGCTATTCATTTTCTCTCTCTTGACTATTCATATTTTTATACGGATATACGTATATGTATTTCGGTACGTATGACTTGGATTTGAGGTGGGAGAAAATTCTAAGGATTGGGGACCTCAAGGTGTTTTAAATATGTGTACTGACCACAAGAATTTTAATCGGACGGTTTATAATACTAGCAGTTTATGATTAAATTGGATTATAAAATCAAGTTTTGATATATATATATATATATATATATATATATATATATATATGTTCGCTATTCATTTTCTCTCTCTTGACTATTCATATTTTTATACGGATATACGTATATGTATTTCGGTACGTATATCGTATTGTATTCTGAAGCGCGTTGGGATTTCGTATAGCAGCTTGAGTTCCAGCCCAGATCTGTTGTTATGCTACGCTTTCATTGAATCTTACCCGAAGATCCCCGGCGATTGCATGATGGTGTTGGACGAGGATTGTTTAATTATTAGCAATCAAGATGCATGTTGGTTATCGGACGGATCATGCTGAGATTTTCGAACCGAATACAAGAGGCGGACTTGGATTTGAGGTGGGAGAAAGTTCTAGGGATTGGGGGACCTCAAGGTGTTTTAATGCAGCCGAATCTGCCCAGTTATATTGTTTGCGAGTGACGATTCTCCTTGCAGAAGAAATTCCATCTACTCTATTTCAAGGTCTTGGACCGACCATGATCCAAGGGATCATATTAATGAGAATGGAAGTATATAATCGTTGCCTTATCACTATGATCTGGTACTAACCACACTACCTCCTATATGGTTCACTCCAAAGTTATGTTACGATGTGGGAGGACTTCAAATGTTGGGTAATGAACCATCAACCATTCTTGCCATGATTCTATCCATATTTCTTATAGCCTGTGAGAAAATGTTGATTAGGGTGTCGTTGATACAATGTTGATTACGTAGGTTGCCGGTTTTATTCGTCTTCGACCTGATAAATTTTTGAATTAGCTTACTTTTGTATATACGCTTAACCTGCGAGGCCTACATTTCACTGCCACCACACACTAAATAACTAAATATACTCGTTCCCATCTTTTTAACCAATATAATATGTTAGTGGTTTCTGGACGTAACCTATTTCCTCTCACGAGTTTACCGCATCCCTTGAATTGGTATGAAAGAAGGGTTGGGTTTGGCCTGGACCCGACCCGACCCGACCCGACCCGACCCAATTTTTCCATGTTTTTGGGGCATCCTATATCTGCATGTTACCCGAATGAGGGGGTTGAAAATTAGATTAAAAAAATTCGGGTTGGATATGGGTTTAGTATTATACCCGTCCGTCCGAATCCTAAACCCGGTCCAAACCAAACCCACTTCCGATATCCGATCTAACTCCATATATTACATAGAAATTTAATTCTAAATATTATAAAATTCCTATTGCGATTTATTGTGGATATGTAGCTAATGCAAAAGTGTAATTTATAAATCTATCACATATGATTTTACATATAATTTTATATAGTTTCATGAAAGAATAAATTTTGTGCACATATATTTGGTAGAACATATTCAAATATTACATTTTTAATTTTTTTGATGCATTATAATGGAAAAAGCCGAAATGAGAATATCTCGTTGTTGAATATGCGCGTGCGCGTGCGCGCGCGTGTTAGGAATGGGATACTGGACCCTTCAACTAGCATCTTGGCTCTTGTTAAAGGAATGGTAATTAACTAAAGGTTTACCAGTGCAGACATTTCAACCAATTTAGTTATGATGAGGTGCTGGGCTCAACAATACTAGTCCTGGGCCTCCTGGCTCTTAGGAAAAGGCTAAAAACTTGCCATTACAAATATCCATTCTTCCGGATGGTCCTCATTCTTTGGGACCATTGTGTAATTATATTATATTATTTAAAACTCTCATTCATATTAATATTCTATAAAATAAGGGTAAGAAGCAAATTTTATAAGGAACCGAGCACGGTAGTTTCTTAACTTTTATCAAGGTTGCCTTTTGAACCACAGTCCTTCAGGTATTTGCTAATGGATTCCACCCAATATGTTTGCAATGAGCAATGTATTAATCTATTAGGGGGCTAATTCGCATTGACCGACTATTAGCAATGACCAATAGACGGACCCGTCTGTTTGACACCTCTTCCGACTTCGATTTATAATTGGGTAAATGTTCGAAACCACCCAAACTGTTTTTCCGGCTAACAAGAACCCTCGGCCTCGAAGCGGTTGTCAAAAACCCATAGAAAATTTTGCAATTGTTAGAAAAAATACAGTTTTCTGCGATATCCATGCAGTTGCCTACGATACTTATGACCTATTTAGATATAACAGGCAGCTCGACATATACCGCATAAAAAAATTTGGGGGGTTTTGTGTTGGATATAGTGCCCTCAAAACAATCATCATGATTGCAAGTAAGCGACTGTGATAATTGATAGATGATCTATACAGGTAAAACAGTCTTTCTCGAAATAATAGTATATTATCTAATTTGTCTTCATCATTGATGAAGCCCGCAGGATTCTTGCTTGACCATCAGCATTATGATGGCGATCATATACGTGGGAGCTGAGTTGTTCATAAGCATATCCTTAAATGTTCTTAGTCGTCGGAGTATCTAGATTGGGCATCGATATTCCGGAGTAGACTAGTGTATACGTTTCTAGACCACGACGAGGGGCGGTGGCCGGTCTCACAAGCCATTTGCAACACCCTAGTTCATTTATACCATATTCTCTTTGATTATTTTCTTTATCCTATAGCTATTTCTTGGTATTATTTATTTTGGGTGCGGATAGTATTTTAGTATTCTGTGCTTGGTATCCGACCCGACCCGTATGCTTGAAACACGTCTTTGTTTTTATTCATGGTTTATCTCTGCTGGTTTTGAGGATCCGTGCTCACATATGTTCCGTTTACTTGCATTATATCTGGGATCTGCATTTTTTTAATAATACAATTATAATCAAATAATATATTTTAAAAATACCTAGCATAGCCTGCATCATACCCCTGACCCTGTGGTGGCATCCGTACATTTTGTTCTTGTTCCGTTTAGAGAAACAGACTCGTTTGGATCGCTACGTGCATGCTACGTGTATCCGTTCTTGGGGGTATGCATCTTATTTAACCGGACATTGCTTTTTGGTTTTGGTTGACACGTATATTATCCGTCTTTTCAAACCATAATTTTTGACCCAAGCCGGACGTATTTTGGAGTAATTTTGTATTAGCCAAAAGCTCAAATTTTCTTAATATTATATTCTAATATACTCAACCGTTTAATACACAGTTAAAATAAAATATATTTTTCAAATATATTTTCCAAATATATTTTAAGATACAAATCCCACTCAAATTATGTCACTCTCTTCACATATATTTCCAAACATTTTTCTCAATATTTTCTAAAATAAAATCTAAACTCAAATCTCACATATTCTCTCTCTCTCTCTTTGCACAGTATATATATCAATTCTTTTTTTATAAAAAAAACCCATACATATTCTCACAACTCACGTCTTCCCCTCTCTTCTCCTTCTCTATTTCTTTTCCCTCCCCTACGAGAACTCACGCGCGAACAACCTAGCGCTTGCCTCTCGCCGTCGACCCTTGCCACCACCATCGTATTCACCCTTCCTACTCACCACCTTCTCCTCCTCCATCCCCGATGCCCCAGCAGCAAACCCGACGAACCCACAAATCGAAGAACCCCGACCTCGACTTCACACCCTCACCGCCGATCTCCTCGACTACTTCACTCCGACCTCGTCGCCTTCTTCCTCTCCTCTCCTCTTCTTTCCCGAGCATCCCGACAACACCCACCAAACTCCCTGCAACCCAACCCTCGACCTACCCACAACCCCGACGCCTCAAACCCATATAGCCCCGATCTTGACCCAAACTCCACCGCCGGCGACCCCTCGTCATCGTTACCCCTTCTCCTCGTCTCCTCTGACCCCAAAATCCAGAACACCACAACCCCAGAACCCTTTTCCCTGCATAAAAACCCTCACCCGACTTCAAGAACCGCAGCCCACTACCCCTCGCCGGCAAACCCCATCGCCGGAAACCCACGACTCGTCGTCACCCTCTCTGTTCTTGCCTCTGTCCCAAATCCAGAGGACCAAACCAATCCTCTCATCTTCTTCTTCTTTTCTTTTCTTTTCTTTTCTTGATTCACGTTTCTCGGTGATCGCCAGAGCCATGCTCGTCGCCGACGATCCGGCAATCCAGTAGACGTCCTCATCCAGTGTGGTCACGTTCTTGCATAGCTTGGTCATGTTCTGTACGCGCGTGTGTGCTTCGCGACATTCACCCGACGTCGGACGCAGCGTACACATCCTGTCGTGAGATCCGATCAGGCAAGTATTCTTGCTTTACTTTTCGTCGATGTACATCGGCATTCCTTCTTGTGTATATGTATATATATATTTTTCCTGCCCTGTTAGAATAAAAGAGAAATGTGTTAGTACCTATTTTTCGTTGTATCATATAAAAATATATATAGGCAAACTTTTATGCATCAAGTAAGAAAAAGTAGTAAGTGTGGTTTTAAAATGAGATTTATTTTAACTACAAATAAAGTTCAAAAGTTGTTAACCTATCTCACATTTATATATTTCTAGCCAGACTGTGATTAGTATATCCATATTAAGGTTAACGGTAAAAATAACAATTGCGACTCATACCAGCTTGTACATCACCTTCATGCAGTTACTATTACCAGATAACAATTACATTTGACAAGTCATGATTATTCAATACTCTAGTCTTTATGAACGAGATCGCTGGTAAGGATGTTAAACTACATGACATGACACACTACTATTTACCAGTTTCATTTCTATACAATTATCATATCACAAGTTTGAGTCTTTTCAGCATTCTTAATTAGTGCTTGTCATTACCATAGTAGCTATAAATACGTGGTTGTTGGGTTAGTTTGAGGGTGCGTTCGTACAACATGATCTCAGGAGTCCCATGTCGGCATATCGTACCGGGTTATATCAGTCACATGTTATTACAGCTCGTACCGGGCTATATCGGTCGCATGTTATTACAGCTCGTACCGGGCTATATCGGTCGCTTGTTCATTCCACAGTTAGGCCCGTGTTTTCTAGCCCCTGAGGCACTACTCTTAGGTTAGGAATACTCTTGCCGAGGTTGACGCACACACTCGAACTCACGATATGATAGTTTACTTTTTAGTGATCAGTAGATGTGACTTAACCAGTTTACATACATGTTTCATAGTTTTAATGCATATATATTTACATCTATTTCTACTTGCGTACACGAGCTTCAATACATTCATATATTCATGTTATCATACCATACACACACCTTATACGTTGAGTACTTGCTGGGATGTTCTGACATCATTAAGATTTGCCATCTCAGGTTTAAAGACAGATTTTCAGGCTGAGCAGGATTGCAGCGGCTATCAGGAATTTGCCGAAGATCAGTAACCCGTAGGTTTATTTCCTTTCTGTTAGTATTTATCATGTGCGCCCTTGTGGGACATTAGGACTTTTTTATCTTTTCAAATTTTGTTTTCTTTTCGAACCTATTGTATTGGGTATTTATTTGCATCAATTATCTAGTGGACCCATTTTTTAGTATTTCTTGTGGTTTCGTTGCGGCATGATTATCAGTATTATCCCTTTTAGTATTGGATTTTATTTTTGACAGGTTAATCTAGATAGTCTTACGTGACTATGGAAGGATCTTTCCTTACTGTAGGTAGCACGGCTGGTCTTCGTCGCTCTCCGTATTCCATATTTTGGGAAGCGGGGCATGACAAGGTTTTGTTGGTATCAGAGCCAGGCTGACGTCAAAGTTAGTCTTGGTTCTACCGACCTTTTATGTTAGAATCACATGTCTAGCTTTCTCTCAGTGTGTCATGCTGCATATTTCCTTGACTCTGATTATAGGATTCGGGCGACTGAGATAGAATTACGATATTGTACTCGTGTACCGCGGCATGGTTACAATATGTTATTCTATTTGACTAACTTAGAGTTCTACCTGATTTGTTTCCACTGATTTTATTTCCTTGTACACGCCGATTTCTCGAGCCAAGACCGTGACTCTTCATACTCTCATTTGTTTCCTTGAACCTTAATTTTTCATACCCGTATATTTTCTTTGATCCTTGTAATTAGTTCGTGATCATATATTTTCGTTCTTCTAATTTCGAGGACGAAATTTTCTGTAAGGTGGATAGAATGTAACACCCTAGTTCATTTATACCATATTCTCTTTGATTATTTTCTTTAAGCTGTGGCTATTTCTTGGTGTTATTTGTTTTGGGTGCGGATAGGGTTTTAGTATGCTATGCTTGGTATCCGACCCGACCCGCATGCTTGAAACCCATCTTGGTTTTTGTTCACGTTTTATCCCTGCTGGTTTTGAGGATCCGTTCTCGTATATGTTCTGTTTACTTGCATTATATCTGGCATCTGCATTTTTTTAATAATACAATTATAATCAAATGATATATTTTAAAAATACCTAGTATGGCCTGCATCATACCCCTGACCCAGTGATGGCATCCGTACATCGTGTTCTCGTTCCGTTTAGTGAAACAGACTCGTTTGGATTGCTACATGCACGCTACGTGTATCCGTTCTTGGGGGTATGCATTTTCTTTAACCGGACATTGCTTTTTGGTTTTGGTTGACACATATATTATCCGTATTTTCAAATCATAATTTTTGACCCAATCCGGGCATATTTTGGAGTAATTTTGTATTAGCCAAAGCCTCAAATTTTCTGAATATTATATTCTAATATACTCAAACAATTAATATACTGTTAAAATAAAATATATTTTCCAAATATATTTTAAGATACAAATCCCACTTAAATTCTGTCACTCTCTCTTCACATATATTTCCAAACATTTTTCTCAGTATTTTCTAAAATCAAATCTAAACTCAAATCTCAACCCCCCTCTCTCTCTTTGCACAGTATATATATCAATTCTTTTTTTTTAAATCCTATACCTATTCTTACAACTCACGTCTCCCTCTCTCTTCTCCTTCTCTATTTCTTTTCCCTCCCCTATGAGAACTCACGCCTGAACGCCCCAGCCCTTGTGTCTCGCCGCCAACCCCTTGCCACCACTCTCGTCTTCACCCTTCCTGCTCACCACCTTCTCCTCTTCTATCTCCGACGCCCCAGCAGCAAACCCGACGAACCCACAAACCCAAGAACCCCGACCTCGACTTCACACCCTCATCGCCGATCTCCTTGACAACTTCACCCCGACCTCGTCGCTTTCTTCATCTCCTCTCCTCTCCTGAGTATCCCCAACAACACCCACCAAACTCCCTGCAACCCAACCCTCGACCTACCCACAACCCCGACGCCTCAAACCCCTGTAGCCCCGACCTTGACCCAACCTCCACCGTCGGCGACCGCTCATCGTCGTTATCCCTTCTCCTCGTCTCCTATGACCCTAAAACCCATAACACCGCAACCCCAAAAGCATTTTCCCTGCATAAAAAACCTCACCCGACTTCAAGAACCGCAGCCCACTACCTCTCATCGGCAAACCCCATCGTCGGAGACCCACGACTCATCGCTACCCTCTCTGTCCTCGCCTCTGTCCCAAATCCAGAGCACCAAACCAATCCCCTCTCATCTTCTTCTTCTTCTTTTCTTTTTTTGATTCGCGTTTCCAGGTGATCGTCAGAGCCGTGCTCGTCGCTGACGATCCGGGAAATCCAGCAGACGTACTCATCCAGCGTGGTCACGTTCTTGCATAGCTTGGTCCTGTTCTGTACGCGCGTATGTGCATCGCGATATTTACCCGACGTCGGACGCAGCGTACGCATCTCGTCGTGAGATCCGATCAGGCAAGTATTCTTGCTTTACTTTTGGTCAATGTACATCGGCATTCTTTCGTGTGTATATATATATGTATATTTTTCCTGCCCTGTTAGAATAAAAGTGAAATGTGTTAGTACTTATTTTTCGTTATATCATACAAAAATATATATAGGCAAATTTTTATGCAGCAAGTAAGAAAAAGTAGCAAGTGTGGTTTTAAAATGAGATTTATTTTAATTACAAATAAAGTTCGAAAGTTGTTAACCTATCTCACATTTATATATTTCTAGCCAGATTGTGATTAGTATATCCATATTAAGGTTAAACGGTAAAGATAACAATTGTGACTCATACCAGCTTGTGCATCGCCTTCATGCAATTACTATTACCAGATAACAATTACATTTGACAAGTCGTGACTATTCAATACTCTAGTCTTTATGAACGAGATCGCTGATAAGGATGCTGAACTACATAACATTGTTCCCTCATAAAATATCAGGAAAAACCCCAATGGGGTATAACGTGCCCACACGTAACCAGGGGTCACGTGCTGACATGTGATGGTTTCCTGGGGATTCTGCTGAAATAGAATTAAATTCTAATCAAGCAAGTAATTAGTGGAGTCACGTGCCCACACGTGATGGGCCTTTAAAAAAAACCCACTGAAGGAATTAAAAGGCATAATAAAACAGCATAGAAAGATCCCAATGGGGCATCACGTGTCTACACGTGACCAAGGGTCACGTGCTGACACGTGATGATTCCTTATTTCTTTAAAACAGCAGAATTAAATTCTGGTTAAAATGTTAATCAAGGGGGTCACGTGGCAACACGTGATGGGTTCCTAAGCTCTTTAATTAATAGAATTAAATTCTACATAAATGATCAAACAGTGGGATCACGTGCCAACACGTGATAGGCTCTTAAGCCTTCTGAACTAATAGAATTAAATTTTAATTAAGAGGGAATCAAGAACCCTAACTGGAAAAATATTTCCTTAAATCTTTCCAAACAAAAAAGATTGTGCTCTGTAAAGTGGAGCACCGTTGGATTAAAAATCCAATGGTGATTAAAAATCACCAATTTATAGAAAGATTCTATACAAGGAAAGATTTCCGTGAAATTCACCAAGAATAACAGACAGAATATCTTTTGGATTAAAAATCCAATGGTGAATAAAATTCGCTGAGTGATCTAAAAGATCATGTTGGTTACAAAATCAATTGAAATCTTTCAATGAAAGATTGACTAAACAAACTGATTCTTTTCTTTCTCCTATAAATAGGAGCCAAGAAAAGAAGAGGGGGATGGATTTTTTTTGGAGAGAGGATACAACAACAACAGAGAGAGAATACAAAAGAAAAGAAAATTTAATTCTCCAGAGATAAAAGAAGGTTTCTTGAGAAAAAAAAGAAATCCTAGGTGAAAGATCATCCTATAAGCTCCCACAAAAGAAAAAAAAGAATTTAATTCTCAAACTAAGAATTTAACTCTTCTGAATAAGAACTTAGTTCTTCCTTTGGTTGCAGATCTGCAGAAGCAGATCTCCCCATAAGTTGAGAATTTAATTCTCATCGGGGAGATTCTGCCATGCAGATCCAAAACTTAGAGGGAGAATTGAGTTTGAAGAATTTTACTCTTCCAAATACGTAGGAATTTAATTCCTCCAACAGAGACAGGGTTTAACCCTTAAAACAAGAACTTAGTTCTTCTTCATGATTGAAGATCTGCAGAAGTAAGATCTCTCCATAAGTTGAGAATTTAATTCTCATCGAGGAGATTCTGCCATGCAGATCCAAAACTTAGAGGGAGAGTTGGGTTTAAAGAATTTAATTCTTTCATATACATAGGAATTTAATTCCTCTAAACAAAATTAGGGTTTAATCCTAATAAAGAATTTAATTCTTAAAACAAAGGACTTAAAACTCTCCATGCACGTAAAAAGATCAGCACTTAAACCTGATCACGTGGCAACCCGTGACTCCCCTCCTCAGTGATCAAAAGAGAATGAATGAGATAAGGTCACGTGTTCCCACGTGACCCTTGGATAAATTCCTCAAAATAAAAGAACAAAGCAAGGGCAGAATCAATTTTGGGCGCCCTCACGTGTCCCCACGTGACCCCTAATAAACACTTTAATAATCAATGCATGGGTACCCATCACGTGCCCACACGTGATGGCCGTTAAGATTAAGTGTTTAACACTTCCGTGAATATTCTGAGAACAAATAACAGAGGCAAGGCCCAATCATCAGGAGCCTCACGTGACCCCACGTGAGCGCTTCAGTCTCAGTGTTTAACACTACTTTAAGTGCTTCGTCCCTAGTGTTTAACACTATTTTAAGCGCATCACGTGGGAACACGTGATCGTCAAATATCCTCTAGTGTTTAACACTATTTTAAAACCAAGTTTAGCCCAAATTGGCCAAGTTTTCCAGAGGCAAATCTCCCCTTCAACTGAACCTCAAAATTGATCGGTTCATATGATATGCAAAGTAAAGTCCAGAGCTATAATGAATGGTTAGTGCTCAGCCAAAGATAAAATGTTGCCAGAGCCCCAAACCCATGTTTAAGCATTGCTAAATAATGGGGGGCTGAACCCATACAAATGTTCAACAGTCCAAACAAAGGTCCAACATTTCAAATCTAATTGGACTTAGCCCAAGTGGCCATAAGTCCTCAATTCAGATTTAACTAAGCCCATGTGCTCATAATCTAATTGATTGATCTTAGTCCCAAATTGGACTACAGATTTCCCAATCAACATTGGTTCAAGGGTACATCTCTTCATACCTCTGATACATGTCGTTGTAATCCTTCAACGTCTTCAGAGAGGTGGTGGGTCCCAATGACCAATAACTATCTGGTGCATTTCCAAACCCATGTTCGCATCTGAATTTGGACCGCAATGTCTCTAAACTAAACAATTGAGCCCAAATGCTCTTTTGTTGGATCTAAATGATCCTGTTAAGTAGATCTTAGTCTAAAATTAGACTAACGTGTCCTTAACAGACGTTTAAGTTGATCTTAGTCTCAAACGAGATTAACGATCCTTAAATCAATCCAATTACAGATCTCCTAACCAATATTGGTTCAAGGGTACATCTCTTCACTATATTTGTCATTGTAATCCTTCAACGTCTTCAGAGAGGTGACGGGTCCCCACAACCAGACATTCTACGGACCGTGGGGTCCTTAAACTCATGGACAATGATGTCCTTAAACTTTACAGGCTGTGGGGTCCTTAAACTCATGGACTATGATGTCCTTAAACTTTACAGACTATGACGTCTCTAAACTAAACTATGATGTCTTTAAACTCCATGGGCTATGATGTCCTTAAACTTCTGGACCGCAATGTCCCTAAACTAAACAATGGAGTCCAAATGCTCTTTTGTTGGATCTAAACAATCCCGTTAAGTTGATCTTAGTCTAAAATTAGACTAACGTATCCTTAAGAAACGTTTAAGTTGATCTTAATCTCAAATGAGACTAACGTATCCTTAAACCCAACCCCAGACCCAAATCTAAGAGAATACGGATTTGGACTAATCCATGCCCTATGGGCGACAACATAAATTAGTCTCCATATACAATCCACGGGCAACCAAAAACAAAACAAACACACACGACACGAAGTGACCATCTGGAGAAGGAGAAAGTGGTTACCGCGATGCGGTAGCGTAATTAACTGCAGGGGCTTGCGCCTGCAGGGAAGAGCGTCCCCACAATCAAAAACCCCTCAATGAGGGGGAATCTGACGAAGTCTGCTACATCGGACGCATCCGTTTAAACCTTCGATATATGGTGTCATAAATCAACTTGGCATCTTCGGAGAGGTGGACGGATAGCACCAATTAGCATCTGCCCCCAAATTCAGGCAAGACGGACCTACGCGGTCGCGTCTCCGTGTTTCGGAGGTGAACAGATTCTGGCACGCCCGGTAGGACCTTTTCCTCTTTCCACTCCACACTTCGTGTGTCGTGTTCGCAAACGAATCGCTGTTTAATATGGTTGCCCTTGGGTTCGAGGTACTAAGATTTGGTCATGATCTCGTGCAGAAAAAAGAACATCAATGGCCTCCATCTGCTCCAGCTGCAACTGCAACTCCCATTCCGCCTCATCTGGAGGTGTAACCTACGGGCCCCAACTGGCCTCCCTGTTCAAGATACCAGTGGAACAAGTAACTCAGGCCACCACGGGGCTGTTCTTTGGGACCATGCTCCCACCGATGAACTTCAACACCCCTGTACTAGTGCAAGAAGCTCCGAAGAGCTCGGTCTTTGATCGGCTCACAACTACTGCGGGCCCTCTCAACGGGTCGTCCAGCTCCAATGCCTCAGTCTTTGACAGGCTGTGCCAAAGCTCATTTGGGCCCATGAAGAAGCCCGCGATACCAGAAAGGGTTATCCCTAAGCGGATAGCCATTCCTGTTCATGAAGTCGTCAAGGCGGCTTCTCCTGCCAAAGGGTCGGTCTTCACAAGACTGACTATTTCAGCTCCTATTCCAGGCGAAATCATCAAGGCTGCTTCCTCTGCTCGGAAGTCTGCCTTTGATAGGTTGGTTATCCCCACTCAGCGGACATCAGTCTTCAATAGGCTGACAACGACAATTTCTGACCAACACAGAGAGCATGAGGAAGTCACCCTACAGCTAAGACAATCCCAACGGCTCAACACGCTCGACGTCGCCACTGGCACCGAGTAAGGAAGGCTGGGGGCAACTCTCCTTCTGGACTGACTCCGCCGGCTCCAACGGTGGAAATCGATGCTGCTGTTCCAACTGGGAACAACTTTGAACCGCTAAGGAAGGTGCGCAAAAACTCTCCGACTGCCGTGCTGAAGAGATCTCCTCCACCCATGGAGAATGCTACAAAGGTGAAGCTAGAGCAGCCCCCTCAGCGGTTGTCCTCTAAGATTTATAAAGTTTGGCGACAGGCTCAGGACTCAGTGATTGATCAAGATTACTCTCGCCGACAGAAAAATGTGAAAGCTCAGTGAGAAAAGGACCATCATGTCAAGCCACAAAAGGCGACAGCTATTTGGGTGCCCACTGCAGCGGCCCCCTCAACTTCGACCACTCACAAAAGGAGAAGGCCGGAGAAAATCCCTGAGTCTGCGACAAATCATAAGACCACTGAACCTAAACGCCCTAAGTCTGGGGGCATGGTGGTGTATACCTTCTATATGGCATCCGGAAGAGAGGAAAGCCGTGCTTCTATGGGTCATCGACCGCTTACCCGATCGATAACAAAGGCTCAGGAGCAACAACAACAAAAACTTCAGGAGATGCTGACCGCAATGGCCGCACTCACTAGGCCGAAAGAAAATCCAGAGACCTCAGAGCAGCGTCAGGAACAAGAAACTGATGATGAATTCCTCCGAAGAATGCTCGAGAGGAAAGACAAAGAGGCCGCGGAACAAGCGGCCAATATAAAACAAATGGATTTTCTGTTCCAAGATATAGTGGGCATGATGATCCAGCCGGACCCTCCAGCCGAAGATCCTCCAGTAATAATTGAAGATGACAGAGGAGAGACATCAAATCCTCTGCCGGCTCTGTCAACAGCCAAGGAGGAGACAATCTTCAAAGCTGCTATGGATGATTACATTGCTCAGCAAATACGAGCTCATCAGGCGAGCGAAACGGCCGGACAGATCTTTAAGACTAGACGACCCTATCCAGGCTGGTATGACCAAATAAGGTACCCGCCGGGATATACGATCCCCAAATTCCACGTATATAAGGGGATGGGAAATCCGCATCAGCACGTCGCTCAATTCAGAGCCTTGTGCGGCAACACTGGAGGTGATGATAAACTTCTGCTCCGCCAGTTTGTTGGCAGCTTGTCAGAGACGGCGTTCGAGTGGTATTCTGAACTTCCAAATGACTCTATCAAGACATTTGCGGAGATGGAGATGTTGTTTACACAGAGATTCGCAAGCGCTAGCGAGTGCATCCCGATCACCGCATTAATTAACGCCAGGATAAAACCAGGCGAAACATGGGTGCAATACGCAATACGATGGCGGAATCTATGGTCGAAGTGCGAGCAACACATCGAAGAAGCGCCTGTGGTGGGCATGTTTATGGGTACCCTCGACCCTCAAGCGACCATCTCCCAATTTATGATGTTTTTCAAGCCAACCACTTTCCAGTCCTTAATTGATAAGCTGGCCCAAATGGACCAGATGGGTCACAGGCCTCCCTCTTCGAAGCCGGAGCCATGGAATGAAAAGGGGAAAGGGAAAGCAACCTTCGTCGCCAATGCTCAACAGCAGCCCAGTGGTCCAAAATTAACTAATCGCCTAGACGAGAGACGGCGATTCTATAATGAGAAAATAAAGCGCCCTTATTCGTTTCCCCGGGACAAAACGAGGAGATTGTTCGAGTTGGCAGTGCGCAATAGGCTCATTAATTTGCCGAGTCCAAAACGCCCATTACAACCCGGTGAGACTAATAATCCCAATTATTGCCCCTATCACCAAACGATAGGCCATACAATTGAAGATTGCTTCATCTTTAAAGGCTGGATCGAAGACCAATACCAACGGAGCAAGTTTGCACTGTCTGAGAATTGGAAAATAAGCTCGCCGCAGCCGCACGCTCTTAAAAGGATGGACACACTAGGGGCATCCTGCTCTTTTGTAGAAGAAGCTCCATGGGAGGTCATTCTTTCAGCCAAGACTAAAAGAATGTTGAAGGATCTCCAAACATGCCCGGCGATCAGGTGGAAAAATCCACTGGAACACGAGATCATTGAGGGAATGTTGAAACCGCGCCCAATTCCAAAAATTGGTGGTGATAGTCAAAGCGCTCACACCCAGCCGTTAAAGTCTTCGAAAAAGAAGAAGAAGACCAAAAAGTCTGTGAAGCTTAATGACGAGCGCACGGACCTGCAAAAATATATCGATACGCTGGAAGAATATAACCAGAAGGCGCGGACCCCAGTCACACTCCTAGAATTTCTCAGCCACGTCCTTGAGGACGGAGATGATAACAATGGAGAAAACTCGTCGGATGAGCCTGAAGATTATGTGGCAAGCTGCCATGTAATCTCTCACTCGTCGATAGACGAAGAAGAAGCTCCTTACGCAGAGAAACTGGGGGCAGATCCTGAGCCGGAACTTCTAGGACCATCAGATGAAATGATTGATGCATTCCTGAACGAAGCTCTTCTTAAAAGCAAAGCTGATCGAGAGTGGAAGATAGCTATATTTGAAAAGGCCAAATGCCGGCGACTGCACAAAAGGGTCGAAACACTCCCACCAGATCAAAGCACATTTGCCGCAAATAAAAGCAAGTTCAAGATGAGGAAAAGGTTCGCCAAAGCCATATCGATGGGAATGAAGCTGCCACCCTCCGAAGGAAACACTCCCGATGAAGCGGATATACATCCTAGCTATTGCTTATATCATCGAAGGATTGTACACCCCACCGAAGAGTGCAACGCTTTTAAAAACTGATGGCAGAGGTATGTTGCTCACCGACAACATTTCAAGCAGATGAAACGCAAAGCTCGGCGGGAGCAAAGAAATACGACCGAGGAGCGTAAAGGAACTACCGGCAACTGTCACATGGTCGACGCTGGGGGATCGCAAGTTCTCACCTTTAGGAGCGATTCTGATGAAGAAATAGCCCTTGGCCCTCTCTTCAAAGAACCCAGGTCCGAAATGGAAGAAATGAAGACCTGTGAGAATATTCAGCTGCGCAATCGTACGCTACCTGAAAAGAATTTCGGACCCTAAACAAGGGCTCAAACAAAAAGGATAAGGAAAAAGAAAAGGTCCCTGAAAATATCATCCTCGATGACCAAGCCGTCGAAGAGCTGACAGCCAAGGATCCGCCGAAGAAAAGTAAGGTGGATTACAACGTTCTGGCACACCTGAGGAAGATCGCCTCATAGCTAAGCATTCTCGATGCCCTTCTGCTATCCAAAGAAGCGAGAGATTCCTTCATCAAGGCACTATAAGAGCCCGAACAATTCCGAGCTTTCCTCGCCGAAGAAAAGATGAAAGACGAGCTGGAAGAAGTACACACGGCCGATATCACTTTCGGCGATAACGATCTCCTCCCCGGGACGTGCAAGCATAACCGTCCCCTTTATGTCTCCGGATACTGTCATGATATCAAGATAGGCAAAATCCTGGTCGATAATGGGTCCTCCGTCAACCTTCTCAATATAAGAGTGTTGAAGGAAATCTGCATGAGCGTTCAGCACCTTACTCGTGATAAAATCACCATCTCCGGGTTTGACTCCCAGTCATCACGGACGCTCGGGTCTGTGATACTGACGCTACGCTTTGGGCTGCTCATCACAAACATTAAATTTCACGTCATTGACGCTAAGACATGTTACAATACTTTGCTCGGCAGACCTTGGTTACACGAGTACAACATCATCCCTTTTACACAACATAAGTGTATGAAGTATTTCAAGGATGGTCTCGAGTATACTGTGACAGGGGAGTTGAACCCATTCTCCGTGAATGAAGTCCGAAAGTACGAAGATGCAAAATACTTCTTACCAGATTTCGAGGACACGGAAAGATGTCTGTTCTCCGCCGAAAGACCGGGAAAGAAAAACGTCTTGCCTGAATTTGGGGGCAGATGCTATTTGGTTTTATCCGTCCACCTCTCCGAAGATGCCAAGTTGATTTATGACACCGTGTATCGAAGGTTTAGACGGATGCGGCCGTTATAGCAGACTTCGTCAGATTCTTCCTCATTTGAGGGGTTTTTGATTGTGGGGACTGATTGATCTCAAAAATCATCTCTATTACCGCAATCAAGAACGGCGTCGCATGTAGCTAGCCGGTGAGTACGGGTCGGTCCACAGGGATGTTGTGAATCTCCTATTTGCGCTAACGAGTTAATTCCGAAGGGTGTTCGGATTGATTATTAAATCTAAAATCTAAATCTATCTATCTAAGATTAACTAGATCTAGTCTTGCTAGGGTTAGGTTTAGGGATGGTTTGGAAATGCAAGTAAATCTCAACGCTTTCAATACCCGAATGAAGATCTATGAGGAGTTATGGTAATTATCAACAAAGGGGATTAGATCCATTCGGGAAGGTGTTCCTTCCTCTAGGTTCTTGTCCTTCCTTTAGAGATCCTTACCCTAACCTCCATGGAAAACGCGCACAACCGGGCCTTTATACTACGGTATCACCGCTACCTCGAGAGATAGGGTACCGTAGGGCGCGGTGTGTGCGTGTATGCATGGAGTCCTATTGAAAATATATGATGGGTAAGAAAGGGATGAGAGATCTCATCTCTCAAAAGCCTTCCACAAAGCTAACTCTAAACAATTATCTATGGCGAGGAATTAAATCTACCTAGGGCAAAGAATTAAAATCTAGACTAGAGCAATTAATTAAAACTACTTACAGATGGCTCTCTCCAAATATCAACGCAGGTTGTCAGATCTGAATTCATGAATTGAAAAGAGGCACCGATGCTCTCCAAAAGAATTCTGGAATTTATTATTAAAAGGAGGCATAAGAAATTACAATGATTAGAGTTCCTATTTATAGAGAATAGGAAACCCTAGCTTACATTTGATTCGCATATCTTCTTTTACGAAAATACCCCTAAGAAAAGACCTAGTCAACTATTCAACGCCGTCTCAAGTTTCTGTAAAAAATTCGCGAAGCCCGGGTACATGATGGCCGCGGAACCGCGGCATTGGTGGGCTTGGGCCGTGGTTCCGCGGCCCGTTGGTCGTCTTGAGCGCTGAAAATTTCAGGTATTGTTTTGGGCTTTCTGAGTTTTAATATTCTGTGGTTCTTTTATCAATTGAGCTTCTACATTGATTCCAGATCTTCAGTGAACAATTTGCAATGGATTTTTAACCGTTCGCTTTGTATTCTTGGACCTTGCATTGCCTTGTACATTATAAACTTTATTTTTGATGTAGGCTTGATCAAGAGTCTTCTGTTTGTTGGTCAAAATCCACTTTTGCATTGTCTTTTCATTGTTTTCACTGTTTTCTGTCCAAGAACCTGTAACCTGTAACATGTAGCAGACATGCGTCAAAAGCACCTGTTTATTTATAAAATGAATAAGAAAAGGGAATATAAAAATGCAATATTATGGTATGAACAAATACCCCCAAACTTATCTTTTGCTCGTCCTCGAGCAAACTTATTTTTTTATTCTCTACAAAAACCTAACCACACTTTCGCAGGGAAACGCGATTGCACTGAGCACGTGCAACAAGCCGTTAAACCTCTAGGTGTCCCTAGTAGGAGGAGTGTTTTCTCCTGAAGGTTTTCAGCGGATACTACCCACAAAATCCTATTAATTCGGCCCATTAACTTTAATTCTCCAATTAGGTTTTCTAACAAAGAATTCTATTATCTTCGACTCGTAAATTATCCACCCATATTCTTCACACTTCCTCATCATTTAACTTAAGATTATATATGTTCTATAGACTTACTTAGCTTTCGGTATCTCTTAAGTTTTCCTTCTAGGGTTCCATCTCCACTTAGGAATTTTTATCAACTTTACTAAAGATACAAGTTCTATTCTTTACTCCTTTCTCTTATATAAATCCCAATCACATACCCCTACGTGTGTGTGTATATCACCCCTACACTTGGAAATTCAAATCAAGCAATCATACCCTTATCCGTTGTCCAAAGCACTTCTTAATAGGTGAATTTTTAAATGAATTTTGCCCACACATCTTTCATACGACCGTTAATACTTCTTGAGGTACCAACAACCGATTACAAGATGTGTTTGCACATTAAAGCGTAATTCCTAGTCTTGCAACACCTAAGGCTTTTTAGCAGTGACTCCCAAACCAGTTGGTCTAAGGCACTAGGTGATGAAGCACCCTCGCTAAATATTTTTCTATTTTTGCAGCCTTAAGTAATCACAAAACCAGTGTTCATTTTTTTCTTCTTTATTCACACTTATTTTTTCTTTTTTTCTTCATTATACTAAGGACTTTAGACAAGAGCATTTCAAGGTCTCTTCTACTATTCCAAGTTTCAAGGTTCGTGTTTGTGCAATTTTGTAGGGTATACATTTTCAGAATTTAGACTTAAGCTAGGAACTATTTTTCAAACTTATACTCTAATAAGAACATCAATACTCTTCCTTTGTTTCAACTTATCCCAAGAACTGAACTCAAAATTTGCCTATTTCTAAATAAACTACAAAGACATATACTTTCTACCGTTAAACTTTAAGGAAGGTTATTTTTAGGGTTTTTAATTTACTAAGTCTAAGATCTAGTTGTTCCTAGCCAGTTAACCTATTTGTAAAACTCAAGTCAATTAGACCAAAATTGAATACAATAATTTTTATAATTTTTGAAATTTTTCAATTTTTATGGGTTTTCAAATAAGTATGCAAATGCAAAAATATGTACATATAAATGCGAAGGAAGAAGACGTACCGAGCATACCCCCAAACTTAAACTTGACAGTGTCCTCACTGTCATGCTACACCAAGAGGGTCAAAATGTCGGCACTCCCCTGTTTATTTATTTACAATTTTTTATATTTTTAATGTTTTGAGTTTTATTTTTATTTTTTAGAAAAAGAAAACAAAAAAATATATATATACATAAATATACAAGGTTCCCCCCAAACTTAAGCTTGGTCTTACACAAGCCAAAGGTTAGCACCAACCATTCAAAAATCTTATCGTGGTAATGGCCGAGTTGGTGAAATAATGGGGTGTAGAGGAAAGAAATGAGGAACACACGAGACCGTGTGGGAAGAAGGGTAGAATATGGTCTCGGTGGAGGAGAAGAATGGTGGAAAGAAGAAAGAAGGGTCGCGCGATCTTGAGGGTGTAAATCGAGTAAATAAATTATCGCAATTTGTGATGACCGATGTGTTAAAAGCGATTGCGCTAACCTATCAACCCGTCGAGAAATGGGATCAAATCCCTCAAGATTTGCAAGAAAACATAGGTACGCCGAACTTGGTATAGGAGATGAAAGCGTAACGGTCACTTGTACGGTCGGGACAATAGGAAGAACGAAAGGAAGTGAATTAGGGATAGTATCATTCTCACCGTAGTAACCTGTCTCGAACTTGAAAGATTCCATTAATGGTTCGAAACAACTGTAAATAACCGAGTCTAATGGTTCAACTAACTCATCTGAAAATGTAAAGGACTCAAACTCGGGCGGTGAGTCATCAACATCGTCCGAAAAAGTGAAACACTCGTAAGTGTTATCGTTTGTGAGAACTGTGTCAGATTCGAAGGAAAATTTTTCAAGCTCACAGTTTTCAAGCGGGGTCGGAACGATGGAAAGGAGGGAGGGTGATACAACAGTCAAAGGTTCAGGAGGATGAATTGGAAAATCAGACACATCAAACAAAAATGGTTCAACCTCAATATGATCCTCAAAACTCTCCTCAATACTATCCTTATAATTTTCCTCAAAATTCAACTCATCCATGCCATTATCATCAAAATCCAGACACATATGAAGTTCGGGAGAAACATCTAATGACTCGGGATGATGAATTGGACATAAAATTTCAATCAAATCGACAGGTTCATCATCCGAAATATTCCCGGCATCTATATCCTCAATCAAGTGAAAATCAATTTCTTTAGACACCTCATCAAAAGCATGGATGTTTATCAATTTAGGTTCTAGAGTGGAGGTGTAAAGGTCAAACGGATTAGGTGCGGTTTCACTCGAAAGGGGTTCTTCATAATTTGGCAAATCAAACACTACAAAATCACACAACTCGTTTTTATTTTGAACTAGTGAATCATTTAGGACATTCGATGGAAAACTGGAGTTGTGGGCTTCAATTGGGTAAGGGTAGGTTTGATTTTGAAATCCTCTCACATTCTCACTCTGTCCAACCGCCTCCTTATACATTGAAAAATTTTGAGCTAGCGGGAAACCAGCTACCGGTTTACTAGGTTGCATAAGGGCGGCCACGGACGCTTCCACGTTCCTAGTCATTTTATTTGTTGCAGCAATATAAGCCTCCAACGACTCTTCCAAACTAGACTTAGGTGGTGAGGGGGTTTCGGTAAAAGATTCAAAATGGTGTTGATATGCAAAACTCCCAACAGGCTGTGTAGAAACAGTATCTAGTGAAGGTGGGAAGGTCGAGCAGGACTGGTAGGAAGTGGGTGGTTGGTCAGGTGTAGGGTCAACATGTGGATAAAAAAGTGAATAATCGTGCGAATCCCTAGAACTAGATGAGTGGAAAGGGGTGAAAGATCGGCTGCGAGATTGAGCAATATGCTCAGCAATGGACATCGGCTTAAGAGTGACAGAAGGACTTGAAAAAGTGGTATCAACATATGGAAGTGGTAAGGGTTGACTTGGTTGACACAAAGTGGGTTGAAAAGTCAAACTGTTTCTTCTAGACGCCTCTATTTGATCTTTCAAAGATATTTTAGGTAAGGAAGGATCGTCTTTAAATTGACCGAACAAAATGACGTACGACGCAAAATTAGGTTCGGGATACCAAAGTTCGGTAAGTGATTTATTATGTGGGGTACCCATGTTAGAAGAGAGGGGGAAAGAAAGAAAGAAGGTTTGTGAAGCAAAGATTTATTTGCGGCAAAAGTTAGCAAGTTTTGTAATAAAATTTTCCTTTTTCTTTTTATCTTTATTTGGAAAAATTGTTGCAAAAAGATTTTCGAGAAAAAAAATGCAACAGAAAATTTACTTGCAATCTATTTCTAATTTAAACAAATCGCAAAAATCCTGCACAAGATTGTTATATGGAAGGGAATATATTTTTAAAGCGCACGGAATTCTGCAGGAATTTTCAGAAAAGATATTTCAAAAATTAAAGAGAAGAAAGAGCGGAGCTTACAGAAAAAATTTTGCCAGATGATATCGCGAGATTGCCGCCCTTCCGCGGCCAAAGGGGGGTTCCCACCGCAGTTCCGCGGTGATCTAGTCGGCGCGGATCCCAAGAAATTTTCTGCACTCCTGATTTCGTAGTTTCCTTCTGTTTTGATATTTTGTTTTCTGTTTGTCTTTTTGTAAATTTCCAGATCCAAGTTTGTATATCCTGCAAAATTCGAACAACAAAGTATCCTTTCCAAAAAATAACAATTGATATATTTTTATAATTTTTGGATTTTTTAGATTTTTATGATTTTTTTTTAAGATTAACCCGAAATCGCAAAAAGGAAATTTCTACACCATCCCCGGCAACGGCGCCATTTGATTTGTATGTCAAAAACTATCTCTATTACCGCAATCAAGAACGGCGTCGCATGTAGCTAGCCAGTGAGTACGGGTCGGTCCACAGGGATGTTGTGAATCTCCTATTTGCGCTCACGAGTTAATTCCGAAGGGTGTTCGGATTGATTATTAAATCTAAAATCTAAATCTATCTATCTAAGATTAACTAGATCTAGTCTTGCTAGGGTTAGGTTTTTATAGAGAATAAAAAATAAGTTTGCTCGAGGACGAGCAAAAGATAAGTTTGAGGGTATTTGTTCACACCATAATATTGTATTATTATATTCCCCATTCTTATTTTTTTTATAAATAAACATGTGCTTTTGACGCATGTCTGCTACATATTACAGGTTACAGGTTCTTGGAGCGAAAACAGTGAAAAAGACAAAAGACGATACAAAAAAGGGATTTTGACCAACAAATAGAAGGATCTTAATCAAGCCTACACAAAATATCGGTACAAGGCAACGCAAGGTCCAAGATTACAAAGCAAACGGTTAAAAGTCCACTGCAATTGTTCACTGGAGATCTGGAAGAAATAGAGAAGCCAAATTGAATAAAGATCCAAAGAAATAAAAAGCCCAAGAAGCCCAGAATCAGTTCTAAAATTTCCAGACATAAAATTTTACTAAAGTTTGGAGTCTACTTTGACTATGTCTTCCTAAGGATATTTTGGTAAATGCAGACGTGCGAATCAATTGTAACCTAGGGTTTCTATGTCTTATAAATAGAAGCCCAAATCATTGTATTCTTTTCATGCCTCCCTAGACCTCTTTTTATCAATAAAACTTAGAAATCTTTTGGAGAGCATCGATACCTCTTTTCAATTCATGAATTCAGATCTGACAAGTCTTGTGTACATGTTTGGAGAGAGCCATCTGTAAAGTAAGTAGGTAATTTCAATTCTTGCCCTAGGTAATTTTTCATTCTCTGCCCTAGATTAAATTTAATTTCTTGCCCTAGTTAGATAGTTAGATCTTTAATTCAATTGCCCTAAATTAATTTAGTTTTTAGATTTAATTAATCCATTCACACCGTTCGGAATTAACTCGTTAGCGCGATTAGGAAATTCACAACATCCCTGTGGACCGACCCGTATTCACCGGCTAGCTGCAAAGCGACGCCGTTCTTGATTGTGGTTATAGATAGTTTTTTAGATCAATCAAATGGCGATGTTGCCGGGGATGGCGTAGTATTTCCTTTTTACTATTTCGGGTTAATATAAATTATAAAATCATAAAAACAGAAAAGAAAAGAAAAAAAGATATAAATTTTTTATCATTTATTGTTTGAAGGGTATTTTTTTGTGAATCTTTGCAGGATCAAATTCGGATCTGGAAATCTACAGAGATCAAAACAGGAAAAAACAGATCGGAACAACAGAAGATCACAATAACCGAGGAACAGAAGAAATTTGGAGGACCGAGTCTACAAGTCAACCGCGGCGAGCTGGTGACAAAAAAAATCTGTTGATCCGTCCAACCATCTCTAAACCTAACCCTAGCAATAACTGTTAATCATAGATAGATAGATTTAGTTTTTTAGATTTAAATGCGGCAACGGCGCCATTTGATTGATCTCAAAAACTATCGATTACCGCAATCAAGAACGGCGTCGCATGAAGCTAGCCGGTGAGTACGGGTCGGTCCACAGGGATGTTGTGAATCTCCTAATCGCTCAAACGAGCTAATTCCGAAGGGTGTTCGGATTGATTATTAAATCTAAAAAACTAAATCTATCTATCTAAGATTATCTAGATCTAAATCTTGCTAGGGTTAAGTTTAGAAATGGTTTGGAAATGTAAATAAATCTCAACGCTTTCTATACCCAAATTAGGATCTAAGAGGAGTTATGGTAATTATCAATAAAGGGGATTAGATCCATTCGGGGAGGTGTTCCTTCCTCTAGGTTCTTGTCCTTCCTTTAAGGATCCTTACCCTAACCTCCATGGAAAACGCGCGCAACCGGGCCTTTATACTACGGTATCACCGCTACCTCGAGGGATAGGGTGCCGTAGGGCGCGGTGTGTGCGTGTATGCATGGAGTCCTATTGAAAATATATTATGGACAAGAAAGAGATGAGAGATCTCATCTCTCAAAAGCCTTTCCCAAACCTAACATCTAATGCAAGGAATTAAAATCTAACTAGAGCAATTAAATAAAACTACTTACAGATGGCTCTCTCCAAACATTAACGCAGGGTTGTCAGATCTGAATTAATGAAGTGAAAAGAGGCACCGATGCTCTCCAAAAGAATTCTAAAATTTATTAATGAAGGGAGGCATAAGAAATTACAATGATTAGAGTTCCTATTTATAGAGAATAGGAAACCCTAGGTTACATTTGATTCGCATATATGCTTTTACGAAAATACCCCTAAGAAAAGACCTAGTCAACTATTCAGCGCCGTCTCAAGTTTCTGTAAAAAATCCGCGGAACCGCGGCCCAAGCCCACCAATGCCGCGGTTCCGCGGCCATCATGTGCCCGGGCTTCGCGAATTTTTTACAGAAACTTGAGACGGTGCTGAATAGTTGACTAGGTCTTTTTTTAGGGGTATTTTCATAAAAGCAGATATGCGAATCAAATGTAACCTAAGGTTTCCTATTCTCTATAAATAGGAACTCTAATTATTGTAATTTCTTATGCCTCCCTTCATTAATAAATTTTAGAATTATTTTGGAGAGCATCGGTGCCTCTTTTCACTTCACTAATTCAGATCTGACAACCCTGCGTTGATGTTTGGAGAGAGCCATCTGTAAATAGTTTTATTTAATTGCTCTAGTTAGATTTTAATTCCTTGCATTAGATGTTAGCTTTGGGTAAGGCTTTTGAGAGATGGGATCTCTCATCTCTTTCTTGTCCATAATATATTTTCAATAGGACTCCATGCATACACGCACACACCGCGCCCTACGGCACCCTATCCCTCGAGGTAGCGGTGATACCGTAGTATAAAGGCTCGGTTGCGCGCGTTTTCCATGGAGGTTAGGGTAAGGATCTCGAAAGGGAGGACAAGAACCTAGAGGAAGGAACACATTCCCGATTGGATCTAATCCCCTTTATTGATAATTACCATAACTCCTCTTAGATCCTAATTTTGGTATAGAAATCGTTGAGATTTATTTACATTTCCAAACCATTCCTAAACCTAACCCTAGCAAAATTTAGATCTAGATAATCTTAGATAGATAGATTTAGTTTTTTAGATTTAATAATCAATCCGAACACCCTTCGGAATTAGCTCGTTTGAGCGATTAGGAGATTCACAACATCCCTGTGGACCGACCCGTACTCACCGGCTAGCTTCATGCGACGCCGTTCTTGATTGCGGCAAAAATATGTACAAATGAATGCAAAAATTATAAATATTATGGTGTTCGGGTCGTTGTAGTATAGTGGTGAGTATTCCCGCCTGTCACGCGGGTGACCCGGGTTCGATCCCCGGCAACGGCGCCATTTGATTGATCTCAAAAACTATCTCTATTACTGCAATCACGAACGGCGTTGCATGTAGCTAGCCGGTGAGTACGGGTCGGTCCACAGGGATGTTGTGAATCTCCTATTTGCGCTAACGAGTTAATTCCGAAGGGTGTTCGGATTGATTATTAAATCTAAAATCTAAATCTATCTATCTAAGATTAACTAGATCTAGTCTTGCTAGGGTTAGGTTTAGGGATGGTTTGGAAATGCAAGTAAATCTCAACGCTTTCAATGCCCGAATGAAGATCTATGAGGAGTTATGGTAATTATCAACAAAGGGGATTAGATCCATTCGGGAATGTGTTCCTTCCTCTAGGTTCTTGTCCTTCCTTTAGAGATCCTTACCCTAACCTCCATGGAAAACGCGCACAACCGGGCCTTTATACTACGGTATCACCGCTACCTCGAGAGATAGGGTGCCGTAGGGCGCGGTGTGTGCGTGTATGCATGGAGTCCTATTGAAAATATATGATGGGTAAGAAAGGGATGAGAGATCTCATCTCTCAAAAGCCTTCCCCAAAGCTAACTCTAAACAATTATCTATGGCGAGAAATTAAATCTACCTAGGGCAAAGAATTAAAATCTAGACTAGAGCAATTAATTAAAACTACTTACAGATGGCTCTCTCCAAACATCAACGCAGGTTGTCAGATCTGAATTCATGAATTGAAAAGAGGCACCGATGCTCTCCAAAAGAATTCTGGAATTTATTATTAAAAGGAGGCATAAGAAATTACAATGATTAGAGTTCCTATTTATAGAGAATAGGAAACCCTAGGTTACATTTGATTCGCATATCTGCTTTTACGAAAATACCCCTAAGAAAAGACCCAGTCAACTATTCAGCGACGTCTCAAGTTTCTGTAAAAAATTCGCGAATCCCGGGCACATGATGGCCGCGGAACCGCGGCATTGGTGGGCTTGGGCCGTGGTTCCACGGCCCGTTGGTCGTCTTGAGCGCTGAAAATTTCAGGTATTGTTTTGGGCTTTCTGGGCTTTAATATTCTGTGGTTCTTTTATCAATTGAGCTTCTACATTGGTTCCAGATCTTCAGTGAACAATTTGCAATGGATTTTTAACCGTTCGCTTTGTATTCTTGGATCTTGTATTGCCTTGTACATTATAAACTTTATCTTTGATGTAGGCTTGATCAAGAGTCTTCTGTTTGTTGGTCAAAGTCCACTTTTGCATTGTCTTTTCATTGTTTTCACTGTTTTCTGCCCAAGAACCTGTAACCTGTAACATGTAGCAGACATGCGTCAAAAGCACCTGTTTATTTATAAAATGAATAAGAAAGGGGAATATAATAATGCAATATTATGGTATGAACAGGGACGCTCTTCCCTGCAGGCGCAAGCCCCTGCAGTTAATTACGCTACCGCATCGCGGTAACCACTTTCTCCTTCTCCTTCTCCAGACGGTCATTTCGTGTCGTGTATGTTTTGTTTTATTTTTGGTTGCTCGTGGATTGTATACGGAGACTAATTTATGTTGTCTCCCGTAGGGCGTGGATTAGTCCAAATCCGTATTTTCTTAGATTTGGGTTTGGGGTTGGGTTTAAGGATGCGTTAGTCTCATTTGAAACTAAGATCAACTTAAACCTTTGTTAAGGATACATTAGTCTAATTTTAGACTAAGATCAACTTAACGGTTTGTTAAGAACACGTTAGTCTAATTTTAGACTAAGATCAACTTAACTGTTTGTTAAGGACACGTTAGTCTAATTTTAAACTAAGATCAACTTAACCACTTGTTAAGGATACGTTAGTCTAATTTTAGACTAAGATCTACTTAACGGGATCATTTAGATCCAACAAAAGAGCATTTGGGCTCTATTGTTCTAGTTTAGGGACTTTGCGGTCAATTACTAGTTTAAGGACATGGTGGTTCAATGTTAGTTTAAAGACATCGCGGTCGAGGTTAAGGACATCATAGTCCATGAGTTTAAAGACATCACGGTCAATTGATAGTTTAAGGACATCTCGGTCTATTGTTAGTTTAAAGACATCGCGGTCGAGGTTAAGGACATCATAGTCCATGAGTTTAAGGACCCCACAGTCCAATGTTAGTTTAAAGACATTACGGTCGAGGGTAAGGACATCATAGTCCATGAGTTTAAGGACCCCACAGTCCATAGTTTAGAGACGTCATAGTCTATGAAATGTGTGGTTGTCGTGACCCGTCACCTCTTTGAAGACGTTGAGGAATTATAACGACAAATATCAAAGGAGTGAAAAGATATACCCTTGAACCGAGGTAGATTAAATGACCTGTAGTCCAATTTGGAACTAAGATCAATTAATTGTATTATGAGCACATTGGCTCAGTTAAGTTTGAATTGAGGACTTATAGCCAGCTTGGGCTAAGTCCAATTAAGTTTGAAATATTGGCCCTTTGTTGGACCATTAAACACTTGTCTGGGTTCAGCCCTTCATCACTTAGCAATGCTAAACAAGAGTTTGAGGGCTCTGTTATCATTTTGGTCTTTGACTGAGCATTAAAAATTATAGCTCTGAATTTTTACTCAATTTTGAGGTTCAATTGAAGGGGAGTCTTTGCCTCTGGAAAATTAACCAATTTGGTTAAAAATAGTGTTAAATACTAGATAACAACAGTGTTAAACACTGGCAATAAAACTCTCAATTAGTGTTAAACACTAGAAATAAGATTCTCAAATTAGTGTTAAACACTAGAAGACAACAGTGTTAAACACTGGAAATAAAACTCTCGAATTAGTGTTAAACACTAAAGAGGAAGGGATCACGTGGGGACATATGAGGGCGTCCAAAGATGAGGCCAGATCTCCTTTACTTTATTCTGAGAATAAGTGTTAAACACTTTTGCTCTTTTGGCCATCACGTGTTGGCACGTGATAGATATTTGTGCGCTGATTATTAAAGCTTTTATCAAGGGGTCACGTGGTAACACGTGAGAGCGCCCAAGTTAGAATCCGCCTTTGCTTTTATTCTCGCTGTTTTGAAGGTCACGTGGGAGCACGTGAGGCATTGCCTCGGGGCTTTTTCTTTTCATTTTTGGGGGATCTGTTTAGAGATCACGTGGGGACACGTGATGGAGATCTTTCAAGTCTCTTGTATTTTCAGGAATTAAATTCTTTGTAGGGTTAAACCCTAATTATGGTTTTGGAGGAATTAAATTCCTATATATATAAAAGAATTAAATTCTTATGCAGGGTGAAACCCTAATTTCATTTAGGAGGAATTAAATTCCTGTAAATTTGAGAGAATTAAATTCTCAATTAGGGTTAAACCCTAGTTCTGTCCATCTTGAAGGAATTAAATTCCTATAATTTTTAGGAGAATTAAATTCTTATATAGGGTTAAACCCTGGTTTCATCATGAAGGAATTGAATTCCTGTAAATTTGGGAGAATTAAATTCTCTAAACTCAATTCTACCCCGAAGTCTTGGATCTGCATGGCAAAATCTCAACCCGATGAGAATTAAATTCTCAACCTATGGGGAGATTTGCTCCTGCAGATCTTCAACCAGAGGAAGAACTAAGTTCTTTTTTGCAGAAAAGTTAAACTCTTAGATTTGAGAATTAAATTCTCTTTTTGAAGTTTGATCTTTTTCCCTTTTCTCACCTAAGGTTTCTTTCTTGAGAATTAAATTCTTCTTTCTTTTCTCTCTGCTATTTGCTTTTAGAAAATTTCCAGATCCCAAAATTCTATATCTTTTTCTTCTCCTCTTGGCTCCTATTTATAGGAGAAGGAAAAGAATCAATTTGTTTAGTAAATCTCTCATTGAAAGATTTTGTTTGTTTTCATAATTAATATGATCCTTTAGATCACTCAATGAATTTTATTCACCGTTGGATTTTTAATCCAAAAGATATTCTGTTTGTTATTTTTGGTGAAATTTAGGGAAATCTTTTCTTGTCTAAAATCTTTCCATAAATTGGTGATTTTTAATCACCCTTGGATTTTTAATCCAACGGTCCCCAATAATCCTTTTTTGTTTGGAAAGATTTAGAGAAATACTTTCTCGGTTAGGGTCTTTGATTTCCCTCTTAATTAGAATTAATTCTATTAATTCATAGATTTTTAAGAACCCATCACGTGTTGGCATGTGACCCTCTGATTAAGCATTTTATCAGAATTTAATTCTGTTGTTTTAAAGAACTCAGGAATTATCACGTGTCATCACGTGACCCTTGGTCACGTGTTGGCATGTGATGCCCCATTGGGTTTTTCCTTGTTATTTTATTATACCTTTAATTCTTTCAGTGGGTTTAAAGGCCCATCACGTGTGGGCACGTGACCCATTTGATTAAGATTCAATTCTTATCATTTCAGCGCCTGCAGGAAGCCATCACGTGTCGGCACGTGACCCTCGATCACGTGTGCGCACGTGATGCCTCATAACTTTTAATCCCGGATGAATTATGAGGCCCATAATATATCAAATCGAAGGATTTTTCGAGACGCTTTCGATACCATTAGAATTCAGCTATTTCGCATTCGAGATTTTGTCAAAATACAGCCCGGAAAAAACTGGTTCACATTTCCTTAAACGTATCGCTGTCATTAGATACCTTGGGCTCTTTTGCGCAAATTTTTTTTTGGCGGGAACAAATACCCCCACTACTTTGCCCACGTAAGTATATACATGGGTGAAGTAGTGCAGAGTAACTCACAGCGTATGACCAGTTTCGGGTTGGTATATAATTTTCAGAATCTTGATCTGAGAAGATAACGAGCGGACACAAACGTCATCATTTATCATTGACTCAAATCTCGACTCTTAAGAGATATAGTTCCAAACCCTCAACTCCATGAGCCGCACCCTTCTATTTCTTTATGTTTTACTCTGGCGTGAAGTAGTTTATATACTCATGAGTAACTTCTCCATTTCAGTGGCATGTAGTTTTGGCAAGTGTGGCCCATAGATGGTAGATAACAGTTCATCTTGAACTTCTTATAAGGTAGCGATGGCTTAAAAACAGGGTTAGGATCTGTTATCTAAGACTTTCCAACTTTATGAGCCGTGAGGGTCTCACAAAGGATTTTCTCCCTACGAGTCGTAAGGATCTCGTAGGTGTCTTTTCTCCTTAGGAGTCGTGAAAACTCCTAAGTGCGTTTTGTCTTGAGAATCGTAAGGATCCCATAAAAGAATTTTCTTTATGTGTAGGGACACTAATTTCCCCACAAGTTGAGACTAATCGAGAGATTCTCGCAAAGACACTGATTTCCTTGCGGGTCGAAACGAATCGAGAGGTTCTCGCCAAGGACGTTGATTTCCCTGAATCGAGATAAGAAGCGATGGCTTAGGAAACAGGTTCATATCTGCCGCCTAAGACTTTTCAACTTTATGAGCCGTGAGGGTCTCATAAAGATTTTTTCTCCCTACGAGTCGAGAGGATCTCATAGGTGTATTTTCTCCTTAGGAATCGTGAGGATTCCTAAGTGTGTTTTTTCTTGAGAGTCGTAAGCATCTCACAAGAGAATTTTCTTCCTTACAAGTCGAGAGGACCCGTAAGTGATTGATGAGTTGACCTACTCCCGAGTCAAAGCATTGCTTCAACAGGAAGGTCGAGGGTTGACTTTGGGTTGTCTGTGCACCGCCGAGTCATGGAACTGGGAACTTTGCCACGGCTCCGCTTTGCTGACGTTGTATATTCCTGCAGAGACACTGATTTCTCTGCGGGTCGGCGTGAGTCGAGATGTTCTCGTCAAGAACGTTGATTTCCCTGAATCGAGGTATTTTCCAAGGACACTGATTTCCTCGGAGTTGAGATGAATCGAGGTATTCCTGCAAAGACACTGATTTCCTTACGGGTCGACGCGAATCGAGATGCCCTCGCCAAGGACGCTGATTTCCCTGAATCGAGGTATTTTCTAAGGACACTGATTTCCTCGGAGTTGAAACGAATCGAGGTATTCCTGCAAAGACACTGATTTCTCTGCTGGTCGACGCGAATCGAGATGCTCTCGTCAAGGACGCTGATTTCCCTGAATCGAGGTTTTTGCCAAGGACGCTCATTTCCTCGGAGTTGAGACGAATCGATGTATTCCTGCAAAGACGCTGATTTCTCTGCGGGTCGACACGAATCGAAATGCTCTCGTCAAGGACGCTGATTTCCCTAGATCAAAGTTTTTGCCAAGGACACTGATTTCCCTGGGGTTGAGACGAATCGAGGCATTCCTGTAAAGACGCTGATTTCTCTGCGGGTCGACGCGAATCGAGATACTCTCGTCAAGGACGCTGATTTCCCTGAATCGAGGAGGTTGTCAAGGACACTGATTTCCTCGGAGTTGAAACGAATCGAGGTATTCCTGCAAAGACGTTGATTTCTCTGTGGGTCAACGCGAATCGAGATGCTCTCGTCAAGGACGCTGATTTCCCTGGATCGAGGTTTTTGCCAAGGACGCTGATTTTCACGGAGTTGAGACAAATCGAGGTATTCCTGCAAAGATACTGATTTCCTTGCGGGTCGACGCGAATCGAGATGCTTTCGTCAAGGACGCTGATTTCCCTGAATCGAGGAGGTTGCCAAGGACACTGATTTTCTCGGAGTTGAAACGAATCGAGGTATTCCTGCAAAGACGCTGATTTCTCTACGGGTCGATGCAAATCGAGATGCTCTCGTCAAGGATGCTGATTTCCTTGAATCGAGGTTTTTGCCAAGGACGCTGATTTCCTCGGAGTTGAAACGAATAGAGGTATTCCTGCAAAGACGCTGATTTCTCTGCGAGTCGACGCGAATCGAGATGCTCTCGTCAAGGACGTTGATTTCCATGAATCGAGGAGGTTGCCAAGGACACTGATTTCCCTGGGGTTGAGACGAATTGAGGTATTCCTGCAAAGACGATGATTTCTCTGCGGGTCGACGCGAATCGAGATGCTCTCGTCAAGGACACTGATTTCCCTGAATCGAGGAGGTTGCCAAGGACACTGATTTCCATGGGGTTGAGACGAATCGAGGTATTCCTGTAAAGAAGCTGATTTCTCTACGGGTCGATGCGAATCGAGATGCTCTCGTCAAGGATGATGATTTCCCTGAATCGAGGTTTTTGCCAAGGACCTCGGAGTTGAAACGAATCGAGGTATTCCTGCAAAGACGCTAATTTCTCTGCGGGTTGACGCGAATCGAGATGCTCTCGTCAAGGACGCTGATTTCCCTGAATCGAGGAGGTTGCCAAGGACACTGATTTCCTTAGAGTTGAAACGAATCGAGGTATTCCTGCAAAGACGCTGATTTCTCTGCGGGTCGACGCGAATTGAGATGCTCTATTCAAGGACACTGATTTCCCGGAATCGATGAGGTTGCCAAGGACACTGATTTCCCTAGGGTTGAGACGAATCGAGGTATTCCTGCAAAGACACTGATTTCCTTGCGGGTCACGCGAATCAAGATGCTCTCGTCAAGGACGCTGATTTCCTTGAATCGAGGTTTTGCCAAGGACACTGATTTCCCTGGAGGTCGAAACGAATCGAGAGATTCCTGCAAAGACACTGATTTCCTTGCGGGTCGACGCGAATCGAGATGCTCTCGTCAAGGACACTGATTTCCCTGAATCGAGTTATTGCCAAGGACACTGATTTTCTCGGAGTTGGTTGACTTGTTTCCGAGACGGAGCGTTGATCCGGCGGGGAAGTCATTGGTTGACTATAGGTTGTCTGCGAACCGTAGAGTCTTGGAACTGAAGACTTTGCCGTGGCTTCGATTGATGGTGTAGCATCTGTGTCCTGCTGAAATGAGGAGGCACACCGTTGTTGGTCTTCGGGCCGTAGATGTGGCCGTTGAGATTTAGAACTAGGGACTTTGCCATGGCTCCACTTCGTTGCGACTCTGAGGTCGGTTGTTAACGTCGCGTCTGCATCTGGTTGAAGTGAGGAGAAACACCGTTGGTGATCTCTAGGCTGTCTGTGAACCGTCGAGATTTAGAACTAGGGGACTTTGCCATGGTTCCGTTGTTTTGACCCTGGGGTCGTTTGTTAACGTCGCATCTGCATCCTGCTGGAGTAAGGAGAAACGCCGTTGGTGATCTCTAGGCTGTCTGTGAACCATCGAGATTTAGAACTAGGGGACTTTGCCATGGCTCCGTTTGTTGATTTTCCGTCTGCATCCGATTGGAGGGAGGAAGAATACCGGTGTTGATCTCTAAGTTGTCGATGTTGACGTCGAGACCATGAAGCTAGGGATCTTCCTTCACTTAGTTTGTTAACATTGTGTCTGCAATATTGCGACGAATGTCGAGATTGTCTTTAGGTTGTCTATGAACCTTCGAGTTTTTGCTTCGCTTCGACGAAGCCTGGTGGGACGACATGGTTCCCTTCTTGTTTGTGCCCATGGATTGTATACAGGAGTCAATGCGACCTCACCTGCAGGGCAAAAGTTTCATTCTTTCATAATTTTTTTTAATTTCTTTCCGCGATGCTCTATCATTTCAGCTTTGTATATCGCGAAAATCGTGATTGCCCAATCATTTCGGCTATTTTTCGCGGTGCCCAATCAGTTCGGCTATTTTTATTTTTACTCGCTGCTTTTTATTGCGAGTTGCCCAATCATTTCGGCTGTTTTTGTATGCATATATTTTTACTTGCTGATTTCGTTGCAAGTTGCTCCATCATTTCGGCTATTTCATATGCATTTGTGGCTCGCTGATTTTTTATCGCGAGTGTAGAACTTGAAATCTGGTGCCAATCTTAGCATCAACATCGCTGCGACTGGAATATTGCCAGGAGCGAATCATCATTTGCCATGAAAGGACTTGGAATTTGATACCGATTTAGGCATCAGCATCGCTATCACTCGGACATTGCCAGGAGCGAATCATCATTTGCCTCTGTCGATGTCGAACAAAGGTGGCTTAGAAAACAGGGTTAGGATCCCGTCGACTAAGGCTTTTGACATCATTAGCCGTAAGGGTCTCATAAAGGTGTTTCTCCCTACGAGTCGTGAGGATCTCATCGGTGCGTTTTCTCCTTAGTAATCGTGAGGATTCATAAGTGTGTGTTCTCTTATAAGTCGTAAGGATCTTACAAGAGTGTTTTCTCCTTATAAGTCGAGAGGACTTACAAGGGTCGCTCACCGTGTGAGCATATCCCTAGTCACTGGTGGGAATTTGTTAGGGAAAGGTTTATTCATGCTCGTGGATTGTATAGAAGGGTCAGCATTGAACCGCTTCTAGGGCAATGCTAGAGGTTGTGATGGCTTAAGAACAGGTTCAGATCCCTGTATCTTAAGGCTTTTGAACCCTGTGAGCCGTAAGGATCTCAAAGGGGAATTCTCTTTACGAGTCGTGAGGATCTCGTAAGTGTGTTTTCTCCTTAAGAATCGTGGGGATCCCTAAGTGTGTTTCTCCCTTGTGAGTCGTAAGGATCTCACGCAGGTGGTTTCTCCTTATAAGGTCGAGAGGACCTTGCAAGTGTCTTTTAACGAGATTGCGCCGTTTCGGGTTTTCACAAAACTCGCCGGTAGCCCTGCTGTTTTTACTCAAGGAGCCCTTTCAGGTTTTCATCCGTGCCTATCTTGCTTGTGGACGTACCCTTTTTTTTAACGATTCTGCACCCTTTCGGGTTTTCACAAACATCGCCAGTAGTCCTGCTGTTTTTACTCACGGCACCCTTTCGGGTTTTCATCCGTGCCCATTTTGCTTATGGACATGCCTTTTTTTTTTACGAGTCTGCGCCCTTTCGGGTTTTCACAAGCATCGCCGGCAGTCCTGCTGTTTTTACTCACGGCGCCCTTTCGGGTTTTCATCCGTGCCCATTTTGCTTATGGACATAACCTTTTTTCTACACCGCGTTAGCCTGGGGATGCCGCGGTCCATAGTAGTTTATAGACGTCTCGGTCAGTTGCAAGTTTTAGGACATTGCGGTCCATCGTTAGTTTAGGAAAATTTCGGTCCGCTGTAGCTTTGAGGCGAAGTTTCGCCGGATGCTTTATGAACAAGTAGGTTTCTCCTTGATAGACCTTGTCACATAATCCAAGGGTTTTGGCACTGCTCCTGCCCCCATCTCCTCTACGTTATCTCCTAACGCCGAGTGAGCTGCTTTGTTACCTAGCGACAAATGAGCGATCATGTGGCAACTTGCAACATAATCTTCGGATTCTTCTGACAAGCCGTCTCCCTCATCATTGTCGTTATCTTCATTCTCAAGGATGTGATTGAGGAACTCTTAAAGCGTGACTGGGGTTCACGCCCTCTGGTTATATTCTTTCAGCGCGTCAATATGCTTTTGCAGATCCGTGCGCTTGTCGTTAGACTGCGCGGGCTTTTTGGTCTTCTTCTTTTTCTTCGAAGACTTTGACGGTTGGGCCTGAGCGTTTTGACCATTGCTATTAATTCCCGATGTTGGGCGTGGTTTCAGCATCCCATCGATGATCTCCGGCTCTTGCGGGCTTTTCCATCTGATCGCCGGACATGTTTGAAGATCTTTCAGCATTCTTTTAGTTTTTGCCAAAAGTACAACTTCCCATGGAGCTTCCTTTATGAATGAGCACGATGCCCTCGGCATGTCCATCTTTTTCGGAGCATATAGTTGTGGCGGATTCACCTTCCAGTTTTCGGATAGCGCGAACTTGCCCTGTTGGTATTGGTCTTCAACCCAGTTTTTGAAGACGTAGCAATTTTCGATCGGATGGCCCAATACTCGGTGGTAGGGGCAGTAGTTAGGATCGTTGACGTCGTTCGGTCGCGTTGGGTGTCTCGACTCTGGTAGATTGATCAGCCCATTGCGCACTGCCAGTTAAAACAGTTTCCTTGTTTTATCCCGGGGAAACGAGTAAGGACGTCTCAACTTCTCATCGAGGGATTTCCGCTTGTTGCTTTGACGAACAACCGGTCTCGGGCCACTCGGTTGTTGTTGAGTGTTGGCGACGAAGGTTGCTTTCCCTTTGCCCTTTTCATTCCAAGGCTCCGACTTTGAAGAGGAAGGCCTATGGACCATCTGGTCCATTTGGGCCAGCTTGTCAATCAAGGCCTGGAAGGTAGTCGGCTTGAAGAACATCATGAATTGGGATATGGTCGCCTGCGGATCAAGGGTTCCCACAAACATGCCTATTGCAGGAGCTTCTTCTATGCGCTGTTCGCACTTCGACCATAGGTTGCGCCACCGTATCGCATACTGAACCCATGTTTCTCCAGGTTTCACCCTGGCATTAATTAATGCCGTTATTGGGGTGCGTTCACTAGCACTCGCGAAACGCTGGGTGAATAGTAGCTCCATCTCTGCAAAAGTTTTGACGGAGTCATTGGGAAGCTCCGAATACCAATCAAATGCTGTCTCTGACAAGCTACCAACGAATTGGCGAAGCAACAGTTTGTCGTCGTCTCCAGTGTTGCCGCACAAGGCTCTGAATTGAGCGAAGTGCTGATGCGGATTTCCCGTCCCCTTATATACGTGGAATTTGGGGATCGTGTATCCCGGCGGATACCTTATTTGGTCATACCAGCCTGGATAGGGTCGTCCAGTCTTAATAATTTGCCCAGCCGTTTCGCTCGCCTGATGAGCTCGTATTTGCTGAGCGATGTAATCATCCAGAGCGGCCTTAGAGATGGTCTCCTCCTTGGCTGCTGAACAAGCCGGCAGGGGGTTTGACGTCTCCCCTCGGTCGTCTTAGAGGATAATCGGGGGATTTTCAGCTGGAGGATCCGGCTGTATCATCATCCCGACCATGTCTTGGAATAGAAGCGCCATTCGTTTTATATTGGCCGCTTGTTCCGCTGCTTCTCTGTCCTTCTTTTCGAGGATTCTGCGGAGGAAGTCAGCATCGGTTTCCTGTTCTTGACGTTGCTCCGACGACGCTTCCGGGCTTTCTTTTGGTCCCGTGAGTACGGCCATTTGCGTCAACATTTCCTGGAGCTTCTGTTGTTGCTCCTGGGCTTTTGTTACGGATCGCGTAAGCGGTCGATGACCCGTAGAAGCACGGCTTTCTTCTTTTCCGGAATCCATATAAACGGTATGTATTACCATGCCCCCAGACTTGGGGCGTTTAGATTCAGCGCTTTTGCGGTTCGCCGCGGTCACAAGGGCTTTCTCCGGCCTCCTTCTTTTTTGAGCGGTTGACCTTGAGGGAGCCGTTGCAGCGGGCACCCAGACGGCTGTCGCCTTTGGTGGCTTGACAGGATGGTTTTCTCCTTGTCGAGTAAGCTTCTTTGATCGGCGAGAGTAGTCCTGGTCAATCACCGATTCCTAGACCTGTCACCAGACTTTATAAATTTTGGAGGACAGCCGCTGAGGGGGCTGCTCCGGTTTCTTTTCTGTAGTAATCTCCATAGGTGGAGGAGATCTCTTCAGCACGGCAGTCGGAGAGTTCTTGCGAACCCTCCTAAGCGCTGTTCCCAGTTGGAACAGCAGCATTGATTTCCACCATGGGAGCTGGCGGAGTTAGTCCAGAAGGGGAGCTGCCCCCAGCCTCCCTTACTCGGCGCCAGTGACGACGATAAGCATGTCGTGCGGATGGAGTTGGTTCAGCTATGGGGATGGTTTTGTCATGCCCCCTATCTTAGTGGAGGGTTGTCGCCGGTGTCAGCCTTTTAAAGACTGACGTTCGCCGAGAAGTAATGTCCAACCTATCGAAGGCAGACTTACGAGTAGGGGAAGTAACCTTGACGATTTTGCCTAGAACAGGAGCTGAAATAGTCAGTCTTGTGAAGACCGACCCTTTAGCAGGAGGAGCCGCCTTGACGACTTCAGAAGCAGGGATGGCTATCCTTTTGGGGATAACCCTTTCTGGTATCGTGGGTTTCTTCAGAGGCCCACTTGAGATTTGGCCCAGTCTATCAAAGACTGAGGCTTTGGAGCTGGACGACCCGTTGAGAGGGGCCGCAGTAGTTGTAAGCCGATCAGAGACCGACTTCTTCTGAGCTTCTTGTGTTGGTACAGGAGCGCTGAAGCTCGTTGGCGGGAGCATGGTCCCGAAGAATAATCCAGTGGTGGCCTGAGTGACCTGTTCCACTGGCATAGCGAAGATGGAGGCCGTTTGGGGCCCGTAAGTCACTCTTCCGGACGGGACGGAGCGAGAATTATAGTTGCAATCAGTGCAGATTGAAGCCATTGATCTTCTGTTTTCTGCACGGAGCAAGACACCAAATCTTAGTACCTCGAATCCAGGGGCAACCATAGCAAACCGCGTTTCGTTCGCGAAACACGACACACGAAGTGTGGGGTGGAAAGAGGAAGAGGTCCCACCGGGCATGCCAGAATCTGTTCTCCGCCGAAAGACCGGGAAAGACAAACGTCCTGCCTGAATTTGGGGGCAGATGCTATTTGGTTTTATTCGTCCACCTCTCCGAAGATGCCAAGTTGATTTATGACACCGTGTATCGAAGATTTAGATGGATGCGGCCGTTGTAGCAGACTTCGTCAGATTTCCCCTCATTTGAGGGGGTTTTGATTGTGGGGACGCTCTTCCCTGCAGGCGCAAGCCCCTGAAGTTAATTACGCTACCGCATCGCTGTAACCACTTTCTCCTTCTCCAGATGGTCACTTCGTGTCGTGTATGTTTTGTTTTATTTTTGGTTGCTCGTGAATTGTATACGGAGACTAATTTATGTTGTCGCCCGTAGGGCGTGGATTAGTCCAAATCCGTATTTTCTTAGATTTGGGTTTGGGGTTGGGTTTAAGGATGCGTTAGTCTCATTTGAGACTAAGATCAACTTAAACCTTTGTTAAGGACACGTTAGTCTAATTTTAGACTAAGATCAACTTAACGGTTTGTTAAGGACACGCTAGTCTAATTTTAAACTAAAGTCAACTTAACCATTTGTTAAGGATACGTTATTCTAATTTTAGATAAAGATCTACTTAACGGGATCATTTAGATCCAACAAAAGAGCATTTGGGCTCTATTGTTCTAGTTTAGGGACTTTGCGATCAATTACTAGTTTAAGGACATGGTGGTCAAATGTTAGTTTAAAGACATCGCGGTCGAGGTTAAGGAAATCATAGTCCGTGAGTTTAAAGACATCACGGTCAATTGTTAGTTTAAGGACATCTCAGTCCATTGTTAGTTTAAAGACATCGCGGTCGAGGTTAAGGACATCATAGTCCATGAGTTTAAGGACCCCACAGTCTAATGTTAGTTTAAAGACATTACGGTCGAGGTTAAGAACATCATAGTCCATGAGTTTAAGGACCCCACAGTCCATAGTTTAGAGACGTCATAGTCTATGAAATGTGTGGTTGTCGGGACCCGTCACCTCTTTGAAGACGTTGAGGAATTACAACGACAAATATCAAAGGAGTGAAGAGATGTACCCTTGAACCGAGGTAGATTAAATGACATATAGTCCAATTTGGAACTAAGATCAATTAATTGTATTATGAGCACATTGGCTTAGTTAAGTTTGAATTGAGGACTTATGGACAACTTGGGCTAAGTCCAATTAAGTTTGAAATATTGGCCCTTTGTTGGACCATTAAACACTTGTCTGGGTTCATCCCTTCATCACTTAGCAATGCTAAACAAGAGTTTGAGGGCTCTGTTATCATTTTGGTCTTTGACTGAGCATTAAACATTATAGCTCTGAATGTTTACTCAATTTGAGATTCAATTGAAGGGGAGGCTTTGCCTCTGGAAAATTAACCAATTTGGTTTAAAATAGTGTTAAATACTAGATAACAACAGTGTTAAACACTGGCAATAAAACTCTCAATTAGTGTTAAACACTAGAAATAAGATTCTCAAATTAGTGTTAAACACTAGAAGACAACAGTGTTAAACACTGGAAATAAAACTCTCGAATTAGTGTTAAACACTAAAGAGGAAGGGATCACGTGGGGACACGTGAGGGCGTCCAAAGGTAGGGCCAGATCTCCTTTACTTTATTCTGAGAATAAGTGCTAAACACTTTTGCTCTTTTGGCCATCACGTGTTGGCACGTGATAAATATTTGTGCGCTGATTATTAAAGCTTTTATCAAGGGGTCACGTGGTAACACGTGAGAGCGCCCAAGTTAGAATCTGCCTTTGCTTTTATTCTCGTTGTTTTGGAGGTCACGTGGGAGCACACTCAGGGCTTTTTCTTTTCATTTTTGGGGGATCTGTTTAGAGATCACGTGGGGACACGTAATGGAGATCTTTCAAGTCTCTTGTATTTTTAGGAATTAAATTCTTTGTAGGGTTAAACCCTAATTATGGTTTTGGAGGAATTAAATTCCTATATATGTAAAAGAATTAAATTCTTATGTAGGGTGAAACCCTAATTTCATTTAGGAAGAATTAAATTCCTGTAAATTTGAGAGAATTAAATTCTCAATTAGGGTTAAACCCTAGTTCTATCCATCTTGAAGGAATTAAATTCCTATAATTTTTAGGAGAATTAAATTCTCATATAGGGTTAAACCCTGGTTTTATCATGAAGGAATTGAATTCCTGTAAATTTGGGAGAATTAAATTCTCTAAACTCAATTCTCCCCCTAAGTCTTGGATTTGCATGGCAAAATCTCAACCCGATGAGAATTAAATTCTCAACCTATGGAGAGATTTGCTTCTGCAGATCTACAACCAGAGGAAGAACTAAGTTCTTTTTTGCAGAAAAGTTAAACTCTTAGATTTGAGAATTAAATTCTCTTTTTGAAGTTTGATCTTTTTCCCTTTTCTCACCAGGGTTTCTTTCTTGAGAATTAAATTCTCCTTTCTTTTCTCTCTGTTATTTGCTTTTAGAAAATTTCCAGATCCCAAAATTCTATATCTTTTTCTTCTCCTCTTGGCTCCTATTTATAGGAGAAGGAAAAGAATCAATTTGTTTAGTAAATTTCTCATTGAAAGATTTTGTTTGTTTTCATAATTAATATGATCTTTTAGATCACTCAGTGAATTTTATTCACCGTTGGATTTTTAATCCAAAAGATATTCTGTTTGTTATTTTTGGTGAAATTTAGGGAAATCTTTCCTTGTCTAAAATCTTTCCATAAATTGGTGATTTTTAATCACCCTTGGATTTTTAATCCAACGGTCCCCAATAATCCTTTTTTGTTTGGAAAGATTTAGAGAAATACTTTCCCAGTTAGGGTCTTTGATTTCCCTCTTAATTAGAATTTAATTCTATTAATTCATAGATTTTTAGGAACCCATCACGTGTTGGCACGTGACCCCTTGATTAAGCATTTTATCAGAATTTAATTCTGTTGTTTTAAAGAACTAAGGAATTATCACGTGTCAGCACGTGACCCTTGGTCACGTGTTGGCACGTGATGCCCCATTGGGTTTTTCCTTATTATTTTATTATACCTTTAATTCTTTCAGTGGATTTAAAGGCCCATCACATGTGGGCACGTGACCCATTTGATTAAGATTCAATTCTTATCATTTCAGCGCCTGCAGGAAGCCATCACTTGTCGGCACGTGACCCCCGATCACGTGTGCGTACGTGATGCCTCATAACTTTTAATCCCGGATGAATTATGAGGCCCATAATATATCAAATCGAAGGATTTTTCGAGACACTTTCGATACCATTAGAATTTAGCTGTTTCGCATTCGGGAGTTTGTCAAAATACAGCCCGGAAAATACTGGTTCACATTTCCTTAAACGTATCGCTGCCATTAGATACCTTGGGCTCTTTTGCGCAAAATTCTTTTTTGGCGGGAACAATGTCATAAACCGAAGAACAAAGCTATCACGACTATTCCAGTCTTCGGGAGTGACACTGAGGAGGAAAAAGAAATAGTTTATTCAGGGCCGCCCCAATGCAACAAGCCGGGACCGTCCACCTCTATGTTGATCTTCGGCAGCGACTCGGAAGATGAAGTCAATGCCATATTTTCCATTCGGACATCAATACAAGCCTTCGCTGGCGATGATCAAAGTTTGCAAGTTGTCATGGTTCCACAAGAGCATTACAAAAAGCTCGATGCACTTGAAACTTATAGTGTGCAAGAACTGCAGACATTCTATGTCCCCCCCAGGCGAAAAGATGAAAAGGCGATCCTCTTTTATCGATCCGCAGAAACTAAAATGGAGAAAGAAGTTTGGCATGGTGCCGATTCTACACTTGACAGGCTATAGCCCATCCGTCTGCCCAGATACTACACAGAAGGATTAAAATGGCTGTTGAGGCGTCAAGGCGTACCCTTCAAACAGACTACTCGACAAGCTCAATTCTACAACAGGATCTAGGACGTCTCCGGAGCTCAGCGAAATTGCCCAGCGGGAGAATGGAAACGATCGGGTTTAGATATATTCAATCCAAGAGAAGGGAACGATTCCATGATTGCTGCGTTATACATGACTTTGATGAAGAAGGAGATGTTCTATTAAAAGACGCTAATCCTGAACCAAAACGAGGCTCCGCCATCAAAATGCCAAGTCTGTCTTTAGAAGAACAGATGGACAAGCCAATAAGGGAAGCGAGTCAAAAGGTACGGGATGACCATAACCGCGAAATGGCCATTTACGAGAAAGCCAGGACGCAGCGCCTTCGTCACCAACCTATCATACAAAAGACCCGGCGCAGAGGCAAAAATAAACTAAAGAATGGAAAAAAACGTTCGACAGCAGCGTAGCGGGTCTAAGAAGCCACACGATCAAGAATCGAGCAGCCGGGATCCGTCTCTTATAAAGAAGATGGGTCGAGAATATTCTTTTCCCCAAGACAAGACAAAGACGATATTCAATCTTGTCGTAAAATATCGGATGATGACACTCCAGGAGTCTAAGCACCCCGAGCAAGCAGACAAGGTCTCTCACCCAGACTATTGCTCCTATCATCGAGCAATAGGACATCCTCTCGAAGACTGTTTCACCTTCAAGAACTGGGTCGAAGACCAATACCAACAAGGCAGGTTCACTCTATCCAGCAGTTGGAGGATAACCCCGCCACAGAAGCATGAACCGAAAGCGACGTGTATAGCGAAAGTAGAACCAGATCAACATCGGTCTTGGAATCGATCTCGCACCTGTCACGTGATAACGATGTCAGGAGAAAGAATATGCGAAGATATGGCTGATCTCCTCTGATGCTTCGAAAACGATGATGACGAAGTGATCTCCGAGTTTCCACCGGCACCAAAAGAGCTGGAAGATGGGACACATACTACTGCAGATAACCTCAAGAAAATTGACTTGGGGACGGCAAGCGACCCGCAGCCGACATTTGTCAGTGAACTGTTATCTGAAGAAAGGGTGGCCACGCTAAAATACGTGCTCATGCAGTAAAAAGATTGCTTCGCATGGAACTATTCAGAGATGCCGGGACTCGATCCAGAGATTGTTGTCCACAAATTGGCGATATCTCCGTACGTCAAACCAATCAAACAAGCACCGAGAAGAATGCGGCTCGAGCTTGAAATGAGCATCAACGCCGAGGTCAAGAAGCTAATCGACTCCGGCTTCATCCAAGCAGTTCAGTACCCTGACTGGATTGCCAACATCGTCCCAGTGATGAAGAAAAATGGGACAGTGTATATATATGTGGACTTTTGGGATCTCAACAAAGCTTGCCCAAAGGACGACTTTCCAGTACCGGTCACTGAGCTGATGATAGATAATACGTCCACTCACGAAGTTTTCTCCTTCATGGACGGCTCATCAGAATACAATCAGATAAAGATGCATCCTGAGGCACAGAAGCATACCGCTTTCCGGACTGTGGGGTCCTTAACTTCTTCTTTTTTTTTCCAAAGGTTTACCTTTTTTTCTTTTTCTTTGAATTCTTCTCAAAGTTTTTAGAAGAGTTTTGTATCTCTATCTCTATATCTGTGTTTTAGACTTGGAGTCTAGGGGCCTTTATATAGTACCAATTGATTTGTTAAATTAGTTAAAGAGATCTTTCTCTGATTGATTTAGGGATGTCTCCCTACCGTTGGATCTTTGATCCTAGGACTTCTGTTTTACAGAAGATAATTTTCTTGTTTTAACAACATTAGAAAGATCTTTCCAAAATTTTATTGTTTAAATTCTGGCATAGTTGGCGCAAACGCAACTGCGCTTGACACGTGTGGCGCAGCGCAGAGCACAGCGCACCTGCGCTAGCGCAACTGCGCTGACACGTGTCGCGTAGCACAGAGCGCAACTGCGTTAGCGCAACTGCGCTGACACGCGTCGCGCAGCGCAGAGCGCAGCACAACTGCGCTGACACGTGTCGCGCAGCGCAGAGCGCAAGTCATCTGAAGCGTTGCTTCCTTTATTTTAAAGTTTAAATTTTAATGCAGAGCATTGCTCTGATTGGGGGAAACAGAAGCGTTGCTTCATTTCCCGTCTTGGAATTTGAACAGAGCTTTGCTCTGATTGGGGGAAACACCTTAGTCAACAGAATCCTAACCCTATTTGCTAAGCCACCTTTGTTCGACATCGACAAAGGCAAATGATGATTCGCTCCTAACAATATCCCAGTTGTAGTGATACTGATACCGAAATCGGTGTCTAATCCCAAACTCGCAGCGAAAAGCCAGCGAGCCACAAATGCATATGAAATAGTTGAAATGATGGGACAACTTGCAACAAAATCAGCAAATAAAAATATGCATATAAAATAGCCGAAATGGTTGGGCAACTCGTAATAGAAAGCAGCGAGTAAATAAAAGCAAATAGCCGAAATGATTGGGCACCGCGAGAAATAACCGAAATGATTGGGCAATCGCGACTTTCGCGATATAAAAGCTTAAATGATAGAGCATCGCAGAAAGAAATATATAAAATGAAACTTTTTGCCCTACAGGTGAGATCACATCGATCCCTGTATACAATCCAGGGGCACAAACAAAGAGGGAACCATATCTTCCTCCCAGGCTCCATCCGAAAAGAAGCCAAGTCTCGACGGTTCACAGACAGCCTGGAGATCATCTCAATATTCGTCTCATTACAACAGACACAACATCAGCAAAGCGAAACCGCGGCAATTTCCGGTTCCATGACTCGGCGGTGCATTAGTAACCGAGAGTCAACCCCCGACTCCGTAAAATGCGGATAAAGTCAATTTATCCTGGTTTTGTGGAACACGGCTTATGTCAATACTGACCCCGTGGGAAGCGTTCAGAGCGGATCCTGGTCCTTGCGGAACACGGCTAATGTCAATCCTGACCCCGTGGGAAGCGTCCAGAGCAAATCCTGGTTTCGTGGAACACGGCTAATGTCACTCCTGACCCCGTGGGAAGCGTCCAGAGCAAATCCTGGTTTCGTGGAACACGGCTTATGTCAATCCTGACCCCGTGGGAAGTGCCCAGAGCAAATCCTGGTTTCGTGGAACACGGATAATGTCAATCCTGACTTTGTGGGAAGCGTCCAGAGCAAATCCTGGTTTTATAGAACATGGCTTATGTCAATCCTGACCCCATGGGAAGCGCCCAGAGCAAATCCTGGTTTCGTGGAACTCGGCTAATGTCAATCCTGACCCCGTGGGAAGCGTCCAGAGCAAATCCTGGTTTCGTGGAACACAACTTATGTCAATCCTGACCCCGTGGGAAGCGCCCAGAGCAAATCCTGGTTTCGTGGAACACGGCTTATATCAATCCTGACCCCGTGGGAAGCGTCCAGAGCGGATCCTGGTCCTTGCAGAACACGGCTTATGTCAATCCTGACCCCGTGGGAAGCGTCCAGAGCAAATCTTGGTTTCATGGAACATGGCTTATGTCAATCCTGACCTCGTGGGAAGCGTCCAGAGCGGATCCTGGTCCTTGCGGAACACGGCTAATGTCAATCCTGACCCCGTGTAAAGCGTCCAGAGCAAATCCTGGTTTCATGGAACATGGCTTATGTCAATCCTGACCCCGTGGGAAGCGCCCAGAGCGGATCCCGGTTTCGTAGAACTCGGCTAATGTCAATCCTGGCCCCGTGGGAAGCGTCCAAAGAAAATCCTGGTCTAGTGGAACACGGCTTATGTCAATCCTGACCCCGTGGGAAGCGCCCAGAGCAAATCCTGGTTTTGTGGAACATGGCTTATGTCAATCCTGACCTCGTGGGAAGCGTCCAGAGCGGATCCTGGTCCTTGTGGAACACGGCTAATGTCAATCCTGACCCGTGGGAAGCGTCCAGAGCAAATCCTGGTCTAGTGGAACACGGCTTATGTCAATCCTGACCCCGTGGGAAGCATCCAGAGTGGATCCTTGTCCTTGCGGAACACGGCTAATGTCAATCCTGACCCCGTGGGAAGCATACAGAGAAAATCCTGGTCTAGTGGAACACGGCTTATGTCAATCCTGACCCCGTGGGAAGCGTCCAGAGCGGATCATGGTCCTTGCGGAACACGGCTAATGTCAATCCTGACCCCGTGGGAAGCATCCAGAGCAAATCCTGGTCTAGTGGAACACAGCTAATATCAATCTTGACCCCGTGGGAAGCGTCCAGAGCACCTCCTGGTCCCATAGAACACGGTTAAAATCAATCTTGACCCTGTGAGAAATGGCCAGAGCAACCTCCTGACTCCGTGAAATGCGGATAAAACCAACCCCAGACTCCATGAAATGCGGATAATGTCAACCTCATCCATCACTTACGGGTCCTCTTGACTTGTAAAGAGAAAATTCTTTTGTGAGATGCTTACGACTCTCAAGAGAAAACACACTTAGGAATCCTCACGATTCCTAAGGAGAAAATACACCTAAGGGATCCTCTCGACCGGTAGGGAGAAAATTCTTTATGAGATCCTCACGGCTCATAAAGTTGAAAAGTCTTAGGTGGCAGATCCTAACCCTGTCTCATAAGCCATCATTGCCTCGCAGAGAGGTCAAGGTAGATTTTCTACAGGCCACACTCTCCGACAAGAAAGGAAACGATCACTTACGAGTCCTCTCGACTCATAAGCAAGAAAAATTCTCTTGTGAGATCCTTACGACTCTCAAGAGAAAACACACTCAGGAATCCTCACGATTCTTAAGGAGAAATTACACCTACGGGATCCTCTCGACCTGTAGGGAGAAAATTCTTTATGAGACCCTCACGGCTCATAAACTTGAAAAGTCTTAGGGGGCAGATCCTAACCTTGTCCCCTAAGCCATTGTTGTCCTACAAGGAGATCAAAATAGATTATCCACAAAATGCATTTACTAAAAGGGACACATCATCATGAAGCAAAATACGTCTTTTATTCATGAATCAAAATGAATACAAAGTACAATTTATGAAAGAATAAAAAATACTCTCATTCAGGAGTATGTACAAAAGAAGAATAAAAAAATAAAAAATATACAATTATTCATGCCGGCGGACGATTCAATAGGTTTGCCAGTTCATCATTTTTCTGCTGGGCCTCAGCTTCATGATTTATTATCGTTAAGAGACGGGCCTCCGCTTGAGCCTGTTGGGCCTGGTACGAGAAAAGCCGACTTTCAAGCTCCTTTTCGGTAACCTTATGAGCTTCGACCATTTCGCGAGTGAAAATGACAGCTTTATCAATGGCTACCACCTCCCTGATAGCTTCTTGAATTACCCGCCAAAGTTCATATGCCTGAGTGGTCTTGGCCGTAAGATTAGCTTGAAGTTCCCTCAGCGCTTTGGAAGCTAGCTCCCTCTCCGAAAACTTTCGGCTGAGCCTCTTCTCACATGATAGCATATTTGCAGCGCACCGCTCAATCAACCCTCGTAAGCTCGCCTTTGTAGCCACAACCTCTGAAGGAAGGCGTGTACATTCAAGAATATGCAAGCAAGCCTCCACCTGACAACAGAACTCAACCCAGACTTGTACCAATGTTTCACTATGGTAAGTAGCAAGAAAGGGAAGAGAACCGTTGGCTTCAGCGGCAAATGCTTCGGCCGTGATCAGACTGCCAGCACGAAGGTCTTCAATCAGAGCTGACAAGGAGTGAAGGCTTAGCTTTGCCATCCATTCCGAGGCACGTAGAGCATAGGGGTCGGGCGGTATCACGATGCGAGATTCTAGCGTGATAAGAACTGGCAAAGCTGTTAAGATTCATAGAAAACAATCAGCGAGACTCGCAAGTAAAGAGCGAGTGGAACAACATTGAAACTTTACTTACCCACGGTCATGCAAGAAGGGTCTGAAGGATCCCCAGGCTCGTCAAGAATCTCAACTTCGTCATCAGCTTCCAAAACTGCAGAAGGTATCAATATCGTTATACAAAATAATAATAATGCCATGAGGAGAAGGCAAATAACACTAACCCTGCCCGGAAGAGAGGACGATGCGTTGAGGGGATATCGCCTGCGGAGCAGCCATCTCTAACAGGCGCTGAAAAGACTTCCTGGGGGACAAGTCCACGATGGACGCCGCCAATCCTCGTAGCTCTGAAAAGACAGGAAGGTTCAGATAATGAAGAGATCATTAAAATAAAAGATAGAAGAATACCTTCGATGCTCCTCCCACTCTAGACTTGAAGGATAGCAGCTTCGGTGACCACCTCCGTGCCCCCAGGCACATCATCGGGGACGTGGGCCGGTATAACAACTTCCAATTGAGGAGCAGTGGCCGCCACTGCAGGCTCCAATGAAAGGACGGTAGCCTCAACTACCTGTCCCCTAGTCTCCGGGCCGTCCCCAGAAAGATCCATTGAATCCGCGGCCAATGAAGATGCCTCTTCTAGGGGAGCAAGCACCGAGGGAACGGAAACAACTGATGGGAGCTCCGTTGCAGGAACAACAGTTGTATCGACCCCCTCCACACTTACTAGTGTCTCACCGGGGATATTTGTGGAGTCCATAGTCAAGGCGCGACTCGAACTCAGATCCTCTGCCATCGTCGAAGTCCCTGCAAAGTTTTCGCGAAGATAAGAATATATATATATATATATATATATATGAACAGTGCAAAATACTACAAAAAAGGAGGGAAATATAAATGTACCAATGCGTAAAGGAGCTTCTAATATGGCTTTTTCAAGCCGACGTTCCTTCCTGAGGAGGTATGCTCGCCAGGGTTTAAGGGTAGACTCGTGGCCGCCGATCCACAACGACAGCGCATCTTCGGTATCGGCCGAGATAGGCTGCTTAAGGGCTCTCTCACCTCCCTCTTCCAAAGGACCTATAAATATTCGCTTTATCGATGGAGGATCTTCGTAGAAGATGACGGCAGGATAAGGCCTCTTCGGAACCCTTACATTCTCAGCTTCATCCTGGGAGCGTCTTATAGCCTCAGCCAATTGCGCGGCTTCCTCGGCAGATGAATCGGGAAAAAGAAGACCACCATCCGGCTCTTCCATGGCTATTGGCTCGTCCTGCGGAATGGGCTCAGATTCCACTAAAAAGTCGAGCAGATTGGTGACCGTCCTCTTTCACCTCTTTAACCCAGAACTAGCACCAGAAGACGATCGCTTCTTTACCCTCGGTGCTTTGTTGCGGCGTTGACCCACTTCACCTTCAATATCCTCACTCGGCGGTGCTACCGATGACGACACCACCATTGCTGACGCCGCAGCTGATGATACTGCTACTGGCGCTTTATTGGCCCTTGTTTGAGCTCTAGTTCGCAGCGGCATACCAGCTGTGGGAGTTAGATCCACTTCCGCCGCCTCAGGAATAAGCACGATACCAGTATCTCTCAGGGGAGGGCGAACCACTGCCCGCAGTCGTTGTGGGACTCTCGTAGCCTGGATCGGAGTGGGAACCCTATATCCAAGGAGCATCCTCCTCTCCTCAACAATAATAGGACTGACTCGGTGGAGGTACCAGCCCGTGAAAGCCCCCATACATCGAGGAATGTAGTCAACCTCGGGAATCACGAAGCGAGAGCCGGTATTCAGCCGCATGAAGTGGTGAGCGGCGTCACGAACAACTTCCGACGATGGGCTGGGCTCCACTGTAAACGCCTCAAAGGGGACACCCTGGTCATATCCCAGTTGCCGAGCAAAGCGATGTGGGTTGTACCGCATAAAAAGTGCCGCACCGTTTTGACAAAACACCAGATAACCCGGTCTGATCGAATATAAGTGCATGGCTTCCTTGGGCTTCAGGGAGGGTGCTCCCTCTTTCAACGAGTCACAAAGTTGTTGAATCGGTCCTGAAGGAGCAGAGAGGACTCGATCGTTAAATACCATCCCGCCCGCATTGGCATAGGGATTAAGCAGCATGCGAATAGCTCCGGACTGAGTCGGATCAGGAGAAGAGGCGTCCACCAACCTTATAAGCCGCGGAAAAGTGTATGCATCATAAAAATTGGGTCTCTGATGCGCGGCAACTACCCCTAGCACATGCATCTCAATCCATGACGTAAAGTAATGAAGAGAGAAACTCACTACGTTCACGCCTGGTGTTGAGGTATTGGCTGCAGCGCTTAGCCCATGATACAGATGCGCTAGCCCCGCAATGCCCACGGCTAGTCAGGTCCCTCCAGCGATGTGATGAGCAGGGTAAATGACCGAAGCTCTCATGAATTGACAGTGCGTTGGAATGACAAACCAACTAAGCTAGACACTGATAAAACCCATGAAGAAAGTCTCTTCATCTATGCCAGGAGCTGCGATCAACTCAAAAGGTACAGCCGACAGGATTGGAATGTAGAACTGCGGCAAATCCTCTTCTTTAGCCGGTAGCTTATTTAAACCGAACCTGAAGGGGTCGTTGATACTCGTAAACTTCGGAGCCGTCTTTGATAGAATGTCTCCACGAAGAAAGCAGGCGATAAAGCTTTTGAAAGTGACGCCCTGCTCCTCTGACTCTGTGAATAGCTTCTTAAAAATGCCCAGAGTCTTGATTAGACTTGGGTGCTTGTGGCGGACGGCATTCTCAGTCGACAGGCCGTCAAGCATAGTAGACTCAGTTTCGAAAACATACTCATCAGGAGGCAACAGTTCTTCATAGAGCGTCCCCCTGATCGGCAACCCCGAGATCTCACGAAACTCTTCCAGAGAAATTGAAACTTCGCGGTCCCCTAGCAAGAAGGTGTTGGTGGGAACATTCCATTGATTTAAAAAAGCCTTAACCCACCAGACATGGGGGGACTGATAGTGGAAGAGAGACGCGTACACCGCCTGATAGAGCCCGACCCTCTGCAGTCGCGCACGATGGGCAAACAGGATATAACGAGCCCAGAGAAGGTAACCCGTGGGTTGTCAAAGAGTAAGCCCTATTTTGTAAACCTGTCCCCAGGGCTGGGCTTCACCTTGGCAGATACGACGCCCTAAGATGTCTATAGCTGGCACAGGGTGGTTTGGAATCCCAGTTATTGTAATACCCAGCCCCTTTTATACCAAAATCTGTATTTGGTTACTCTAGAATTCTATTTATTCTTATTTATAATTTTAATTCTTTTATTTATAATTTTATTTATTTTTGTATAATTATTTATTTATTTTAAAGTCCCATTTCTTTTTATTTATTCAAAACTAAACCCTAAAACCTAACTAATCCCCTCAGCCATTTGTGTTAAATCCTTAGGCCCGGCCCTCACTCTTTTTCCTTCACAAATCCCTTTTTATTTTCATAACTCAGCCCAATTCTATTTCTTTAAAGCCCGGCCCTCTAAAATTTTTCCCTCAATTCTAATAAATCCCGCAGCCCAATTGCCGGCCCAACTCCCCTTCGGCCTGCACCCGCTTCCTCGACCCGACCCGCTCCTATTCATCCTTCTCCCAACGGCTCTCTCCCAATTTCCCGCTCCCTGTCCTTCGCGATCCGCCTCCTCCGCCCTCGCTCGCGCGAGCGTTACCCACGACGCGCACCCTTTGTCCCCTCTACCCTTCACCACCTCTCCTCTCTCGTGCACACCCACACACACACTCTCATCTCGCACTTTCTCCCTTCTCTGTTCCCGCTCCCTCTCTCGAACCCACGGCCGCGCTCGCCTCGCCACCGCCGACGACCTACCACCCTTCAAAACTCCTTCCCTCGCTCTCCTCTGCAACCACCACTCAATACCCAAAACCACCGAGCTCCCCCCACTTCCTTCTCGTCTCCTCCACCTGCTTCCCCGACTCACTCTCCTGCACCCACTCGGGTCTCTACACACCGTCGTCCCCTCACTGCCGGCTCTCCTCCACCCTCGTCCCCATTTCTCCCCTTCTCTACCATCTCCCCACCGTCAACTCCACCATCCTTCACTGACTCCTTATCCAATTGACCCACCTCCATAATCGACCGACCACCGCCTGCCTCCCCGACGTCGACGACTGCAGCCACCTCGTGCCCACGTCGCTTCGCCTCCGCCTTCACCACCTCGCAGCATCATCATCATCATCACCATTGCCATCATCTCTCTTCGATTCCCCACTCTCAATCTCTCTCCCGATCTCTCTCTTTCACACCCTCTGTTTCATGTCTCTGCCTCTCTCTCTTTCCCCCACTATTTCTCTCTTTCCCTCTCTGACCACTCTCTCTCTCTCTCTCTCTCTCTCTCTCGTTCCCTCTGTGCCCTCTCTCTCTCTCCCTGCACTCTTTTTTTCCCTTCCTCTGTTTCTCTCTCCCCCTAACTCTCTACCTCTGTCTCTCTCTTTCTCACTCAACCTCTCTCTGAACTCTCTCTCTCTCTCTCTCTGAATTTCTCACTCTCTCTCTCTCTCACTGCTTCTTTCTCTCTGGCTCTCTCTCACTGCCCCTCTCAATCTCTCTCTCTACAACTCCAATTCTCTCTCCTACTCTTCTATCAACCGAGCCTGAGCCACCCAGTTCAAGCCGAAGCCAAATCGTGACGTTTTCGCTCGCGCGTGTGTCGCTGCTGTGTTCCCCAACGTCTCCAGATAAGTTCCCTACTTGCTACATGCTATCTTTTGTTAATTACAAATCAATATCGTATATATTTCATGCTTTACCTTTCCGTTAGATTATTCGACACAACTGTTCGATGCTTGTTCTCATAGGAAATCATTATTTAATTTGACGGAACTCAATTGTATATGCTGGCCCGAAGGGTTGTGAATCTAATGGGTGAATTTCGTTGGAAAATATAACCGTTAACGACTAAAACAACTACCCTCAAGTTTACTCGTAAAACTGGAATTTCCCCGTACCTGAAAACCGTTAAAATTGCTATAAATTATATACATTCTAGAATGATGCGTTCGAGGGCTCAAATCGAAGCCGACTCGACGAACTTTAACCCTATACTATTTTCCAGATATTCCTGTACTCAAATTGTGATGATATTTGGATCGGAATGCGACTCTGGACTGCAGTCCAGAGCGACTCCAATTGTTGGTTGCTGTTCCGTAATGGGTACCACTTGGTTTCCTTAACTCGTAGGTTGCGGAACTCCAATGTTTATTGTAGGTGAACCTGTTAGCTAGAAAACACAAGTGGTTTCTTTCTGTTTCGTTATCATTTGTTATTTGATCTGCAGTTTAAAAGATCGGGACGCATAACAGTCCCAACAGATTCAGAACTGACATATTAGAGTTAAATAGAGTATATCTCCTGACGTACAGACGCGATTGAAGATCCGTCTGTCGCGTTGGATACCTTACTGAAAACCCTAGAATTCATCCAACTGTAACGTCGCTAAAATCTGATCCCAACTGGGATTAAAATGCGTTGCGAAACGGATTTCTGATTCTGAAACCGGATTTCCAGCCGCGAGCGCTTAAAATGAAATGGTTATAACTATTGATCCTGGAACCCGATTGGCTTGAAAATAAATTTGATGGATGGACAACTGAACATACTAATTACTACCTATTTATCGTTTCGCTAAAGCATATACGTACGTTTCATGATAAATCGTGCAAGTGATAGAATACTGTTTTTATGACACCTTAATCGTGCTTCATATACTGTTTACGTATCATATCTTACTCATATCATTGCAGTGATAACCTAGTGATATCGTGCATTTACCCAGTGTTAGATTTTAGTGATGATTGTGGAAAGTACGTCAGTGTTCGTGTATCCGTGATTAAGTGAAAGTGATTCGTACTTGTACACAATCAGTAACCCTATTATTCTATTGCATTGTCGACGTCTGTGGGATGCGTGTACGTGTGACTATAAGTGGTATGGGACACTTATGGAAGCGCTTACACGGGTGTCACGGATAAGGCATCCGACACTGCCAATTATCTTAGGTATTAGTCGGGACGTACTTGATGGAGGTCCTGCCTCCAGTTCTCGCGCAGACTTGTCACGGATCGATTAGTATTTAGGGTTATGGTTAGCGTTTGATGTAGATCACGGGGTGTGGGGTAGTTTAAGTGTGAGTTCAACAGAATCTCGGGAGTCCCATGCCGGCTTATATATTTAGGGAGATATATGGAGATTTACAGGGTATGTGATATTCACCGTGATATACATGTTACATGTTGGGCCCGTGGTCCCTTGCCCTTAGGTTCTACCCTTAAGTGGAGGACACTCGCGAGTGGTTGACTCTCACACTTGGACTGACGATAGGCTTAGTGACCTGTACCGTGAGACTTAGAGACTGATAGGGTACTGGCATTTATATACCATATATACTGTGTTGACATGCGTGACATATCGTTCTACTGCTTTACTGTTCCGCTGCATTGATTACTGCACATTCATATTCATGATGTCATTAATTTACTGTTATCCATATCTTTTACCACTGTTAGAACTGTCACTTGATTTATATATATTATATTTCTATTGTGTCGCTCTGACGACCTGAGTATGCATGCTCAGTGTGAGGAGAAGATTTAGCCTGGACCAGAACTAGACGTGCATCACAGACTTCTTGACTTGCCATTCCGAGTTACATTCGTTTGTTTCCCATCAGGTCAGTTTATATTATTGTTTCTTTCAGTTACTGCATTTCTCATTACCTGCGCATCATTTACTGTTTACCATGAAAAACTAGAAGCCGAAGTGTGACTACGGCAGGACATTTCCTTGACCGTAGGAGCATGGCTGGCCTTGTCTACCTCTCGTATTCCGTATTTTGGGAAGCGGGGCGTGACATGGTTTAGTTGGTATCAGAGCCAGGTTTTGCATTGATTGGGATTGCAGATTTCCGTGTATAGCTTGGCAATCTAAGACATCCCTTGTCTAGATTGTAAACTTGTCATTCTTGATCCATATTCACATCGTACTTTCAGCTACCCATTCGCTAGGGTTTCGGGTGACTTGGCAAGGTTACGTGGTTGCAATTGCACTACCATACTTTATTCAAGTGACTTGAAGTCATACAGTTGATTTCCCACTTGTAATAAATTCATCACCTCTGATATTCTTGAATCTTCGTCCTATCCATATCAGATTTTGATTCGTTTAGCTTGTGACTTATATCATCCTCAAAACTGTTGTTTCAGGATCATGTATTCCAACGACTCCTCATCTATATCCGCTCCCCAGAATCAGACCATTGAGATCCTTAGCGTACTGCAAGGTTTAAAGGAAGCCCAGGAGCGAACTAACGACTTACTAGCTGAAGGACTGAGAAGACAGGTGAATCAGGCATCAGCGGCTGTCTCCAATCACAAAGGGATCCCTGTTAGACGAGAAAAGGAGAAGAAGATGAAGCGTCAATTTGTTTCCCCGCGACAGAAGCAGCAGAAGACCTCATGCTGTGGATACTGTAAGAGGCCAGGACATCTTCAGAGGGATTGTCGCCGCGCCCAAGGGAAATGCTTGATATGCGGGTCTAACAAACACCTCATCAACGCTTGCCCAGAAAGGAAAGAACTACAAGGAGGAAACTCGTCCACACTCCCCACTTCTGCCACATGAGGATTATCGCGTAGTTCGAACTTCGACGATAAGGCGGATCTAACGCAGGATTCAACTCACGCGACGAGAATGCAACGTTATAACAGTCGAAGAATGATTTTTTTCATGTTATCTACTTTCAGTAATAATATTGTCATCTTTTTATGAATATTTCTTTCCGTTTGAAATCTTGTGTCCGCTGAACTTTTGATTGAATGCAATGAAAATTTGAATCGTAATATATGTATCATTCTCTTGCTTTCTATTTATCTAATTCTATTCATTATCACAGCATTTTAATCCTGATCTTTCAGTTCCTGCAACCGCATATTTTCCTATACTTCGTACCCTGAGCTTTTTCCTTGATGTATTCTACTGTCTAATCATGACTTTTCTTTTCAGACCATGACCCACCCTGGAGCAGTGCCGCACCTGGTTGAGGATGCGCAATCTTGCGTTTCCTTAGACCGCACGCTGATGAGTTCTGACGATGAGATAAACGGTCCCCAAGTCAACTTCGGAAACCACGATCCAGAGGGCGAAGGAGCAGCCACCCCAGAGTTCGACATGATAGCTGATTCTGACGAAGAAGAAGGAGATCCCGAAGAGAACCCTATAGAGGAAGACCCGATAGAAGAAGATCCCGATGAGGACCCGATAGAAGAAAATCCAGTTGAGGAAAATCCCATGGAAGAAAATCCAGAAGAAGAGAATCACATGGAATCGGACCTCGATGAAGAAGCTCCACCCGAGGAAGAAAGACCAGAAGATCAAGACCCTGCTGTTGAAGAACTTCCAGTGGTGATGCCTGCGAGGCGATATGGAAATGGCCGCCCCTATCTGAGTGCGCGAGCCTACCGCAACCTACTGAATCTCCACAACCACGACTGATGGAATTTCTTTTGATGTTGTCTTTTTGGCCAAATAAAATGTGTATAGTTTAGGGCCACTTTTCGTTTTTGGGAATGCCTTGTTTCAAATTTTCTTGAATGAAATAAATCTTCTGAATTCGTAAACCTTTTGATTATTGGTTCGCTTAATACTTGTTTATTGCCCATATCCATTTATTTTTCTGCTGAGATTCCTGACTGTCCACCCCTACTCATTGTATAGTTTTCACCCTCGATTCGACTAGAAAGTACCGCACCCTGATCCTTGGAATGAGCCACCATTCATCCTTCGTCTGTACCCTGTTGAGATCCTTCTGGGAGGAGGACCTTCCTTATGAATTACCGAGTTCATTAACTTTTTCAAATTCTTGATTCATAGGATTTACCGATCGTTAGCCTCCCCCATATTTTTTACCTTGTAGTCCTTTTGTTGCTCACCATTACTTTCTGTGCTGACCCGATCCCAGTATCCTTGATCTTCAGCCTAAAGCCGACACACTTCAACCTTCTGATTGAGCCACACTTCCGTATAACCATTACCCTATCTAGCCCTATACATTTTTGTGTTCTTCCTATTACCCTAACTATATATGAAGGGACAGTGTTATTCAAAAATTTAGTTTTCATTATTTTGGTGCGTGTTGTTGATTACTCTGTTTTATGTATTTTAAGTACACTATTATTATTTCCATTTGCAGTAGCGCAACCTTACACCGCGCACATTTTGTTCCATGTTCCTCATTCTCACTAAATGAGTTTTCTAAGCTATTTTAAAACTATTTGATCGATACGTTTTCCTAAAATGGTTTAACCTACCGACTAAACTTCCACTACTTTATTCTTGTTATCTTATTTTCGGATTGTGTGCCTATGATTCCTATTATAAATGATTGTGCATTATACTTATTTTTCTGTCGTGCTACCTTTAATGTACTTATACGTGCACATGTTTAGATTTCGATTTTATTGAGTACGCTTTGATTATTTTTGTTCATCATTGTTATCTATGTTCTCGTGTACTTGTAGGTTGCTCTTATAGTTATTCTTACCTTATATCTATTTAGGATTATCTTCTGTATGCTGTTCTTACATGTTTATGCCTTCAAATTTCTTCGTCCACGGATTTCTAATAAACCTTTATGTGTTAGTTTGCAATATAATAGCATTCGCATATGTTTATATAACTTACCTTTTACTTTAAATTTCGAGGACGAAATTTTTGTAAGGGTGGTATGATGTAATACCCAGCCTCTTTTATACCAAAATCTGTATTTGGTTACTCTAGAATTCTATTTATTCTTATTTATAATTTTAATTCTTTTATTTATAATTTTATTTATTTTTGTATAATTATTTATTTATTTTAAAGTCCCATTTCTTTTTATTTATTCAAAACTAAACCCTAAAACCTAACTAATCCCCTCAGCCATTTGTGTTAAATCCTTAGGCCAGGCCTTCACTCTTTTTCCTTCACAAATCCCTTTTTATTTTCATAACTCAGCCCAATTCTATTTCTTTAAAGCCCGGCCCTCTAAAAATTTTTCCCTAAATTCTAATAAATCCCGCAGCCCAATTGCCGGCCCAACTCCCCTTCGGCCCGCACCCGCTTCCTCGACCCGACCCGCTCCTATTCATCCTTCTCCCAACGGCTCACTCCCAATTTCCCGCTCCCTGTCCTTCGCGATCCGCCTCCTCCGCCCTCGCTCGCGCGAGCGTTACCCACGACGCGCACCCTTTGTCCCACTACCCATCACCACCTCTCCTCTCTCGTGCACACCCACACACACACTCTCATCTCGCACTTTCTCCCTTCTCTGTTCCCGCTCCCTCTCTCGAACCCACGGCCGCGCTCGCCTCGCCACCGCCGACGACCTACCACCCTTCAAAACTCCTTCCCTCGCTCTCCTCTGCAACCACCACTCAATACCCAAAACCACCGAGCTCCCCCCACTTCCTTCTCGTCTCCTCCACCTGCTTCCCCGACTTACTCTCCTGCACCCACTCGGGTCTCTACACACCGCCGTCCCCTCACTGCCGGCTCTCCTCCACCCTCGTCCCCATTTCTCCCCTTCTCCACCATCTCCCCACCGTCAACTCCACCATCCTTCACTGACTCCTTATCCAATTGACCCACCTCCATAATCGACCGACCACCGCCTGCCTCCCCGACGTCGACAACTGCAGCCACCTCGTGCCCACGTCGCTTCGCCTCCGCCTTCACCACCTCGCAGCATCATCATCATCATCACCATTGCCATCATCTATCTTTGATTCCCCACTCTCAATCTCTCTCCCGATCTCTCTCTTTCACACCCTCTGTTTCATGTCTCTGCCTCTCTCTCTTTCCCCCACTATTTCTCTCTTTCCCTCTCTGACCACTCTCTCTCTCTCTCTCTCTCTTTCTCTCTCGTTCCCTCTGTGCCCTCTCTCTCTCTCCCTGCACTCTTTTTTTCCCTTCCTCTGTTTCTCTCTCCCCCTAACTCTCTACCTCTGTCTCTCTTTCTCACTCAACCTCTCTCTGATCTCTCTCTCTCTCTCTCTCACTGCTTCTTTCTCTCTGGCTCTCTCTCACTGCCCCTCTCAATCTCTCTCTCTACAACTCCAATTCTCTCTCTTACTCTTCTATCAACCGAGCCTGAGCCACCCAGTTCAAGCCGAAGCCAAATCGTGACGTTTTCGCTCGCGTGTGTGTCGCTGTCGTGTGCCGCAACGTCTCCAGGCAAGTTCCCTACTTGCTACATGCTATCTTTTGTTAATTACAAATCAATATCGTATATATTTCATGCTTTACCTTTCCGTTAGATTATTCGACACAACTGTTCGATGCTTGTTCTCATAGGAAATCATTATTTAATTTGACGGAACTCAATTGTATATGCTGACCCGAAGGGTTGTGAATCTAATGGGTGAATTTCGTTGGAAAATATAACCGTTAACGACTAAAACAACTACCCTCAAGTTTACTCGTAAAACTGGAATTTCCCTGTACCTGAAAACCGTTAAAATTGCTATAAATTATATACATACTAGAATGATGCGTTCGAGGGCTCAAATCGAAGCCGACTCGACGAAATTTAACCCTATACTATTTTCCAGATATTCCTGTACTCAAATTATGATGATATTTGGATCGGAATGCGACTCTGGACTGCAGTCCAGAGCGACTCCAATTGTTGGTTGCTGTTCCGCAATGGGTACCACTTGGTTTCCTTAACTCGTAGGTTGCGGAACTCCAATGTTTATTGTAGGTGAACTTGTTAGCTAGACAACACAAGTGGTTTCTTTCTGTTTCGTTATCATTTGTTATTTGATCTGCAGTTTAAAAGATCGGGACGCATAACAGTCCCAACAGATTCAGAACTGACATATTAGAGTTAAATAGAGTATATCTCCTGACGTATAGACGCGATTGAAGATCCGTCTGTCGCGTTGGAAACCTTAATGAAAACCCTAGAATTCATCCAACTGTAACTTTGCTAAAATCTGATCCCAACTGGGATTAAAATGCGTTGCGAAACGGATTTCTGATTCTGAAACCGGATTTCCAGCCGCGAGCGCTTAAAATGAAATGGTTATAACTATTGATCCTGGAACCCGATTGGCTTGAAACTAAATTTGGTGGATGGACAACTGAACATACTAATTACTACCTGTTTATCGTTTCGCTAAAATATATACGTATGTTTCATGATAAATCGTGCAAGTGATAGAATACTGTTTTTATGACACCTTAATCGTGCTTCATATACTGTTTACGTATCATATCTTACTCATATCATTGCAGTGATAACCTAGTGATATCGTGCATTTACCCAGTGTTAGATTTTAGTGATGATTGTGGCAAGTACGTCAGTGTTCGTGTATCCGTGATTAAGTGAAAGTGATTCGTACTTGTACACAATCAGTAACCCTATTATTCTATTGCATTGTCGACGTCTGTGGGATGCGTGTACGTGTGACTATAAGTGGTATGGGACACTTATGGAAGCGCTTGCACGGGTGTCACGGATAAGGCATCCGACACTGCCAATTATCTTAGGTATTAGTCGGGACGTGCTTGATGGAGGTCCTGCCTCCAGTTCTCGCGCAGACTTGTCACAGATCGATTAGTATTTAGGGTTATGGTTAGCGTTTGATGTAGATCACGGGGTGTGGGGTAGTTTAAGTGTGAGTTCAACAGAATCTCGGGAGTCCCATGCCGGCTTATATATTTAGGGAGATATATGGAGATTTACAGGGTATGTGATATTCACCGTGATATACATGTTACATGTTGGGCCCGTGGTCCCTTGCCCTTGGGTTCTACCCTTGGGTGGAGGACACTCGCGAGTGGTTGACTCTCACACTTGGACTGACGATAAGCTTAGTGACCTGTACCGTGAGACTTAGAGACTGATAGGGATACTGGCATTTATATACCATATATACTGTGTTGACATGCGTGACATATCGTTCTACTGCTTTACTGTTCCGCTGCATTGATTACTGCACATTCATATTCATGCTGTCATTAATTTACTGTTATCCATATCTTTTACCACTGTTAGAACTGTCACTTGATTTATATATATTATATTGCCATTGTGTCGCTCTGACGACCTGAGTATGCATGCTCAGTGTGAGGAGAAGATTTAGCCTGGACCAGAACTAGACGTGCATCACAGACTTCTTGACTTGCCATTCCGAGTTACATTCGTTTGTTTCCCATCAGGCCAGTTTATATTATTGTTTCTTTCAGTTACTGTATTTCTCATTACCTGCGCATCATTTACTGTTTACCATGAAAAACTAGAAGCCGAAGTGTGACTACGGCAGGACATTTCCTTGACCGTAGGAGCATGGCTGGCCTTGTCTACCTCTCGTATTCCGTATTTTGGGAAGCGGGGCGTGACAGTTATCGACGGCTCGAGCCGTTTCGTGGGAGTCCAGTTCAACATCTCCACAGCAAAGGCGGTCCGTGGACGCTTTATCGGCAAAAATGGGTAGGTAGGCTCTATTGGTATGTCGCAAAGAAAGATGCGGCGACCATTGATGATATGACCGTACCAGGTCCCCCATAAAAGCAAGTTGGTGCAATCAGGGTCGTGATCTCTAATCATCGCCATCACCTCTTCATCAGACGGTGACTGAGGAAAGGCAGCCTCCGAGCGGGTGAAAGGGAAGTACAGAAGAGAAGTCATTGTTCCTGAAACAGATGAAAGTAACTGTTAATGAAGCCCACACGTGTATATATATTTATAAATATATATATATAAAAGGACAGTGGAAGAAAACGATAAACAACTTATTTTATGGGACCATTGGTTACAAAACACAGGGGCCCCACAAAATCAAAATGGTGGCTCACTAATGATGAGGGAGGGTAATCATTATGGGAATAAAAGAAAGATTCTCAATAAATGAATAGTGGATTGCAAGCAACTCTACACATTCCCCAAGGAGGAAACCCACTTCAAGAACTCTATGCAAATCATGAAGGGTCTCTCTGGAAGCATTTTTGCAAAGAACAACTCAGGGTAAGAAAATCCCAAGAAGTTCTCTGTGAAGAACTGAGTTCTTTAGAGGAATTAAATTCCTTTTGAATAGAGGAATTAAATTCCCAGAAAATATTTTCAGAGCTAAAGCTCTTTGGAATGGAATTAAATTCCAGAGAGAAGACAAGTATCACAATCGATCCCTGAGATCAGAGAAGCCCTAACAAAAGGAGTTTATTATTTAAAGATTGGACATTATTTTAGAGAACTTGGAAAGATGGGTTCTTGTTAAAGGGAAAAACCCTTGGTGTGGATTTAAAATCCAAAGAAAATTTCTACAAGAAGTTCTTCATCCGTTCAAGATCCTTAGCTGAAAAAGGAAATCTTTTGTTGACAGAGTTAAACTCTGGAAATTTTTGAAACTGAGAACTGAGCTCTGAGAAAGAGAATTAAATTCTCAGAGGAAAACGAGCAAGGAAAAAGATGGAAAAAATGGAGGCGCTTCTGAAGGGACCCCTGCATTTATGGGATGTGATGGGAAACGGTTCATCTTCCCTTTTCCCTAGGCAGATCCAACGGCCACAAAACATGACAGCGTTGCACTCACGTACAAACACGTGAGAATAACGCTGTGGGGGCATTTATTCCCTCATAAAATATCAGGAAAAACCCCAATAGGGAATCACGTGCCCACACGTGACCAGGGGTCACGTGATGGTTTCCTGGGGATTCTGCTGAAATAGAATTAAATTCTAATCAAGCAAGCAATTAGTGGAGTCACGTGCCCACACGTGATGAGCTTTTAAAAAAAACCCACTGAATGAATTAAAAGGCATAATAAAACAGTAAGGAAAGATCCCAATGGGGCATCACGTGTCTACACGTGACCAAAGGTCATGTGCTGACACGTGATGATTCCTTACTTCTTTAAAACAACAGAATTAAATTCTGGTTAAAATATTAATCAAGGGGGTCACGTGTCAACACGTGATGGATTCCTAAGCTCTTTAATTAATAGAATTAAATTCTACATAAATGATCAAACAGTGGGATCACGTGCCAACACGTGATAGGCTCTTAAGCCTTCTGAACTAATAGAATTAAATTCTAATTAAGAGGGAATCAAGAACCCTAACTGGAAAAATATTTCCGTAGATCTTTCCAAACAAAAAAGATTGTGCTCTTTAAAATGGAGCATCGTTGGATTAAAAATCCAATGGTGATTAAAAATCACCAATTTATATAAAGATTCTATACAAGAAAAGATTTCCCTGAAATTCACCAAGAATAACAGACAGAATATCTTTTGGATTAAAAATTCAATGGTGAATAAAATTCACCGAGTGATCTAAAAGATCATGTTGGTTACAAAATCAATTGAAATATTTCAATGAAAGATTGACTAAATAAACTGATTCTTTTCTTTCTCCTATAAATAGGAGCCAAGAAGAGAAAAGGGGGATGGATTTTTTTTGGAGAGAGGATACAACAACAACAGAGAGAGAATACAAAAGAAAAGAGAATTTAATTCTCCAGAGAGAAAAGAAGGTTTCTTGAGAAAAGAAAGAAATCCTAGGTGAGAGATCATCCTAAAAGCTCCCACAAAAGAAAAAAGAGAATTTAATTCTCAAACTAAGAGTTTAACTGTTCTGAATAAGAACTTAGTTCTTCCTTTGGTTGCAGATCTGCAGAAACAGATCTCCCCATAAGTTGAGAATTTAATTCTCATCGGGAAGATCTGCCATGCAGATCCAAAACTTAGAGGGAGAATTGAGTTTGAAGAATTTAATTCTTCCAAATATTTAGGAATTTAATTCCTCCAACAGAGACAGGGTTTAACCCTTAAAACAAGAACTTAGTTCTTCTTCATGGTTGAAGATCTGCAGAAGTAAGCTCTCTCCATAAGTTGAGAATTTAATTCTCATCGGGGAGATTCTGCCATGCAGATCCAAAACTTAGAGGGAGAGTTGGGTTTAAAGAATTTAATTCTTTCATATACATAGGAATTTAATTCCTCTAAATAAAATTAGGGTTTAATTCTAATAAAGAATTTAATTCTTAAAATAAAGGACTTAAAACTCTCCATGCACGTAAAAAGATCAGCACTTAAACCTGATCACGTGGCAACACGTGACTCCCCTCCTCAGTGATCAAAACAGAATGAATGAGATAGGGTCACGTGTTCCTACGTAACTCTTGGATAAATTCCTCAAAATAAAAGAACAAAGCAAGGGCAGAATCAATTTTGGGCGCCCTCACGTGTCCCCACGTGACCCCTAATAAACACTTTAATAATCAATGTATGGGTACCCATCACGTGCCCACACGTGATGGCCGTTAAGATTAAGTGTTTAACACTTCTGTAAATATTCTGAGAACAAATAACAGAGGCAAGGCCCAATCATCAGGAGCCTCGCGTGACCCCACGTGAGCTCTTCAGTCTCAGTGTTTAACACTACTTTGAGTGCTTCGTCCCTAGTGTTTAACACTATTTTAAGCGCATCACGTGGGAACACGTGATCGTCAAATTTCCTCTGATGTTTAACACTATTTTAAAACCAAGTTTAGCTCAAATTGGCCAAGTTTTCCAGAGGCAAATCTCCCCTTCAACTGAACCTTAAAATTGATCAGTTCATATGATATGCAAATTAAAGTCCAGAGCTATAATGAATGGTTAGTGCTCAGCCAAAAACAAAATGTTGTCAGAGCCCCAAACCCCTGTTTAAGCATTGCTAAATAATGGGGGGCTGAACCCAGACAAATGTTCAGCAGTCCAAACAAAGGTCCAACATTTCAAACCTAATTGGACTTAGTCCAAGTGGCCATAAGTCCTCAATTCATATTTAACAGAGCCCATGTGCTCATAATCTAATTGATTGATCTTAGTCCCAAATTGGACTACAGATTTCCCAATCAACATTGGTTCAAGGGTACATCTCTTCATACCTCTGATACATGTCGTTGTAATCCTTCAACGTCTTCAGAGAGGTGGTGGGTCCCAATGACCAATAACTATCTGGTGTATTTCCAAACCCATGTTCGCATCTGAATTTGGACCGCAATGTCCTTAAACTAAACAATAGAGCCCAAATGCTTTTTTGTTGGATCTAAATGATCTTGTTAAGTAGATCTTAGTCTAAAATTAGACTAACGTATCCTTAACAAACATTTAAGTTGATCTTAGTCTCAAACGAGATTAACGATCCTTAAATCAATCCAATTACAAATCCCCTAACCAATATTGGTTCAAGGGTACATCTCTTCACTCCTCTGATATTTGTCGTTGTAATCCTTCAACGTCTTCAGAGAGGAGACGGGTCCCGACAACCAGACATTCCACGGACTGTGGGGTCCTTAAACTCATGGACTATGATTTCCTTAAACTTTACGGACTGTGGGGTCCTTAAACTCATGGACTATGATGTTCTTAAACTTTACAGACTATGACGTCTCTAAACTAGACTATGATGTCTTTAAACTCCATGGACTATGATGTCCATAAACTTCTGGACCGCAATGTACCTAAACTAAACAATGGAGCCCAAATGCTCTTTTGTTGGATCTAAACGATCCCGTTAAGTTGATCTTAGTCTAAAATTAGACTAACGTATCCTTAACAAACGTTTAAGTTGATTTTAGTCTCAAATAAGACTAACGTATCCTTAAACCCAACCCAGACCCAAATCTAAGAGAATACGGATTTGGACTAATCCACGCCCTACGGGCGACAACATAAATTAGTTTCCGTATACAATCCACGGGCAACCAAAAACAAAACAAACACACACGACACGAAGTGACCATCTGGAGAAGGAGAAAGTGGTTACCGCGATGCGGTAGCGTAATTAACTGCAGGGGCTTGCGCCTGCAGGGAAGAGCGTCCCCAAAATCAAAAACCCCTCAATGAGGGGGAATCTGACGAAGTCTTCTACATCGGCCGCATCCGTTTAAACCTTCGATACATGGTGTCATAAATCAACTTGGCATCTTTGGAGAGGTGAACAGATAGCACCAATTAGCATCTGCCCCCAAATTCAGGCAAGACGGACCTACGCGATCGCGTCTCCGTGTTCGGAGGAGAACATACATGACACACAACTATTTACCGGTTTCATTTCTATACAATTACCATATCACAAGTTCCAGTCTTTTCAGCATTCTTAATTAGTACTCTAGTCATTACCATAGTAGCTATAAATACGCAGGTGTTGGGTTAGTTTGAGTGTGCGTTCGTACAACGGGATCTCAGCAGTCCTGTGTCGACAGCTCGTACCGGGCTATATAGGTCGCGCATGTTATTACATCTCGTACTGGGCTATATCGGTCGCATGTTATTACAGCTCGTACCGGGTTATATCGGTCGCATGTTATTACAGCTCGTACCGGGCTATATCGGTCAATTGTTCATTCCACAGTTGGGCCCATGTTTTCTAGCCCTTGGGACACTACCTTTGGGTTAGGAATACTCCTGCAGAGGTTGACACACACACTCAAACTCACGATATGATAGTTTACCTTTTAGTGACCAGTAGGATGTGACTTGACCTGTTTACATACATGTTTCATAGTTTTAATGCATATATATTTACATCTATTTCTACTTGCGCACACGGGCTTCACTACATTCATATATTCATGTTATCATACCATACACACCCCTTATACGTTGAGTGCTTACTAGGATGTTCTGACATCCCTGAGATTTGCCATCTTAGGTTTAAAGACAGATTTTCAGGCTGAGCAGGATTGCAGCGGCTATCAGGACTTTCCCGAAGATCAGTAACCCGTAAGTTTATTTCCTTTCTGTTAGTATTTAGCATGTGCACCCTTGTGGGACATTAGGATTTTTGTATCTTTTCAGATTTTGTTTTCTTTTCGAACCTATTGTATTGGGTATTTATTTGCATCAATTATCTAGTGGACCCATTTTTTAGTGTTCCTTGTGGTTTCGTTGCAGCATGATTATCAGTATTATCCCTTTTGGTATTGGATTTTATTTTTGACAGGTTAATCTAGACAGCCTTATGTGACTATGGAAGGATCTTTCCTTACTGTAGATAGCACGGCTGGCCTTCGTCGGTCTCCGTATTCCGTATTTTGGGAAGCGGGCATGACAACATTGGTGTTGTATCACCTAAGATAGTATACAGGTGCTCACTAGAAGTGAGTACACCGGACGGACTCGCTTATATCTATCGTCAGATGGAAGTTCTCAGGTGGCATGAGTACAGGTTAGTCCTTTGAACCTGAGATTGTCATTTGTCTCGTGTGAGTTCCCACTGTACTTTGATTACTGCCCTACCGCGACTCAAAAGAGGAGTGCAAACAGGTTTTAATTAGGTACAGTCCCGAGCCACATAGAGACAATGGTCGATTGTCAGGGATTCGTCTCTCCTGATATTAGGAGTCGATGTCGTGCTATATTTGGCCATCATCCTAAATCCGTGACCATGGTGGATGAGATTTACTGATAGTTGATCAGTAGTATCTCTATTGGTGATGAGCTTGACTCCGACACAACTTATCGGGTTGTTAGGGGTCTGACGTTATCCATCCCCTAGACCCAATATGCGATACTCTTAGACAAAGAGACCGAACTGTACGGAGATTGTCATATTCAGGCTCAGTAGAGTAAGGACGTACTTGATTGTCGACCCCATTTTCGTCAAGTACCTGGATAGTCGTTACATACAGTCAGTGCCGCTGACGTGCTTGTGGTTAAACCCACTGCCAGCGTATTGCCGAGTCTTTAGAGTCCCACACAGATAGTTTTCCCGGTTCAGGCGATAGATGTAGAGGCCGTACGTTGGTACATGTAGGGGCCGATTAAATACATGTACGGGATACACGGATTTTAATCGGACGGTTGATAATACTAGCCGGCTTAGGATTAAGCCGGATTATTAAATCAGGTTTTGATTTAATAATTTATATATATATATATATATATATATTAGTATTATTATTCACTATTCATTTTCACTCTTTGGTGCTATCTGTATTTTTATACATATATGTGTATATGTAGCGATATATACATCGGTGAAGTATTCCGTATTTATACAGGAATACTTCTAGAAGGACACCTCATATTTGATTTACTTTTTGAAAAATCAAATGGAAATGATGTGGAGGGTGAGGTGGCATGAAGCATGGTTGCATACATGTAGAAAAGTATGGTTTTGGTTTTAAAAATGAAAAAAATCATCTCTGTTCACTATTAATTCATGGTGGTAAAATGTAATAGCCATTCTTTCTACACTTAAGATTTTTACCTACATGCTAGTTCATGCTTCATGGTTGAAAGAGACAGCCATTTTCCTCACCTCTTCTCCTTATTCTTGCTCTCTTAAGCATGGGTTTTGAGAGAAAAGATTAGTGAGAAATTCCTACATCACCCGCAATCCATTCTTAGCAAGTTTGGAGCGTTGGTTGAAACCTTTGTCGGTTTCCCTTGGTTGGATCTTCTTCGGTAAGGGTGGTCGTCTTTTAAGCACGTTCCCGGTGTCTACAAGTTTGAAGGGGTCTTCTACAATTAGGTGGACACGCATCGATAGTTGTATTTTTCTATGCCCTTGCTTGTTTGTTTGCTAGTTTAAGTGTTTGATGTGAATCCTAGGATATGTGTGTTTTGTGCTTGCATAAAAAATTTGTTTTCGCTTATGTCTTTACCGCAGTTTCCGTGGCGCGAGCACTACACCCCAACATTGTATCAGAGACTCCCAAACACCTTAAACTAGTAGTAGACGATACTTTAGTTTCAAAACCGCAAAAAAACTCCGATTTTCAAAACCCGTTCTCTGTTCAAAAAATTTTGGTCTCTAAAATTTTTTTAAACATATGCAGAGGCTTACTCTTGACATGATTATGACACACAATGAAAACGAGGAGATTCCACCATGGTAAAACTACCAGAAATGGTAATTTTCCCGCTGTGGGCGATTTTCTGGAGGCTTCTGGCCCTCGTTTTCATCATGTGTTGGGTTTTGAAAATTGGGATTTTTGGTCTTATTTTTTTGCCCCAGATTTCATTTAGTATTATCTTTGCTTTTTGGTCTTGTTTTTTTTTGTCTTGTTTTTTTGCTCCTAAATTTTTTTAAACAAATGCAGAGGCTTACTCTTGACATGATTATGACACACAATGAAAACGAGGAGATTCCACCATGGTAAAACAACCAGAAATGGCAATTTTCCCGCTGTGGGCGATTTTCTGGAGGCTTCTGGCCCTCGTTTTCATCCTGTGTCTTGGGTTTTGAAAATTGGGATTTTTTGTCCTGTTTTTTTGCCCCAGATTTCACTTAGTATTATCTTTGCTTTGGGGCAACTCAGAAGTTTTAGAACTCGAAACTTTTGCATCGTTGATATCTGTGATGTGGTATATGTGTTGCTAAATATCGTCTAATTGCTATATGTTCATTTAGACGGAGTTGCAAACATTGTGGTGTTACTTGTTTCTGTGGTTATATATATATATATATATATATATATATATATATATATATATCCTCGTTATGGTTCAGTAGGATTGTCGTGTTGGATATCCCCAGTGCAATGTTGCTTGTACAGTTTTGATTCAGTTTGTATATTCATTTTTGCGGGGCGAGCGTCCGATATGTAGACTGCTGTTTCTGCCAGTTTTATATATTCTTTTATCAGGGCTCGACCAGATTACGGCTGTTGTCACCCTTGTATATATTTTATTTCTGTACTAGAATTAACTCAGGAGAAATGCTCGAGTAACCGGGTTCTAGAGTGCAGCAGGTGGCCATCTCATGGAGTTGAGACCGGGCCGTCTCGCTCTAGAATTGGTGGGTTGCTCGCCGCACTTGTAGGGGTTATAGGATCGACCCGCAGAGGGGTGCACAAGTCACTGGATTCTAAAAAGTGACGAGTGACCGACTCACTTTGTTGAGAGTGTGTTACCCAGTTTCTAGAATTGGCAGGTGGCTTGCCGTACTCGTAGGGGTCTAAGATCGACTTTGTACGGGCTATCCGCATGACCAGAGAACGTCGCTTCTCATTTACAGTTAAAATGAAACGCAGGGCTCCTAATTTATCAGCTATTCCATATTATTTTTCGCATACCTGTGATGATTTTTATCTGCCTGTGATGACTATTATCTGCCTGCGATGATATGTATGTGAGTGTGTGTGTATTAAGTAGATACTTTTATATATTTTGCATCCGCGTTAGTCCTGCCCCTACTCTGCCGTTAGTTAAGTAACCTAACGGCGCATGACGGAGCCCCGTGGCAAATGTGGTTGGCATATAAAAGCATGCTATTTTGGTTATTTCTTTTGTGGCTTGGAAACTTAAAATGATGGGAACGCATTATCTGAATAATGCAAGGAAAATAAACCTAAATGATATTGTCAGAACCAATTTTAAAACTACTCGTTTTTCTTCAAAAAATATAGTCGTATTTTTTTGCTTTGCATAGAGGTATTCGATTAGAAATATCCTGCACCTCATTCTATGAGGGAAAAGCCTTGATCCCTTCACGGGGAATTTGCTCTTAAGCAAAATTTTATGTTACTAGTTTTAAAAACGGAGCCTAAACCCCTCTTTTTCAAGGCCACTCGAGTTCCTTCAATGATATCAAGTTCATTACATTAAACGATTTTTTCGCCAAAAACCCAACCGTAGCCCTCCGTCATTTCAGATGGGTAGCACCTAGTATTCGTGCTATATTTGTTGGTAAGCGTCAAGACGTAGTGAACGGTACCTGAGTGATATTTATCTGTTGCATGGATATACGATTGATCGAGACGGTCACAAAGTTTTGTTGGCAAGCATCAAAGGTTTGTGCGGGTGGGTTCGAGTTAGTCCAGGAAAATGACGGGTTGAACTTGATTAGCGGCCTATGACTTGTTAGCAAGCGTCAAGATTATAGGTCGTTAGGGGCAAAAATCACATCGGGAGTTTCAAATAAATAGGAAACTTACAGATGTTGCATACCTTCTGGAGTGAGGTAACTAGAGTGGCTTCCATCTAGGTTATCATGCGATGATAGTTGGGTCTCGATTCCCACTGATGAGTAGGTATTACTCCTCGGGAGATTTTCACTTCACAACTAGCTAACCTATTAGGTATCTAGAAAGTGTTAACGAGTTTACGCCTCTGCGGAAACGAGGTTATTAATTGGGTCTGTGCGAAAGCACGGGGGACCTCCCTCGGAGTACTAACACTGGCCTGACTGGACGTTTAGCGAACTTGTAAAGTGCATATAATCCCGACTAGTTCTCCTTTTAGGGTTTGAAGGAGAATTCGAGAAAATAGTGGGAGTCATCCTGATTAGATAAAGTGATAACCAATCTAATCTTGATAGAGTACACGCTGAGTGTTTCTTTTCTCTCTTTCTGGTACAGCGACCCATGACTTATCTTAAACTAAAACTCATGAACCAAATTAACCGAACATTCTTACACCCTTTGGTTTTGGGTTGTCTTGATTCGCGACAAAGTCACATATGTCCCTGCTACTCCTACTTTTTTGCATTTCTTTAGAACACTTTGTATTACTACGATGATCCATATAGCTTGGAACAGCCATCGTATAATTACATACGAATTCGAAGAAGTTATTTCAGTCGAGAATGGCCACTGGTTCTGGAGAAATTGAATAGGATTATTCAGTTGTCTCTTCCCTTTACCTTCTTTCAGATTGCGAGAGCTCTTTATATTAGGAGAGTACACCTAATACGTTTATTGGGTAGTCTTCTTCCAAACCTTAGGTCGGTGCCGAAAGATAAGGAATGAAGAAAATCAATTAGCCTAAGTGTGATATACAGAAGATAAGATGTAGAGACATATAAAGGGATTGAAGTGAGGACAAACGAAATTGCGACTACTGTCATGAATCTGGGTAATGAAAAAGGCATTACTAGGAATAGCTGGCCACCCCCTTTGAAACATTATATTTCAGATTTTCTGTGTAATTGTTACCGAGAAATGTTTTCCCAATCAATTCTGACTCCAGAGTAAGTATTTACCGGATTTGGATCTCACATCTGTATGGTGTTACAAATTCCGAGTAGAAGTAGAATATTGGGAAATGGACGATTTGATCCTCAATATCGGAATTCATTGCAATTGGTGATATTGGATAAAATCGTCTGGCTTTGCCTAACGGTAAATATTTGGTCTCGAATAACCGTTGTTATGCACCAAATTTTAAAATGAAATATCTGTACCTTTATTTTATAAAGTGAGATATACATTTTGAAAATTGTGTTCTAAACATTTACCTTTATCAGTTAAGGATAAGGTAAGGTGCATTGAATAACGGTGTAAGACATTCTCGACCAAAATACAGTTTTCAATTTACAAAACACGGAATTTGAGTTAATATACTCTTGGGACTTATACATGAAAATGTATGTTGTCCAATGTCCTTCAAGACAAAGGGTTGGTACTCTTACTTCATTCAGGTTTACCTATGAGTTCTCTGGTTTTAGACACGCGCTCGTTATAATACAAGGTCCAAAGATTTTGATAAGTTTATAGGTATAAGAATAAAGTAGAGAATCATATGTTGGAAATATCAGGATTTTTCAAGGTGATCAAAGATGTAGATACTTATACTAGGTGTTCCATCATAGTAATATTGAGAACTTAATTCTCTCACAGGTTACTCATCCGTGGATGCGCTCCATGATGGGTAATGTTGTATTGGTCTTTTTCCATTAGGTGATATGCACTGGAAATAACTGCATGACATTTGGATATGGTTCCGTCTAAATTAGTGCCTTAATTCTATATGGACATAAAATGGTTGTATATCTTGAGATATGGAGTTATCCGTTTTCTGTTTAAAAGCAGAATCCGGACTAACTCAAGGCACGCTTCGGTAATGGCGGTTTGTGGATTATCCCAAGCATTCGCTAGGATTTTGCTTCTACCATTTTCAAGATCAATAGTTATATTGTTCTTGACTTGCTACCTTTTATAAAAGGAATCTTTTTGCAAAAAAAACTAGTGCGAGTATGGTAGAATTGGAAGTGATTTCAGAACCACAAACGGTTACCAAAAATTTAGTAGAACCTAAGAATTCAATTGGACTTGACAAACCATTAGCCACTCCACAGATTAAGTAGGAGAGCTCATCCATCCGAGGGGTACTTCGATTTTCTTGTAGACGGTGACAGGGAGGTCAGCATCATGGTGATGATATCCCTACTAGTTATCAGCAGGTCATAGGAAGTGGTAACTTCCAGGTGACCAGATGCTTCATATCTAAGATGGACTCCACGCACTTCAGCAAATTATAGATTTTGGATTTTGCTGGGTGCTTCTGAAGGGGTAAAACTCATTAGGAGCAAGTAGATCTTTCGAGATCTGTGCAGGTGGAAAGGTACTAACCTAATAAGGCTAGACTTATTGTAAAGAGTTTTCATCAAATACCCGTTATGAATTGTGATGAGACTTTTACTTCGGTGTCTATACTGAAGTCCATACGGATATGACTTGGCATTGCTATTCTTGACTATGATATCTGGCAGGTGGATGACTATAACGTCTTTCCAAATTGGAATTTGGAAGTGTACGTGTATATGACTCTGCCAGAGGGTTATCGTAGTCAGTGGAAGCAGCGGAAGGTGTGCAACTTGCTTATGTCTATCGTAGACTAAAACATGAATAGCGGAGATGGATTGTCTGTTTTGATGTGAAAGTCAAGGTCATTGACTTAATCAAAACAATAGATGAACCTAATAAGAAGGATGCAGAGAGTACTGTAATGGGATTTGGATGACATATTTCAAATAGGAAGTGATGTTCCTATACTACAATCAGTCAAACTTTGGTTGTTACATGGTATATTCTCCATGTTGGATATGGATAATATATCAGGAATTCTGATGACTAGATCTATGGTTTTAGATCTAGATTTGGGAAGTGTCCTAATCCGGATACTTAGACAACATTCTAAAAGTATTTTAGAATGGATGACTCCTGTCGTGGTGATGTACTCGCAGGTGATGGAGTCACCATCTCTAAAGAGATGTCTTCTAGACTGATGAGGAGAGGGACTGGCATGAATGACATATCATTTGCTTTGGCAATTGATTCAATCATGCAATATGTTGTACAAAACCAGATAGATAATGTATCAGGTATTCTGGCTTTAGATCTAGATTTGAGAAGTTTCCCAATCGGGTACTTAGACAACATTTTAAAAGTATTTTAGAATGGATGACTCCTGACGTGGTAGTATACCCGCAGATGATGGAGCCGCCCTCTCTAAAGAGATGTTTTATAGACTGATGAGGAGAGGGACTTGCATGAATGACATATCATTTGCTTAGGTAATTGAGTCAATCATGCAATGTCTTGTACAAAACCAGATGTTGCTTATACACTTACTGTAGCAAGCAGATATTAATCCAATCCTAAAGAAATAAAGGGAAGCTATTATGAACATAAGAGCATGTTCTTGGTATAAGGTAACGGCGGCCTCCTTTGGGAGGCGGTTATCAGTTCAGGCTTCTAAGGTGGCCTAGATGACAGAGATATCTCTGTCCTAGTTTTGAGTTTAGCCTCTTCTGAAAATTGGTATATTAGATAGTGTTCCAATAGGGATGCTGAGGTAATCATGGTGCATGATACTGATTATGACTCAACAGAAGATACAGCCCAAGAAGTTTGTTGGATGGAATTGTTCATTGATGAACTTGGTCCAATCAAGTATCCAGACAAATTCTTGAGGTGGGGTATCGCTCAGTTTGGGAGATTGTTGATCTCCGCAAAGTTGAGATATAGAGAGATGAAGTTGGAACATTATAGCGGATCCACTCACTGAGGCTGTTTCTTGACCACATATGTTTCACAAATATAGTTTGCGAAACCGATTGGTAGAGAAGTTGGGTATTCGGTAGGACACAGGCTGTGGGTATGCGATACCGCAATAATTGGTCTTAAGTGTAAGTGGGAGATTGTTGGATATAATGCTCTCAAGGCAATTATTATAATTGCAAGTAAGCTATTATGATAATTGAGAGAGCACCTATACAGGTAGAACAATCTTGCTCGAAATGATAGCATGCTATCTAATTTTCATCATTGATGAAACCCGTAAGATTCTTGCTAGACTACCAGCATTATGATGGCGATCATATACATGGGAGCTGGGTTGTCCATAAACATATCCTTAAATGTCCTTAGTCGTGGAAGTATCGAGACTGGGTATCAATATTCCGGAGTAAACTAGTGTATACGTTTCTAGACCCCGAAGAGGGGCGGTGGTCGGTCTCATAAGCCATTGGTGTTGTGTCACCTAAGATAGTATACAGGTGCTCATTAGAGGTGAGTACATCGGACGGACTCGCTTATATCTATCGTCAGATGAAAGTTCTCAGGCGGCAATGAGTACAGGTTAGTCCTTTGACTTGAAATCGTCATTTGTCTCATGTGAATTCCCACTGTACTTTGATCACTACCCTACCGCGACTCAAAGAAGTGGTGCAAACAGGTTTTAATTAGGTACAGTCCCGAGCCACATGGAGACAGTGGTCGATTATCAGGGATTCGTCTCTCCTGGAATTAGGAGTCGTTCGGTTGGCCATCACCCTGAGCCCGTGGCCACGATGGATGAGATTTACTGATAGTTGGTCAGTAATATCTCTGTTAGTGATGAGCTTGACTCCGACACGACTTATCGAGTTGTTAAGGGTCTGACGTTATCCACCCTCTAGACCCAATATGCGATACTCTTAAATGAAGAGATCGGATTGTACGGAGATTGTCACATTCAGGCTCAGTAGGATAAGCACGTACTTGATTATTGACCCCCTTTCGGTAAGTACATGAGTAGCCGTTACGTACAGCTAGTGCCGCTGACGTGCTTGTGGTTAAAACTACTGCTAGCGTATTGTCAAGTCTTTAGAATCCTCCACAGAGGGTTTTCTCGGTTCAAGCGATAGATGCAGAAAATGTACATCGGTACGTGCAGGGATCCGATTAAATATGTGTACGGGATACACGGATTTTAATCGGACGGTTGATAATACTGGCCGGCTTAGGATTAAGCCGGATTATTAAATCAGGTTTTGATTTTATAATATATATATATATATATATATATATATATATATATATATATATATATATATATATTAGTATTAGTATTATTGTTCACTATTTATTTTCTTTCTTTGGTACTATCTGTATTTTTATATAGATATGCATATATGTAGCGATACATATACTGGGTGAAGTATTCCGTATTTATACGGGAATGTTTCTAGGACACCTCATATTTGATTTTCCTTTTAGAAAATCAAATGGAAATAAGGTGGAGGGTGAAATGGCATGAAGCATGGTTGCATACTTGTAGAAAGGCATGGCTTCGGTTTTAAAAATGAAAAAAATCATTTGTGTTCACTATTAATTCATGATGGTAAAATGTAGTAGCCATTCTTTCAACACTTGAGAATTTTTCCTACATGCTAGTTCATGCTTCATGGTTGAAAGAGACAGTCATTTTCCTCATCTCTTATCCTCCTTCTTGCTCTTTTGAGCATGGGTTTTGGAAGAAAAGATTAGTGAGAAATTCCTGCATCACCCACAATCCATCCTTAGTAAGTTTGGAATGTCGGTCGGAGCCTTTATCGGTTTCCCTCGAGTGGATCTTCTTCGGCAAGGGTGGTCCTCTTTCAAGCGTGTTCCCGGTGCCTACGAGCTTGGAGAGGTCTTCCACAATTAGGTGGAAATGCGTGGAAGGTTGTATTTTTCTATACTCTTGCTTGTTTGGTTTTCTAGTTTAGATGTTTGGTGTAAGTTTTAGGGTATGTGTGTTTCGTACTTGCATAAAAAAATTGTTTTCGCTTCCGTCTTGACCGCAGCATCTGCGGCGTGAGCACTACACACCAACATTTTGGTTACCACTTCAAGGCCATGGGGTTGGTCACAGCTTCAAGGTCCTTAGGAGTTTTGACAATTTACCCTTTATAATTTCCTTTTTTTTTGGACCTCTCTTTAGTCTAGAAAGAATCTGCAAGTATCAGTTTGTTACATTTCTAATCTCGATTTTGCACTTTGATTTATCTATAAGCCTGCATATATAAAGTTTCAAACTCACGGAGCTTTACAAATTATTACTTAAGAAACCATCAAGAAAAATACCCTCGTCTCTCTAAGATAGATATGTTGTCATCATCTTCGTCTTCTTCTTCAATGATCAAGAACAAGAAGATGACAAGAAGCTGGTCTGATCTAAACCGGGACATGCTGGAACCCAAAAAGCAGTTTGCAGGGAATGGCGAAATGCCTCCAAGCCCTCGAAACTACGGCCACAGATTCCGCTTTTGCTGCTTCCTTACGATCCTGACACCACCACACGCTCATTCCTAAACCCTGCAGATGGCAAAGTTGGCAGCTTTCAAATTACCACTAGCCCAAGGTCTCATAATCTCTGCGCGTCATCCTCGGTCTGGCTCATCACCATCAACAAAAACCTCACCCAGCTAGCTTTCTCTGCTTAACCCCATAACCCTTGCAACAATCCCACTTCCTTATATCCATGCCTCCTTCTCGGGCTCCCTGACAACAGATGAAAAGGACGGCTTGCTTTCTTGCGGCGGCTACATATCCTGTCGTGCCTTCATGGGCTCATACCCAGATACCCTTGAAGACTGCATCGTGGCCTTTAGGCTTATCGATCGCAATTCAGGCCGGCATGTTCTTCTACTGCAACCTGCAGCGAGACATGATGTGGGTAGAAAGAAACGCTGGCCCAAACGGCATTGCGTCTCTTGCGTTTGGCCACGCTGGATTAGATGTTAGCTTCCGTTGATCTGCGGTGAGTGGAGATGAGCGGCTGAGATTGAGTTGGGAGGTTGCCTCCTGAAGCGTGTGGATCTCAATGGACTTGAAGTGGTTGAAGCTGAGTTACCTGCAAGGAAGTCCTGGGGTGATTTTGGCACCGAGAACCCTCCGACGATCAAGTTAGACGAGCTAAATGGGCAGAGTAGCGGCCTATTGGGGTAAAATTGCCATAACTGAGTCGTCTGAGAGAGGGATTTATATAGTGGCAGCCATGGGCTGGCAGGCGCGAGATTCACGCCGGCCGTTACGCCCCTGGTGTTACGCCCGCATGAAAGATGGGATTCCCCGCTGATGACGAGATACGCTCGTAAATGGGGGAATGCGATGGCGTGGAACGCGGGATCGTGGACGGCGGGTATCTCGCGTCCGGCGCAATTCGCGGAGCCGTGGCGGAGACGCCTGCTATCAGTGCTGCGGGTCGGTCGATGAGACCGAGGAATCTAAGCTCGGCGGGAGGCTTGGGAACGAGCGGGAGGCCGAGCAAGCTTGGTTCTATGATAGCTTGGAGGCGAGCTAGGGGGCTGAGGGAACTCAACGTGTGGGAAGGCTCGGAAGCAAGCCGACGGTTGCTTGTAAGGCGAGCATGGGAGTAGTCTGGAAGGCCACCGAAGGTCGGAAACATCCTCGGGTCGAGGGCCCGGGGCATGCTTCCAATGTACCGTTCTTGATCCTTTCTCGTAGGCTTTGTGACACGTCACTTGCCATGTGTCATGATCTGGGAAAACCCCGGTATCGAGTATCATCATTAGCCCCCCACTCTCGTCTCGACCCATTAATGGGTCGGATCGAGATTAGCCTGACCGATCACCCGGGGTAAGCCCATATTTGAAAATATCGTCGGTGCGTATTCCCGAGCAATTGATTGTATTTTCTTGGTAACGTCAGCAGATCAGGGAAAAGATCCTGCATTAAAGAGGATGCACCGATTTGGGCATATGTTCATTGGAGCGCCAGGTCGCGTGTCCGACACTGGTTGGCTGACGTGACGGGCCGCTGGTGTTCTCGCGCCCGATGGGACACGCCCGATGCGCGTGCGACAAGTGGGGCGTCGACGGCCGTTAAATGCGAAGTGTCATTTTGGCGGGAGACGATTGGCACCGCTGGATGTGTCTGCCGATTGTTATAAATAGAAGTGGGGTTCTCCCGATGGTCCACACATCGCTATAATTTCCTCTTCCTCCGTGTGTTAGCTCAGCGCTCTTCCCTCTAGGTGAGATTTCCTGTGTTCTTCCTTCAGAAGTCCCCTTCCTCTGCTCAGGTTAGATGTCTTCCTCTGAGGAGTTTGTCGAGGTAGTTCGTGTAGAGTCTAGAGAGTCTTCTGCAGTTTCCTCCTCTTCATCAGGGTCAGAATCTTCCCGGGAGGTTAGGGTTAGTCGCGCTTCCCGGGGTCGTGCGGCGGGGACGGTCCCCAAAGCATAGATCAGGGGCGTCCGTGACGCGTCATCCATATTGAGGCATGCGGACGAGCTTGCCACCATCCGGGCTCGCTTCCACATTCCTCCCGGCTACTCGTTTCGTCTGACCGGGAAGGGGGAGAAGGCAGACTAGGTAAGGTGCAAGGAGATTGCCTTGTACCTGGAAGCCTTTTGGGCTGGAATACGCCCGCCCTTCTCTCCCGAGATGAGTGCGGCGTTGAATTGTTTTCGGTTAGCCCCGGACCAGTTAGTGCCGAACTCTTGGAGGATTCTCCTTGGGTTCCTGGTCCGGTTAAAATTGCGGGAGATCCCTTTCAATTTGAGCCTTCTCCTCTCCTCCCTCTGCTACAAAAACCATCCGGCACTTGTTCATATCAGAAAACTGCATTCTAATACCGCCCATTCATTATCTATTTGTTGTATTTAACGGTATTATTAACTAGTGTCTACTCAGTATTACAGATTACAGGTATGCATGACAAATAACTGTAACTGCATCCAAAAGCACGGATATATCAATTGAGGGAAGACACTGCGACCAAAAATGCAAACCGACCAATACTTCAGGAGTTCCTTTACGCAACAAGTTGTGTACATATTTTTTTATCTAAATGGTCCAACACAACAAGTGTGTACACAAGACTTTTAAGCACATGTGGATATGATTTTATATGCATTCAAGGAGATGATTTTATATGCATATGATTTTACATGCATTCAAGACTAAAAAGCATTTGTTCAAATCAAAAGGAATCAAACAAATCAGCATGAGCCATAATGGGGCAGCCATGAATCAAGCCACATGTGGGAATGGAGTAATGAGCATTTAATGGTGAAGATTATGTGTGTGATTTAAAAATTCAAATTTCCTTCCAAAACTGAGTGCAAATCAAATTCAAATAGACAAATCAGCATGGACCGTGATGGGGAAGACAAGAATCAAGGCACAAATGGACATGAAGTAATGTGCATTTAATGCTAAAGATTATGTGTTGATTTAAAGATTCAAATTTCCCTCCAATAATAAGTGCAAACCAAAATCAACTAGACAAATCAACATGGACCATAATAGGGGCAGCCATGAATCAAGTCACAAATGGACATGAAGTAATGAGCATTCAATGCTAAAGATTTTGTGTTGATTTAAAAATTCAAATTTCCCTCCATTCTTTGGAGCCTATAAATACAGACCATGGGGCAAAGGAGAAAGGGTCTTGGATTGTGCTTACATTGTTTCATTCTTTTCACCAAACCTCTTTTGTTTTCATTTTGTTCTTGTAAATAGCGTAGTCCCCTTGAGTTCTTAACCTTCTCTTGATCTTGCAACCTCTTTCTTGAGCTTGCAAGTTTAAGGGTTGGTTATTGATCTCAAGGGTTGTATCATTCTTGAAATTTAATAAAGTGTTCTTTTGTGCTTCCTTCACCATGAGTTCTTTGCCCTCTCTTGATCTTGCAACCTCTTTATTGAGCTTGCAAGTTTAAGTTTGGGTTATTGAACCCATGTCTTGCAATATGTTCTTTGGTTCCTAATCTTTTACTTACTTGCATTTTATTCTTGCTCTTTTAATTCTCGCACTTAAATTCCATGCACTTTAATTACTTGCTTTTAATCTTTTCTTTTCTTTGTTCTTCTCTTTTGTTATCTCTTTGTGGTTTGTTTTGTGAATGGTGTGAATATTGTTGTTAGGAAAAGAGAAAGATGTTGTAAGTTAACGTTCCGTTTTTCATTTTCTTTTCCCGTCTTTTCCATTTGAAACTCTGCCCAAACCTTACGCAAGCGCTCCGTTAGGCACCCTACCCTACCAAGGTAAAGGTGATTCCTAACCGTGACCGGTTGCATTCGGTTTGGCCGGAGGCGAAAGCAAGAGACAAGAACGGACGGACAAGGGTCAATAAGCCGGATTCCACGAATATCGTGCTTAAGTCCCCTAATCCACGTTGTTGCCAATTGGTCTAGCTTCATTGGTTAAGTTCGGCTCAAAGTACTTGAATACGGAATCCATTAACTTACACTATCCTATCGTTTCCTAACAAGCCTTATACTTGAATATAACACATAGGTTAGATAACGAACAAATCCGCCACGCGCGTTAACTCGTAAGAACAAGAACGTAAAATGCTCCGTCTCCCTGTTGATCGACCCGTGCTCATCGCGGCTAGCTGCAAAGCGACACCGTCCTGATCGCGGTTAAACTTTAGAACTTTTAAATATCCGACACGCTTTTGGCGTGCGATCAAATGGCGCCGTTGCCGGGGATTGAACACTGGGAGATAAAACGCTTGAACTCATCGGTTCTCTTTTCCTCTTTATTTCATTGCATGTTTTTATGTATCTTCTCTTTTCTTTCTTGTTAATTTGTAAATATGTGTGAGTAATCTTTTCACTTGTTAAGGGTGTAATATGTTAGATCGTATTCGAAGATTTTCTTTGTCCAAACTTTAAAACCTAAAACTTGCCTATTGAAACTTCGTGCAAATCACCCGCAACTCCGCTCACTAGGCATCCTATCCTATCCTGATAGTGATGATTCCTAATCATGACCGGATTGCCCGTGGTTTGCCGAAGGCTAAAATCAAGAGATAACAACGGAAGGACAAGGGACAAGGAAAATGGATTTAGCGAAATACCGCAAATACCGTATTTCCAGTTCCCTAATCCGCGTTGTTACCTATTGCTTTAGTATCAATACCAAGTCGGGGCTATAAGGAATTGGCAAACATCACCTTCATACAATCTAACTTATTACTACCCTTAACAAGTCCTTTTTATTCATATCTTTGTTACAACAATTAGTTAACCAACAAATCAAAACACGGTATTAACTCGTTAAAACAAGCAATAAGAAACTTACCATCTCCCTGCGGACGACCCGTATTCATCGCGGCTCGCTACAAGCAACACCGTTTTAATTGCGGTAATTTCAGAATTCTTTTTAAACACGACACAGTTAGATCGTGACAATCAAATGGCGCCGTTGCCGGGGAGACGGTAACGTTTTTGTTTTTGTTATTTCAGATTAATCTTGTTAATATCCATCTAACACTTTTCTATAAAAAAAACTAAAAATTTCAAAAATTTCAAAAACCAAAACAAAAAAACTAACTTTCCTAACCATTTTGCTCTCTGGATTTTGTACCTGCTTGCACTCTGTAACTAACCAGAAAAGATAAACAATACTAGTGAGATATTACTTGAACAGTGTGATCACAAAAGAAGTTTGGAGCCCAAACTCCAAAAACCAACCGGCGACACACCCTCAAAATCCGGCGTCGCCGGCCTGTTCTTCACCAATTGCTCCAAAATTTTTGCCTGTGCTCCAGTGTTCTGTTTTTGTCCCATTTTTATTGTTTGTTTTTTATAATTTTTAGTGTGCAGGTATTTGGGCATTCATATCGTTTTTCCGCACTAATATCCATTTTTTCCGACATTTCAGATTTTGCGGATTTACGAACAGCGGGCGTGGTGAGCAAAGTGCACATTCAAAGTTAAGGTGGTTACGAAGTACAGTGCCAAAGATCCGGGTAGTTTGACCCGCACAAGCGAACTTTTCAAGCTTACCGGATTTGATTCAATGGGGATTTCTTAACCCACAACTTAACGGTACGTAATTTACTAACACCTTCTTCTCAAACCCGACACTTCCAATATAATATCTTTGCAGGATTCTTTCCAAGTTCGCTAGCAAACGCCAAAAAATTGACTAACCCGTATTTGTTGCAGTGCCGAGCTTAAACTAAAAAACGATTGTTTTATTCTTTGAATAATTTTTTTTCATTGAATTGCGCATTGCATACATTAATACGGACTTAAGGGCAAGCGAACCCCACAACATACGGTAAAGGATTTCATCACCTTTTTCCGTGGCCCACAAATCACGAAACTGAGCATAAACGTTTACCCACACAAATTTTAAAAGAAACTAGACTTTAAGCATTTAAGGACTTCACGCTCACTAGGAGAGGCTAATTGTGTTTAGAACACCGCTTAACGGTATATTGTTTACGGGGTGTCTAGGAAAGTGTTCACGGTGAAACCGCCAAAAGAGAAAGGGTTATTTAATTAAGAACCTTCGCGAAAGCGTCGGAAAACCTCCCCTTATCTTTGCACTTACCTGGCCTCGTAATCCGTATATCTTGAGCCTGTTTCTCGACACAGTTTTACCTCGATAACCAAGTTCTTGAGCAGGTCTAGTTGACCTAGGTGAACCCTAGAACGATTAGGTGTGTGGTATTTTTGTGTCATGATTGTTTTTGGTCCCGATTCTTTTTGTGTGTATATTTATTCTTTTGTTAATAACCAACTTTAAAAAAAACACATTCTTTTCTCCTCCTTTTCTCTTATTCTTCTTCTCTCTTCATATCATGGGTACCCCACCTCGAAAAACTCTTGCCGAACTTTGGTACTCACAACCAGACATAACTTCCTACGGTTCTTGCTTTGGTCGAATTTCGAACGACCCCGCCATGCCTAAAATTTCATTGAAAGATCGCATAGACACGTCTAGGACAAACACTTGCACTCCGCAATCCACTTTGTATCAACATTTTCAACCTCCCCCACTCTCTTATGTTGATACCCCTTTCGCAATTCGTCCTTTGTCCATCGCTGAACATATTGAACAATCCTGTAACCGATCTTTCGCTCCTTTCACCACTACAAATTCTTTGGATCAACAATTCCATTCACCTTCTTATTTGTATGTTGATCCTACCCCTGTTCAGCCTTTCAATTCCTATCAGTCCTACCCGACTTGTACACCTTCCCTGGACATTGCTTCTGAACCGTCATTTGGGAGTTTCCAGTATCAAAACAACTTTGAATCTTTTACTGAAACCCCTTCACAACATATGTCTAGTCTAGACCAGTTGTTGGAAGACTTTAGGGTAGCGTCATGCCAACAGATGATGGATTTGAATGCGTCCATGGCCGCCCTCATACAACCTAGTGACCCGGTAGCTAGTTTTCAAGTAGCTCCATATTTTACAATGTATGATGAGGCGGTAGGACAGGATGAGAATTTGAGTAGTGAAAGTGAACTGTACACCCTTCCTAATCAAACCTGCCCATTGCAAATTGAATCACACAACTCCAGTTTTGAATGTCTATCTAGTGTCCCAAAAGATTTACCGATTAAAGATAGAGCATTTAATGAGTTGTGCAATTTTGTAGTATTTGATTTACCTGATTGTGAAGGGTCCATTCCAAGTGAAACCAATCCTAAACCTTTTGACCTCTACACTTCCATCTTAGAACCAGAATCGATTGAAATCCATGCTTTTGATGAGGAGTCTGAGAATATTAATTTTCACTTAATTGAGGATATTGACGCAGGGAGTATTTTGGATGATGAACCCGTAGATTCGACTGAAATTTTCTCTCCAATTCATCATCCCGAGTCATTAAATGTTTCTCCCAAACTTCATATGTGTCTTGATTTTGATGAGATTTGCATGGATGCGATAATTTTTTAGGAGAATTATGAGGATAGTATTGAGGATAGTATTGAGGATGAACCATTTTTGTTTGATGTGTCGGATTTTCCAATTCATCCTCCTGAACCTTTAACTGTTATACTTCCTAAATCATCCTCCATCCTTTCCATCGTTCCGACCACGCAAAAGATCATGCAGGAGGACTGTGAGTTTGAAAAATTTCTGTTCAATCACAGCACATTTGATGCCACTAGTGCGTTCCTCCTTAAATCTGACACTCTTCTCACAGCCGATAACGATTACGAGTGTTTCACATTTTCGGATGATGTTGAAGACTCACCGCCCGAGTTTGAGTCCTTTGAATTTTTAGATGAGTTAGTTGAACCATCAAACTCGGTTGCTCACAGTCAATTTGAACCATTGATGGAATCTTTCGAGTTCGAGACAGTTTACTTAGGTGAGAATAAGACTATCCCTAAATCACTTCCCTTCGTCCCTTCCATCGTTCCGACCTTGCACGAAACTGTATCACTTTCATTTCCTATGTCTGGTTTACCGAGTTCGGCGTACCCATGTTTTCTGACGAATCTTGAGGGATTTGACCCAATCTCTCGATGGGTTGATAGATTAGCACAATCGCATTTTACACATCGGTCATTACATATTGTGCTAATTTATTCACTCTATTTTCACCCTCAAGTTCGTACACAATTTCTTTTCCCCTTCCGCCATTCTTCCCCTCATATACCGAGACCGTATCCCGCTTCTATCTCCATACGGTCTCGCGTATTCTCCATTTCTTTTCTCTTCATCTTCTTTCACCAACCCGCATATTATCATGATAAAATTTTTGAATAGTTGGTACTCACTTTTAGCCTTTGTAAGGCCTTGTATAGCTTGATACTGTTCTCTTTCCCTCCTAATCCTGAACTTCAACGTTTAACAGTGGAAACACTGTTTTACTTAAGTTTGGGGGGAACCTTTTTGTGTACATATTTTTGGTTTTTATTTTTGTATATAATTTGTTTTTGGGGAGGCACCGACAATTTTGACCCTCTTGGTGTAGCCTGACAGTGAGGGCACTGTCAAGTTTAAGTTTGGGGGTGTGCTCGGTAAGCTTTCTACCTTCGCATTCAGTTGTATATTCTGCATTTGCATACTTATTTAAAAACCCATAAAAATCAGAAAATTTTCTAAAAATATAAAAACTTTGTCGTCAAGTTAGCTAGTGGGAGAACTTAGATTCAATATTTCGACGGTTTTGAAAAACTAAATCCTATTTTTAGATTTTGAAAACCTGAAAGATAACTCTCCTTTGAAGTTAACTATAGCTAATATACGTCTTTATATCACACTACACGTGTCATGAGTTTTGAAAATTAGATGACAAGTCTATTATGTCTGAAAACTTTTAAATGGATAAATTATTTTCTGAGGATCAAATAGGTTTGTTCTGAAATAAGTAATATCAAGACTAGTTTATAAAGAGAGGTGGATATGAAGGGATATTATTGATACCTTAATTGGAACTAATTCTGAAGAATAATCCATCTGAATCTTGATTGGAATGATTACACACTTAACCCACTAAACACGTTTTTTATCCAAAAAAATAATTGAACTACCGGTTATATCTCCGTTCGCATTAAATCATCATTGTCTTTTGTTTTTGGGCCTAGGTAACTTGAGTAATTAAGTCCGCTGGGGTGTCTCTACACCTAATGCCCTATAACCAACTGGTTTGGGAGCATTGGCCCAAATCTCGCTAAGAAGCCTAGAAAGTCCAGATTAAAACAAAGTCAAGCAAGTGTTCTCTCCGAGTTAAAATTTCTAACGGTTCTTTGTGTGAAAATAATCTTGACAAAAAACAGGTTTTTATAAAAAAGTATTTCTAGCGGAGATATGAAGGTTTTATTCTATGATAAAGACTATTGCACATTCACAGAGGTGTGTAGGAAATGAAAACAAGAAAAAAGTGGAGTGAAAAATAAGACCTAGTTTCCTGTTAAGGAAGATAGAAATTCGGAATTTGAAACCTTACTGGAAAACAAAACTTGAGAAATACTTAACTCTTTATAAAACTTATGTGATCCTTTCTAAATTTTTATCTAGGCTTTATTTTGTGACATGATGATTTTAATCGATCCTTTTGAAACTTAACGATACTATTTGCACTACACGTAAAGATATATAAAATCTTAAGTTAAAAGAGAAGCGAAGTGTGAAAAATAAAGGTTCGATAGTTCTAAATTTAGGATAATAGAATTGTTATCTTTTAAACAAAACCTTAGGATTTGGATCATAGTTATTTCGCAAAACTAGCTTGACGGGATTTTGTGGGTAGTTTCCGCTGAAAACTCTCAGGAGACAACACTCCTCCTACTAGGGATACCTAGAGGTTTAACGGCTTGTTGCACAAGCTCAGTGCAATCGCGTTACCTGCGAAAGTGCGGTTAGGATTTTCTTTTGTGAATAAATAGTTTTGCTCGGGACGAGCAAAAGATAAGTTTGGGGGTATTTGTTCATATCAGAAAACTGCATTCTAATACCGCCCATTCATTATCTATTTGTTGTATTTATCGGTATTATTAACTAGTGTCTACTCAGTATTACAGATTACAGGTATCCATGACAAATAACTAGAACTGCATCCAAAAGCACGGATATATCACTTGAGGGAAGACACTGCGACCAGAAACGCAAACCGACCAATACTTCAGGAGTTCCTTTACGCAACAAGTTGTGTACACATTTTTTTATCTAAATGGTCCAACACAACAAGTGTGTACACAAGACTTTTAAGCACATGTGGATATAATTTTATATGCATATGATTTTACATGCATTCAAGACTAAAAAGCATGTGTTCAAATCAAAAGGAATCAAACAAATCAGCATGAGCCATAATGGGGCAGCCATGAATCAAGCCACATGTGGGAATGGAGTAATGAGCATTTAATGGTGAAGATTATATGTGTGATTTAAAGATTCAAATTTCCTTCCAAAACTGAGTGCAAATCAAATTCAAATAGACAAATCAGCATGGACCATGATGGGGAAGACAAGAATCAAGGCACAAATGGACATGAAGTAATGTGCATTTAATGCTAAAGATTATGTGTTGATTTAAAGATTCAAATTTCCCTCCAATAATAAGTGCAAACCAAAATCAACTAGACAAATCAACATGGACCATAATGGGGGCAGCCATGAATCAAGTCACAAATGGACATGAAGTAATGAGCATTCAATGCTAAAGATTTTGTGTTGATTTAAAAATTCGAATTTCCCTCCATTATTTAGAGCCTATAAATACAGACCATGGGGCAAAGGAGAAAGGGTCTTGGATTGTGCTTACATTGTTTCATTCTTTTCACCAAACCTCTTTTGTTTTCATTTTGTTTTTGTAAATAGCGTAGTCCCCTTGAGTTCTTAACCTTCTCTTGATCTTGCAACCTCTTTCTTAAGCTTGCAAGTTTAAGGGTTGGTTATTGATCTCAAGGGTTGTATCATTCTTGAAGTTTAATAAAGTGTTCTTTTGTGCTTCCTTCACCATGAGTTCTTTGCCCTCTCTTGATCTTGCAACCTCTTTATTGAGCTTGCAAGTTTAAGTTTGGGTTATTGAACCCATGACTTGCAATATGTTCTTTGGTTCCTAATCTTTTACTTACTTGCATTTTATTCTTGCTCTTTTAATTCTCGCACTTAAATTCCATGCACTTTAATTACTTGCTTGTAATCTTTTCTTTTCTTTGTTCTTCTCTTTTGTTATCTCTTTGTGGTTTGTTTTGTGAATGGTGTGAATATTGTTGTTAGGAAAAGAGAAAGATGTTGTAAGTTAACGTTCCGTTTTTCATTTCCTTTTCCCGTCTTTTCCATTTGAAACTCTGCCCAAACCTTACGCAAGCGCTCCGTTAGGCACCCTACCCTACCAAGGTAAAGGTGATTCCTAACCGTGACCGGTTGCATTCGGTTTGGCCGGAGGCGAAAGCAAGAGACAAGAACGGACGGACAAGGGTCAATAAGCCGGATTCCACGAATACCGTGCTTAAGTCCCCTAATCCACATTGTTACCAATTGGTCTAGCTTCATTGGTTAAGTTCGGCTCAAAGTACTTGAATACGGAATCCATTAACTTACGCTATCCTATCGTTTCCGAACAAGCCTTATACTTGAATATAACACATAGGTTAGATAACGAACAAATCCGCCACGCGCGTTAACTCGTAAGAACAAGATCGTAAAATGCTCCGTCTCCCTGTAGATCGACCCGTGCTCATCGCGGCTAGCTGCAAAGCGACACCGTCCTGATCGCGGTTAAACTTTAGAACTTTTAAATATCCGACACGCTTTTGGCGTGCAATCAGCACTCGCAAGGATGAGCCGAGCTGAGTATACATTTCTTTTAGAAAGCACCGGGGAGGTGCTGCCGGGTCGGGGTCGTCGTAGTACCTTCTTCCATCCACGAATGGAAGAAGAAGTTTTTGTTTGTCAGGCCATCCAAGCATGAGGATTGGCCTATGCCCATCCAGTGGCATAGGGCCAACTGCCACGGATGAGGCGATCGAATGATCCCGACGCGGTGGCGGTGTCGGAGTGGGAGCCCCTCCCCCGGGCCGATGTGTTGTTGTCTGAGCAAACCCTCGGTTGAACCGGGCTCAGCCCCGCTCAGTTTGCGGGTAAGTTAGGAGTTTTTAGACGACCTGTTTAGACTTGTGTAATCTTACACTCTCTCCTGGCATTGCTAACTCCTGCTTTGTACTCTCGCTTTCTTGCAGAACCGATGGACCGAGCTAAATTTCGGGCGGCGCTTGTTGAACAGAAGAAAGGGAGGAAGACCGGAGGTGCCGGCCCCTCTCACCCGTCGTCGAGTCCGGCTCCACCGGCGGCCCCTCCGGCCAGGCGCTCGAGCATGCCCCGGGCCCTGGAGTCCAGCCATGCACCGAGCCGAAAACACACTCGGGAGCAGGAGCCATGGCAGAGACGCCTGCGATCAGTGTTGCGGGTCGGTCGATGAGACCGAGGAATCTAAGCTCGGCGGGAGGCTCGGGAACGAGCGGGAGGCCGAGGGAGCTTGGTTCTGGGATAGCTCGGAGGCGAGCTAGGGGGCTGAGGGAACTCAGCGTGTAGGCTCGGAGGCGAGCCGACGGTTGCTTGTAAGGAGAGCCCGGGAGTGGTCTGGAAGGTTACCGAAGGTCGGGAACATCCTCGAGACCCGAGGGCCCGGGGCTTGCTTCCAATGTACCGTTCTTGATCATTTCTTGTAGGTTTTGGGACACGTCACTTGCCACGTGTCATGATCTGGGAAAATCCCGGTATCGAGTATCATCACCGGGGATTTCTTGTTATGCGAAGTTGGCAGCGAATTTTGTTGAAAGTTGATGCAAATTAAAACAAAGGGTTGAGCCCATGAATTTATTGAAGAGTGACGGCATATGGCCTTAAATCTAGCATATGGGTGGTTGTTGATTAACAAAGAGTGACATCACACGTTACCTTAAATCCAACACATGGGCTGCGAAGGTTTGATGGATTAATGAAGACTTTAAGAACAAAGTCTTCGGTCAATTAATGCGCAGCATGGGGACAAGCAAAAATTAATTCATCCAACAACAAAGAAGCCTTATTAAAGCCTTAAACAGATACTTTTTTAAAGCAGATGTCTGCGGCTTTTTTTGCAGACACCGAGAGGGTTTTTTAATTCCTTGAAATCTCTGGCATGAATTTGTATTGAGAGGTAGAGATTTGTATAGAGAGATTTGAGAGAAATCTTCTAGCGTTAATCTTAGTGTATGATGATACTCATAAGTTGGAATTTCCAGGATTATGACATGTAGCAGATGACGTGTCATTCACGTAAGCCCGCTAGATTCCTAGGGGCTACGGAGCTGGAATAAGTATGATGTATTGGGGACATTCCTTGGCGCCTCGCTTCCGAGGTTGCACCCGACCTTTTAGAAGAAATCTCCGGTGTATATTCCCCCTTCGGCTCACCGCAGCCAATAGCTCATTTCCGAGCTATCCTATAGCTGAGACTTCTCAGCTCACTTGCTCGTCCTCGAGCTATTCTATATCTGAGCTTTCTCAGCGTCCCTGTTTGGCCGGGAGCACGAAGCTTGAGCGCCCCCGTAACGGCTCTGTGTATCTCGCTACGACAAGATCTTCGCCACTCCACGTCCCGCATCCCACGCTAGCGTATCTCGCCGTTAATGAGCGTATCTCGCCGTTAATTGGCGTATCCCGCTATCAACGCGAACATGACGCAGGGGTGTAAAGGACGGCGAGAATCTCGTATCGGCTCGCTCTATGCGACCGCTATATAAACCCCTCTTCCAGACGACTCAGGTATCTCGAACTCATTCCAATACTCTGCTACTCTGACCTAATATTCCTCGGTACTTGATCGTCTGAGGGTCCTACTGTGGTTTCTCACCCCAAGACTTCCCTTGCATGTTGCTCGGCATTAACAACAACCAACAACCCGTTGAGATCCATACGCTTAACCTTCATCTCAAATTTCAATCGTTCAACACCGTTGGCAATAAGATCGACGAAGAACAACATCTGAAGGAGATTTCGTGCCGTCTGTAAGAAACTTTTTTCCACCCACAAAAGTTGATCTTTCGTCTTCGATTCGATGGCAAGCGATCATCGCAACGAAGATCCCAGTACAAACCATCCGTCCTCCGCAACAAGGCGGGGGAGGTTCTAATCCGCCTCCCAACGTCGTCGAAGCTTTATCTACACGGATCGACAGAATCACGTCGATGGTGGACGCGCTCGCTCGTGTCCAAACAGCCGGCCACACCCGCCAAACCACCGCCCCTGCTCACCGAGGGTTGCACGAGGCAGGGGAGAACGGAGACGGGGTCACCGGCGGCGAGAAGCAGAAACGGGTGCAGGTGGTCGCGGCGGGGTGTGCAGGTGGCTGGGAACGCGGGGAAAGGAGGAAGAGGGGCTTGGTGAGGTGAGGATGAGGATGAGGAGGTGAGGGTGCTGGTGACGGGGTGCCGGCGTTGGGCTGCGGCGGCGAGGAGGGAGGCGGTGGCCAAGGCAGCGCGATGGTGGGTTCTCGTGAGAAAAAGAATGGAGGAGGGAACAGGAGTTTTTAAAATATAGGATAGAGAAAAAGAGATTTGAGGGAGAGAGAGAGATTTGAGGGAGAGAGAGAGATAGAGAGAGAGAATGGGAGTGGGGCCCACGGAAAGGATTTGAGAGAATGTGATTGGTTGAGAGAGAGATTTAGGTGATAGGAAATATTTAAAAAAGATTTAAACGATATAGGAAACAGTAAATATATATATAGGTTAAGGAAATATTCGAAGGTTATAAAATATTAAAATTTGGGATTTTGGCGCCAAATAAAACATTTCCAAATCGCGCCCGAGTCGAATCCAAAAATTTGAAATTGAAATAATAGAATTTTAAGCGGGATCCAAACATTAAAATGAAGTGTTTTATGATCAAAAAGCATACCCCCAAAACGGACACATGTACGCGCGCGTAGCCGTCCAAACCCGCCCGTTTCACTGAACGGGACGAGAACACGATGCACGGACGCTACCACGGGGTTAGGGGTGTCAAGTAGGCCAAGATGAATATTTTTAATTTTATTTTAGATGCCAAAAATTGTTATATGCAGAAATGACTTTGCCGGGTAAAATTTACAGTAAATAACAATCAAGCAGGTTAAACGAAATGAGTACCACACTACGCTCAAACAGTAACTAAAAATAGTAGCATTGGGCTCGGGTGTTACATTATACCCAACTACAAAAAGAATTTCGTTCTCGAAATTCCAAGAATACAAAGGTAGAAAACTACAAGAAAATGTGAGGAAACTTCTGCCGGATTTCATCTTCTCGTTCCTAAGTGGACTCTCCATGCGAGCGATTACCCCCAAAAAAAAACAAGCACAAGAGGGATCACCTTGTTCTTAAGAACCTTTTCTCTTCGATCCACGATTTCAATCGGTCGCTCCTCGAAAGTCAAATCTTCTCGTATTGTTAGCTCCGAATGATCCAATACATGCGTTTCATCACGAACATACTTACCGAGTTGAGATACGTGAAACACATCGTGCACATTCGCCAAGGACTGCAGTAATGCCAAACGATACACTACCTCACCAACACGCTCCACGATCTCAAAGGGTCCAACGAATCGAGGACTAAGCTTTCCTCGACTCCCAAAACGAATCACCCCTCTAGTCGGTGATATCTTCAGAAATACTAAATCACCCATGGCGAACTCTAGAGGTCTTCTTGACGTGTCTGCCCAACTCTTTTGTCGGTCTTGAGCTGCCTTCATATGATTTCTGATAGTGTTAACCTTCTCAACTGTCTGCACAACCAAATCTGGTCCCAATAATCTTCGTTCACCGACATTATCCCAACAAACAGGTGAACGGCATTTACGACCATACCATGCTTCAAACGGAGCCATCTGGATAGTTTCCTGAAAACTGTTGTTGTAAGAAAACTCCACCAAATGTAGATGATCCTCCCAAGAACCCTTGAAGTCCAACATGCATGCTCTCAACATATCTTCAAGAGTTTGGATCGTTCTCTCCGACTGACCATAAGTTTGAGGATGATAAGCTGTGCTAAACTTCAATCGAGTCCCCAAACTTTCCTGTAAACTCCGCCAAAAGTGTGATAGGAACCGAGTGTCCCAATCGGACACGATGCTCACCGGTACTCCATGCAATCTTACAATCTCTTGCATGTACCGCTCAGTCAAAGTCTCTGTTGATTGACAAACCCGGAAAGGAATAAAGTGAGCTGCCTTGGTCAATCGATCAACAATTACCCATACTGCATTGTTGCCTTTTGGACTCCGCGGTAAAGCCGTCACGAAATCCATGGTTATATGTTCTCGCTTCCACTGAGGAATTGGAAGTGGTTGCAATAAACCAGCAACCCTTTGATGTTCAGCCTTAACTTGCTGACACACCAAGCACTTTGCCACAAAGCGAGCAATCTCCCGCTTCATGCCTTCCCACCAGAAATGCTGTCGAATATCTCGGTACATCTTTGTGCCTCCTGGATGTACAGAATAAGCTGAACTGTGTGCCTCCTTCAAGCTCTTCACGAATACCCCCCTTTGGCACACACAAACGGCTACCATACCTCAACGAACCATCTTCGTGGATCAGTAAATCGGTTCGTAGTCCGGCTTCAACCTACTCTTAAAACTTTTGCAGTCTAGGATCCTGCGATTGTGCTGCTTTAATATTCTCGATCAATGACGAATGTACTTGCAGCTGCATCAACTGTCCCGTAGAACGCGGTAGCACAACCTCCAAGTCAAATCTTCGAAAACCTTCAACGATCTCCTTCTGCGTAGTTAACACTTGAATTGCTGGTAACCGACTAAGCGCATCCGGCACGACGTTAACCTTCCCCGGATGGTACTTAAGATCAAGATCGTAGTCAGCCATCAGCTCCAACCATCTACGCTGCCTCATGTTAAGCTCCTTCTGTGTGAACACATACTTCAAGCTCTTATGATCTGTAAAAACTTCGACTCTTTCGCCTAAAAGGTAGTGTCTCCAAATCTTCAAAGCAAAAATCACAGCCGCAAGCTCCAAGTCATGAGTTGGGTAATTCTTCTCATGAGTCTTCAACTGTCTCGATGCGTACGCTACAACCTTCCCATGCTGCATCAAAACACATCCCAATCCTTTCCTAGATGCGTCGCTGTGAATCACCAATCCTCCAGAATTGTCTAGCACGGTCAGAATAGGGGTGGTTATCAACTTCTGCTTCAACGTCTCAAAAGCTAACGCACATTTATCCATCCATACAAAAGGTACCTCCTTGCGCGTAAGCTTGGTCAACGGCTCTGCCAGACGAGCAAAGTTCTCCACAAATCTTCTGTAGTACCCGGCTAATCCAAGGAAACTTCTTATCTCAGCAACATTCTTTGGAATCGGCCAGTCTCGAACTGCTACAATCTTCTCTGGATCGACGGCAATTCCATCGCCAGATACAACATGCCCCAAAAACTTCACTTCCTCCAGCCAAAACTCGCACTTACTCATCTTTGCATAAAGCTTCTCCTGTCTCAACGTATGCAGTGCGATCTTCAAATGCTCAGCATGCTCTTCAAAACTCTTCGAGTAAACCAGAATATCGTCAATGAAGACCACGGTAAACTGGTCCAAGAACGGTGAAAAGATTCGGTTCATCAAGTCCATGAATACTGCCGGCGCATTCGTTACTCCGAAGGGCATCACTAAGTACTCGTAATGTCCATACCGAGTTCAGAACGCCGTCTTGCAAATATCTTATGCTTTCACTCGGACCTGATGATATCCGGATCACAAATCCAGCTTCGAGAATACCCTCGCGCCACTAAGCTGCTCAAAAGTTCTCCAATGCGAGGGATAGGGTACTTGTTCTTAATAGTCACCCGGTTTAATTCTCGATAGTCGATGCACATCCTTCTTGTGCCATCCTTTTTCTTTACTAGAAGAACTGGAGCTTCCCAAGGCGAGTTACTGCTTCGGATCCAACCCTTCTCAAGCAATTCAGCAACCTGTTTATTGACTTCTTCCAACTCTACTGGTGCCATTGGGTAATACGCTTTAGATACTGGCGCTGCACCAGGAATAAGATCAATTGCGAACTCCACGTCTCGCTTCGGCGGTAAACCCGATATATCTTCAAACACATCTATAAAATCACGAACAACAGCCGGCTCTTCACTTAAATCAACTTCCATTGCTGCAAGAATGCTGTTTGTCGGCCTAGCCCTAAACTCGACTGGCCCGACAGAACTGCTTCTTCCAGTGAAGGTAAGCGCGGGATGTCCGGGAATCTGGAAAATTACTTTCTTTGCCCTACAATCAATGTGAGCGTGGAAAGTGCCAAGAAAATCCATTCCCAAGACGAGTTCGTAGCTGCCCGTATCAATCGCCAAGAAATCTGCAAAAAGCTCCCGTCCGCAAACAACAACTGCAATCTTTACATTCCCTACTAGATATGATTTTCCCATTCCCAGTGTGTATGTCCAAGAAACTAGACAAGGTCGTGCAGGCAATCGAGTGTGTAGTTATAAACTTGGATGACATAAAACAGTGGGATGCACCAGAATCAAATAATGCCAATGCGGGGAAAACCATGAACGAGTAAAGTACCTGAAACAACTTCTCCTGACGCCTTAGCTTCCTCAGCTGTCAAGGTAAAAGCTCGAGCCTGATTAGGTCCTTGAGTCAGCTGTTTCTGTTCCTGGAACGGTCTCTGCGGAGGCTTCTGAATATCATCCCTTGTACGAAGCTTCGACGGACAAGCACTAACGGCGTGATCTGCCGCTCCACAACCAAAATAGAGTCCCAGCCTCCTACGACAATCCTTTCGCACATGTCCGGGTACATGGCAGTAGTTACAAATCACGCTCCTTTTCCGATCACCCACAATTGTTTTCTTCATTGGTGCTACGCTGCGTCTGTTTACCGGAACACTTCTACGTACAGACGTTTGGTTCAGTGCAGACGCCGGTTTTAGCTCGGTTTGTCTCTTTAGATTCTCCAGCAATCCCCTTATCACTCTACGCATGGCGGCTTTGTCCGCACGTCTTTGGTACATCTTCAAATTCTTACCGGCCATAATCCTGAAATCAAAATACCCAACATTAGAATGATGATAGATTCCGAGTATAGATCAAGGCTAGAACTCCAAGATACTTAAACAGAGTACCGCATTGTAACTATGCCGCGGTATCATAGCCACAATTACATAACTCCACCCAAGTCGCCTAAGTCCTAGAGATAACAAGGAATCAGGTTTTCGAGTCGATATGCAAAGAAAGTTTGCACATCGTAAAAGATATAATCAGGAAGAATGTGATTCAAGAATGGTAAAACGGCAAGGTGGCAGGACATGTTTCCTAAACACGGGTATTCTGATTCGTGTATTGGGTACAATACCCAACTATAAAAGAATCAACCCGACTAACCTATGGCTCTGATACCAAAATAACCATATCACGCTCCGCTTTCCAAAGTACGCTAAAGTAGGCACGTGACATAGCCAACCATGCTACCTGTGGATAGGAAAAATCCTTCCACAGTCACATTACGGCTGTGGAGATATCAAGAATAGGAAAGTAAACTAACTACCTAGTACATGTCCATAAGCCAGAGTAAAAGAGTCAAGAGATAACAATATGCGGAAGCCAAAAGATACAATAAATAAAATACCTGGAGTGAAACTACGTACCGACAGGAACCACACCGCTCGTCTAACAGCGGCAAAACTCCTAATCAGTCTGCAGCAAGGTAGAAGAATCTAGGCCATGCAAAACCCAGACGTCAGTGCGTCAAGTCATCAAGTAATAACATAATAAACAGGCAATGCTAAATAAACATGAATAAAGCAATGGTAACAATCATAAAAATCAGAGCAGTGCAGGGTAGTGTGCAGTGGTAAACTGGACCGTTCTACCAGGTTCTCTGTTCTAAGGTCTTTGAAACCAAATTGATGAATCATCGATGTAACTCAATAGTATCCCGTGCATGCCCGGGACCACGGTCTAAGACTCTCGGGCTGAAACCGAGACGTGTCGCTAGGCAGTAAAGGGTAGCAGGTATAGGTGAGTGATGTCAGCATCATCACTCCAGGGCTGGCCAAGCCCGTAAGACTGATCAGAACAGGTATCGAACTGTTGAGTTACAAGTCAGGTTCACCTTTGATTTCCCCATACCCCCAAGTTATGTATGTCAAGTCAGGTATTCAGTAATCAAGAACTAATGCCAATACAGAATCAGGTAAAAGCAGGTTTGTCTGGATAGACAACAGGAACGGTCCGTAAGGACTACATGTCAGGTTTGTTGGCATTAACACAAGATCAGGTAACGGGTCAGGTCATGGTACATCAGGTCAAGTCACGCAGTGTACGGTACCATGTCGGGTCAAGCACTATGTATGTAGCAAGTCAGGTCAAGAGGTAGACAATATCATGGGTGTGCTCACAATCAGTTATATAATCAAGCATGGTCATCAATAACATGATATAAGTAATGAATTAAGCAATAGGCAGATTCATTCGATTTGTAATACAGTTATCAAATTTGTCACAGAGATGATTACAAGAGTGCAGTAAGACAAGTATAGCCGTTTAGTCATGTTAACAAGTTTAAGAACTTGAGAGGTGCAATGATTTATATATACAGGTTCAATACAGCTATTACAGGTTAAAATGCACACGGGTGTCCAAATGGAACAAAACTATAGAGATAGTTGCCATAAGCTATGTCAATATTAAAATGTGATTAAACTGGTAAATGTGGTTGTTAGGTTCAATTGCAGACTGTAGGTTCCAAGTTTAAAGATAAAATGATATAATACAATATTGAACATGAAAATGAGAAATGATTGTACTAAAGCTAAATTTATAGGTTTAGGGTGTCATAATATATATGTAAATATTGTATAGCATGTAGCAAGGGGTACTTGCCTCAACAGGTCGCGAACCGGGAAAAACGGAACGTAAAAAATGTCGGGGGGGAACTCGCGACGGACGCACGGTTCACGGAATAAACCCAAACAACGAACAATGGAACCACACGGGTCGGGGTACCTCGCTGGAATGTCGGGTCACGTCGTCGGCACGGCCGGATTCCGGCGAGATAAAAAACAGCGAACAACTCTTTCAAGGATTGTAATGTAAGAAAAGAAAAGAGAAGAGAGGAAGGATGGTGGAGAGGATGCTTACATTGATCAACAGAGGGGTTGCAAAGGTTGACGACGTCGACGGAGCTCCGGCGGCCAGCCAACAGTGACCGCGACGGCAGCTGCAGTCCAAGAAGCCTCAACAGAGAAGGGAAAGGAGAATAAAGGAAAAGAGGAAGGAAACAATGCTTACAGAGGGGGTGCTTGCGAGGCCGGGGCACGGAGGCGAGACCGTCGGCGGCGACAGATCCGGCGGTGAACAGTAAGCCCCTTCAAGAACCCAAAGCAGTAAACATCCAAGAAGCTAGTATAGATGAAAAAAGGAAGAATGAGATGGAGCAAGCGCTCGCCGAGGGTTGCACGAGGCAGGGGAGAACGGAGACGGGGTCACCGGCGGCGAGAAACAGAAACGGGTGCAGGTAGTCGCGGCGGGGTGTGCAGGTGGCTGGGAACGCGGGGAAAGGTGGAAGAGGGGCTTGGTGAGGTGAGGATGAGGATGAGGAGGCGAGGGTGCTGGTGACGGGGTGCCGGCGTTGGGCTGCGGCGGCGAGAAGGGAGGCGGTGGCCAAGGCAGCGCGATGGTGGGTTCTCGTGAGAAAAAGAATGGAGGAGGGAACAGGAGTTTTTAAAATATAGGATAGAGAAAAAGAGATTTGAGGGGGGGAGAGAGAGAGATATGAGGGAGAGAGAGAGAGAGACGGTGAGAGAGAGAGAGAGAATGGGAGTGGGGCCCACGAAAAGGATTTGAGAGAATGTGATTGAGAGAGAGAGAGATTTAGGTGATAGGAAATATTTAAAAAAGATTTAAACGATATAGGAAACAGTAAATATATATATTGGTTAAGGAAATATTCGAAGGTTATAAAATATTAAAATTTGGGATTTTGGCGCCAAATAAAACATTTTCAAATCGCGTCCGGGTCGGATCCAAAAATTTGAAATTGAAATAATAGGATTTTAAGCGGGATCCAAACATTAAAATGAAGTGTTTTATGATCAAAAAGTATACCCCCAAAACGGACATATGTACGCGCACGTAGCCGTCCAAACTCGCTCGTTTCACTGAACGGGACGAGAACACGATGCACGGACGCTACCACGGGGTTAGGGGTGTCAAGTAGGCCAAGATGAATATTTTTAATTTTATTTTAGATGCCAAAAATTGTTATATGCAGAAATGACTTTGCCGGGTAAAATTTACAGTAAATAACAATCAAGCAGGTTAAACGAAATGAGTACCACACTGCGCTCAAATAGTAACTAAAAATAGTAACATTGGGCTCGGGTGTTACAATTCATGTCTAGATCCGGCGAAAAGTGCATACCTTTCTTCAAAGCCTTAAGAAAAATCCCCGAGTTCGAGTGGTCCGAGAAGTGTCAAGTCGCCTTCAAGCAGCTCAAGACTCATCTGACGACACCGCCGCTTCTCACCAGGCCAGCTGAAGGAGACGAGCTGCTACTGTACCTGGCCGTCTCCGACCAATCTTCCGGCTCCGTGCTCGTCAGAGAATCCAAGGGAGTACAGAAGCCGGTTTACTACGTCAGCCACATTTTCAAAGACGCGGAGACCATATACCCAGCCATCGAAAAGATAGTCCTAGCGCTCATCGTCACATTCATGAAACTTCGGCACTACTTCAAGGCCCATACCATCATCATTCTCACCGACCGACCCCTGGAAAACATCCTTGGTTCTTCCGAGTTGTTGGGCCACTTAGAGAAGTGGAGATGGGAGTTGTCGCGGTTTGACATCTGATACCGACCTAAGCAAGCCATCAAATCCCAAGCCTTTGCCGATTTCGTGGTTGAATGCACCATTCCCAATAGAGAAAAAGCACCAACACGAGATCCAAACCCACAACACTTAGTCGGAGAAAAGCTCGGTCCGATTCCGCACTGGGTACTCTATGTGGACGATTCCTCCACAGAGGAAGGAAGTGGGGCTGGGCTGGTCATCTGCGGCCCCAATGAAGCCGAGATGGAATACTCTCTGCTGCTCGACTTCAAGGCTTCAAACAATGCCGCAGAATATGAATCCTTATTAGTCGGCCTACGAATAGCCTCAGGGTGGGGCTAAAGAAAATTAGAATTCGCAACGACCCCGCGTTGGTCGTCGGCCAAGTGACCGGACGATTCGAAGCCCAGGAACCTCTAATGATGAAATACCTAGCCAAGGTAAAAAGGCTACGGAAGAATTTCGATGAGGTTCAAGTGGAACAAGTTTCCCGGAGCATGAATGCCGAAGCAGACGCATTGAGCAAGCTCGCCTCCTCCTATTCGGCTAATCACAAGAGGAACATTCTATTTGAAGTCCTGCCGCAACCCAGTATTGAAGATGAAGAAGTGATACACTGGATCTACACCACTTAAGGGAGTATCCCGGATTGGAGAAACCTCATAGTAGAGGTCCTCAAGGACGGAGTACTCCCCGAAGACCGAATCGAAGCATGACGGCTCCGCATGAAAGCTCGCCACTTCATATGGAGCAAAGGAAGCTTGTACAAAAAGTCGTATACCCAAGCTCTACTCAAATACGTCAATTCCAACAAAGCAGAGTACGTTCTCAAGGAGATACACGAAGGAGTCGGAGGCACGCATCAGGAGGCCCGCGGTCTAGTTCAAAATACACTGCTATAGGGGTATTATTGGCCGAATATCCACAACGATGCAGAAAAGCTCGTACGAAGGTGCAAGACATGTCAACTCTTCGACAACACTCCTCGGTTACCAGCTACTGAATTAACACCACTGTGTTCCCTTTGGCCATTCGCATAATGGAGAATGGACATGATTGGACAACTCCCTACCGGCGCAGGGGGACACATGCATCCTTATCGCCGTGGACTACTTTACGAAGTGGGTCGAAGCCACGCTGATTAGGAAACCGGATGCCGCCTCCATGGTGAAGTTCCTGCAGAACAATGTAATCGCCCGATTTGGAATTCCGAGGTGCATCATCACCGACCACGGAACCAACTATGAAAACGACAAAATCAGAGAATTCTGCAGAGACTATCACATATTAATGAAGTTCTCCGCGGTCGCACATCCCCAGTGCAACGGGCAAGCCAAGATAGTAAACCGAGGTGTCATCTAAGGACTCAGAACCCGCCTGGAAGGAAGACAGGGCAGATGAGTCGAAGAACTGCCACGGATGTTGTGGACATTGCATATGTTGAAGAATACACCCACGGGGGAAACCCCTCTCAGTCTTTGTTATGGCACCGAGGCGATAGTCCCTGTGGAAATCGGCCTACCCAGTTATCGAGTCAAACAATTCTACGACGAGGCCAATGTCTTAGCCCTTCGAAGCAACTTGGACATCTTATTGGAAAAGTGAGACCGGGCGTAAATAAGGATGGATGCATATCAGCAACAGACCGCCTGATATTACAATGCTCGGGTTAAACACCGAGCATTCAAAACAAGAGACTTAGTCCTATGATGAAACGAATTCAAGGACCAAGGGAAGCTGCACAAGTTCTCCCCGAAGTGAGACGGTCCCTTCCTCGTGACCGAGGCGTTGCCAGGAGGAGCCTACCGCCTCCAAGATTCCTTAGGGTGCAACTTTCCACGGAAGTATAACGCCGAGAAGCTTAAATTGTATAGATGAACTTGTACTCTCTTGAATAATGAGATTCCTCTTTTTCTGTCATTTAAATTTGTTTTAGTTTCCGAGCTATAAATCCTCACGCGAGTAGGTTCTTGCTCAGTCCCAAGGCCGACGAACAGCCTCATGTTCATCGTATCCATTCACGGCGGGTAGTTTCCTGCCTGACCAAATACAGGTTCTACAGCCTTCTCTCGAACCCATGGGCTGTCTCCAACCCGGCTCAGAGGCAAGAGAAGTATCTCAAGCCAGCCCTTTACTCAGGTGAATAAAAGAACGGGCATGCCTGTAGGCAGCCGATCTAAGTCTCGCTCTGCCAGGCTTACCTTAGTTTTGGGGTAAAGGATTGGATGAGAAGCATTGATCTACCTACGCTTAAAAAATAAATAAGAAAATTTGATGTTCTGACATTCTGAGCAACGAAGGGTTCATGAGCAAAGAAAATTTTATTGCTAAAAGGCATTCTCGGCTCCTCAGCCTTACAAAAAGTGCCCGGTAGTGCCCAAAAAGAAAAGAGAAAACACATATTAACGACTATAGCAAAGGGGGAAGGGGGTCTTGAAAACATTGATCGTGGTACTTAAAGCAGAAATCCTCAAACCAAGCCCAGACGGCATCCCGTCGCTCCCTCTTCCGACACCCGTGGACCCGAGCAGCAACGGTTCCGTCAGCGACCCCCGCCGTCGAACATGAAGTTATGATCAGCCTCTGTTGGAAAGATTGACAAAGGATATCTGTAGAGTAGTCTCGCCTGCTCTTCGAGATCAGGCCTAACTCATGGGGCGTGTGCATCTTGTCAACGACCTCTGTTCCCCTCCGAAAGACGCACAAGACAGGGACGTCTTGCCTGAGATTCGGGGCAGATGCTATTTGGTTTTATCCGTCCACCTCTCCGAAGATGCCAAGTTGATTTATGGCACCGTATATCGAAGGTTTAAACGGATGCGACCGATGTAGCAGACTTCGTCAGATTCGCCCTCGTTCGAGGGGTTTTTGATTGTGGGGACGCTCTTCCCTGCAGGCGCAAGCCCTGCAGTTAATTACGCTACCGCATCGCGGTAACCACTTTCTTCTTCTCCAGCTGGTCACTTCGTGTCGTGGGTGTTTGTTTTGTTTGTGGTTGCCCGTGGATTGTATACGGAGACTAATTTACGTTGTCGCCCGTAGGACGTGGATTAGTCCAAATCCGTATTTTCTTAGATTTGGGTTTGGGGTTTTGGTTTAAGGATACGTTAGCCATATTTGAGGCTAAGATCAACTTAAACGTCTGTTAAGGATACGTTAGTCTAATTTGAGACTAAGATCAGCTTAACAGGATCGTTTAGATCCGACAAAAGAGCATTTGGGGGCTCTATTGTTCTAGTTTAGGGACATAGTCGTCCATTGCCAGTTTAGGGACATGGTGGTCCATCATTCCCATTTTGGGGACGAATATTGGTTTAAGGACATCATAGTCCATGAGTTTAAGGACCCCACATTCCGTATTACCAGTTTAGGGACATAGCGGTCCAACATTCCCATTTTGGGGACGAATATGAGTTTAAGGACCCCACAGTCCGTAGCAATGTGTGGTTGTCGGGACCCGTCACCTCTCTGACGACGTTGAGTGATTACAACGACAAATACCAGAGGAGTTCAGAGATGTACCCTTGAACCGGGTGTAAATTGATTTGGGTGAGCAGTTGTGCTCAGTTCAATTTAATTTGAGGACTTACGGCCAGAATTGGGTTAAGTCCATTTGAAAATGTTTAACATTTTGTTCATGATTGGCCTGTTTAGGCCTTTGCTTGGGCTCTGCCCTTTTTAAAATAATGCACAGCATTGGGCTTTTTAATTAAATGCACAGCATTTAGATTAGGCCTGTTAGGCCTTTTAATTGGGCTCTGCCCCTTTTAATAATGCATAGCATTTGTTTTGGTATGTTAGACCTTTTAATTGGGCTCTGCCCCTTTTTAATTATGCAGAGCATTTAATGGTCTGACAGTGCGCCACGTGGCCTGTCAGGCGCTCTGCGCCAGTTAAAGGGCGCAAGGCGCCAGCGCATGTGGAGGTGATACGTGTCACGCTCTGGTGAGCGCAAGTCTGTTAGCGCAGTGCGCTGCGCCAGTGCGTTGCGCACACGTGGCGCGCTCTGGTGCAGTGCGCCAACCCAAGAGCGCAGTGCTCTGTTTTTAATAGCGCAAGGCGCAGATTGACACGTGACGCTCTCTAGTGACTTGCGCCAGTCCAAGGAGCGCAACAACGCAAATCAAGAGTGCAAGGCACTGTACAGTAGCGCAGAGCGCATCTTAATCAAATTTAGATCAAAGAAAAGAATCTTTTTAGAGGTTCTACCTCAAGATTCAAGAACCGATGGTTTATCAAAAGGCAATACATTTATATAGATCAAAAGATCTAATAAAGAAGTAAATTACTTCTTTTTTATGATTGGATCTTCTTCTTTTTTGATCTTTTTCTCTTTTTTTTATTGAAGATCTTGATCTTGTTCTTAGATCATTGATCTTTTTAGAAGAAATTCTTCTTTTTTCAAAGGTTTACCTTTTTCACTTCGAGTTCTTCTCAAAGTTTTTAGAGGAGTTCTCTGTATCTCTATCTCTATATTAGACTTGGAGTCTAGGGGTCTTTATATAGGGCCAATTAGTTTGTTAGGTTAGTTACAGAGATCTTTCTCTAATTGATTTGGGGATATTTCCCCACCGTTGGATCTTTGATCCTAAGGTCTCTGTTTTACAAAAGATAATCTTCTTGTTTTAATAAGATTAAAAAGATCTTTCTAGAATTTTAATTCTGTTATAGTGCTGGCACAGTTGGCGCAAACGCACCTGCGCTTGACACGTGTCGCGCAGCGCAGAGCGCAGCGCAACTGCGCTGACACGTGTCGCGCAGCGCAGAGCGCAGCGCAACTGCGCTGACACGTGTCGCGCAGCGCAGAGCGCAAGTCATCTGAAGCGTTTCTTCCTTTATTTTTATTTTAAAACAGAGCCTTGCTCTGATTTGGTGCTCTGTCTTGGGCGCAGCGCTGGCATGTCTGCTTTTGACACGCGGCGCGTTGCGCGCAGCGTAAGAAATCTGAAGCGTTGCTTCAATTTTTGAATTTTTGAAATTCAAACAGAGTTTTGCTCTGATTGGGGGAAACAAATGCCCCCCACCGTTGCGCTCACGTGGCGCACACGTGAGTGCAGCGGTGGCAAGATCCCAACCGTTAGATCAACTCAGGAGTTGAAGGGGCGCTTAAGCGCCTATAAATAGGACCCTTGGTCCTCAGCAGATGATTATCATCTTCAAGAATTTGATTTTCAGAGCCTTGCTCTTGTTTTCAAGAACTTCAGAGCCTTGCTCTCATTTCCAAAGTTAAAACTTTTTAGAAAAACTTTAGGTAAAAATTAATCGTAAATTAAATTAATTTTAATTAATAGAGCCTTACTCTTATAGATCTTTTGATCTAAAGAAAACCCTTTGGGGTTTCACAAACAGAGCTTTGCTCTCAAGAATTTGTTTCAGGGTTTCTTAACCCATGAACAGAGTTTTGCTCTTTGACAAAACATAGATCTTTTGATCTAAAGATGATGAACTCTTAAGAGTTTTTCATGGATCTTTGAGATCCCAAACTTTAATTTTTTAGAAATTAATTTTTCTTTGATGGATATTTCCATCATTATTACAGAGCTAGGCTCTTTAAGGAATTTTATTCCCTTGTGACCAGAATTTGACAAGTGTCACTCTGTGACAGAGCTTTGCTCTGAAAAGGAGAGATTTTCTCCTTGTCTCAAGGGATTTCTCATTTAATGAGAATATTCTTTTGAGGATCTCCTCATTAATTGACAGTCTCATCCAATGATGAGACTGTCTTATTAACTGATGCGTTGTCATCTAGATTTTGTGGGCCCCCTTTGGTCCCCTCTCCACTGCATTGCAGTGTGGTATAAATTTTAAAGTTCTAAGTGTCAGGAATTAAAAATTACAATATTGACAGTTGATCTTCGTCCCCCTTCTTTTTGCAGGCAACATGTCTTTCGATACCTCGTTCCCATTCGTTCGCTCGGAGGGAGGGTTCCCTGGAGCACCCGTAGACCGGGAGGTCCTAGCTTTGATCAGAGACCATGATCCGGAACATAAGAGTCTTCACCTTTAGGGATCATGGTACAATCAGATTATCAGGGGTCGACAAAGCTTTTCATGTGCGGTGCCTTCGGAGCCTATCACGGCGATCCATTACGCCAACTCACCCCCGGTGAAGTATGGCTTGGAGATGGTCGATTGGACTTCAGAAGGCCTTCTTCATCCCGCTATAGCTTCAATTCCCGTTCAGCCTCCCATGGTTTTAGATATCTTGGGACGAAGTATTTGTCAAGGCGAAGCGCGACCCTGGGGGCAACTATATAATATAGGCCTGATCCCCCGTCATCCGATCGGTTATCTGCCATTGGCTCGCTACATTTTGTCAGCGAAGAAGTCGCAGTTGATGAGGCTTGGGTTGTATACCGCTGTTTATGCTTCTCTCTTCCAATATCCTATGCTTCCTACCTGGTGGGTTAAGGCTTTTTTGGATCAGTGGAATATCCCTACTCACACTTTCCTCGCATTGGACCGGGAAGTGTCGATTTCTTTAGAGGAGTTCACGGAAGTTTCCGGCTTACCGGTCATAGGGGAGCATTACGAGGAGCTGCTTCCCCCGGACGAATATGTCTTCGGTGCTAAGCCAGTGATAATGGGCCTTACTCTGGCGAATGCTGTTCAACACCAATTTCCTAGTCTGATCAAAGTGTTGAAAATCTATGAGCACCTTTTTCTCGAATCTGGGAGTCACGGGGTCAATTTCGAGGATTTCATCGCTTGCTTCCTTCACCCGAAAGTCCTCTCGGCGGAAGCTGCTAAGTTTGCCACGCTTGATGACCCTTTCGGTTTAGGTTTGGACAACCTGCCAGCGACGGAGGTAGATCAGAAAGGTTTCTTCCTTCCTAACTCCCCGGTTGTCCCTTTTGCGGAGGTTGCCGTCCTTGGGATGGATGAGGAAGCATTCTTCTTAGGATTTCTTGGGCTATGGCTGAGCTGGTTTGCGCTCCCAATGCACCTTCGCCGTATGAGGCCATCTGTCTTTTACCCAGCTCACCGGATGACCATTGGGGTAAAAGTGGCCGTCGGGGTCGCCGACTTAGCCCACCTGTATCATGGCCTTAGTCAAGCGGCGGATGCTAATGAACCTAGAGTACCGCACGTGATTTTCTTAATGCATTACTTCATGTCATGGCTTGAGCTACATGCACTTGGCGTTTTTGGTATGCACAAAAGGCCTTCGTTCTATGACAGGTGCAGCTTCCCTCGGATTATGCGATTGGTCGGCGCCTCAATTGTAAATCCGTCGCCGCGGCATGCCAGAGGTTTGCTCCTTCATCCCCGCACAGTTGGAGACGGGATGACCTTCACCGAAAAAGTGTTAACCATCGGAAAGGCGTCTACTACCACAGTGCGGTCGTTGTAAGATACTTTCAAAGATGAGGCCTCAGTTCTGACAGCCCGGGAGACCCTCCATTTATATTCTATCAGACCGGGTTTCCTGGTGTTCAGGCAAAATGATATAGCGCTTTTCATGAGATACAACCCGCATCGTTTTGCCCAGCAACTGAGCTATAATCAAGGAGGGCCGTTGGAGGTTTTCTTGCTGGAACCTGCTGCCACTGAAGAAGGGATGCGGAGCGCGTTGCATCACTTCATGCGTCTGAATACGGGCTCTCACTTTTTCATCAGCGAGCCGAGTTGCACCCCAAGGATCCTTAATACATATACGGCGTGCTACCAGCATTCGACGGGCGCCGTTATTAAGGAAGAAAGGCGGTTGTTGGTTGACCGCAAGGGTGTGCCTCCTGGCAGCGACCGCAAAGCGCCCCTGAGGCCAAGGACCCCTGTCGTTCCTCCGCTGAGAGATGCTGGAGCTGCGCCACCGCGCGTGTTGAGCCCTCTGCGCGGATTACCCCGTGCTACCGCGGATGTGCCCCCAGCGCCCCATGCTCCAGTGGAGACGGTGAATGTAGTTTCTCCTGAGTCTGGCGTGGGCTCGGACATCGGGACCCGTCGTCCTAAGGTGCCCACAAAGCGCAAGTTGATTTTGGGTGCGACCGGGGTCCGCGCGCAGAAGAGGAAAAAGAAGTCGGTTCTTTCTCTCGATGCCGTCCTCGGCTAGGAGCCTCAGGCCCCTTTCACCGAAGGTTTAAGCGAATACGGGAGCAATGAGGGTTTCTTCGTAGATCCAGCAGACATCGATATGGCGGCTGCCATCGCAGCTTCTCAGCGATCAGCAAAGCTTGAAGCGTGGTTGGCTAAACTCGCGCAGTCAGGTAATCACTAGTCGTATTCTTCGTCATTTCATCGTACTTTTATCATTGTCTTTGACTAATACTTTTCCTTTTTTAAACAGGCGTCTCTACCGAAGAAGCCATCGCTGCTTCCCTGAAAACCTTCCAGGAGGAAGAGATGAAACGCACTCTATCGGGTGTTGGTATGTCTCGGCTCACTGAGTCTCTATTCCCCTTTTTTATGGCCAATCTAATCCTTTCTTTGTCTCTTTGCAGGGGCTGCGGGATCTACTGTGCAAGCCGATGCAGGGACTCTCCCCGGGCTAGCTACCGATGTTCCGGCCTCATCAGGGATGCCGCAAGAGTCTCTACTCAAAAAGCCGATGATGGATGCCTTGAAGGCTCTGGAGGCAACTTTGAATGCGGATGACGACGCCTTGCTGAAGGAGGCTTCTAAAAGGTCCGTCGTGACAGCCGGGGAGGAGAGGAAGCGCTTGAGGCGTGCAGCGAAGGAGCGTAGCGCTACTTTGGCCGTGGGAGCGGGCCCAAGCGCTGTTACTCCCGCCGCTACTCCTCCAGAAGAGTCCCCGGTCGCCTTGTCTACAGCTTAAAGACGGGCGATGCGTGCGGCTCGGGGAGCCAACGATCAATCCATCTCAGGTAATGTGCTTTAAGAGGCTTTGTTGTAAGAGTTGTAAAACTATCGGTTCTTATATATCTTGTCCTGCAGGGCCAAGTCCAACTGAAGGAGCGGCGGAAACCGTCGAGCCTGAGGGGACGGTGGAGAAGGTAGCAGCTGATCCTGAGGCGACGGTAGGCGGTGCAGCCGTAGACGCCGGGTCCGAGCTAGTGGCTGACGAGACAGTCATGCCTACTATGCCCGAGAAGGTTGCCGATGCCGAGCATGAGGTAGCGGCAAATGAGACGGCTGCTACAACCGAGCCTGGGGCAGCAGCGGAAGGAGCGGCTGAGACCGACGACCCTATGGCAACGGTGGACGAGACGGCCGCAACCGCTGAGCCCAAGAGGGTAGCATGTGAGACGGGCATGATTCCCGAGGACGAGCCGGCCGCTCTTTCTCAAGAGTCTGGCAATGCTCCGATCATTGCTCTCCCCGCCTACGGTCCTCCGCCGTCTCCTGGCCTTGCGAGCACGACGACGGCTCCCGTAGAGTTTGGTGATGAGGCGACGGGAGGTAAACCCATGCCGATGGAGGAGGGAGACGCCGCCGTTTCGGCTGGCGACTCATCAGGTAAATTTCGGGTTACCGTCCCTTTTTATTCTGCAACCCTTCCTGACAGGGCTTATCTTGTTTCTAACGCAGGTGCGTCCAGTGCTGATGCCCTTTTGCTCGAGGGAGAGCCGTCAGTTACCGCCTTGACGGTGGCTACCTCTCTACCTTCTCTCGCATCGTCGCAAATGTTGGAAGGTATGGATTTGTAACCCATTAGTCTTATGCTTCGGCCGTATAATTCATGTATTGACGTTGCACTATTGCGTCCTTGCAGGAGTGCTTTTTGATCACCTGTACCAGGTGCTGCATCCATACTTCTCCTTCCCGTCGGAGCTTGCCTCATCTAGTGGCGCTGGTGAGTATAGTTTTCAATTAATGCCCTTTTCTTTTTTCAAATAATGGAATTATTTCTGATTCTTCCTTGCCTTGATTGCAGCGCTACAGATCGAAGGAGGAGATAAAAGACCGGCTGCGCCACCGGTCCTCCCGGCTTTGCCGCCTGCTGCAGCTGGTATAATAAACTCCATCATCGATGATCTTTCTATATTTCTTGAACCATCATTTTGATTGTGTTTTGTTTTTCAGCTGTCGTTCCGATTCCGGCCCCCTTCGAGTCTCGCATCATGATGCCGGCAGGCCCATTCTCCAAACGTCCATCCTCAAAGGGTGTTGTGATGAGTCTGAGCATGCTGAGTGGATGCGTCGAGGAGCTTGAAGCAGAAGCTCCTGTATCTGCCGCAGATTTCGCTGCTGAGATTAATCCGATGCTGGCGACGCTTGTAAATTTCCACAATGAAGGCGTCGTCGAGTCTTGGGTTAACCACTGCGGGGAGATCGAGGCCCGCTTGCATCAGCTGGAGCTTATGCGTCCTGCCCCCGAGGTTTTGGCCACGAGTACTCAACGGGCGGCATGGATCGAGCAGAGCGCTTCTTACTTCCGCCATCTGGAACAAGAAGCGGCTTTAAGGCGGAGGGAATGCCAAGAGACCTCAAGCGAGTCTGCTCGACTGCGTGCCGAGGTTGACGCGAACGCTGCCCGGGTGAAGGCTATCTTCGAGGGCCTTCTGCAAAGTATTTCTAATGGGCTAACATTGAAGCAGAAGCTCGATGCCGTTGAGCGTGATGCCCAAGATCGCGAAGCAGCTCAGCGAGCCGTTGAAGAACAACTTTCATCTTATATGCAGCAGCGGGCCAAGGTGGAAGCAGAGTTGGCTGCGGTAGCCGCTCAGGAGGAGGCGTTGAAGGAAGTGCGAGAGCAGCTTGCAGATTTGTTGAAGACGCTTCCTTCTCCATGAACATTTTGTATCATTTGTAATTGTAAATAAAATGTATTTGTTTCTTTTATTCTTTAACACAATGTATCATGTACTCAATCGAATTTATGAATAAAAGATATACATTCTTCTTAATGTCTTGTATCATTTCTCCGATTTCTTCTTTCTTTTATTACCAGCATGTTACCTTAGTAAACATGGTCGATAGATGATAGAGCGAGCATCCTGTCTTGGCTTCTTCAAGAGGTAGTGATGGCTTAGGAGGCAGGTTCAGATCTGCTGCCTAAGGCTTTTCAACTTTATGAGCCGTGAGGGTCTCACAAAGACTTTTCTCCCTACGGATCGAGAGGATCTCGTAGGTGTATTTTCTCCTTAGGAATCGTGAGGATTCCTAAGTGCGTTTTCTCTTATAAGTCGTAAGGATCTTATAAGAGAATTTTCCCTCTTACGAGTCGAGAGGACCCGTAAGCGGTTGTTTCCCTCCTCGTTTAAATTCGACTTTGGAGAGTGTGACCCGTGAATAGTATGCAAGAGTCTATTTTGGATCGACTCGCAGGGTCCCAGTGCTTAAGAAACAGGTTTTTTAATCCCCGCTGCCTAAGGCTTTATCTCACAAATCGAGACGAATCGAGAAGTTCTCGCAAAGACACTAATTTCCTCACGAGTCGAGACGAATCGAGCAGTTCTCGCAAGAATATCCTAACGTCACAGTTAACCTCTGCTCTTTACGACAGAGGTCTGTTAGGGTCTGTGATACTTAGGGTTTTATCCGTCGTATCGTCGTGTTGGCTGATGTATTCCTCGATAGGCAATCTTGCTGTTCGAGTAGCCTTGCGACTGTCGTGTCTCTGATCCCTTCGGGGGCTGGACAAGACGTCTTCAAGCAATCCTCCTAGGCAGTTTGACCGTCGGAAGAGCAAGCGTTAGGAATTTTGCCATACCACTCTTTACTTGAGGTTAGTCTCATTTTGGAGAGCCCCGATGAGTCATAACCACTCCGCGCTGGTGTGGGATGATCTCCGATAGTCTTTCAGGTTTTATATGAGTTGCCGTCAAGACCCTGAAGCTAGGAATTTGGCCTTCGCTTCGTTTGCTGGCATTGCGTCCGCTATATTCGAGACGAATGTCGCGGTTGTCTCCAGGTTGTTGGTGAACCGTCGAGATTTGGAACTAGGGATTTTGCCGTGGCTCCATTGTTTGATTGTCGCGTCTGAATCCTGCTAGAGGAAGAACGCTAGGGTGGCATCTCATCTTCTATATCGAGACGAACGTCGAGGTGATGACCACTCCGCGCTGATGTGGGATGATCTCCGATGGTCTTTCAGGTTTTATATGAGTTACCGTCAAGACCCTGCAGCTAGGAATTTGGCCTTTGCTTCGTTTGCTTTGTCACGTCTGAATCCTGTTGGAGGAAGAATACTGTCGTGACATCTCGTCTGTTGTATTGAGACGAACGTCGAGGTGGTGACCACTCCGCACTGGTGCGAGATGATCTCCGATGGTCTTTCAGGTTTTATATGAGTTATCGTCAAGACCCTGAAGCTAGGAATTTGGCCTTTGCTTCGTTTGCTTTGGCGTGTCCGAATCCTGTTGGAGGAAGAACACTGTAGTGACATCTCGTCTGCTGTATCGAGACAAACGTCAAGGTGGTGACCACTCCGCGCTGGTGCGAGATGATCTCCGATTGTCTTTCAGGTTTTATATGAGTTGCCGTCAAGACTTGGCTCCGTTTTCTGATGGAACATGGGGAGGGAAGATGTGTTTCCTTCTGTGTTTGTGCCCCTGGATTGTATACAGGGATTGCTGTGATATCGCCTGTAGGGCATAATTTTCATAATATATATTTTTTATTTTATTTCTTTCCGCGATGCTCTATCATTTCAGCTTTTATATCGCGAAGGTCGCAATTGCCCAATCATTTCGGCTGTTTTTCGCGGTGCCCAATCATTTCGGCTATTTATTTTATTTTTACTCGCTGTTTTTTATTGCGAGTTGCCCAATCATTTCGGCTATTTTGCATGCATATATTTTTACTTACTGATTTTGTTTGCAAGTCGCCCCATCATTTCGGCTATTTCGTATGCATGTGTGGCTTGCTGGCTTTTCGCCGCAAGCTTGGGATTAGACACCGATTTCGGCATCAGCACCGCTACAACTGGGATATTGCCAGGAGCGAATCATCATTTGCCTCTGTCGATATCGAACAAAGGTGGCTTAGCGAACAGGGTTAGGATCCTGTCGACTAAGGCTTTTGACTTCATGAGCCGTAAGGGTCTCACAAAGGTATTTCTCCCTGCGAGTCGTGAAGATCTCGTAGGTGTGTTTTCTCCTTAGGAATCGTAAGGATTCCTAAGTGTATGTTCCCCTGTAAGTCGTAAAGATCTTACAAAAGGGTTTTCTCCTTATAAGTCGAGGGGGCTTACAAGGACTGTTCACCATATGGACATATCCCTAGTCACGGGTGGGACTTTGCTGGGGAAATGTTTATTCACGCCCGTGGATTGTATACAAGGGTCAGTATCGAGCCGCTTGTAGGGCAAAATCGGAGGTTGTGGGGGTTTCTTAAGAACAGGTTTAGGTCTCTGTAACTTAAGACTTTCAAATCTTATGAGCTGTGAGGGTCCCATAAGAGAGTTCTCCTTACGAGTCGTGAGGATCTCGCAAGTGTAATTTCTCCTTAGGAATCGTGAGGATCCCTAAGTGCGTTGCTCCCTTGTGAGTCGTAAGGATCTCACGCAGGTGGTTTCTCCTTACAAGGTCGAGAAGACCTTGTAAGTGTCTTTTAACGAGGTTGCGCCCTTTCAGGTTTTCACAAACACTCGCCGGTAGCCCTGCTGTTTTCACTCACGGAGCCCTTTCAGGTTTTCATCCGTGCCCATTTTGCTTATGGACATACCGTTTTTTTTTATTCTTTTTATTCTTTTTTCTAACGAGATTCGCCCTTTCAGGTTTTCACAAACACTCGCCGGTAGCCCTGCTGTTTTTACTCACGGAGCCCATTCGGGTTTTCATCCGTGCCCATTTTGCTTATGGATATACCGTTTTTTTTTATTCTTTTTTTTTATCGGCTTTGGGATGTTGCAATCCACCGTAGTTTATCGACATCTTGGTCAATAGCTAGTTTTAGGACATAGTGGTCCACTGTTAGTTTAAAGACGTTTCGGTCCGTTGTTGAAGAAGGCCGGCTACTACTTATAGAGTTTGGGCTTAGGAAGATAGCGAGCAGACATAGTCGTCGTCGTCTATCATTGACCTAGGCTGTGACTCATTAAGCGTAGTATTTCTTTAGGAAGCGACCATTTATTGGCCTGAAAGGCCTTTTACCGTGCATATCCATGAGTAGATAGGCTCCACCCTGGTAGACCTTGTCTATGATGTACGGGCCTTCATATTTCGGCTCGAATTTTCCTCGCTTGGCGCGATTGGGGATCATAGGTCTTTTGACCACTAGCACGAGTTCGCCTTGGCGGAATGTCCTCGGCCTGGTCAATCTTTCATATGAGCGCGTCATCTTTGCTTTATAAGCTTCTAGATTTTGCTGCGCCAGGAGCCAGGTTTCATCAAGGGCATCGAGCTCCTCGAGGCGAAGGTGAGCATTTTCTTCGTCCGTCAGCTCGTAGTGGATTGCCACTCGTAGAGAAGGTAATTCTATTTCGAGGGGGAGTACTGCATCTGTACTGAATACCAACGCGTACGGCGTAGTGTTTGTGGCCGTCTTGAACGTAGTTCGATATGCCCAGAGAGCTTCTTGCAGTCTCTCATGCCAGTCCTTCTTATTTCGGGACACCGTCTTCTTCACGATCTTCGTCAAGGTCTTGTTGAAAGCCTCAGCTAGACCGTTAGCTCGGGGATTATAAACTGAGGAGTATCTCCAGTCTATGTTGTGTTGTTGCGCGAAGCGGCTGATCTTGTGGCTTCTCTAGGCTGGCCCGTTATCGGAGATGATCCGTCGCGGAATTCCAAACCGATAAATGACGTGCGTCTTGAAGAAATGGAGGATATTCTCTGTCTTCACTTCCCTCAGCGTTACTGCTTCTGCCCATTTAGAGAAGTAGTCAGTCATCGCTAAAATGAATCGATGTCCCCTGGACGACGCTGGTTCGATGGGGCCAATTATGTCAGTCCCCCGCATCTCGAACGGCCAGCTAGCCACCGTTGGATGTAGTGGATTTGGATGCTGATGGATGAAGTCCCCATGGATCTGGCATGAGTGGCATTGCTTCGCATACTCGAGGCAGTCCTGAATCATCGTGGGCCAATAATAACCCATCCTTTTAATCTTTAACTTCATCTTCGGGCCTGCTTGGTGAGAACCGTAGAGTCCGTCATGAACTTCTTGGACGACTCTCCTCGCCTCTTCGGGTCCCAAGCATCTCAACCATAGAGAATCAAACGACCTCTTGTACAGAGTATCATTGATGAAGGCGAAAGACAGAGCTCGTTTCATAAGCTGATGTCTTGAGGACGCATCTTCAGGCGTTCGACGCGATTTGAAGTAGTCTATAAAGACTTCTCTCCAATCCTCAGCCTTTTCCTGGTCTCTTATTTGCATAGCCATTTGCTCAGTCGCTCCCTTTTCTTTGGATGATTCCGGAGATATTTCTGCTGGGGCAAGCATCCGACGGCTTTGTACCACGATTCTTACGTCATCGAGGTTCTCGTCGGCCAGTTCTTTAGCGAGCTTAGCTAGCGCATCTGCTTTGCTATTTTCTATGCGCGGTATGCTTTCCAGCATGTAGGAGGGGATTTGAGTCACCAATTGCTGTACTCTCTCACCATACTTTACCGGTTCGGGTTTGCACGTTTGGTAGTTGCCATTTACTTGACTGACAACCAGTTGGGAATCTCCGTATATGAGGAGGTTCTCAATTCCCATGTCGATGGCGATCTCGAGACCTGCTATCAAAGCTTCGTATTCAGCTTCATTGTTCATCCTTGGCTCTGTCAAGGAGAAGGCGAATCGCATTATCCCTCCTTGTGGGGTCACGAAGATAAGGCCTACTCCCGATTTGATTATCGGCGTGTTCTGTTTGCGCTTCTTCATGGAGGATGCTCCATCGAAATAAAGCTCCTATCGGGTACCACTTCCGTCGATCGTGTCGAACGCATGTTCGTTTGGAAGTTCGCAATTCAAGGGAGAATCGGCCGGAATCGGATGTTTAGCGAGGAAATCGGCGATGGCCTGGCTTTTCACTGCCTTAAGAGGCTGATAGGTTATCGAAAACTCCATTAAGAGCAAGGCCCATTTAGCGAGTCTCCCAGTCAATATGGCCTTAGACATTAAATATTTAAGGGGGTCCACCTTCGAAATGAGACAGAATTCATGCGCCAACGCATAGTGCCTGAGCTTTGTTATCGCGAAGATCAAAGCCAGGCAGTGTTTTTCGATGGGGGAGTAGTTGCTTTCTGCCCCCGGGAGAACTCGACTTAAGTAATAAAGAGCTCTTTCTTTCCCTTGGTCATTCTCTTGTGCCCATAATGCGCCTAAGGAACCTTCGAAGGCGGTTGTATAAAGAATGAGAGGCTTTCCCTTGACCGAAGCAGCCAACACTGGCGGATTCTGCAGGTATTGCTTGATTTCGCCTAGCGCGTTCTGGCATTTGTGATCCCAAATGAAAAGGGTTCCCTTCTTCATCAGGTGACTGTAAGGGTGGCACTTGCCTGAAAGGTTGGCTATAAATCGCTGGATGTACGCGAGCTTCCCTTGGAGAGACTGCAATTGCTTGAGAGTCCTTGGCGGAGGCATTTCCATGATCGCCTTGATCTTTGACGGATATATCTCGATACCTCGGTGTCGGACGATGAATCCTAGGAATTTTCCCGAGGAAACTCCGAATGCGCACTTGAAAGGGTTCATCTTCAAGTTGTACTGTCGAAGGCGTTAAAATATGGTCTTCAGATGCTCTAAATGCTCCTCATATGATTTGCTCTTAACCACGAGGTCGTCGATATAGCATTCGACGATTTCATGTATAAGGTCATCGAAGATCTTTGTCATGGCCCTTTGATAGGTGGCACCGGCGTTCTTTAGACCGAAGGGCATCACCTTGTAGCAGAATATGCCCAAAGGGGTCCGGAAAGTGGTGTGCTTCTGGTCTTCAGGATGCATCTTTATCTGATTATATCCTGATGAGCCGTCCATGAAGGAGAAAACCTCGTGAGTGGACATGTTATCTATCATCAGCTCGGTGACTGGCACTGGGAAATCGTCCTTCGGGCAGGCTTTATTGAAATCCCGAAAGTCTACATATATGCACACCGTCCCATTTTTCTTCATCATCGGGACGATGTTGGCGATCCAATCGGGATACTGAACTTCTTGGATGAAGCCAGAGTCGATCAGCTTCTTGACCTCGGCGTTGATGCTCATTTCAAGCTCGAGCCGCATTCTTCTCGGTGCTTGTTTGATTGGCTTGACGTCCGGGGATATCGCCAATTTATGCACAGCAATTTCTGGATCTAGTCCTGGCATTTCGGAATAGTTCCATGCGAAGCAATCTTTATGCTGCATAAGCACGTCTTTTAATGAAGCCACCCTTCCTTCAGACAACAGTTCACTAACGAATATCGGTCGCGGGTCGCTCGCCGTCCCCAACTCAATTTTCTTGAGGTTATCCGCAGTGGTGTGTATTCCATCTTCCAGCTCTTTCGGCGCTGGTGGAAATTCTGAGATCACCTCGTCATCGCTGTTTTCGAAGCACCAGGGAAGGTCATCCATATTCTCGGGCTCTTCTTTTGATATCGTTATCATATTACAAGTACGAGCTCGCTTCCAAGACCGATGTGGATCTGGTTCTGCTCTCGTGGCTTTGGGTTCATGCTTCCGTGGCGGCGTTACCGTCCAGCTGTCAGATAGAGCGAACTTGCCGAGCTGATACTGATCTTCGACCCAATTCTTGAAGGTGAAGCAATCTTCGAGAGGGTATCCTATTACCCTGTGATAAGAGCAATAGTTCGGGTGTGAGACTTCGCCTGCTTGTTCGGGGTGCTTGGACTCCGAAAGCGTAATCATTCGGTGTTTTATATCTAGGTCAAGTATCTTCTTTGTCTTGTCTTGAGGAAAAGAGTATGCTCGACTCATCTTCTTCATAAGGGACAAATCCGGACCGCTCGATTCCCGACTGTGTGGCTTCTTGGTCTCGCTTTGTCATTGTTGAATGCCTTTTTCGCTTTTTGACTTGTTTCTGCCTCTGCGTCGGGCCTTTTTTACAACAGGTTGACAGGGAGCGGCATTTTCTCCTTTCACAGCCTGTTGGAGGAGGCGTTGCGTCCTGGCTTTCTCGTAGATGGCCATTTCGCGGTTGTGATCGTCTCGGACTTTTGACCGGCTTCCCTTATAAGCTTGTCCATTTGTTCTTCGAACGACGGACTGGGCATTTTTACGTCGGGGACTTTTTCTGGCTCAGGGTTAACATCTTCCCCATTGAGCATCCCCTTCTTCATCAAAGTTATGCACAACATAGCAGTCGCGGAGTAGCTCCCGTTTCTTGGACTGAACATATCCAAGCCCGATTTCTTCCATTCTCCCATTAGGCAACTTGCGCTGAGTTCCGGGAATGTTCCAGATCCTGTCATAGAACTTAGCTTTTCGAGCAGTTTGCTTAAGGGGTACACCTTGGCGCCTCAAGAGTCTATTTAGTCCGTCCGTGTAATATCTGGGTAAACGGATGGGCTGGAGCCTGTCAAGTGTAGAATCTGCGCCATGCCAGATTTCTTTTTCTACTTTGGTTTCCCCGGAGCGGTAGAATAGGATCGCCTTTTCGCCTTCTCGCCTGAGAGGGACGTAGAACGTCTGCAGCTCTTCAACTCTGTAGGTATCAAGCGTGTCCAGTTCTTTATGATGTTAAGTGGAACCATGGCGACTTGCAGATTTTTCTCTTCGTCAGCGAATGTTTGTACTGAAGGCCGAGCGGAAAATATAGCATGGACTTCATCTTCCGAGTCACTGCCAAAGATCAACATAGGAGCGGATGGTCCCGGCTTGTTGTATTGGGGTGGACCCGAGTAAACCATCTCTTCCTCTTCCTCAGTATCACTCCCGAAGACAGGGATGGTGGCGATAGCTTTGTTCTCCGGCTTGTGACATCTCTCCGTGTCTTCGAAATCTGGCAAGAAGTATTTTGCATCTTCATATTTGCGGACTTCATTCACGGAGAATGGGTTCAGCTCTCCCGTCACGGTATACTCGAGACCATCCTTGAAATATTTCATACACTGATGTTGTGTAGAAGGGATGATGTTGTACTCGTGTAACCAGGGTCGGCCGAGCAAAGCATTATAGCATGTCTTGGCGTCTATGACGTGGAGTTTAATGTCCGTGACGAGTAGCCCAAAGCGTAACGTCAATATCACAGACCCGAGAGTCCGTGATGATTGAGAGTCGAACTCGGAGATGGTGATCTTATCCCGAGCGAGGTGTTGGACGCTCATGCAGATTTCCTTCAATACCCGTACATTGAGGAGATTGACAGAAGACCCATTGTCAACCAAGATTTCGCCTATCTTTATATCGTGGCAGTACCCTGAGACATAGAAGGGACGATTGTGTTCGCACGTCCCAAGGAGGAGGTCTTCATCACCGAAAGTGACATCGGCTGTGTGCACTTCTTCCAGCTCGCCCTTCATCTTTTCTTCGGCGAGAAAAGCTTGGAATTGCTCTGGCTCCTGTAGCGCTTTGATCAATGAATCTCTTGCTTCTTTTGATAGTAAGAGGGCATCGAGAATACTGAGTTGCGAGGGTAACTTCCTCAAGTGTGCCAGAACGTTGTAGTCCACCTTATTTTTCTTTGGTGGGTCCTTAGCAGTTAGCTCTTCCATGACTTGGTCATCTAGGGCGATATCCTCAGAGACCTTTTCTTTTCCCTTATCTTTTTTATTTGAGGGTCCGAGATTCTTTTCGGGTAGCGTACGATTACGCAGCAGGATATTTTCGCAGGCCTTCGGCTCTTCCTCTTTGCCCGAGGTGGACTCTTTAAAGAGAGGGCTAAGAGCCATTTCCTCGTCAGAGTCGCTCCCGAATGTAAGAATTTGCACTTTCCCGGCATTAACTATGTGACAATCGCTGGTAGTTCTCCTAAGCTCCTCGGTCGTACTTTTTCGCTCCCGACGAGTTTTGCGCTTCTCCCGCTTAAAATGTTGCCGGTGAACAACATACCCCTGCCACCATCTATTGAAAGCTTTGCACTCTTCGGTGGGGTGCGAAATCTTTCGATGATATAAGCAGTAGGAAGGGTGCATTTCTGCTTTGCCGGCAATGTTTCCTTCAGAAGGTGGTAGCTTCATCCCCATTGATATGGCTTTAGCAAGCCTTTTTCCCGTCTTGAATTTGTTTTTATCCGCAACGGATGTCTTTTGATTTGACGGGAGTGTCTCAACTCTTTCGTCTAGTCGCCGGCGCTTGGCCCTTTCAAATACGACCGTCTCGCGTTCCCGATCAGCTTTACTTTTCAAAAGAGCTTCGTTGAAGAATACATCAATTGTTTCATTTGATGGCCCCAGAAGTTCCGGTTTAGGATCTGCCCCCAGCTTCTCAGTGCAAGGAGTTTTCTCATCGTCTGTAAACGAGTGGGAGATCATATGACAACTTGCTACGTAACCCTCAGATTCATCCGACGAGCTTTCTCCATCGTCTTCTTCCTGAAAGACGTGGCTGAGAAACTATTGGAGCGTGATGTGAGTCCGTGCCTTCTGATTATACTCCTCCAGCGCGTCAATCTGTTTCTGTAAGTCCGTGCGCTTGTCGCCAGGCTTCACGGGCTTTTTGGATCTCTTCTTCTTCTTTTTTGAAGATTTCGACGGCTGGGTGTGAGTGCTTGGGCCATCACCACCGATCTTTAGAGTTGGGCACGGCTTCAGCATCCCTTCGATGATCTGGGGTTCTAGCGGGTTCTTCCACCTGATCGCCGGGCATGTCTGGAGATCATTCAGCATCCTTTTGGTTTTGGCTGATAGCACAACCTCCCATGGATCTTCTTCAACAAGGGAGCACGTTGCCCCCGGCATATTTACCTTTTTAGGGGTATGAGGTTGCGGCGGGTTCACCTTCCATTTTTCGGACAACGCGAACTTGCCTTGTTGGTATTGGTCTTCAATCCAGTTTTTGAAGACGTAGCAATTTTCGATCGGATGACCCAATACTCGGTGGTAGGGGCAGTAATTGGGATCATTGACGTCGTTTGGCTGCAACGGACGTTTTGAATCTGGCAGATTGATGAGTCTGTTGCGCACCGCCAGCTCGAACAGTCTCCTCGTTTTATCTTGAGGAAATGAGTAAGGACGTCCTAGCCTCTCCTCGAGGGATAGGCGTGGACGCATATTGTTTTGACGGACAACCGGCTTCAAGTTGCTCGGCTGTTGTTGAGCATTGGAGACGACGATCGTTTTTCCTTTCCCCTTCTCATTTCAAAAGTCCGGCTTCGGAGGAGACGGTCTATGGCCCATCTGGTCCATTTGAGCTAGCTTGTCAATCAAGGTCTGGAACGTGGTTGGTTTAAAGAACATCATGAACTGTGAAATAGTTGCATGAGGATCTAAGGTGCCCACGAACATGCCCACCGCTGGTGCTTCTTCGATGCGCTGTTCGCACTTCGACCACAAGTTCCGCCATCGGATTGCATATTGAACCCAAGTATCTCCCGGCTTTACTCTTGCATTGATTAAAGCTGTTAATGGAGTACGCTCGCTGGTGCTTGCGAAACGCTGGGTAAACAACAACTCCATTTCAGCGTATGTTTTGACGGAGTCGTTCGGAAGCTCGGAGTACCATTCAAACGTCGTCTCCGATAAGCTGCCGACGAATTGGCGAAGCAGGAGCTTGTCATCGCCGCCGGTGTTGCCACAAAGAGCCCTGAACTGGGCAACATGTTGATGGGGATTGCCTTTCCCCTTGTAGACATGGAATTTTGGGATCGTGTAGCCCGGCGGGTATTTGATCTGATCGTACCAGCTCGGATATGGTCGCCCCGTTTTAACAACTTAACCGGCCGCTTCATTTTCCTGGCGGACTCGTATCTGATGAGCTATATAGTCATCCACGGCAGCTTTGGAAATTGTCTCCTCCTTGGCTGTTGAAAGAGCCGGCGGTGGATTTGACGTTTCTCCTCTGTCATCTTCGAGGACAATCGGAGGATCTTCAGCAGGAGGATCCTGCTGGATCATCATACCCACCATGTCTTGGAACAGAAGGGCCATTCATTTTATATTGGCTGCTTGTTCCGCAGCCTCTTTGTCCTTCTTTTCCAGTATTCTCCGAAGGAATTCGGCATCGATTTCTTGCTCCTGGCGTTGATCCGAGGATGCTTCTGGGCTTTCTTTTGGCCCAGTGAGTGCAGCCATCGCAGTCATCATTTCTTGGAGCTTCTGCTGCTGCTCTTGAGCTTTAGTCACTGATCGCGTAAGCGGTCGATGACCTGTGGATATACGGCTATCCTCTTTCCTAGACGCCATGTAGACGGTATATACCACCATGCCCCCGAACTTAGGGCGTTTAGGCTCACTGTCTTTGACATTTGCCGCAGGCGTGGGGATTTTCTCCGGCCTTCTTCTCTTGTGGGCCATCGAAGTTGAGGGGGCCGTTGCTGTGGGCACCCAGGTGGCCGTCGTCTTCTGCTTCTTAACAGGGCGGTTTTCTTCCTGTCGGACTTTCGACTTCTTATGCTGATGGGAGAAATTCGGATCAATCACCGATTCGCGGACTCGTCGCCAAGTCTTGTAGACTTTGGAAGACAGGCGTTGAGGAGACTGCTCCGGCTTTGTTTCTACGACGGTCTCTACCGGTGAAGGAGACCTTTTGAGCACAGCAGTTGGCGAATTCCTGCGTACCCTGTTCAGCAGCTCAAAACTGTTCCCGGTTGGAACAGCAACATTAATTTCCATCGTTGGAGCTGGTGGAGTTAGCCCCGAGGCGGAGTTTCCCCAGCCTTCCTTATCCGGCGGCAGTGGCGACGTCGGGCGTGACGAGTTGCTGGGATTGGTTCAGCGACGGGGAAGGGCTTGTCTTGCCCCCTATTCAGGTGGGGGGCTGTTGTCGGTGTCAGCCTCTTGAAGACTGACGTCCATTGAGAAGCCGTGTCCAACCGATCAAAGACAGATTTCTGAGCGGGAGCGGGAATGGGAGCGGTCAGTCTTGCAAAGACCGACCCTCTGACAGGAGAAGCCGCCTTGACGACTTCAGGAGCAGGGATGGCTATCTTCTTTGGGATGGCCACTTCAGGTATTATGGGCTTCTTGGTAGGTCCTTTGGAGCTCGAGTTCAGCCTGGTGAAGACCGAGGAGTTGGAACTGGACGACCCGTTGAGAGGGGTCGTGGTAGTAGCAAGTCGATCGAAGACCGACTTCTTAGGAGCTTCCGGTACGGGCACCGGGGCAGTGAAGTTCATTGGCAGGAGCATGGTCCCGAAAAATAGTCCAGTAGTAGCCTGGGTGATTTGCTCCACCGGCATCGTGAACAGTGATACCGCCTAAGGTCCATAGGCTACACCTCCAGGTGAGACGGAGCGTCGGTTGCTGTTGCAGTTAGAGCAGTTTGAACAGTTGAACGCCATTGCTGTTTGCTTTCTGCACCAAGTAAGAGACCAAATCTTAGTAACTTGAAACCCGAGGGCAACCGTTAACAAACCGCGATTCGTTCGCGAAACATGACACACGAAGCATGGAGTGGAAAGAGGAAGAGGTCCCACCGGGCGTGCCAGAATCTATTCCCCTCCAAAAGACGCACAAGACCAGGGACGTCTTGCCTGAGATTCGGGGCAGATGCTATTTGGTTTTATCCGTCCACCTCTCCGAAGATGCCAAGTTGATTTATGGCACCGTATATCGAAGGTTTAAACGGATACGGCCGATGTAGCAAACTTCGTCAGATTCCCCCTCGTTCGAGGGGTTTTAGATTATGGGGACGCTCTTCCCTGCAGGCGCAAGCCTCTGCAGTTAATTACGCTACCGCATCGCGGTAACCACTTTCTCCTTCTCCAGCTGGTCACTTCGTGTCGTGGGTGTTTGTTTTCTTTGTGGTTGCCCGTGGATTGTATACGGAGACTAATTTACGTTGTCGCCCGTAGGACGTGGATTAGTCCAAATCCGTATTTTCTTAGATTTGGGTTTGGGGTTTTGGTTTAAGGATACGTTAGCCATATTTGAGGCTAAGATCAACTTAAACGTTTGTTAAGGATACAATAGTCTAATTTGAGACTAAGATCAGCTTAACAGGATCGTTTAGATCCGACAAAAGAGCATTTGGGGGCTCTATTGTTCTAGTTTAGGGACATAGTGGTCCATTGCCAGTTTAGGGACATGGTGGTCCATCATTCCCATTTTGGGGACGAATATTGGTTTAAGGATATCATAGTCCATGAGTTTAAGAACCCCACAGTCCGTATTACCAGTTTAGGGACATAGCGGTCCAACATTCCCATTTTGGGGACGAATATGAGTTTAAGGACCCCACAGTCCGTAGCAATGTGTGGTTATCGGGACCCGTCACCTCTCTGACGACGTTGAGGGATTACAACGACAAATACCAAAGTAGTTCAGAGATGTACCCTTGAACCGGGTGTAAATTGATTTGGGAGAGCAGTTGTGCTCAGTTCAATTTAATTTGAGGACTTACGGCCAGAATTGGGTTAAGTCCATTTGAAAATGTTTAACATTTTGTTCATGATTGGCCTGTTTAGGCCTTTGCTTGGGCTCTGCCCTTTTTAAAATAATGCACAGCATTGGGCTTTTTAATTAAATGCACAGCATTTAGATTAGGCATGTTAGACCTTTTAATTGGGCCCTGCCCCCTTTTAATAATGCATAGCATTTATTTTGGTATGTTAGACATTTTAATTGGGCTCTGCCCCTTTTTAATAATGCAGAGCATTTAATGGTCTGACAGTGCGCCACGTGGCCTGTCAGGCGCTCTGCGCCAGTTAAAGAGCGCAAGGCGCCAGCACATGTGGAGGTGACACGTGTCATACTCTGGTGAGCGCAAGTTTGTTAGCGCAGTGCGCTGCGCCAGTGCGCTGCGCTAGCGCGCTGCTGACACGTGGCGCACTCTGGTGCAGTGCGCCAACCCAAGAGCGCAGTGCTCTGTTTTTAATAGCGCAAGGCGCAGATTGACACGTGGCGCTCTCTAGTGACTTGCGCCAGTCCAAGAAGCGCAACAGCGCAAATCAAGAGTGCAAGGCACTGTACAGTAGTGCAGAGCGCATCTTGAACAAATTTAGATCAAAGAAAAGAATCTTTTTAGAGGTTCTACCTCAAGATTCAAGAACCGATGGTTCATCAAAAGGCAATGCCTTTATATAGATCAAAAGATCTAATAAAGAAGTAAATTACTTCTTTTTTATGATTGGATCTTTTTTTTGATCTTTTTCTTTTTTTTTATTGAAGATCTTGATCTTGTTCTTCGATCATTGATCTTTTTAGAAGAAATTCTTCTTTTTTCAAAGGTTTACCTTTTTCTCTTCGAGTTCTTCTCAAAGTTTTTAGAGGAGTTCTCTGTATCTCTATCTCTATATTAGACTTGGAGTCTAGGGGTCTTTATATAGGGCCAATTAGTTTGTTAGGTTAGTTACAGAGATCTTTCTCTGATTGATTTGGGGATATTTCCCCACCGTTGGATCTTTGATCCTAATGCCTCTATTTTACAGAAGATAATCTTCTTGTTTTAATAAGATTAAAAAGATCTTTCTAGAATTTTAATTCTGTTTTAGTGCTGACACAGTTGGCGCAAGCGCACCTGCGCTTGACACGTGTCGCGCAGCGCAGAGCGCAGCGCAACTGCGCTGACACGTGTCGCGCAGCGCAGAGCGCAGCGCAACTGCGCTGACACGTGTCGCGCAGCGCAGAGCGCAAGTCATCTGAAGCGTTGCTTCCTTTATTTTTATTTTAAAACAGAGCCTTGCTCTGATTGGGTGCGCTGTCTTGGGCGCAGCGCTGGCGTGTCTGCTTTTGACACGTGGCGCGTTGCGCGCGGCGCAAGGAATCTGAAGCGTTGCTTCAATTTTTGAATTTTTGAAATTCAAACAAAGCTTTGCTCTGATTGGGGGAAACAACCTCTACCAGAGCTTGTTGGGACAATGCCCTGAAAAAGTCAGGGGAAGATCTCCAGATCTGATAAATGAGCACTTGCAAAAGAGAGGATCGGCGTGGAAGTAAACGCCCGCAGTGACGCTCCAGACGACCTATCACGATCTCGTATGTCGCCTCAAAACTGTCAAAATCGTAGTGATAGACGTCGTTGCTTTTTACGATATCTCAGATGGTGTACGTATGGCCGGCCATCAGGAAACAATGAACAACGAGGATCAGGTAAAGAGAAAAGGGGAGACGGGGACAACTAAAAGCAAATCGACAGGAGTGCCCTAGAGGGGGACAAGGCTCCACTATTTATAACCTCGACGAAAATTCCCCAACGGTCGAGATCCTTTCCCGCCATAGCGCAAATTACGAAATACCATATTAACCCGATAGGGCGCTACTATGCGGCACCCGGCTATTGGCCCCCTCCCTTTCACACGGATCTAAGAAGCTTGAACGACGTCTTCGGAAGATTCGCACGGATCTCGAGGTACTCGCCACACTCCACGTTGCATCAGGAATCAGATAGGCGCAAATTTCGGCATCATGGCAATCCCACCATCGGTTGACCAATCAACACGAGTATATTCCTGCTCGGAAGCCCTCTTCAAGGGGCAGCCGGGTAGCTTCCTGCCTGACACATCCACAGTAGGTAGCTTCCTGCCCAATGACGTCGTGGATCCAAAGCCCTCTTTACAAAGCAACCGGTAGCTTCCTGCCCGACCCATCCACAGCGGGTAGCTTCCTGCCCAACGATGTCATGAATCCAAAGCACTCTTCACGAGGCAACCGGATAGCTTCATGTCCAGCCCATCCACAGTGAGTAGCTTCCTGCCCAACAACGCCATAAATCTAAAGCCTTCTTCGCGAGGCAATTGGGTAGCTTCCTGCCCTACCCATCCACAGCGGGTAGCAACCTGCCCAACAAACGCCATGGATCCAAAGGCCTCTTCACGAGGCGGCCGGGTAGCCTCCTACCCGGTCATCCACAGTGGACAGCTCCCTGCCCAGCAATCCATAAATCTAAAGCCCTCATCACGAGGCCGCCGGATAGCTTCCTGCTCGGTATCAACGGTGGATCTTAAGGCCTCGCATTAAACTAGCGAGCTGACCTCCACCCGGCGTACGTACTCGAAGTAAGCAAACTCCTAACATGGCCCAAGTAAATAAAGCTCGGGTTCGGTCGATATCCGGCTCAGCCCCAACCCCACTCGAATCTGAAGAAGTGATAGCACCGAGCTCTGCTAAGGTCGCTTGACTCACACCACACCTCATCTCCGGGGAGAAGGGGGTACCAGTCTATCTATACTTGGAAAAATAAACCTAGTGTGCGCTGGACTCACGCCACATCTTGTCTCCGGGGTGAAAGAGGTACCGGTCTATCTATACTTGAAAGAATAAACCTAGTGTGCGCTCGACTCACGCCACACCTTGTCTCCAGGGTGAATAGGGTACTGGTCTATCTATACTTGGAAGAATAAACCTAGTGTTCGCTCATCTCACATCACCTCGACTCCGGGATGAGGAGGGACACCGGTCTATCCACACTTGGAAAAATAGAAACAAAAACGAGCATATTCCAATCAGGCACATTGCAGACGAGCACAAATATTTTATTAATTTCAAAATTATGTACAAGATATTATGAGCCCCTCAGCTTTACAAAGTCGCTACAAAATTGCCAGAAGGCCTACAAAGAAAAAAGAGAGAGAGCGGGAAGAGCGGCGACTTCAAGTCATTTTCTCGGTCAAGGCCTCCCCGCCATCCGCTTGCTCGGCGCCTCCGCTAACTTGCTCGATGCCTCCGCCCGCCAGCTCGGCGCTTTCTCCCTATGGTTCTTCTTTCACGAGGGGGTACCTTGCGCGAAGCTCCCGGTCGTCAAACCTGGACACCACCTCCTTAACAGCGTTAAGGACGTTGTGCCACCCAACGGCCGCAGAATCAGCAAGGTTGACATAGAACTGGTCGAATGCTTTGTAGTCTTCCATGGCCTTCTCCGCCTTCTTCTCGGCCCATTTCGCCGCCTCATTGGTCGTCTGGGCATCCCCTTGAACGTGTCTCTTTACTTCCACATGGCATCGAAGAGCTCGTTGACTTCACCGACCTAAGTGTAGAGATCCGGGTTAGACTCGGTGAGGGGCCCGGTGAGACTCCTTCAGCCTCGTGGCTTTCACGCCCTCCGAGACCAGCCTCGACTTGAGGGAGACAGCGTTATTGTCGGCCTCCTTCAATTTGGCAAGGAGTTCTTCCTCACGCGAAGATGTCTCCCCGACCTTTTATATTGACGGGGCAACTTCCTCGGCCTCCATGGCGGCTAAAAGGGCGCAGTGTTGAAGGACCTACAGAAAAAAGAGGCAAACGACATTCGTCAGGGACTAAAATAGAGGGAAAAATACCTGGAAAATTTAAGGAAAGATCACCAACCTGAACGCCCTCCTGTACTATCGCCGCAGCCTGGGCTTTCATGGTGCCCCGAGGTATCTTGGCCCCCGCCACTTTCTCCATGTTCGCCAGCAGGCTGTCGGCCATGGAAAGCCCCGACGGCACCTCGATGCAGAAGTCACCCTCCTGCATGTGTATCCCTACCGGAGGAGACCGAGAAACCACCTTCTTGAGTCTCTTAGCCGAAGACTCGGCAGAGGAAGGCCCCCTGATCTCACCCGGGGAGCCTATTCCCGGGCATGTTTTTGCCTTCCGCTCCTGTGCTCCTCCAAGACAGGCGGAGCGACGGTAGCCTTCGCGGAAGGACCCTGACGGGGCTCCACGCTCGGCGCAGGCTTGGACAAGCTGCCGCCGCCGCCCTTCCTTCCCCACACCTTGGCGTCCAAGGCGGCCATGATCTTTGATCGATCCATGGGCTCTGCGAAAGGAAACAAAAGAAAGGGTTAGCAACAGAAATGGCAAACTATGCTAAGTCTAAATTGATCGGCGAAGTCCTAACTTACTTATGAAGCGAGCTGGACTGAGTCCCGCCCATCTCAAAGCGTGCTCGAAAAGAAAGGTGCCAGCATGCTAGATCGGCTCCCACCGCGACACGACCCCCGCCTCAGGGGCGTTTGACTGCTTGGCCCTTGGGCAATCTGCCATGTGCCACTTGGTGGACACGGGCTGCTCCTATCCCTTCGTAGGGCCGACGAACACAAACTTCTCCTTCCACTCATGGATGGAAGAAGGGACAACCACTACCCCGACCCGGCCGTCCTATCCTTATACTTTTTAAAGGAGAAGTAAACCCAACTTAGCTCATCCTTACAAGTACCTGGGTGATTCTTATAGCAGAGGAAGGATAGAAGAAGGCCTAGGCTAAAGTGGATCTGATCAATTTTTAACCGGACCAGGAACCCGAGGAGAATCCTCCACGAATTCGGTGCTAGCTGTCCCTGGAAAAGTTGGAAACAATGAAGGATGACACAAATCTCGAATGAAAAGGGCAGACACATCCCTACTCGGAACGCTTCTAAGTACAGAGCAATCTCATTGCCCTGTACCTGGTCTGCCCTTTTATCCTTCCTGGCCAGACGGAGCGAGTAGCCAGAGGGAATATGGAAACGAGCCCAGATATTGGAAAGCTTGTCTGAACTGTTCAGCATCGAGGCCACGTCATGGGTATTCTCGATACGCACCTTAGGGCCCTTTTGGCCCCCGACGACGAAGAACAAGGGAATCGCCGCCCCTTAGGGGCAAACACGACGCGAAAGATGAAAAACTTTCTTGGCTTTCAGAAGCCGAGAAAGACGAAGACGACCCACTAGACTCGGCTTCAGATGTTGAAGCCTCATCGCTTGACTCAACCCTAACTACATCTATTAAAATATCAGAGGAAGACATCTGACCTGATTCAAGAGAAGAGTAGCTGAAGATGGATTTTGACTGGGGATCCGACCTAAGAGATGAAGCGCCGAGCAATCCTCAGACAACAGAAGACAAGCAAAGCAAATGTGTTTCTTAGGGATAGGCCTCCCCTATTTATACACTCAGCTAAGGCCATCCAACGGTCCAGATACGCTCCCACCAGAACGAAGCGTCAGCGCCCCATAGTCCCGATGGCGCCACACGGTAACCAACCATTGGGCGCTTCTCCCTCATGCGGATCCAACCGGCGGAAACAACGTCTCACGATCCGCCATCCAATTACGGCCACGCGGCACGAAATCGACAGCCCGAACAGACAAACCGACGTCTCCATTATGGCGCCACCCTTGCAGTGATCCGATGATGTCATCAAGAATACGCGCGAAAATTAAGGTGCATAGTAAAACGCCACGTGGACTCGGAGGTCGAAGAGACGCGGCCGCCAGACGCCAGGTCGTTCCCGGACAATCCACCACGAAGAATCCTCGGTACCCATCTGAGCAGAGAAAGCCGAGCAGACACTCTCGACCCGACCTGTAAATGGGTCGGAACGAGAGTGGGGGCTAATGATGATGCTCATAAGTGGGAATTTCCCGAATCACGACACGTAGCAGATGGCGTGTCATCCACGTAAGCCCGCTAGATTTCTTAGGGATATGGAGCTGGAATAAGTATGATGCATTGGGAACATTCCTCTGCGTCTCACCTCCGAGGTTGGACCCGACCTTTTATAAGACCTCCCGAGAGTACGTTCACCCTTCGGCTGACTGCAGCCAATAGCTCATCTCTGAGCTATCCTATAGCTGAGACTTCTCTACTCACTTGCTCGTCTCCGGGCTATCCTATATCTAAGGTTCCTCAGCGTCCCTATTTGGCCGGGAGCATGGAGCCCGAGTACCCCTGTAACGGCTCTATATATCTTGTAACGACGAGATCTCCGCCGCTCCATGTCCTGCATCCCACGCTAGCGTATCTCGCCATTAATGAGCGTATCTCGCTATTAATAAGCGTATCCCGCTATTAATAAGCGTATCCCACCATCAACGCGAACGTGACGCAGGAGTGTAACGGACGGCGAGAATCTCACATCGGCTCACTCCATACGACTGCTATATAAACCCCTCTTCTAGATGACTTGGGTATGTTGAACTCATTCCAATACGCCGCTACTCTGACCGAATATTCCTCGGTAATTACTTGATCGTCGGAGGGTCCTACGGTGGTTTCCCACCCTGGGACTTCCCTTACAGTTAGCTCAACGTCAATAACGACCAACAACCCATTGAGATCCACACGCTCAACCCACGTCTCAAATCTCAACTGTTTAGCACCGCTGGGAACAAGATCGATGGAGGACAACATCTGAGGGAGATTCCGATCTCCATCAGTGTAAATCTTGATTAAAAAGATATAGTAGACATTTGCAGATTTCGCTCTGCCGGGGACTAACCATACGATAGGTGAACCTCGTTAACAAATCCCTCTCTTGTTTGTGTTTGATTACTTTTCTTATTCCCGCACTTTAATTTATTTGTATCTTTCGTTGTCTAATTACATGATTGTTTGTCGTGAACAATATTTCGTATATCGACTGAACTCCCAACAACTGGTATCAGAGCCGGATTAAAGAACCTAGGGTTCTTCAATTCTATGATCTAGGTCAACGGTATGTAATAACAACTATGTCCTCTTCCCCACTTTCTTAGATCGTCGTTTTGAAGGCATGGGTTCGGATCAAGGGAGAAGTCAAGTTTGCTGCGACACAGACAAAAGATGGCAGAGGATAAGATAAGAATCTAGAAATTCAATGGTCACAATTTTGATTGGTGGTGCATATAGTTGAATAACTGCCTATACCAACAAGATCTGTATCTTCCGTTGTTAGGAGAAAACCCCAAGAAGATGACCGATGAGGAGTGGAACCTTTTGGATAGGAAAACCCTGACGATGATCAGATTTCCGTTGACTCCGCAGGCGGCCTTTAATATCTCAAAGGAGAAAACAATTAAGGCGCTAATAACGACGTTAGAAAAGTTGAAGATGAGATTCGAGCCCTACTATTCCTATGTTCGTTGCCGAAGAGTTAGGAGAACCTAGTGATGGCAGTTAGCAACTCTATTTCAGGGATTCTCACGTTTAATGATGCGGTGAGCTGCATATTAAACGATGAGATACGGAGAAAGGCCATGAGTGGGAGTTCAGGAACATCTGCACATTCGGTGGAGAATTGCGGCAAAACGATGGAAAGCAAGTCTAAAAGCCGAGGAAAATCTCAAGGAAAAATCTAAGGCGCCTGTTAGAATTGTGGAAAGAAGGACTGCAGAAAAAGTAAATGCAGACTTCCAAAGAAAGGCTCAGATAAGAAGGCGGATGAAAAGAAAGCGAATGCGGTGTCTACACAAGAACAAGAGAAATAAGGTCTTTGTCTATCGGCAAGCGAGAACACAAAGGCGGACACTTGGTTCCTAGATTCAGGGGCATCTTTTCATTGCACTTCGGGCAGACATCACTTCAGCGAGTATATTCAGGACGACCTTGGACATATGACGGTGGGAAACGGTCAATCGTGCAAGATCGTTGAAAAGAGGATGATCATCTTGCAACCGTCAGGAGGTGGTCAAATCAAATTGAAGAATGCTCATCATATTCCGGATTTAAGAAAAGCTTGATTTCCACAAGTCAGCTAGACAACGAAGTGCTTATTACGACGTTTGGGAATTCTCAACGGAAGATTTCTAAAAGGTCGTTGGTGGTCGCAAGGGCTATGTTGAGCGGTTCGTTGTACACATTCAGTGGAAGAAGCGGACGCTCGGTTGCATTAACGGTAAGTTCGGAAACAGATTCAGAGACTCATTGTAGCATAAAAGATTGGGGGCACCTCAGCGAGAAGAACGTGAAAATTCTTCAAGCTAAGGGGATTCTTTCGGGGTTAAAAAGGTGGTGTTGGGGTTTTGCGAAAGCTGCGTTTGTGGGAAGTAAAACACGATTGGATTTCAAATTGGAGGCGTAGCGAAGAAGACCAAGAAGTTGGAGATGGTGCGTATGGATGTATGTGGTCCGGCCTCGGTGGAGTCTTATAGAGAAAATCGGTACTTTATGACATTCATTGACGATGTAAGCCGGAAGACATGGGTGTATGCAATGAAAAAAGTCTGATGTGTTTGGTATTTTCAAACACTGGATTACGCAAGTAGAGAACCAAACGGGGCTGAAGGTTAAATGCCTAAAGTCCGATAATGGTGGAAAATACTACACACAGGAGTTCAAAGCGTTTTGTTCGCAAAAAGGTATTTGTTGGTTGAAAACGGCACCAGAGACGCCACAGCAGAATAGTATAGCTGAAAGGATGAACATGACGATCCTAGAGCGAGTGTGAAATATGATCTTGGATGCGGATGTGCCAAAATTCCTATGGGAAGCAGCGGTCGATACTGCTGTGTATCTGATCAATAGAATCCCAGCAAGTGCCCTTGATGAAGGCATTCCAGAAGAAATTTAGTTGGGTAAACCGATCAACTATTCACACCTCAAAATATTTGGCTGTATTACATATTCTTTGATTGATAAGGCGGAAAGGGATAAGCATGACTCCAAGTCTAAGAAGTATGCTTTCATCAGGTATGGTGGAAACGAGTTCGGATATCGGTTGTGAGATTACATAAGCAAGAAATTAATACGAAGCCGGAACGTTGTTTTTGATGAGCAGCACTTGTACAAAGAAGAAAAACAAGCCAAAGATGGTACGGTATCTGAGTTCATAGAGTTAGACGGAACTCAAGAGAGCAATCAGGTGCCTACTAGTGGAAATCAAAACATGGAGGAGACTACAGTATAGGATCAGGTTCAAGAACATGATGATGACCATGTTCAGCAATCAGATGCACCAGTTCTGAGAAGATCTACACGAGATAGAAGGTTACCTGAAATACTTGTGACCGACTTCGTTTTGTATACAGATTTGGGAGAGCCCGAATCCCTTGAAGAAGCAACAAGTGACAGTGCTAGAAAGCAGTGGGAGAAAGCTATGGACGAGGAGATGGATTCTTTGAAAAAGAACTGTACATAGGACCTAATGAAGCTGCCCAAGGATCGAAAGACGTTCCTGAATAAATGGGTGTACAAAATTAAAGATGAGACTGATGGTGTGAAGCGGTACAAGACTTGCTTGGTAGTCAAGGGATATGCGCAAAAGTAAGGAATTGACTATCAAGATATATGTTCCCCTATGGTGAAGATGACATCAATTCGGGCGATCCTCGGTATTGTGGCGGTGGAGAATTTGTATTTAGAGCAGTTGGATGTGAAAATGGTGTTCCTTCATGGAGATTTAGAGGAGGAGATTTATATGATGCAGTTACCAGGATACAAGGTAAAGGGGAAAGAAGAGACGGTATGTAGACTGCAAAAGGGCTTGTATGGCTTCAAGCAAGTTCTTAGGAAGTGGTATCTCAAGTTCGATCAGTTCATGTTGGAGACGAGATTTGTACGCTGTGAATCAGATCACCGTGTGTACGTTCAAACTTTTAAGGATGAAGACTACATCATTCTATCACTTTATGTGGATGACATGTTGGTAGCGGGTCCGAATTTCGAGAAAATTCAGAGTCTGAAGAAGATGATGACTGAAAAGTTCTCTATGAAGGATTTGGGAGCGACCAAGCAAATCTTAAGCATGAAAATCGTGAAAGATAGAAAGTAGCGAAATCTGTGGTTATCAAAGGGACTATATCGAGAAGGTTTTGAGGTGGTTCAATATGAACAAGTCAAAACCAGTGAGTACGCGCTTAGCGAAATATTTTAAACTCATGAAGGAGTTGTGCCCGATAACTCAGTAGCAGAAGGACGAGATGGCAAGAGTACCTTACGCATCTGCGGTGGAGAGTTTGATATATGCGATGGTGAGTACGAGACGTGATATTACACATGCAGTAGGAGTTATTAGCAGGTATATGCAAAACCCGGAGAAGAGGTATTGGAATGCAGTGAAGTGGATTTTGAGGTATCTTAGGGGTACATCTAGTCACTATTTATATTTCGGGGGTGGCTCTCTAAAAATGCAAGTATACGTTGATGCGGACTATTCGGATGATCGAGATAGTAGGAAGAGCACAACGGGGTATGTATTCACAGTTGGAGAAATATCAATGAGTTGGATCTCTCAATTGAAAAAGGTGGCGGTATTGTCAACTACAAAAGCCGAGTACGTGGCAATCACGGAAGCCAACAAGAAGATGATATGGTTATAAAGGTTACTCGAAGAGTTGGGTAAGAAGTAAGACTTCAACACCTTGTGGAGCGACAATCAAAGTGCGATACATTTGGTGAAGAATGCAGTATATCATTCTCGGACGAAGCACATCAAGGTGCGATACCACTTCATACGCATAGTGTTAGAAGATGGCGAGTTAACACTGCAGAAAATCACAGGAGAAAAGAATCCGATGGATATGTTCATCAAGGTCATAGACAGAGACAAGCTAGATCTCTGTTACAAGTTGGTGAACCTCTCCATGAAAATTTGATAAGAAGAGAGTAAATAACGGAATCGTATGAAGTCTGTTACTGTTGGGAATCAAGCGGAAGAATTCTCCAAATAGGAGAATATCGAGATTTGTGATGAATTTGTATCAATATGGAGTTTGTTAAAAGTTGATGCATGTGGAGCCTATGAAGTTATTGAAGAGTGACGGCATATGGACTTAAATCTAGCATATGGATGGTTGTTGATTAACAAAGAGTGACACCACACATTGCCTTAAATCCAAAACATGGGCTATTAAGGTTTGATGGATTAATCAACGAAGACTTTAAGAACGAAGTCTTTGGCCAATTAACGCGCAGCATGCAGACAAGCAAAAATCAATCCATCCAACAACAAGAAGCCTTATTAAAGCATGAGGCAGAGACTTGTTTTAGGCAAAGGTCTGCATCTTATTTTTGCAGATACCGAGAGAGGGTTTTTTAATTCCTTGAAGTCTGTGACATGAATCTGTATTGAGAGGCAGAGAGATTTGTATAGAGAGAGTTGAGAGAATTTTTTTAGGATTGCTATTGGTGTAAATCTTAATTAAAAAAATCTAGATTCCGCTCTGCCGGAGACTAACCATACAGATCGTTCTTTCGTTTGTGTTTGATTACTTTTCTTATTCCCGCTCTTTAATTTATTTGTATCTTTCGTTATCTAATTACGTGACTGTTTGTCGCGAGCACCGTTCCATATATCAACCGATCTCCCAACAAGTTTCTCACCGTCCCCTCTCTATGGATGCTATATTCTTCGCACTTGATTGTTTGGGGAAATGACCTACTGCTGTTCGACAATTGCCATTACCAAGAAAAGGTTGTGATATATAGGTTACCGGAGAGCAGAGGATTCTTGATGTGGCAGAAGATTTAACGGAACATGAAAGCTGAATCTGTTTCTGAACCCTGGGGCAGCCTGTCAAATTGTCGGAAGCGATCTCCATGGCTGCCGAGGGAACACAATTTACTGTGTTTCTTGGTTTGCATTTAATCATTCCCTAAGGGAGCTGGTCTTTATCTATGGCATAGAAGATAAAACCGATGAGCTATAGCCGATGATGTGGAAATAGACGAGGACTTGAGAAAATGCCTGTGGTTTTCTCCAAGACCGTGCTAGATTTCGGGTTCGAGGAATTCGACTTCTGGTAATGTGTAAGTAACCCTTTTGACCTCTACCTTCCTTTTGTAATCTATGTAGCGCTCATAGTTATACAAGACTCAAACAGTAGTTCCTTTCTTGCTAGAAACATTTGCCAATGCATACTCTTACCAAATGAAGAGATTGATATATATGGACCTAGGTAGAGGAGAAGACCCTAACCTTGCTGGCATGATCTTTAATTATGTTCTTCTTAAAACTTTCTTTTTAACTCTTATTAATCCCGGAAAAAAAAACGATTCCCTCCTGCTTTGCTTTCCGCTTTCCAAGACATTGTCATGTATTTTTGAGTTGTGAAATTGATATTTACCTTTTTCACCGAAAATGATGTGTCAAGTTGTCAATACTTGATAATGGGACCTGTGATCATTGTTATTCATTTTTCTCTATTGACTATTGATCTTGAAATTTCACATATACTGCTTCCATGCTAGTCATCAACATTTACTAAACACATTATGATCGCTTATAGCTTTATTTCTTCATAATTTTCGGAGGATATAGAAAGGGACAGAGAACGATATGAGTGGTTAAGCATTATTATTGTCATCTGATTTTAAGAAGAACTGTATCAGTTAGGATCAATTGACGAAGCATCATATATATATAAAAGTAGTAAGAGATTTGGCTATGTGTACTTGGATTAGAAGTAGGGATCAACTTTAATCACAGATGTTAATATCATCGGTTTTTATTTATTTTCCCAGTTAAATTATTCGTTACAAATTTTTATTTGCTCCTGGTTTTACAAAAAATGACCACATGGTCGCTGTTCATTTTACTTTCAGTTTTGCGTGTTCGAGGGCATCAGGCTAATGAGGGAGAGAAGAAATCAAGCAACATACTTCAAGAATTTTCCATACTTAATTCCCTTAAACTTGCCATATTATATAGGTGCGGATATTAGTTTCTGATATTTCTGAACAATTGCGATTTTTGACCATGATATTGTGATTTGGGTTTCTCTAGATACTCAAGTACTAAAACAGTTCAGGGTTGCAGGATTTTTATTTACATCTGTAATCTGCATGTACAACTTCAACCTACATTGGACTGATGTTGGCATGATCATATAGTTGTACGATTTAGATCTACTACATTTAATCTTGTTTCCCATTTACTATCAATTCTGCAACACTATAAGAACGAATTTATCGAAAGTGTACACGCAATTTGTTTCCGCAAAATTACGAAAATTATTCGCAGGGGTAAATATGTCTGAATCAAACCTTTTATTTCATCAATATTTGTGGGCCTGGAAGCTATCCCATCTTGCTGATTGACGAATAGAATAGATGAGCTTAGTTGATAAGATCGTCGAGGCTGGAAGCTATCCTTGAAGAAACTCTAGCTGGGGATCTGCAATTACAAGGAAATCATTTGAATCTTAAATTTTAAAAGATCTCTATGATCATAAGTCTGGTCTGTTGAGTATGGTATTTTTTTCTCTCTCATTCACAGTAAATGAGCTTGTAAGGCAAAATTTATGTCAGATAGGTTGCAAGTTTGAAATATACAGCAAAGATAAAGAAAAGAAAAGTGTATATTTTTCATATATAGAATTTATGCATGCATGCATGCAAATCTTTTAAATGGTAATCTATTACATATATACTAGCATATACACTACTAATTTTGCAGTTCTAATAAAAAGGAAAATTAGTTTCATGTTTTTCTAGGAGTTCTTTTCATTTATTTGTGATGATAATTGTAATGAAATGAATTATAGGTATTGCTCATACCTGCTAATCATTTTTTTCCTCATAGCAGATCTGTCATTTTTGACATTCATACTCAAGAATACATGCTTCTGCAAAATGAATACATCAAATTGTGCGACACGTAGCCGTGACCACCCTAAAAATTTTGGGATAAAGGCTTAATGCAACCATCAACATACCCAACTTAGGAGGACTTGGTCTACAAAGCAATTTTTAAGTTGAGAATTCAGGACTTCATTCCAAAACTTTTGGATAGGCAAAATATCTTCTGTTATACAATGTGCTAAAAATAAACAAGGTCTAAGGGTAATCTTATTTTAAGAAACATCACATTGAAATCAGACCACTGATAATCCTTAATAAGCCAGGTTTCAAGATTAATGTAATCCATAGCCAAACCCCATGAAGCAATATACAAGACTTTGATTTACAAGGCACTTTGATGTCATATAGACCCAGTTGAAGGCATACACCTCAAAATGAAAGAAACCTTTATGCTGCTACTGCTACATAGAATGCCATATTCTGAGCTTCGGTCGCTTAAATTAGATGATTATAGCAATGGATTCTGAGCTTCGATTGCTTGAATTAGAGATAGGATCACGGCATGCATTAGAAGCTGAGAATTCAGGACTTCTTTGAAGATCCGAAACCTCCAAAACCCATCAAGGCCGCGACATCTGCATCCAGCTCAGCTTCATCTTCCAATGCCTTCTCTTTCTGAAATCAGCAATTCAATTAATGAAAACCCAAGATCACAGGATGTGCTAATTTTGGACTGGAAAAAACAAAAAACCTTGTGCCTTTTGTAGATGAAACATGGATCCTTCAGTGTACTACTTGCTTGTATCAAAAAGATAGTTCGAAACTGTGAAAGAATTCAACTAGCAATTAATGTGATCTTTTACTTTTACAAATAGGGAAAAGCCTTTGCTGGAACAACTTGACAATAGCTGAAAATTTTAGTGTCGGCTAGTAGACTGAAATTCGAGCCAAATAGACTGGAATTCACCATGTGAAACTTATTTACAACTAAACTTTGAAAAAGAGAGATGCTATTGAACTTGTACGTCAGAATAATCTATAATGAAACTCCCCATTGAAACGTATATTTATGCATTCGTACATCACATTATGTGCACAATAGCTTCAGTGACATTGTATCGGTCTAAATGATGGATAACTCCCTTGCATTTTGAACTTTCATCTCATTATTCTGTATATATATACTTTTCTAGCATCAACACAGGATACAAAACCAATGTAAAGGGTATACTGCGCTAAAATATCCTAAACTATCATGTTTGTCACTAAAATCCCTTAGAGTTCTTTTGTTACAATAAAATACCTTATGAGGGTATTTACTTTAAAAAAAGCTCCCTTAAGAAACATAGTTTAACGTATTTTACTGCAATAGTAAACTTTAAGGTAATTCAGTGAAAACCCATAATAGTTGCAGGTAATTTAGTGTAATTTATCCTAAATTATACTTTATCAATTAGTATTGTCAAAAATCCTCAGTGTAGCTCCTTGTGGTATAAACCAAAATATAAATGCTATATAATGCTCTTCGAAAACTTGAGATCAATCTAAAGATTTCGATAACACCATAGGTAGCCTGAACCACAATCATGGAAATTAATGGTCATGGTTATGTATGTGAATATAATACATTAATTTACTACTCAAAAGATCAAGTTGATGTATCTAGAAAATCATCATGTTTGGTACCATAGCCCTGAGGTAAACATGCAGGAAAAGCAAGTATTTTCAGTTTCAGCAAAAATCTGAGATTTCACAATATGAAAAGTATCAACTAAAATAAGGCTCAGAAAATTAAGTAGATATTCTAACCTTCTTTTCCTTCTTCCTTTCTCGACGTTGTCTCTTTCGTTCTTCCTCCTCTTGCTGTTGCTTTAGTATTCTCTCATCAAAATCTGAAACCAAAAGAAGAGTTATCAAATTATTTACACGAAAACATTAAGAAGATGCCTCATTTCTTATGATCAATTTGAACATTGTTTGATGATTAATTACTTACACATAACATCGTATTGTGTCTATAACCAACCCCATTTTGATTTTAATGGGAAAAGGCTAAGACAAATATGATGAATCCGCATTGAACTCATTAACAAGTTACTGTGAGTCAGAAATAACTTGATAAAAAAATTGATGCTAGGAGGTAAAGGACGACTTTATTTCTTTACCTTGCTCAGTGAAGCTGCCTGGGACTTTCCGCTTCTTAAGACTCTCGAATCGTTCTTGCACCTGTGGGAAAAAATATACAAATTTGAGTAGAATTGACAAAGCAACAAGCAATAGTCAGAATGAGAAATGCATGTTCAGTTCGCCATTGATTATGATTTGGAACATCTAAAATTGAATACAAAAATCATCTGCATGGCAGGATATCTAAATATAGACCCAAACAATAGTTATGGCACCTAGCATACCTTTTACCAAAAATTAATGAGTTTTGACACTTTATGTTTCTCGCTTATGCATCAACCCATGATTAACTATAAATGGCATATTTATCGTTCTTGTAGTCAGGCGTTTGGAAGTTGAACTAAGAAACTCCACATTGATAATAGTCTAAACACCCAGAACACACAGACCTCAACAATCAAGACGAACAGGAAACAACCCATTGTACAGGCATGAAAAAAAGAAATAATAAATATAATAATAACTCATTTTAAGTTTGAACAAAAAACGCGGTCTAAAGATCATTGGTCAATTTCAGTGGCCCAGGGATTTGGCATCATAGCATCTCAATTTGTGTATGGGTATATTGCTATCCAAACAAGCATTTATCTTCCTTGATTAAATCATTTAATTATTTTGATGACCCGGTCACGTACAACTTGCATGTAAAACAATCAGAAAGGTTACCTGTTGAAGAGATGCTCGCTCAACCCGCATTGACATACCCAAAGCCCTCTGATCTGTTCATCATCAAAAAACCATCAAAGAGTCCAAGGCATCAACATAACTATTATAAGTGAGGGAGCAATAACACATAGTTGCATGAAAGAAATGAACACCTACGTTTCTTCCCATTGATATGGTCCAAATAGTTCGCTGAATCTTTTACCACGCACTCACAAACTGAACAATAGTATCCAGCCTGGAATATAGAAGATTTGAATGGTGAATGCTAGTAATGAAGTATCGCATGTATTACGGTACAAATATAAGACTTTTATAGCATCTTGATAACTTTGATGGTGTTAATTCTTTGCAGCTTCTTAACAAAGTTAACTTACATTTGACATGAATAGAACAGTCACGTGCTTAATTTTAAAAAAATGAATAAGCATAGCAATTCTGCAGTTTTTAAATTTTCATCATCAAACAACTCCAACTGAACCAAAAATGTTTAAAAGTTCCAATAACTGCTTCAAATTCATCAATAAACGCCTTCACCTGAACTATGTTATTTATTTTCACGTTTTATCTCCATGAGATCCATTTAAAAATAGGAGTTTACACCTTTAACTCCCCCAAAAATTACCAGTTATCCTATTAAAAGCCCGAGCTCGGTACGTTGCCTTTTAACCCACCTACCCCACCCCCACCCCCAACCATAAAAAACTCTTAAGCTACTCCAGTCGGACCTCTCTGGCTGTTTCCATCCATCAAATCCTTTTTGTCTAAACCCTATTAAAAAAAATTACCCTAAAAACTTAGCTGTAATATTATCTTCCACGGTCTACATAAAAAATCTCTTCAACTTCAAAAAACTAATCTTCCATCTCTGATCTTTTACCTCCAATATTCCAAAAACCTGTGATCCATCTTTCATTTCTTACTCTCTCTCCCTAGAAACCCTGAAACTCCCACAATTCCTTCTACCATTTCATCATATACCTCCATAACTCTAAAACCCCAGCACTTCCTCTCAATTCTAATCTTATATGTTCAATAACCTTACAAGAAACCATCGCTCTTCTATTTCTTATTTCCAACCTCCAAGAAACCTTAGTCCCTTTACAATTGCTCATCTTTTACATCCAATAACACTAAATATTAACAATTACTCTTCCATTTCCATCTTCTACCTCAATTAATTCTAAAAAGCCTAAATTCGTGCTCCTATTATCATCTTCTATCCCAGTAACCTAAAATCCTATAATTCCTCTCCTATTTTTATTTATGTTTATAAAACCCAAATACTTTAAGAAGAAGAAAAACCTTAGTTTATCCTAAAAACCTAAACTTGAAAGAAAAATGATATAATTAACTCACTTCTGTTGGCTTTTAACGAAACATCAAAATAATTGCTAGTTAGCTGGCTCGAGTCTAAACAAAGTAAAGAGTTTAAAGAGGATAACAAGTAAATCACAGGATTGAGGTTATTATGATAATATGAAAGTTTGGTGGGGGCTGAATTGGAAAAACCTTTTAAAATGGCCATTATATTACTTTGAAATTTTTTTTTTGTGGGGGGGAGGGGGGGGAGGGGGGGTTACATGCGCGAGTATGCGCCATGTATGCAGGTTAACATGTTATCCTATCTCGTTGTATTTAGAGACCAAATTTTGAAAAAGACTTCCAATCCATTTGCAATCTACCAGCAGTAAAATGTAGTATATATCACTTTTCAAGAAGAGGTCACACCCAAGGATCAACCATAATTTCATTTGGCCTACACTCCAAATCGGACAATCCAATTCAATAAATTTAGAAAGGAAGAAAATTGACAGAAACGTTAGAAATTTGATTCAGGAAATCTATTACGTATTACGCCCATTGTTAGGTGTCAAAAAACCAATATAGTGATTACAATGATTACTGTAACAAACGTCAAGTTATATACCTGTTGGCTTAAAGGTGCAATTGGAGTGACAACCTGCCAAAATAAGTGAGATCAATTAGAACTCAATAGATGAGCAATACAGGTATCACAACCTAGGCAGATCATAATCATCGCCCAAGATGTTTTGATATCAATACAACCAAAGTCAAAATAGTTATATCAATTTGCAAATAAGTCAAAATTGATTACTGTATATACGCAAAAAACTTTTAAATGCTGGATGGAAATGGTATCTACACTAAATTTTGGGTAATTACGGTAATCTGAACGTTTTTGTTAGTCAATTTACAAATATGATACAATTAAATTTAAACTTGATAGTTTTCACATCATTCACATGCAATATAATTAATGTTTTCCGCAAGGTTTGTCCAAGTTTATTTCTTTAAGTGCCTAGAGCATAACAAAACACAAGCAACACTAAGAACTACAAATTCTTTGGAAACCAACCAATCAAACCATCAATCCTGTATAACATATTTAAAATTTCGATGCAAATTTTTCAGAATATAAATCATCAGTTTCTTGGAATTTTCTTGTTATAAAACGGTGTAAATAAATAACACAACAAAAATTTGATATTATCGATGACTGGCATGGTGTTTAAACGCTATCCAAATTTACACAAACACAAAAAAAGAGCCCTCATACTTGATTTTCCTGAGCATAAATTTGTATGGTTCAACATACATGACAGTAATGATGAGAGTATGTTGTGGCATGCATGAAAACTAAGTTTTGCAACACCACCCAATAACAAGCATGGAACTAAACATAAGTAATTGCCAGCCCAATGTATTAACCACAAAAAATATGAGTCAACAACAACATTTGCACTTCTTGAGTTCTTTCTGACTTTAAACTTCACGGCAATGTATACGTCTTAAGTTTGTATTCATGTTTAGCAGAACCTTGCTTGAGACATGGAGACAGAACAGGCCTCAAAAAGGTCTTTTTGGCATTAATAACCATGGCAAATGCCTACAAAACTACATATGCGTGTACAATTGCTTGCATAATAAACAGGGAGGGAGGGATATATTCTTGTGTTGAATAATGCTGATCAAATATAGTTCTAAACCAATCTGTACAAAACAATTAAGTATGATGTAACTAGTAAATAGAGTCATGGATAGTGAATTATTATAGCTGAATTATTTGAAGGAGAAACCAATTGTTTTTTTGCTTAGCACCTATATGTGAATGCCTGGAATCTGGATGCAACAAAAACAAGATGTTTCAAATAAAAATGAAGGGGGGGACACACTCAACTAATATGGGGGGAAAGCAATCAAGCTGAACAACTTTCGTTTCTATTTAGATGTTTGTAGGGATTATAAAAAATTTTACGCCCAGAAAACGACAGCAAAATATTTTTCTGCAATATTAGGTATCAAATTCAGCTAGTAATAGTTCTCAAAAGTCAAAATCAACTTTCATATTTGGGGATTTTAAAGGCAAAGCGATTATGGAGTTGGAGAAGGGAAACCAACGTTTGACCCAAAAAAGAAAAGAAAAACAATATTACTAGCTATATATAACTAAAAACAGATTATCTTGACATCTTAAATTCAACAAGCTTTCTTTTGTTTAGATGAAGGAATTACCGACTACCCAAAAATCCCACTAAGTGGAAATATATCTTCACCAAGTATACACTCTATGCCTTCAGAAGAGAGACACTCTACAACTAGTCTTAAGTTCAATGGTCCTTATACAACTGAAAAAGTATCATCAACATTTGATCACTTCAAAACGAACTATAATCTGAAGGACAAACTCAACACCCAACTGACAGGAGTCACACATAGATGAATATCTAAATCACCCTTCTTATTGTTGTCACAGGTGAGCTCCTCATATCACTATTCAAGTGAATTTATTGACTAAGAATTATGTAGGTTTTGATAGATTATGGAATCCCCCACTGTTGTAGAGTACACGGGTACTTGGAGAACAGTTTAAAATAAATCCTATAAGGAAATTAAAGATAACATGCAATCAGCTTCTTCAAAAAGAAGGCCCTATAGATGGGTACGGCATAGTAAATGGTAAAACAAAGAAAATCCAGGAATGTAACATATAATTCCTTGTTGATATCATCAGTACTTGCACTATGAATACGTAATTCCAAAGCATGCAACATATCCACACCTGCACACCAATCTTTTTAACTGACCCATTAGTCGCATATTGTCAGTAGCACACTTGTACTTTTTCCAGTGCAACATAGAACTATTTAGGCGGGCGTAGAAGTAAAAGATACAGTATATCAATAGCAACACGATACCAAACAACAATTAAGAGCGTGTTATCCTCCAAAAACAGTTAAAATCTGCGCTTGCATAAAACATAACTCAATTGAAAAATCAAGATAACATGCACACTTTAAAGCTCAGTCACTTCTTTCCGTTTTGGAACATCAATTAAATAAATAAGTCTAGCATCATTATATATGAATAGAAGACTTTGATCCATACCTGGGTTTTCCCCAATCGTGATTCGAGGTCGACTTCATAGTCTCTGTGCTTCAAGGGTTTCCGTTGGACCGGCGGACCTTTCGCTGAGAAAAGAAAATGCAAGAAATATAATGCATGATCAGATTGATCTAGAATACAAATAGATTTATGAACATAAATATACAGCATCCTTAACCAAACAAAATATTAAAAAAAAAGTCAGTATACAATTATGCTTACCCTTTGGCGAAAACCTATCTTCTTCCTCCTCCTATAAAAAAACCACAACGAAATGTGGTGATTAATACATAAACAAAATGGCGGGCGCAAACATCTACTACAAGTCTAAGAGAAACCTGCTCCCTTTGACGCGCTCTCTCCAGATACTCTTCCTTGTTCCATTTTCTTCTGGAAGTATTGTCGACTCCAGCTGCCTGTGGTGCAATTGTCTTAGCAGGTATTCAATACGACGACATAAGAGAGCTGGAACAACAATAAAGTGAGAATCTTTGGTTGCGAAACTTACATTGCTTCCTGAATGAGCCATCAATATTTGGTTTTGAGCTACAATTTCTTCTACAAGCTGGGTAAAGAAAATAGCAGCATAGTAAACCTAATTTGCAGTGATTTGGTTCGATTTGAAGAGAAATTTAGATGGGCGCATGATTTGATTACCAGAAAGCGATGAGAACTAGAGGTGATTGCGATCAAATAAGAGCAACAAAATTATTGGGGAAATCGAAACGTACCGTAAACGAGAGCGAGTTTGTTCGATTGATCGAATGATTTTGGGTCTGAATATTTCAAAACTTTTGGAGGAGTGATTAGGGTTTTCGACGAGCGAGATAAATAAAGTGCGATAACAAAAGGGTATAAAATAAGAAGGCTGCAGCATTCAAAATGATAATATATTAAATATTTAAGAAATTAGGAGCCAAGGGCGTTTGGTCTAGTGGTATGATTCTCGCTTCGGGTGCGAGAGGTCCTGAGTTCGATTCTCGGAACGCCCCTATTTTTTGTCAAACTTAACAATTACACTATGTTATGCACCCATATATAAGGAAAAGGTGCTTTCGAATTTTTCATTTGGTCTTTTAGTCAAAAGGCAAAAATTGGGCTCTTGCAATAAAGGTTGAAGACAAAAACTGATCCGGTCGTTTGAAATTCTTAAAATCTATCTTTTTAAACTTATTTAAAAAATCTCTTATCTTATTAGAAAAATAAAATCCATGTTGTCTACAGTAAAAATTTCATTAACAATTGCTCAAATTATCTCAAGTCTTGACGCGATCTGGATCGCCCCAATATGTTGCCTTTTGTTGATCGGCTGATGGCGGCGATGGATGGCTGATATTGGATCTAGAGGTCGGCTGCTGAAGCGTGTGGATCTCAATGGGTTTGAGGTTGGTTGTTGCCGAGCTACCTGCAAAGAAGTCCCGGGGATTGTACCACCGAGGACCCTCCGACGGTCAAATTAGAGAGGAAATCCGAGCAGAGCAACGGCTTAGTGGAGTAAAAATGACTTACTTTAACCGTCTGAAGAAGGGGTTTATATAGCGGTGGCAGCAGGCAGGGCATGCGCGAGAATCACGCCGGCAGTTACGCTACCGACGCCACGCCCGCGTGATGAGCGGATCTCCCATTAATGGCGAGACAAGCTCGTTAATGAGGGATCGTGATGGCGCGGGGCGTGGGATGTGGCCGGCGGATATCTCGCGCATGGCGAGATTCGCGGGATGTCGGTTGCGCCTGTGAGCGGTGCCGTTGGTCGGTCGATGAGACCGAGGAAGATGACCTAGGCGGAAGAGCTCGCAGACGAACGGGAGAGCAGAGGTATCTTGGTTCTACGGTAGCCCGGAGACAAGCTGTGAGGCCGAGGAGGCCAATTGTGCTGGGGGCTCGGAGGCGAGCCAACTTTGTTGTAGGACGGACATAGGAGTGGCCTGTTTGGCCACTGTAGGTCCTTTCTTGCAAGATCTGGGACACGTCATGAGCCACGTGTCATGATCTGGGAGATCACCGATACCGAGCATCATCAAGTCTCAAATGATAAATGAAAGGGTGAGTTTCACCAAACTACTTTGAACTTCTAGTGACTTACCTTCGACTTGTTTTATTATGGGTAATCAGCCTAAACCTATTAAGCTTCAGTTAACACCCTACTAACATTGTTAACTATAAGTGTGAAGAATCTATTATTCCCTTTCACAACAAAGCATCCCTCAAATTATCTTTTGTTTCCCAATAAAACAAATCATCTCTCAACACTCTCATTTCATCATAAAATTCAAAACTAAAAATTTAAGAAAGCAAGAAAGAAATAATTAAAAAAATTATCGGAATATATAAAATCAGATAAAACAAATCTAAATAACTATTTAGAGTCATGAAAAACTAACCCGAGAGTAGATATAAGCAAAATTGATATGTACTTAGATAAATTCCATTATTCCGATCTTTATAGTAGAAAACATACGTGGTTTGCGCTTAAAATCTTAGCTTTAACTTTAAAATAAATATGAAAAAGCTGATGACGTTTCCGATGATGAAACATTGTTGGAGATAACCCAACAAATACAGTGGGAAAAAGATAAGGATGGTTTTCTTATATGTTTTTTTTACGCCATCCAAAACACATGTGCGACTCACCTGCAAAAATTCCGACACATGCTATTGTGGTGCTCGTAACCCAACAACACTTCACTCGCTCTCCCGCTTTCTTTCGATTCCGTCGCTGAAAAGAGTGCGCTTCAATGCTTCGCTCATCGCCGGCCTAATCTCAGGTGATCCAACCCCAAAATCCAAATCCTAACCCTAATTTACATCCATTATCGATCTCTTACAGCCGCTCACTCATTTCCTTGGAATTTCTCCTAGGCCGAACCCGGAGCATCAATGGGCTCATGTCAAGGTTTTGATTTTTTCCTTCAGTTTTTTATTCTGTGTTTTCTTCTTCTTTCTTTTTTAATAATTAGCTAGGGTTTATTTCACCGAGAATTGAAGTTTGCACGACATTCAGGGTTTAGGGTTTAAGAGGTCGAGGTTTGGTGGAGCCATAAATTAGGGTTTTGATTAATAAAGAATCAAGTTTGAATAAACCTTACATAGATTCTCTCTTACCTGATACTGGATTTATAGTTGCTTAAAACTTCGGATAAGAGAAAATTTTATATGATCCTATCGATCGGTTGACATCCTTCAAACTGATCCTAGAGCAGGAGGAAAGATGCAAGATTTTCCATGAAGAAAGATGATAGATTTTATATAACCTGTTAGGAAACTCAACACATTTCCAGAATTGTTTTTATTCACGACTCATAGGGGAATGCACAGCACAAAAGGTAATTACTTTTTAGTAAGATTCATGTCATGTAACTGTATCACTACGTTATATTACTTGCCAATTTGTATGCAATATGGCTGAGGAACTTACACAGGTAATTAATTCCCTGGCCATTGCATCATGAAACGGGGTTTCTCCATCAATGTTGCCTTGGCAGCACCAAACATGCACTCGAGGCAAGATGTGGTGCGGGCACAACCCTCTCAGTCTATCTCGTTCATCTTTATTTTTTGACTTGATATGTCAGTTCTCATTAGTGTGAATATAGAGCCCGAGGTTTTTTTAGCATAAGCGAATAAATAAATAAACAAACTTTTTTTTTGGTGAAGACTCCGGGTATTATTTTTCTTTGAAGAACCTGAATTACATTGTTTTGTTCTCTGAGTTGCTTCTTATAGCTTCTTCCATCACCAAGAGAAGCTTTCTTGAGTACTATCAATCACTTCCTCTTTGGAACTTCAGTTGGTGCAGAGATGAGGTGCATGTTATCTCAATCTTTAATCCTTGATCAGTTTGTGGAGCGATCCTTTTAAAAGGATCATTTTATTTGTGATTTGTTCTACCCTAAAACTTACTGCCATTTTAAAAAGAATGGTTTCTCATAAGGGATAAAATGTTCTAGCATTTACTAATCATCATATAAAACTTCCTCAGGTTTTAAAAGGAGATTAACGAACCACATATATAATACGAATCTTTGAAGCCATAATTACCAGTATCTAGCGGTAAGGATTATCCACAAGTATAATTTAGTATAAAAGTATGAATTACCCGCAAGTCCATCATAAGTATCAGTGTCTACTTTCAAATGTAACATGCTAGATCCATGTTCATATCCACTTTATATTGAGAAGCAGTCTTCATCAAACCATGGGAAGATTCCTTTCTACAGCTAATGCTTTTACTGTTTTAGTTCAAATTCTCTTAACATAGACATAAGTGCATTTTACATTATTGCAGAAGCACTACTTGATGTCCTTAATTATGATTTGTAGATCTGATACGAGTGAAAAGAAACCAACTTCTTGATGCTCGTTTGGCAACAATATTTCTCCCAAGCAGAGATATGAGGACACAGCTATGTATTCGTTTATTTGTGACATTTGATACTTTGACATGTCAGTTTCTAAAGTTTGCGGTAAAGTTTCTAATATGAAAAGAAACATGGTTCTTGAAGTGTAAACTAATAACGCTGTGTTACGTTACCATGATTTATTAATAAAAGAAAGCATATTAGAATAGTTGTTTGCAAGTTACTTAGGAAAATAAGGTAAATAGGTAGAAAAGTGTAAACATGCTTGGAGATGGGGGTGCGCCTGTAATGTCCGAAGGAGAAATATCCTATCTTCAGTGTACATACTTTTTGAATAATAATAATTGGAAAGTTCAGATTGTGTTTTAGTAAAATAAGGAGAATTTCTTCCTTGAACTAGAAGCAGTCTCCATCATGAAGCAGCTGACACATCTCAAGATTTTATATTATTGCTCTGATTAATTTTACTGTGTTTGTAACCTAGTGATTGTATTTGGTGCTATGTAGGAACATTTACACCATCCCATCTTCTCACAGAATACCTACTACAGTACAATGGGTGAAGCTGCATACTGCTATGTATTCACAAAAGCAGTCATTGGAATTTCCAAGACAGGCAATTGATGTGGTTGAAACTTTGAAGACGTCACTGCCTACTACATCTGAAGATGACGATGAATTTAATGAATTGGGTCCTTCAGTTTCTGGAGGTAGTGACTCAGCTTCTAATTTGGCAAATGAAAGCCAAGGCATCACAAGTACTCATGAAAATATAATTTTCTCCCTATATTCTTCCCGCTCTTGAATATTAGCTAAATTTGTTGGGTATAAATTATATCTTAGCTAGAACACAAAGAATCTTCTCTTTGATAATTACAAGGCGAGTTGTGCATATTGAGAATTTACACGGCTGGTTGATAATCTTTGTGCTTTACATCTTGTATAATTCATCAAGTCAAAATTTCAAAAGTTTTGAGTTTTTTTTCCTATTCATTTTAATGTGTATTCTACGGTCATCCATAATGAGAATTCAATTACTACTGCATTTCACCTAATTCCAATACACAGTTATTAATATTTAAGTCTTATAACTCATGGTTCATGTCGTGGAGTTAAATTAATACAATAACACTGAATGTGCACTTTATAAGGTCTAAACTCTTGGTTTTATTAACTCTTTTGCAGGCACTACATTTTTTTATTTTTTTATTTCTTGGCATTTAGGTTAGTGTTTGGTTTTCCATTTGGCTGGCGCACTCTCTACTACTAAGAGTTTGGGAAATTTCTTCAGTAAGAATTTTGCTCAACTTGATATCACAGGATTTGTACATGATCGGAGTCTCTTTTCTCTGAATTGGTACGAAAGCTTTGTTTGCTTTGATGTAGCGCCAAATGCCAATAGTGATTTTCCTATGAATAAAAACTGTTTTTTTGTTTCTCAGAAAATATAAGTTCCTCCGACAGTATCCTATGTCAGCTGAACTGTTGCACACTGTTATCCATGAAAGCAATGGAATAAAGCATACAGTTATTATCAGTGATATTTCAGTTTGTGAAACACACTGTTTTCATTATTTTACCCATTCAACTGAATTTACAGGAAACCAAAGCAATAAGATAACAAATTCTTTCTTCAACTTTTCCTTATTCTGTGATAACATACAACCAAACTGACACTTAAATGAAATATCCTGCAATACTTTAAGATTCCAGCTTCCATTACATCGGATGTTTATTGATCATCTTAAGAGCACCACAAAAACTTATCAGGAGCAAGACCAGTGTGGTCCAGGTACTCACTTCCACGTCAAAGGACGAAAAGATACTTCAAGAAGCAGGAAAAAGGCTCGAAAACAAAAGTTCACTGCTAACGATAATCAAAATCACACGTCCTCTCTATCCATTTCAATTGATAACATACCCCCAAGCATCAGCCCCCTAGAACTAAGGGAGGCAATTTCAGTTTATGGAGAGATGGACTCTCCAACTATCATGTCAAATTCAAAGTAAAAAAAACTTTTCAACTTTTTGTTCTGCTTCTACTCTAATCATATGTTATGGAGTTTTTTTTTCTGCGCAGAGCTTGGAATCGAAGAAAGTGGCACTTGCTGCAAGATGGATTACACTGATATACACTCTGAATGCATGTCATATGGACATGTGCTAGGTCTTGCAAGGGCTAAAGTCGATGCAGTTGATGTGGTGTTCAGAGTTGAGGATATGGCAGTCTCACAGAATACAGTGAAACAGTAAGCAATCTGACTCTCTTTTATTTCACATTATCTTGTTAGAATTTTGGCATTTGTAAATTGATGTGTGCATATTACCTGCATGATGAAAAAACCAAGCATTTATCTCAAACCTCTGGAGTCGGCATTGTGAACCCTGTTTTTTAATTAAGCTCACCATCAACTCAGCGAAATCAACAACTACCATATCTTCTCTGATTGGCTCCACCTATGTTCCAATAAAGTGTTGCGTTTATCTGTCTATTCAATCGGTTCTTTTGCATATTAATTATCAATTTGCCACTCCTATCAACTGCTGCACTTAGAATCCTTTGTTGTAGATGTCCAAACCATTTTATGGTTCTGTCTCATTCTATCCTCAAAGGGTACTACCTTTAACATCTTTAGGATGAATTCATTTATTATATTATCTACTGGAGTTTTACCATTCTCCATGTCACCATTCTAATTGTTCTATGATTGTTGTATTTATTTTCTAGGACTTATTTCCGAATTTTGTCCTTATAGAACAATATCTGTCTTATTAACTTACATAAATTTTCTACAATTTCATAGTTATTTAACAATCACATAATACTTAGCATTTCTCCATTTTAACTATCCTGCTAATGCACATTCTTCTCAATCTCAAGTAACTAAAATGATCACTCCTAGCTATTTCTTGCCTATCAATCTCAAATGCACATTCATTCTTTCTCCCGTCGTTCTAAACTTACCGTTAATCTATTATGCTTATTTTTTTGTGAAAAGGAAGGGATGCAAGATAAATATTTTCCAAGTGTTCATCCATCTCAATATTACTCCCGTCTAATTGGAAACTATAAGTAAAACTAAACATTGTGGTAAAAACTATGACCGAGTGTTGCAGCCAAAGAATTGAAATTCATAATGATAGCTTCAAAATGTAGTACAATCTCTAATTTGTTGTCGCAAAAGAGTGTTGTTAACTCAACCTTATAAGCTGTTTTATTTTCGAAACTTTAGATCATTCATACTACAAATTTATGGCCGAAGATGTCAGGTCCTAATATTTCTGTGTTTTTTTAACATTCCAGTCTGAACGATGTTTGGTCAGTATGAGTTAATGAAGATGAAAAGACATCAGTCAAGACTTGAAAATTATTTCTCTTGATTGCTATGGCAACAGAAAAGTAATTACCTTTTTGAAATTAAAAGCTCTGCAATGTAACAACCATGAATGCTTTTTCCCAAACTATATTTTATTCACTTTTTTCCTTTCATCACTCTTGCTGTCCTTACTGTCTTCATTGATATTCGCTTAAGATGCTTAGGTAGCTGTCTTTAAGAGTAGCTGTATCCATTTCCCTCTTCATGACGTAGTTTGCCTTAAACAAACTTTCCTATTGGATAAAATTTTGGTCAGTTTTTTGTTTTTTTGTTTTGTTTTTGAAGACTTGCATTATTGTTTGATGATAGGTAATAGTGTAAATTGGGTCAATATTTTCTCTGTTTGGTCGGATGGTAATAGAGACGGAGCATTTTATATTTGTATTTTTCCATGTTTAGTTAGCAACACGTTAACCGGAGTAAAACTACAAATTTAGTAAAGAACCTTAGAAAAATGCTGCAATTAAGTGATTGGAAAATTGTAAATCGACTGCCAATTGCAGTGAGAAAAGGCTGCAAATTTTTGCACCAAAAAAGCATGTATAGGTCACCAGATTAGTTAGGCTCCTCCCACTTTTGCTTGAATAGCATAGTAGGGACTACCCTTTCTTTACAAACCTGCAATTTTAACCCTCTAGTTTTAGAGGCGTTATTGTTTCCATTAAGTTCATTGTTTTCTTTCCAGCATACGCCTACACTTATTTCATAATTTCTGTTATTGTTTCATTAGCGGTTCACAATTAATATTTTTATTGAGTGGTATTTAGAAATAAAAATTTGACATAAACAGAAATAATCAGTGGCCTTGAAAGTAAAGGCAAAGTGCATAATTTAAGAAGGGGTGGTTTCCTTCTAATTGGGCAAAAGTGAGGGAGGTTTCCTGCAATTTACCCAAACAATATATTTATTTTCTAAGCTGTTCATAATCCCATTGTCCTGATCCTTGTGCATGCCATTTCAGTTTGAATGATGTTGTCATCGATGACTGATCAGCTAAGCTATTAGCGGACCCTGACAAAATGCCTGCAACCAATGGCACCGATCCAATGCCAATCAGTCCACAGATTAACAGTCACTTGGAGAGCTTTCTGAATCAATTCAGCACGCAGAGGATTTATTTGGAGGATCTTGAGAATCTGCACCATGCAGTGCTGCACCTCAGGGATAAACCTAAAATTCTTCGGTCAGTTTTTTCTATTTGGATACTCTGAGATAATATTTAATATTAAATATACAGCAACAATGAACTTGGGATGATATAATATACTTGATCAGGCCTTGTTTGGCAACGGGATTACGGTCTCCGAAACCACGTTTTCATGGGATTTCAATGCTAAACTCCAAAAAATGAAACTATGGTTTGTTTGGCAATCAAAATAAAGTTTCTCAAACCACGGTTTCGAAAAATTTCAAGGGCTTGAAACCCCATTTTTCTACTCCAAATGAAAGTTTCGTGCTGTCGCTCTTTATTTTCTCGCACGCACTTAAAATAAGTCAAGTTAAATGAAACAAAACCTTGGTTTCCACAAACCATGTTGCCAAACGACCCTCAGCTTTGTCACATGCAAACTGTAGTTTCGATTTAATGAAAACCATGGTTTCAAAAACCTTGTTGCCAAAGAAGGCCGTAGTAGTAGTTATTACATATCAATTTTCCATTAGTGGACTCGTCAGCAAGCTAAGAAGTCAGTGACACATTATCGACGTTTAATCAAGAATTCGAGTTGTCTCATAAGAAATAAACTAAAGATGATCCAGTATATACAACAATATTACATGGAAGTATGATAAGAATTGGATTATCTCTATATATAATGCAAATACCCATGGTTAGAGATCCATTCTTCTCCTTTTTTCTAGAAAAGAAGAAAAAAGAAGAAAAATTCCAACCTCTCAAGCCCTCCACATCATCTCTCTCTCCTCCAAAAAAACAATTAATTGTTTATCTAGAATCTTCCACATCATTAATCCCCCTTTTTTTTTAAAAACAAAGAAATAAAACTATAGAACCCTCCACATCTCTCTCCACCTCTCCTTCTTTCTCAAATTTTTTTAAACTAACACGTGCAACACACGTGCATAAATTCTAGTATTATTTGAAGAAAATAGGCCTAGGGAGCTCCCTAGGCCTAGCGCCTGTGAAGCTGGCACAAATTCATGTGGGCCGGTGGGTCCCGACCGCACTGCTTCATAGGCGCTAGGCCTGGGGAGCTTTCCAAGCCCAGTAACCTCATATTATTTACTTAACTCCTAGTTGATGTGTCGACTTCTTTTAGTATTCTAAATGCCGACAACATATGTTAGATGTCAATCGATTTCTCGAATATATGGAGGAAATATCACATTTATCAACTTGATGTCCTGGTGGTGTTTTGGAGAAATTTCAGCCGACATGTCGGCGTGTCTGTCGACATTTGGGGCATTATCGGGTCAAAAAATAGGGATTTTTTTCTATAATGTTCTATTTAGGATTTCCGGGCACCAATTTATACCCAACCAAATCCAACAGTTAAGTAAAAGAACCCTTCCCCATACAATTCATATAAGTCTTCTCATTGACAGGTCCTTGACAAAACCCTAGATTCGAGCATTTGTTCTCATCTTCGACAATTCCTTGACAAAACCTTAGATCTGAGCGTCTTTGACAAATCTTTCGAATGTTGCGGTCTTGCCTCTCTTCTTCGACAAAGCAAACGGTTAGATTATGTTGGGGGCTTTGTAATTTCTTTAATACATCAAGTAAACTTATGTTTTTTCTTTAAAGTTTTTCTAATGTGTTCATCTATGGTAATTGGGAATACTTCAAATTACTATTGGGAAAAAATTCATTTAAAGAATATGACTTATTATGTTGTGTTACACTAATGATATTTATAATATTTAATGAATGCCAACATTGCTAAAGTCTACATTAGAACACAACTTATAGCTCGAGATCTAGAAAAATGTTCCCGTTATTTCTTGACATCTGCCATTCGACATGAAATTTTCATACCTACATGATGGCGGCATCCGACATTCCAACATCAACTTTTTCTCACTAGAGACCCAAGGAATTGCTTGAGGAAACTGTTATGGGAATTGCAATAACTATTTCTTTTTCAAAAACCGTCGAATTTTGTTTTATGATTTTTAATTAGAATTCGAATTTTGTTTTATGATTTTTAATTAGAATTCACTGCTTCATATGTGCTAACCCATGGACAAGCATCTTGATGTGTATTTCAACCTTGTAATGAACAAATAATTGTAAAATAGTCATTACCATGAGATATTAACGGAGTTGAGAGGTATAATCTAAAAGGATGAATTTTCAAGACCGTCAACACAATATTTGTTAAATAGCATACGACAATCACAAAATCTTCAAAAATCTAAAGAATTTTATTATTTTTCGGTTTTTCAATATTTTTGTTTGAATAGCACACGAAAATCGAAAAAAATTCAAAAATTTCAATATTATCTGTTTTATTTCGTTTTTCTAAATTTTACATGCTGTATAGCATAAGAAAATCGTAAAAATTTCTGTTTTCTTTTTGTTCTTAATGTTATGCATGTATAACACATGAAAATTGCGAAATTTCAAAAATCTCAAATTTTCTATTTCCTTCAAAAATTTATTTATTTTATATGTAACAAATGACGTTACATGAAAATAGAAAAAATTTCAAAACGTCGAAAAAATTTCTTTGATTTTCTATATTTCTTTTGCAACACCAAATGAAAATCGCGAAATTTTTATCTTAAAATTTTCTTCTTTTTATAATCGGTTTGTCAATATTTTGCATTTACATACAAAAATCGCGAAAATTTCAAAATCCTTGAAAGAATTTCTTTTCTTTGGTTATTCAATATTTTCCTTGTTGCATAGGAAACAAACGTCGCCAAATTCTCAACAAAAAAATCTAGTTTTTTGGATTTTTCAATGTACACGAGAATCGCGAAATTTTCAGAAATCTCAAAATATTATTTTTTTCAAGTTTTCATTTTTGTGTGTTCAAAAGTGTCAAAATTTTCTGTTTTCTTCTATTTTCAATATTTTGCTTGTAATATGCACTTGCGAAATTTTCAAAAATCCTAAATTTTTCTATTTTTCAAATTTTCAATATTTTGCGTGTTGCAGTACACGTAAATCACGTAATTTTTAAATATCTAAAAAAAAATTTGGTTTTCCGTTTATTTAATATTTTACGTGCTATATATTACCATACAGAAATCATGAAATTTTCAAAATTCTCAAAAATAAATTTATTTATTCGGTTTTCATAATTTTGCATGCACACAAAAATAGCAAATTGTATGTCCACGGTGCTCACGTTCGCATCGCATGCAAGTGAGGGCGGAATGTAAAACGAATTTTTTTCTAAACACCATGAACTCAAACCTTAGGATTAACTATTATGCATTCAACTGTAAACAAAACTCAACTGGTTTTAACTAGAAGTTTGAGTGTTACAACCTTTGTAGCGTGATTCACACTCCTATGTGTACAATCCAAACTTTTTTGTTTCACTTTGATGTATCAAGTTTGAACTTGTTCTCTTTGCTTGATGAATTAGCTCAAAGACCTTTTCTTGGCCAAAGATGATCCGCCTTGAGGATGAGCCTAGTCCAATAACAATTTAGAGTAGAACTTGTCTTGATATTTTTCTAGGATATCAAGAGAAGGACGTGTGGAATTTTTTCCCTAAGGAAAATTAGAGGAGAAAAAACCGAGGTTGAAGAAGGAATGTAGAGAATAGTGTGTACGATAATAATACATTCTTCTCTCTTATCGTCTTTTATCTTCTCATTTTCTCACAACATTTGTGAGAATAATGAGAAGACATTTGTTTAGCCATATGCCTGAGCACATAGCTAAGTCATCTTCCACACCAACTCAAAAAAATGGTTAGTCACTCTCTATACCAAGTCAAAATGGTTATGAAATGAATAATATTTATCCAATATGTATCATGATGTAGCATGCATATTATACATGCATCATACTAAAAACTTGTTACCATAATAAGTTATACGACACGGTTTCGTAAACATAAAACATATCATTTTAGCATGATTAAGCTATATTAAGCTTAGTCTAACCAAGTTTAATTATGATAAATACCCTAAGCCAATATTTGGTATAAATAAGTTTGTTTCATTTAAATCAAAATAAATTAGTGTTTTTCTCTTTCTGATTAAACTACTCGTATATCAAATATATACATGTTTAATCAAAATCGACGCTACGTATCAATATACGTAAATCAAATTCTCCACATCATTTACTGGATAAGTGCATCCTCTGTGTGAGACTCTAAAGGCTCAACAATATGCTGATAGTGAGATAAAAGAATTTCATAAATCTCCAAAACACTTTCGGACTCACAAGCACGTGACGTTAGGTGCATGTGAAAGCTATCCGGGTATGTATCGAAAAGATTAGATCGGCAAGCTAACTCACCAAACTAGTCAAAATCTAAAGCACCGTACAGTCTGGTCTCTTCGGCAGAATATGTCGCATATTGAGTCCAAGATATGATAAACTGTCAGACCCCAATAACTCAATAAATCGTGTTGATATAAACTTATAGTCATAGAGATACAACTGATAACACTTATCAGTTTGTCTCATCTACCTTGACCAAGGATTTTTGGTTATAGTTATATCACACACAATACAACATTAACTCCCTATACCATGAGAGACGAATCTCATCTTGGTCGCTCACTACTTTCATGTGCTTTAGGACTATACCCAACGAAAACCTATATGCACTACTCTGTAGAGTCGTGGTTGGGTAGCAGTCGAAGTATAGTCATTGTACACACAAGATACTATGGCGATTTTATGTCAAAGGACTACCATGTACCATTGTCGCCTGAGAACTGATGTATGACAGTTAGGTATAATATCAAATAAAAGTTCTCGACGAGTCTGTTCAGTGAACTCATTCTTCAATGAGCACCTGTATACAATCCCACAGTGTCAAACACCAATGATTGCGGGACGAGTCATCGCCTTCCAACAGGGTTAAGTAGAGTATACAGTCTATACTGGAGTGTCGATGCCTGTATCGACAATCCCACACTAGGAATATTTTTAGGATGCTCTTGTCAACTATTCAGGTCCCATTATTATAATCTTATCATAATCCTGGTAGCCCCGCAACATCCAAAGGACTTTATCAATATATACTAGTTATTGTAGGGTGTTTTTCGTCACCCCATTGAGATGGGAATACGCGCTTGCTTGTCAGGCGTACTTCAGATTCCCCCTGTTTAGGATAGGCGGGGGTTTATTGATTGTGGGGATCCGAATCTCCGGCAGCCGCGGACTAAGCTACCGTTAATTACCCCTCACCTTTGGAGCGAGAGAACCTCCGATTGACGGGTCAAACTGGTCATGCGAACTCGATGTGCAGTGTACGTATATTTTGAAAGGGTTTTGGATATATCGGTGGCCTCGCAGAGTTTTATGGGGGTACCGCTATCCGGATAGCGGATTGGGGGTCAAGGGGGCTAGCGGCCCCCTTGAAGGGTGCGGGGCAGCGCCCCGTTAGAAAATTTTTCCTAACGGGGGATGTGTTTCTGGTGTGGAGTGCATGAAAAATGAAGGGTGAGGAGCGTCTTAAAGACGCGTGCCAGGCACGTGGGCGCTGGGCGCCCTCGAGGCGTCAACGGGTCACATGCGCAGCATGCGACCGCAGGGCGCCAAGCGCCCGTGGGTCACGTGAGGCGCGCGTGGGCGCTTAGCGCCCGCGGGTCACGTGCACGGCACGCGACTGCTGGAAACACCAGCGGGAAAAGGGGCTTAGCCCCTAGGTTAGGAGTTGAACTCCCAAAGGGGGCTTTGGAGATGAACTCCTAATAGGGATTTTGTATAAGATTTGGAGTTAAACTCCTAAAAAGGGGTTGATTTATGGAGTTAAACTCCAACAGATCTTGAATGGAGTTAAACTCCTAGAAATCTTTAGATCTTATTTTGAGCTTCGGATCCTCCTAGAATGGGATTTTTGGAGATGGGTATCCTTCTTCCTCTCCGTTGGCTGGATCTTGGGGAAAAAGGGGACGTGAGACTTAAAATCTCCCCTTTTAGGGATTTGATGGCAAATTCGAGCTCCCTTTCAAGGGTTTTATGATGAAAAACTATTTATTTTTGGAAAAAGAAGAGTTAAACATTTGATTTAATTCAAAAAGGAGAAAAGGTTTTAGAACCTTGAGAAAGGAGGAGACACAGACCCTGATTTTTGGAGAGAGTGAATTATCGTTTTTTTTAATTTCATTATCATGCTACCTTTTATAGGCTTACAAACTTACATATAGCCCATTGGGCTTTACGAAATGATATTTTGCCCATCCCATGCCTCATGTGCTCATTTATTTTGCACATTGGCCATGGACTTTACAAGGTGGCTTTATGCCCATTCATGCATAAAAAATTACATCAAAATTATTTATTACATGATTTCATTTTGGCATGGGGGAGGCCGGCCGTGGGGCTCGACTTGGGCATGGGCCTACTTTATCAGGGCTTGGGCCCGCTTAATTGGATTTGACTTTGATTTTGACTTAGTCAACCGGGGTGTAATTTTTGACCCTAACAAAATGCCCCCCATCAATAAATGCACACCTCGTATATGAGTTGTGTGCATGAAATTGATGGATCTTGGAGTTGGGCTTCGAGGAGGGACATCATTCCAGGGGCGGAGCGTCATTCCATGTGCATAATTCCGGGAATCGGAGCATCATTCCGAAGAGCGGAGCATGATTCCAGGGGTCGGAGCATAATTTCGATGAGCGGAGCATGATTCCAGGGGTCGGAGCATAATTCCGATGAGCGGAGCATGATTCCAGAGGGTCGAAGCATAATTCTGACGAGCGGCAGACATTCTGACCAAAGCATAATTTCGATACAGAGGTTGATTCCCAGGCGAAGCATAATTCCGACAGGAAAGGCAGATACTCTGAGGTGAAGGCGAAGCATGATTTCGACACGGGGTACACTCTAAGACGAAACATGATTCCGATGCAGAGCTTGTTGGCTGACTTGATTCTGAGACGGAGCATAATTCCGATGGGGAGGTCATTGGTTGACTTGATTCCAAGTCGAAACATAATTCCAACGGGGAGGTCATTGATTGATTTGGTTCCAAGTCGGAGCATAATTCCAACAACGAGGGCAGATACTCCGAGGCGAAGTATAATTTCGACACGGGGTACATTCTGAGACGAAACATGATTCCGACGCAGAGATTGTCGGTCGACTTGATTCCGAAGTGGAGCTTAATTCCGACGCGGAGGTCGTCGGTTGATTTGATTCCGAGTCGGAGCATAATTCCAACATGGAGGTCATTCTGAGACGAAGCATGATTTCGCCGCAGAGCTTGTTGATTTGATGTGATTTTGGTTGACATCGGTATCGCTACACTGGAATATGGTACCAGGAGCGAATCATCATTTGCCATTTGGGGATTTTGGTTTTGGTTTGGCATCAGCACCGCTACACTGGAATAGAGTATCAGAAGCGAATCATCATCTGCCGTGAGGGGATTTTCCTCGTTCCCAGTTTAACGACTTAGGGGTCATCTGTTCCCAGTTTAACGACTTAGAGGTCATCTGTTCCCAGTTTAAAGACTTAGAGGTCATCTGTTCCCAGTTTAACGACTTAGAGGTCATCTGTTCCCAGTTTAACGACTTAGGGGTCTATCGGATCGGAAGTTTGGAATTTTAGGGTAAGGGTCGGTATCAGCGTTGCTAACACTGGAGCACAAGTGCCAGGAGCAATTCATCATTTGCTTTTTCCTGTTGGGGAGCGATGGCTTAGGAGATAGGTTTAGGTCCGTTTCACTTAAGGCTTTTCAATTTTATGAGCCGTAAGGGTCCCATAAAAGCATTTTCTCCCTACGAGTCGAAAGGATCCCGTAGATGTATTTTCTCCTTAGGAGTCGTAAGGACCCCCAAGTGTGTTTTTCCTTTGTGAGTCGTAATGATCCCACGAAGGTGTTTTCTTACGAGTCGAGAGAATCTCGTAAGTTTTGTTCTCCTCATATATCGTGAGGACACGTGAGCGGGTTTTCCCAAATAGAGCATAATTCCAAGGGCGGAGACCGGCCTCTGGACTGGTGGTTGCGGTGGGGTATGGATATGATGAGAATTATTTGAGCCCGTGGATTGTATACGGTAGTCAGTTTGGGGACCAACCATAGGGCTGGGAGAATTTTGGGACTTTGTTGGAGTCATTCGCCATTGGGACATTCAGAGATTTGAAATTTTGGTTGGCGCCTGTATCGTTGTACTGGAATATAGTACCAGGAGCGACTCATCATTCGCCATTTGGGTATTTAGATTTTTGTCGGCGTCTGCATCGCTGCACTGGAATATAGTACCAGGAGCAACTCATCATTCGTCTTTTTTTTACCGCGATTGCTCTATCATTTTAGCTTTTCTTATCGCGAAGGTCGCGATTGCCCCATCATTTCGGCTATTTATTCGCGGTTGCCCCATCATTTCGGCTATTTATTTTCATTTTTATTTTACTCGCTGATTTTTATTGCGAGTTGCTCCATCATTTCGGCTTTTCTTTGTTTATTTACGTTTTTTTTACATCCCCAGTTTAACGACTTAGAGGTCGATTGTTCCCAGTTTAACGACGTGGTGGTCCATCGTTCCCAGTTTAACGACGTGGTGGTCAATCGTTTCCAGTTTAACGACGTGGTGGTCAGCTGTTTTCAGAGTAAGGCAGATGTCTGAGAGAATCAGTTTCATAAAGGACTTCGGTCTCCGTTTGTATGAAATTGACGGTCGCAGCTTGACTGTTTGTTAACACGCCTTTAGACAGTTCTATCTCTCCTGCCTTGTATTGCTTTTCGACCCAATCTTTGAAGACGAAGCAGTCCTCAATGGCATGACCTATCACTCTGTGATAGGGGCAATATTTGGGGTCGTCGGTCATATTTGCTTCTTGCGATCTCTTTGATTCTGGCAATTGTAGACCGTTTTTTAGGGCGTCTTTGAATATTTTATAGACTTTATCCCTTCTGAAGGAATAGACCTTATCCAGCTTCTCTTTCACTTTCAGTGGAGATTCTCCTCCCTTTCCGAACACTGGCTTCTGATGCTGGTTGGCATTAGGCCAGCTCATCCCTCGCTTATTTCGGTTAGCCGAAGTGTTAAAAGATTCAGCATCGTCGGAATTTCCGCCTTTGCGATTATCGTCCTTTCGGTTTCTCCAGGAGCTATTGTTATTTTGGGAATCAGAGGAGGACTCCTGCTTTGAGCGCTCCAACATCTGAACTTTCCTGGTCAGCTTTTAAAATGTTTTGAGACCCGCTGTGCATAGAAACAAGGTCATCCAATTGTTGAGATTTCCGACGAGGAGGCTGACAGATTGGTCCTGCTTTATCGGCGGTTCACATTTGACGGAGAGATTGCGCCATCGGGTTATAAAATCCATGTTGCTTTCGTTGTTCTTTGGCTTGGTCCTTACGAGGTCGGCGATGGTGATCTTATCACTGACATTCATGAACGTTTGCCGAAACAGAGATTCCATTTGGACGAAAGTAGTGACGGAGCCATCTGGTATGCTCGCGTACCAGTCGAAAACGACATTGGTCAAGCTATTAACGAACTGGTGGAGGAGAAGTGCATCATTGCCCCCGGTATTCCCGCATGAGGCTTTAAAGTGGGCAATGTGCTGATTCGCATTTCCCGTCCCATCAAACCTTCCGAATTTGAGGATAACATATTCGCTAGGAAATTCTACCAGATCATACCGAGCAGGATATGGTCTCCCGCTACTGCTAACATCTTTTTGCGCTTCGGCTTTGTCTACCAATGTTTTGACTTTGTTGGCAACCAAATCCATGATTTGATCTTAAGTTAGCGGGTTGCTGTCATCGGTAGCTAAGACATTTCCCGAGACAGAATGCGATTGACTTTCATGCGGTCCGCCAACCTTTGAATTTGAGGGAATAGGCGCCGGCTGCCTCGGGACACCGTTTCCCGGTTCATGAGCAGAACCATGCGCTTGATTGGGCGGCTGAGAGGCAAGTCGGGCCGTGAGCTGCATCACGACATTCATCAAGCCGTCAATTTTGGAGTAAAGTTTGGCCATCTCCTTGTTTTTACTTCTGAGCTGTTTTCGGAGCTCTTGGAGAAGTTGCTGCTTTGCGTTCTTGGGACGAAGATTGGCTCCTCTTCATTTTCTGAGCCCAACTCCTCATGAACCGAGAGATCTTTCTGCTTATCAGCCTCACTGGAAGGGTTTTCATTACCTTCCAGAGGATGCTGGTCTTGAGAAGTTGCAGCCACATTCACACCAGATTGGATTTGAGATGTGGTGGCCCCATCCTTGCTCTTGCTGCGTGTGCCCACCGTGTAGACAGTGTGGACCACATATCCAGCCATCTTTTTATCTTTGGCAGGGTAACCCTGTTCTTGGAACCTCATGAAGTTCAGCCTAGCATGAACCCTAGCCCCTTTGTTGGCTCTATATCTAAAGCCTTTTCCGCCTTAGCTTCTCGATTTTGAGGGCTTGACGGGCATCCGTCATCCAGGAAGCCATTGTGAGTCGATTTGCAGGGAGCGAGAAGGCTTCCGATCGAGCGGTTGTCAGGGGCACCGCCGGAGCTTGCTCGAGACGCCTTGTTGCTTTGTTGGTGTTGATGGCCTTGCCCCCAGCTGGGGCCGAGGAAAGTCGTTCAAACATCGACTTACGTTTGGATAGCGGTGCCCTCGAGATCACCACATTTGGCCTTCTGCCTTTCGAGGCCGGTCTGACTGTTACTGGAGCTTGAGAAGCTGGGACGGTGCTAGCTGACACGAACAGAATAGAGCCAAATGGTAGCGGCGGCTCCTCCTACTGTCGCTCGAGACTGGCGGGGAGGACCGTCCCGGCGTCCATCTTCATCATGTAGGAGATGGGAGTTGTGCTGAGGGTTGAGATTGTCCTTGGAAACATTTTGTTGCGTCCGAGGATTGCAATCGGAAATTGTTAACCTGCACAAAGAAGCATGATTTCAGTACAGGCAATCAATATATATGTTGATTGAGTTCGCATGAATGTTTAACCCGAAATATGGGAGGAGAGAAAAGGTCCCACCGAGCGTGCCAGAATCTGTAGGGTATTTTTCGTCACCCCATTAAGATGGGAATACGCGCACGCTTGTCAGGCGTACTACAGATTCCACCTGCCTAGGGTGGACGGGGGTTTATTGATTGTGGGGATCCGAATCTCCGGCAGTCGCGGACTAAGCTACCGTTAATTACCCATCGCCTTTGGAGCGAGGGAACCTCCGATTGACGGGTCAAACTGGTTATGCGAATTCGATGTGCAGTGTACGTATATTTTGAAAGGGTTTTGGATATATCGGGGGCACCGCAGAGTTTTACGGGGGTCCCGCTACCCAGATAGCGGGCTGGGGGTCAAGGGGGCTAGCGGCCCGTTAGAAAAACTTTCCTGACGGGCGACGTGTTTCTGGTGTGGAGTGCACGAAAAATGAGGGGTGATGAGTGTCTTAAAGACGCGTGCCAGGTGCGTGGGCGCCCTCGGGATGCCAGCGGGTCACGTGCGCAGCACGTGACCGCAGGGCGCCAGCGGGTCACGTGAGCTGCACGCGACCACGGGGCGCCAGCGGGTCACGTAAGGCGCACGTGGGCGCTTAGCACCCGAGGGTCAAGTGCCCTGTACGCGCCCGCTGGACGCGTGCGCGACACGCGACCGCTGGAAACACCAACGGGAAAAGGGGCTTAGCCCCTGGGTTAGGAGTTGAACTCCCAAATGGGGCTTTGGAGTTGAACTCCTAACAGGGATTATGTATAAATTTGGGGTTAAACTCCTAAAAAGGGATTGATTTATGGAGTCGAACTCCAACAGATCTTGAATGGAGTTAAACTCCTAGAAATGTTTAGATCTTCTTTTGAGCATCAGATCCTTCTGGAATGGGATTTTTGGAGATGGGTATCCTTCTTCCTCTCTGTTGGCTGGATCTTGGGGGGAAAAGGGAAGGTGAGACTTAAAATCTCCCATTTTAGGGATTTGATGGCAGATTCGAACTCCTCTTCAAGGGTTTTATGGTGAAAAACTATTTATTTTTGGAAAAGGAAGAGTTAACTCTTGATTTAATTTAAAAAGGAGAAGAAAGTTTTAGAACCTTGAGGAAGGAGAAGGAGGCACAGACCCTAATTTTTGGGGAGAATGAATTATCGTTTTTTTAATATTTCATTATCATGTTGCCTTTTATAGGCTTACAAACTTACATATAGCCCCTTGGGCTTTACAAAATGGCATTTTGCCCATCACATGCCTTATGTGCTCATTTATTTTGCATATGGGCCATGGACTTTACAAGAATTTGGCTTTATGCTCATTCATGCATAAAAAATTGCATCAAAATTATTTATTACATGATTTCATTTTGGTATGGGGGAGGCCGGCCGTGGGGCTCGACTTGGACATGGCCCCATTTGATCTGGGCTTAGGCCCGCTTACTTGGGGTTGACTTTGATTTTGACTTAGTCAACCAGGGTGTAATTTTTGACCCCAACAGTTATACATAATAGCAAGTAAAACATATACACATATGTGAGAAAGCAAACCAGATGACATATTATCATTTCGAACAAGATTGCTTTATATGTGTGTGTGTCCATATACAATTACAACAATTGTCTTCAGGGCACCTATATCTAACAATCTCCCACTTGTACTTAAGGTCAATTGTTGCAGTATCTCATATCCAACTTCTCAAACAGTTGCTCGAACTGAATCTGAGAAATAGCCTAAAGTGAATGGATCCGCTACATTGTCTTAAGTGTCAACTCTATGAATTTCGATCTCGCGGCGATCTGCTATCTCCCAGATCAAGTGATACTTCCTCAGAATGTGTCTGGATCTTTGATGGGACCGTGGTTTCTTTGCTAATGCAATAGCGCCATTATTATCACAATATAAAGGTATTGGATCCTTAATCGTTGGAACTACATCAAGTTCGGAAATGAACTTGCGCATCCAGACGACTTCTTTGGATGCATCGTTTGTTGCGACGTATTTAGCTTTCATCGTCGAGTCTGCCACATTATCTTGTTTGGAACTCTTTCAACACACTGCTCCTCCATTGAGGGTAAACGCATATCCCGAGATAGACTTGTTGTCATTAATGCCACTTTGGAAGCTGGAAGCGGTAAATGCCTCTATCTGGAGGTCACCGTTACCGTAAACCAAGAACAACTCCTTAATTCTTCTCAAGTATTTGAGTTTGTTCTTTACTGTTCAATGTTTTTCTCCAGGATTGGACTAATATCTGTTTACCACGCTAAGTGCGTAAACTACATCTGGTTTGATACATAATATCGCATACATGATAAACCCTACTGCAAAAGCATGGGGTATCAAACTCATGTGAGCTCTTTTCTCATCAGTTTTTGGAGACATCTTTTTGGAGATGGCGATCCATGAAAAGCAGGTACATTACCTCGCTTGGAATCTTGCATACTAAATCTCTTTAGTATGGTGTCTATGTACCAGGATTAGGACAATCCCAAAATCCTTTTAGATATATCTCTGTAGATTTTTATACCCAGAATGTATGATGCACATCCAAATCCGTCGTGGAGAACTTTTGTGACAATCAAAGTTTAACCGATTGCAGCATGGGGATATCGTTGCCAATCAGAAGAATGACATCCACGTAGAATACGAGAAATATGACGGCACTCCTAATGATCTTATAAACATATGGTTCATCTATGTGTTTTGATAAAATCAAACTCTTTGATTGCTTCATCAAAACAGATGTTTCAATTCCGCGATGCTTGCTTTAGTCTGTAAATAGACTTAAGCACCTACACACCTTCCCGTTGCTCACACTGTTTACGAAGTCTTTTGGCTGTATCATATACACGCACTCTTTTAAATCACCATTTAGAAAGGTTGTCTTGATATCCATCTACCAGATCTCATAGTCATGGTAAGCAGCAAGGCAAGTAGAATCCGAATAAACTTAAGTATAGCTACTGGAGAAAATATTTCATCATAGTTCACGTCGGGTCTTTGATGAAATCCCTTTGCTACAAGTCTAGCTTTAAAGGTCTCCACCTTTCCATCTGCACCGATCTTCTTTTTGAATAGGATAATATTTGAACATTGCTTATTCTATGGCTCTGGAAATTCATGGTGGTTTCTTTTTTTAATAAATTTATTATTATGGATTTATTTATGGCATGATTTAGACGAAGCAATAAATTTATCAAAGAATTAGAACCATAGAAGGTTACAAAAGAATTGTCAATATCTAATCATTTATATTTTGCCAAAAGTCGCTTTCTAAGATATGATTTGCTGAGAGGTTTGATAGAAAATCTTCTAAAAAATTAACATAAATCTTTTGGCCTTTGTAAAACGCTACTAGATCATTTATAAAGTAAAAACATTAAAAAATTCCAGTTCTTGTAAAGTTATCCCCGCTTCGGTTAGCAGATAAATGGTGGTCTTCAGCTGACCAGGTTGAATTCAACGAGACTTTCAACTCATGTGGCAAGAATTTCTACTCCTACATATGAGTTGAGTTCGTTAGTTTGATTCATGTCAGATTGCATCCAAGCCAAAAACATCCTTCTATTTAAAGTTAACCCACCTCAAGATTTTTACTAGATCGATTTTGGATACCTTCACCTGCAAACCATCAAAAGAGACCGTTCTTTACATGGGCACTTTTTCTTTCCATCAGCTTTTGCATATCATAGTTTTTTACGATGAAAAAGGTTTTAAAAAAAACAGTAATCAAGAAATTTTAAAATATAGCACGTGCCTGCGGAAAAATATGTCATAAAAATTAAAATCAGGCCATTTAGTTTCGTTCCTAATCTCTACAATTACATAATCAGAAATCTTCAACAAATAAATATACACAGATACATGCTGAGGAATCAGGGAATTCTTCCAATATCAACTGTTGCTGCTATCATTAGCCGAAACCTTGCTAAGCCTGCTAGGCGTAGATTTACTCCCCATCCTTCTCCCACCACCGACACGGCGCTTGTACGACCCGTATAACGCTCTCTGTGCCACCACCCCTGAATAGTAGTTTGCCTTGTTGCTCTGGGACCCATCTTGAGCTGAAGTCACTGCCGCCGCCTTAAGCTGACAGCTGTCGTCCAAAGTCGATTCCGGACCGCTATTCATCTTATGAGAACAAATATCAAAAAAAAAATTCTATCTAATTTCGTTTTTGATGTGAAAACCAAGTGAGATTGAAGTGTTGGTTTTATAGCATAGCTAAAAAGTCAAGGAATCGATGATCTAGCGCTAGAAAAAGACGACAACCACCGAAAGCCCCGCCGCCAAACGTTATCTTTAGCCCTTCCTTTGTTGTGGAGGAATTCTGGAGCATTCTTTGGATGCCTTGGAAGATAAGAAAGTGCCTGGACTGGACCCCATCTCTTTGGAAGCACAAGGTGGAAAAGGTTTGCATAGCAAGGGGCCCTACAAAGGAAATGCTTGCATTAGTATTCAAACATCACTTCATTGGAGATATTCTCTCTTTAAAGTACAGGAGAGTGACAAATGCATGTTGTATGAGAATTATGGTTTCAATTGGTAACTTTTATTGGTCAGCCTTTGGAACACATCATCATGGAAAATGAGGTCAGGCTTCTCTGAAGCAAAACTCCTCCATAGATTTGATGAAGTTTAATAACCGAATTATAGCATTAAATTTCTTGCCAAGAATAATGTAAATAAAAAGCTTGGTGTGATCCTAAATCACAGGTGCGACGAAAATCTAAAAAGGAAAAAAATAATCATACGATCATAAAGAATTATGTCAGCTCTAAGGCACAGATGGAACCAAGAAGCAAAACAGAACAGGTTCCCATGGTTCTTGATATGTTGTCGAAGCTGTAATGATAAATTGTCGAAGCCAAGGAGCAAAACGAAGAAGTTCAGCTCCAATTTTTATGTTTTAAACATGTCCCATATGGTGGATCACAGCCACAATAATATTGTTGAAGCTAAAGCTAAAATCATAATCCACAAATATACAAATTACTCATCTGCATGAATAATTCAGAAATCATACCTGATAATATCCATAGATGATTTCTTTTACCAATTTGAAATTTGAAAATTTTCCTAAATAATTCATGCAACTTTATATATGGTTTCCATACAGCTTTGTACAAAATGTTTACAAGATGTCTGGGCATATTCTGTGTAAAAAAATTATTTACAGACGAGCTACAATTAATATTTTATACCTTGGGAGTGATTATAGTTTTAAGAAAATGCCTTTCCTATGAAGGAAGCCAGCAACAATGCACCAAAAAAGAATCTCCAGCAAAACAAAAGCGAGAGTCCCCCACTTTTCGGAGTGGAAAATGTTTTTGAGCAAAGATTCTGTGATATTCATCTGCAAAACATCGTTTTGTTCTGTTAAATGACAGTCAATTTAATGAGATATTTTAAAGGAAACACATTTCTAGGAGCAGTCAACGATCAATGTATCTATCATAGTATTCTGTCATGGATTCCCCATATCATGAAACTTTCCAGGTGGAGAAGATTTTGGAGTTACGCAGAGAGAATCAGAATCAACTTTCGTATTTTTATCTCAACAAGGGATTAATTTTTTTTAAAAGAATACTATGCAGCAGTATGACATCAGCAAGGAAATCTTATTGAAATTGGGGTGAGTATATAACAGAATTTCCATAGAGAACCAAGCATCAACCAAGCCTTATCCATCAACTGGTTAAGTACGTGTCTGAAGATAAAACAGATATGCAGTAACAATTTTGTCTCATAGAGTATCATGTTGATATTGTTATTGGAAGTAACAAAACTATGGAATTGGCTAAGATCTTATATAAGATTAAAAAAGACCAGACTGAGTGACGATACCACTATTATGTATTGTTAGCGTTGACATAAAGCATGGGAGTGTGTTTTGTTTCTCTCATGGGTTTGCATCTGACCTAAACATAATTCCTTATGACAAATCAAACGTCCTCCAGAATTTTCCCATGTCTAGAAGCATTTGGAACTAATTATTTAGAAAATAGTAATTTCCTCTTCCTCCAAATATTCCAGAGTTGCCAAGGACATGAATTCGGCATTAAGAGAATATTAACGTTAGGTCGACAAATTGCACATCTTTCATGTATGAAGCCTTGCTTCACAACCGACCACATGTTGATGGGAACATGCTTTGATGATGATGGAGGTGATGACGACGACAACATAAAGTGACGTGGTTCAACTTGGCTTATTTGAGTACATTGTTCCTCAAAGATGAATAGTGAATAGTGAATAGTGTGCAAACTGGCATTCCCAGGCTTCAAAACGAGCCCCTAATCATCGACATAATCTAAGCCTGAGCAAAGCTCCATAAATGGATTGTGAAAGTTTTACAACTGGTTGTTAACTTGCTTCAACCCTCTCTTTTAGGTCAAATTCATGATCAAGAAACCTATAGACCAAAAGGGCTTTTCATAATCCTTAATGACCAAGCGCGCTCCTCCAACTTCTCGTAGACAATGGGTACTTCTCTTTTATATTTTTGCCTCTAGCAAGTAAATTAGAACAAACTCATGGAGAGATTGACGAGCCTAGTTATAATTGTCTATCCTGGCTTGTATGATTGCAAAACAGTTATTTGTCTAGATTTTAGCTTTAAACTGTGATGCATTGCCACCCACATTAGATGAGAAAGGCTTGAACGATGATGGTAAATGCTTCATTTCAGAGGGAATCTATTTCCTTTTTAAATTATTAATCTTAGTCTTCATAGTATAAGCTTGAGGTCAAAACCATATCTAAGTGAAACCAAGGATTCAAGGCGAGTTTTTCCATGCATAAAAATACATCAGTTTTAAGGGCACAAAATAAGCTTTCTAATATGAAACACAAAACGATTCAAGGATTCAAGGGAGTAAAATCAAAGATAAACCATAAAATGAGAAAAATTGGCTATACCAGGTTATTTGTGGGAGACCGCCAATAGAATCCTTGGATAGCTGCTGGAAAAATCTCAGAAGCAGCCAAAATGTAAACAATAAGAGCATTCATACCCATCCATTGAAGTAACAGAAACGGCTTCCTGATATGTTTGACATCGACCTGCATAGACATGAAGATAAAGTGTGACAAAGTATCATATCAACTTTAATCTATAGATTTGGATTTTGTTTCATCAATAGATTAGGAATTTAGGATAGGATGTGCAATCTCATTCTTCCTCTTAAGACAATGATAAGGTTCCATTAAGCAAGTTTTCTAGTTCTCTCTGCTTATCTACGCAAGTCATGATTCAAATTTCTGTTATTAGTAATTAGCTTCCTGCAATAGATGATTCAAGCAGATACAAGAAGAGCACAAGTTGAATGCATACTTCATTAAGATTTAACATAGAGTTTAAAAAACAAAGAAACTGGATCATACACAAACATATATTCAGAAGAAATTGCAGCAAGTCGTAAATAATATAGATGCAAAAATTATATAATCAAGGAAGATTAATGACTACTGATTTACGCACCTAACTCAGCATGTATGGAAACTGATATAGGAATATTCTTCCATCAAAAAAGAATGAACCCGCTTATCCAAATTTTTCGGTTGAAGACAACCAAGTAAAGATGTAGAGTAGATTTAGCTTTAGGCTTTAATTCAGAAAGTGTATTGGGTGTTGAATTCGGTATGCCTATTGTATCCCTATTGTTTTGACCCAACACCAATAACTGTGCTGTTGGAGAGCATAAGTCCAAGTATATGTATATATGGATTGATACATGACAATCGCAGCATTATTACTAACTAGTTTGTTGCACAACCAAATTATACTACACCTAATATCATGATTGAGTGTAGGCTTACCAACATAAAAGTATAACAGACATCAACAACAACAAGGATACAGCCTTTATCCCAAGTCCAACTCTATGGGGGCAGGGCTACGACTCTTTTCTCCATTGAGTTCTTTAAGGGCAATTACTTTAGTTAATTTAACAACTAAACCATCTCTTCTCGACAATATTGCGATCCTACTAGTGCCGCTACAGACTCTGGCAGATACCAAAACGAGAAAACTGAAACAAATCTAAATGTAGTGTGATGAGGATTATATTTGTCACAGAATTACAAACATACCACACGATCCAAATAATCAGATAGCTTATCGCATGCAATACTGACAAATTTATGAAATTATTAAACTTACCATGTAATATATAAGAGTCAGGAGAAACCCAGATGCTGCTGATGTAAGCAGCATGTAGCTCCATGTATATAACGGCTTACTTAAAGGCATCCCTGAAAGGAATGAAACAAGACTGTAACTAAAGGATTATAAGAATTTTCTACAAAATTCAAGAGATACTGCCATATTTTCTTGAACCAGATCATTGTACCTGATATCTGCACAATTATACCACAAAGTAGAAGTAATACAGAAGTTGCAGACCACAGCAGCATTCTCTGGGTGTGGCTCTATAGCAGGGAGGAAAAATTACAAAAGCAGAATCTTTTAATAAACACTTCAAGAATCATCAATTAGAAAGAAAAGATCGTACCTTCAAATGCACGATTAAGTGCCCAAAATGTAATCCGGCAAAACATGTTACAGCAGCCATCACTGAACTGATTGTGGGTCATGACATAAAATATTACTATGGTGAAGCGGAATAGAACAAACTTCATCTGTTTAAAATAATTATAAACTAGACCACTATCCAAAACATGCAAGGAAAAAAATCCTCATAATAAGGTAACAAAATATATGAAAATTACTCCAGGCATAAGTATAACTATATAACCGTCCAATTGCATATCCATTTGAATATTCAATCTCAGAATAGTTCATGGCAGAACATATAAATAGACACTACATATAGCAGTAAACAGTGTACACCGATGATACATTAGCATTTATTTTAACTTTTAAGGGGAAAAGTAAGCTAACTGACCTGAGGACACCCTCAGGGTCAAATGGAGCAACACACCATTCCGGTGAATTTGGTGGCCGGGGTCCATAATCAGGAGAATTTACACTACACTCCTGCCAACATGAAAGAGTGTTTTCTGCTGAGGTAATAGAAACAGTGTGTGTGTGTGTGTGTGTGTGTGAGAGAGAGAGAGAGAGCATATTCTAAACATTAAACAATAAAAGTTGAAAATAAAGAAACCTTGGTCCTTTTGTACACTGGATTTTTGTAGAGGTGTTTCTCTCCAAGAAGTACGCGATCTATTAATCCAACAGCATTGCAAGGAGGGTCAAGGCTGCCCCTTACTCCACACTGCACCTGCAGTTACAGAAAAAAAAATGTAAACTCAAAGATAACAAAAAGTCTCTGATATAAGACGACATCATACTGTTCATAAGTGGTATAAATACACTAAAAATTTAGAGACATTACATCTTTCTATGAAATAAAACCTTGTGTCATTTAATGTTCTACACACATTATGAGCTCCTATGAGATAGCTAAAGATGAAACATACTTGTTGTAATTGGTATAGCTCTGGCAAGATTCCATTCAGCCAATAATCTCTTAGAAATTCAGTCGATAATAGTATTGATATAGAATGAGTGCGTTCCTGTGCTACAGTATTCGGATAAAAAGTTTGATGCCTTCATGTCTCATTCTCTGTAATATATTAAACACAAGATGGTAAAGCAAACCACCTTGTAGTATGGATTGGACTTGACAAAGACCTCACATTCATTTGCAACAAGATTAATATTCCATCTTTGTTCGCAACACACACACACACACACACACACACACACGGAGAGAGAGAGAGAGAGAGAGAGAGAGATTCCTTTCATAATCCTACTTAGCACTCAATCTATTATTATTTAAACTACTCTTGCAACAATTCATTGCATATGTGAACAATGCATGCCATTTACTGTGAAGAAATATCCAATTAAGTAGCAAACTCCATAGTGCCTCAGCACAAGAATCACAATATTTATCATGCCTTCTCATTCATGTCGACAATTTCAAGACAATAGGTTCTTACTATCAGCTCAAGGTAGAATCACTTCACTTGATGAGTAAAACTAAACAGCATGGCGCAATCGAAGCAAAACAGCTTACAACACATAATTCGCAACTTACAGTTTCAGATCCAAGCCCATAGTTCAGAATCGATAATGTTGAATTACTGCTTGGGACATTGAACTCCCAGTTGGGCACGTAAAGGCCATACACAAGTCCGATGTATACTGAAGAAAGCAAGATAGCAACCAACCTTCGAACAACAACAGATAGAATAAGGGTTATGATCAGGTAAAGATAACTTCAGAATGATTTCATGACAATCAAGATCCGCTCGTCAACCAGTAGTGTCATATCAACTGTTAAATTGGCTATTTATCGCCATATGAAAACACATATGTGTTAGTAGCCAAAACATATCAAATCCTGGATTAAAATTTAGTTTACACAGTAAGAAAAGGTCGGGCAAAACTTGTTTTCTGTTTGAGTAAACAAGAAAAAAAAACTTTGGCAGCAAAAGGGATGGAGAACTGCATCTTTTATATTGAGGTCCTTAATTTAGGTACATTAAGCTTTGTTGTTGTTATTGTTGTTGTTGGCAATCAGTCATGTGCCAACAAGAATAATCTGCACGTTAAAAATCATATGAAGACAAACCGTGAATACTTAAACTGAACATAAAGAGGAATAGCAAGCACTTTGTAACTTTGAGCACTTGTTTTACTGTATAACCTAAACAACATAAATATTAAAGAAAATATCATTAAGCGACTCACCACTCGGTGCAGTATTTCTTCACAAACGACACTGGAGATTCCACCAAAATAATGCTAACAAGCCAGATCTCTGACATTGCTGCTAAAAAGTATCCAATGGATATTCTCTAAAATATATTAAAAAAACCCAATCACATTACATAACATAACTTGCCCAAAAAAAAGGAAAGAAAAAAATAACTGGTTTATGATACAAATTGCTTAGAAGATGCAAAAGTAGTATATATACTCTGAATCACTAAACATTTCTCAAGAGATGTCAGACATCGATTATGGACCTTTGTATTCCATACAGTATACAAACTGCAAAGTATAAAATACAATTCTGTTTACCAAGCAAAGCTACCAAGGTATACAACTTAGGAATTTTCTTCAACTCACAGAATAGGTTATTACTGCCTCTTCTTATTAATTATTTCAACTCAGACCTGATTGTCTTTTTCCAAGATTAACAAGGTTTAACTGGAAAGTGCCAACAGGACCAAGTAGCATCACAAAAAAAAGTAACAAAAATTCAACAAAAAAAAAGTCTGTATCGCTGAGTACAAAGGTGCTTGAAAAATAGAAATTCTGAAGTATTACTCCATCTATCAAACTATTCTTTGACATAGTTTGTTACTCTTACAACGGAGGGTTTTTCCACCTTATCTAACTCACCGTTTTCCATATACAATGAACTCAATCACAACTTCTGGGACCAGAAAGAGGCATCAGCTTACTGTCCACTATAACCGTGTGAAGTACATCTGAATACATTTTTTAAGAAATCTTAATAATCTCTCGGTAAGATGACTGGATTATAACAAATGAGACAAACCTTTGATAGAGAAAACATTCCAACACTAGCATTTAATGCTTTCTACAGAGAATGGTACGTAATAAGATATTAGACCGATACTGTTTATGGATCAGAATGTAGAAGAAACATGGGGGGAAAAGGAGGGTACTTGAAATAAGAATGATAATTTGGTACTTAGTAATATTCTACGAGATGCATTCATATGAAGTTAGAGGTGACTCCCATAAAGGAGTAATTGACAAAGATCCCGTTGTAATATTTGGACCTTGGAAATGAAGACCTGTAGGTAAGACTGTAAAGAGGAGTGACAAATTTGTAAGTATGGAGGAGCGAGGGCTATAGGTAGGCCTAATTAAAAGAAACATGTAAAACTTATATGTTAGTGGTTAATTTCATTGAGGAGATGGCCCTACTCTAAGTTGAATGAAAGAAAAGGATCCATGTTACTGGGCAGTTATTATCATTGTTGTTTGATACATGTGATGCAAACAAGGAAGGATTTTCAAATTTCAATGGATGATTCTGATCATTTTTGTCGATGAAAGATTTTCATGCAACCTTTTAGTAATATTGATTAGGATAGATAAATGTACACACCATTTGCTTGTTGACCCACTTCTTCTCTTTCAGGTTTTGGTTGAAAAATACCCAAGAGTGTAGAAATGTTCATCTACTGAAAAGGTAGTGTAATTACCAAATATAACCACATAGTACTATTAAAATGGAGGGGAGAAAGATGGAGCATACACACACATAACAATATTGAAAGTAAGCATCAAAGATGCATCTAACAGTTCACCAAATCTTTCCTCCCTAAATTTTTTCACCTAATCTACTTTGGCCTTAGCCCAATAATCTTTGCTCAATACGGTTATCATGCCCATGGTTAGCATTCATGCTGACCTAAGCCACCGGATTCGATAAAATAAAGCTGATATTTTATTGCATAAATCAAGGAGAATAAATTAATAAAAGTGGGGAATCATGTTTGTCCCACTAGATTTTGAAAGGGCTGTGAGCGATGTATGTGAGATGGTAAAAGAAGTTGATGAGAGGACATACATAGAGAGAACCTGATTTAACATTAACTTATATTATATCATACCTGTAGCACGCCTAGCCATCGCATATGATCTATGTCAACACCATAACTTAAATGACCGCGACCATGAAAGTATCCACCTGAAGAAAATACACATGAAACAAGCAACTGGTCATGGTAACTGATACAATGGTAGATATCAGTAAAAGAGAACTATTTCAAACTACATAGGTGTTGTTAATCCTAAGAAAAAACAAGTAATTCTGCAGAAAAAGAATGAATTTAATGAATTCAAAATATATCACCTTGAAGTAGCACGCCCAGGAGAAAGAGCTTTAGTGTCCTCAATATAACTTTTTTTGAAGCAGTAAGCTTGTTTGAGGCTTTCTGCATAGCATTCGAAAACAAGAATCAAGTATTCAGACTAGAGAATTACCATAGAACTTGCCAGTTTGATGCATATAACATCAAGAAATATGTAACCAACTACCCTATGACCCATAACTAAAAGATGAAATTGTAGAACAAATGGCAAAGTTCCGAACCCTTTTAGCTATTGACACTGCAAGCAAAAGAAAGCTCTCATGACAATGAAGATGATGCAAGTTGTATGCCACATCAGCATGAATATGTAGGAAATGTTATGGGGAAAATTAAAAAGCATAAAATTTAGAGGAAAGGGATCCTATATTTTAATTAGTAAGAAATATTTTTGTGAAATATCATATGTTGAACTTGAACATTATAAAAAAGAAAACTTGTAGGAGAAGTGAACTTCTTTCTCCAGCGCACTGTTGAAGGACCTTAATAAGGAAGATACCCCAAAGCATTTAATTTGATAATGGAAACCTTATGAAATGCTTTTAGTTTTCACCATTTGTCGCATTTGGCAGGACCTTGGTCTTGAATACGAACACAGTAATCTAAGATAAGAGAGTTTTTCGCAGGAGGATCTAGCAGACTACTTTAAATTGTGCAGTAATACATACAGACAGAGTGGAGACTAATAGAAGTCAGGTTGGACAGCTGTCCAACGTGGGCTTCCAACTTTTTTTATTTTTTCAAATAGAGCATATATTTGAGGCCAATATGCTAGCTTAAAATTCCATACCTCAAGTCAATAATATGCCCTATATCAAGCCATTTGGACCCAATGTGTCAGTTCAATGCAAGTGATATTAGCCCATTACTCATGAGCCTCAAGCTAGCATGACCTGACTAATGTTTTAAGCTAAGCTGGGATGGTCATGTTCGATACATTTCATGCCCCTCAGGCCTCGGATTGAGTTTAATTCAGTTAAAGCTTCATTTCGCGAGCTCGTATTGGTCTTAGTTCAACTTCATTTGTGAGTTGGGTTCAATTTTGACTTGTTGACATATAATCTAAACACAATAAAGCTGAAAGATGGAGAACACCTCAGTAAAATCGAGTAAAATTTCACAAAGAACAATCATTAAATTTCGAGAACATAAATGTAAAACAAGATACTGTCAAACTCTAGTATTTTTAAGTAATGAACAATTTCATACATCTATTTTTTGAAAGGCTTGTGTTCATAGTTTTTCCATATAGATTGAAGGCTCGAAGCTGCGCTGTCAGAAAAGAGATGAAGGGAATGATGAGATGAATCTAGAAAGTGTTGACACCAATAATTTGAACTCCAATAAAAGAATCTCAAATTTACCATTTGCTGATATCTTTCGAGTCAGATATCCCCTAAATGCACTACCTCTAAAAATGTGGATATCTCTAATTGACCAAAGTCAAAGCGGATATCCGCTTTGATGAAGCGGTTGCGGGTATCTCTAAAAAGATATCTGCATATGTGGTCATGGACCATTTTCAATATGTCAGTGATGGAGTTATTCCCTTCCCCCAATCCCCTCAAAATGAGGGGATAGTTTTATAACTACTCTACTCATATATATACCTTAAAGAAAAAAAAGAAAAATTTCCTCCCTCATTATTCAACAAGAACAGAAATTCTCAACTTTCTTTTACAGATTTGGAGACTTGAAGACTATTTTTGTTCTCATCTCCAACAACAAGAAAAAAGAAGAAAGAAGGTGGCGATGACTTTGATGAAGACTTTCTTCTAGTCCTTTTTCTATTTCTTATTTCCAACAAGGATCTCCATACGAGACATATTTAGGGTTGAGAGCTTGAAGGAATTCTATCAATTCCTACAAATCAAGAACTCTCTGATGGACTTAAGAAATGATTAATTTCATTTTCCTTGACAAACCGAGAATACGAAAGTATTTCTCTTTGGAGAAAAGAGGAAACCCTTTTTTCCGCACATATAAGAACATAGACATTAAAATCTATGTTTTTTCATAAATAAAACTTAAAAATACAAAGGGAGGCTCTGCCCAAATTTTAACAAATTCCAGGCAGATTTTCGAATTGAATACTCCGACACATCTGAGCAAAACAGCTATAACTCTCACCTGAAAGTATCAAATCATGATCCTTTGAAACCGTATGAAAACTAACTCGATAAGCTTTGAAACGAGACCATACATGAAGATAAATGGTCATGAAATAATAGATTTTCGGATATGTCAAAAGGTATCCGCAGATTCGCGGGTTGAATTTACCGACCCAGACACATCTTAGCAAAAAGGCCATAACTCTCACTCAAGAGCACCAAATCGCGATTCGTTCGAAACATATTAAAGCTAATTCATTAAGCTTTGAAACGAGACCATGCATGAGCATGAAAACTTTAAAACTTATGTTCTTTAACGAACTTTGAACATAAAAGCAAAATTCTATAATCTTTTCAAAACTAAACCTTTCAAATGCGAGAACCTCTCGAAACGGGAACCTTTCAAATGCAAGAACGTTTCAAACATTGAAGGAATCTCCCAATATTGTAGGTATCTCTAAAAGATACCCACATGTTGTGCTTCTTGGTGGCATATACTCTTAAAAGATATCCACATCTCTTATATATAGCATTTAGGTCCCACCAGAATTTATCCACCTTTATCTTGAGTAATTTGAATTATGGAATTCATACAAAAGATATCGCAATTGTTCACTTTGGCTAAGTTTGGGTCTCACAAATGAAAGTGCCCACTTAGGCTTTGAATTGCTATCAGGTTTGATATTAAACCCCTTTCACTTTTCAAAGTGCACTTGTATTTCTTTTTATTCTCTTTATATAAATTTAAGATGTAAAAGAAATGCATATGTACCAAGGTCGTACACAAACTACTATAAATGAAACTCTCTTGATGACTCATTTCATATTGTCATTACTTTGCAAGTACATATATCTATAATGTGATCTATCTTTTAAATGATATGATTTATAACCTAACAAGGTATCTCATCTAGGTATTTTCTGAGACAATAGGATATAAATTATCAGTAAATACTTGCGCTTATCGGAAGTCTCAATCCCACGACATTCTGGTCAAACTTTCAAACTTTCAAACTTATTTTGTTACTTTATCTTTATTTAATGATGCAATCGATAGAGATCATAAAGAGGGAACAAAAATGGTGATTCCGCTGGGGACTGGTTTTCCCTAGGTTTTAAATCACATCAATATTTTATTCTGTCCCAGAATCTCTTGTTGATGGGAAAAAATTTAAGAAAAAAGATAACATGTACTAGCATTAACAAAAGTCTGTTGAATTTCATACTAATTTAGCAGGGCTATATACTAATAAGGTCCATTAAGTCTAACAAGTGATTTAGCAGGTCTATGTTCACTCTTTTGTCCTTATTATGACATTATGAAACCTTTCGAATCAAAATTACTCTTAAAGCGGGAATGCTTTACATGTTGTGTCTTAAGCCCGTTTTATAACTCAAGATTTCTAATGTCACGATGGTTTCCTTTACAGGAATACTCGAACCATCGACAATGGCTTTCAACGACAAAAACAACACTACTCCCCTGCTGACCTTGTCGTTGCAGCAAAAATCGCAGAGTCGATGTTCTTGATCCCTGGGGCTAACCCCCGGTGACCGGACTTGTTGTCTAGACCCTGAAGAGTACCCTTTTGGCACAATCAACGAGTTCCCTGCGCTGCAAGCCGCTCAGCCAAGGGCATTTATCCTCGATAGGATGAACTTCAATGCGGAACAGGCATCCGCGTCAAGCCAGAATAGTCGCAAGAGTACACCGGTTACAGTCAAATCTATGACAAGCGCTCCCTCCACCTTAAAAAATCACGCGTCGTGTCCTAAATGGGAAGATCGTCGTGATCAACACTACCATCATACACAGGGGGCAACCCATTACGGTGTGAGCTCCGGATACAGGAAAAAGACAGTCTGTCTTCAAAAGACTTTCTTATGCCGGCGGCAATAAGCACGTTTCGCAAAATAATGATGGCATCTTTTTCGCTAAGCACAACTTAGTGGCTTCATCGCCCTCTACCCAAATGAGAAAGGGATCTCGAAATGTGAGGCACAGAGCAACCAAGCAATCCTGAGACATCGTCCATCAAAATTATTATCAAACTTCCTTGATCCTACTAAGAAATTTATTTACACCACTTCTATAGTGTCAGACGCAGTTCTTAAACAATGATCCAAATGTCACGGGGCTATCCAATCGACAACGTTTGAATAAGACAAGCGTTAATAAGAAAGTCTATACGGCCTACAAGAAATCCAAAGCCTCGCAAAAGGTTTCTTTTGCAACCTTCTATCGCAAGAAGCGGTAGATTTTGAAAATTCCATCGGAAGTAATTCATCTCCCGTCGATAGTCCCTAATGACCATCCATTCTATGGGAAGCTCACACCACCAAAGCCAACGTCGTCCTCGCCTTCTCCAATAATTCACACGTGTCAGATGGTAGGACATACAAATAAAGAAATGGGCAATCCACTAACAAACATAAGCAATGGTTCTGAGGCAGTTTCTCGAAGGCAATCACCCAAATTAAATGTGGAAGGTCCGCCAGAAAATTGCCCGACAATTCAACAAGATGCAGAGGGAACTACCTTCAATAATGAGACATATGCTCCTCCTCCGCGTGTTAATGACAACCTCGCTTATAAAGCCGAAGATGATGACATTGACGACAGAGTTTCTCTGACGCAAGTAAAACAACACACCAGAGACAGGGATCGTCAAGTCAAAAGAAGTGCAGGACCAGATTGCCGGTTTGACTGCGACCCTTCAGCATATGGCCGCTCAAATACAGATCTGGCAGAAACTTCTAAGTTAGTTACGTCCGCGGACAACACAGAACTGGCGCAACCACCCAATTCGGCTCTAGACACACTTCAGACGAAGCAGCTTTTATTGAGCCCCTAAACAGGAGCAAACTCGAGTAAAGTGACAGCCTCGGCCATAAATAAAACAAAACGACTGCTCCCGATACTCGGCACTTCAGCAACAGTCACGGTAGCAACATTGCCAACAACCACACCAACAATAGCCAACATAGATATTGCAACTCTGCAAAAACTTTTCGCAAAGCAAATAAAGCAGATGCATGCAGAATCGATAACGTCGGTGGCTAATTAGCCTTACCCGAACGAATATAACAATGTCTCGTATCCTGTAACTTACATTGTTCCATCGTTTAACATGTTTGACGGGATAAGAAACCATAAGCAACATCTGGCTCATTTTAAAGTAGCTTGTGGAGATTCGACGAGAGATGATCGACTCCTTCTTCACCAGTTTTCTAAAAGTCTGACCGGCACTGCGTTCAATTGGTTTGCTGAGTTAGAACCGGGATCCATAACTACTTTTAACCAACTCTATGAAAAATACAAGCAAAGGTTTGGATATGACATCTCAGATAAAGTGACCATGATGCTGCTACCATCAATGAAGGCTCAAGATAAAAAGTCACTGGTCGATTCCAAAGAGGGAAGGCAGCTAGTATCCGGTGTGAGCAGCAGATACCCGAAGAGCAGGTTGTCCAGATCCTAATTTCTAAAATTCCAAGACGAATTAAGCCTTTCCTGCCTACGGCTATGCACAAATCATTTGCTACTTTAATTGAGCAAATAATATTGTTGGAAGAAACTGAGCCTGAATTGCTAGGTTATTCCCGCGAAGATGATGCGTCCACCTTTTCATAGTCAACGCAACCCTCGGCTCGTCAACAAGAGACATCAGCATGTTGGACGAATTGATCTAAAATTTCCTCAAACGACAGAATGGGTGGTAGATATTCTTTTAAACAAGAATACTCCAAAAATATTTTTGAAGGCTCTCTGGAGAATGGGTTACAATCGCCCACCCCAAAAAGGCTAAAAGAGGTTAACAAAACAGATCATCCAAGGTACTGCATGTACCTTCGATTTATCAATCATCCAATCGAAAAATGCCATGTTTTTAAGGATTGGGTTCAAAAACTGTATCGAGACAAGCTCACCATACTCGATGAATATAAAATAGTGCATTAAGCCCTCCTCTAAGTCAGTTAACAAGAACGTGTTACTTGTCTAGGATCAAGCGGGACACGAGACTTTCAACAAAATTAAAGCATCTCTCTTGCATCCCTAGTATGGGTTGAATCAATTCAACAAAAAGCCTTTCTACTCTCTATATGGACGTTGTAAAAAGGTTTCTAAGAAAAATATTTCGTTGTGAAATTTCTCTACACAACGGAAAAAACTTTTTTCTCTTCATTCCTACATAACGACAATCTCTTTGTGAAAATCCTCTTCACAACAGAAAAATACAACGTTTAAATTTCGTTATGAAAGTCCTCTACATAATGACTCTCTTCGTGAAAGTTCTCTTCACAACAGAAAAATACTAAGTTCAAATCTCATTATGAAAGTCCTCTACATAACGATACTCTCTTCGTGAAAGTGCTCTTCTCAAAAGTAAAATACCAAGTTCAAATTTCGTTATGAAAGTTCTCTACATAACGACAATCCTTTCGTGAAAGTTCTCTTCCAAACAGAAAATACCACGATCAGATTTCGTTATGAAAATTCTCTACATAACGATACTCTTTTCGTGAAAGTTTTCTTCATAACAGAAAAATACCAAGTTCAAATTTCGTTATGAAAATCATCTACATAACGATACTCCCTTCGTGAAAAACCTCTTCACAACAGAAAAAATACCAAGTTCAAATTTCGTTATGAAAGTCATCTATATAACGACAATCTATTTGTGAAAGTTCTCTTCACAATCGAAAATACCATGTGAAATATATCAAATCTAATTTCGTTGTGAAAGTTCTCTACACAACGAATTTTTTTACGAGATTTAAATCCATCTTGAAAAACCTCATTGATCGTAAGTGTTGATTGTGTGGATTTATATTGGCACTTTGAATACTTGTTAGTCACAAGTAACGGATGACAACTAGGTCCGCTTCCCGTTCCTCGCTTTTACCTTGCGCTCAAAATGCTAATGAAAAATATTCATATACTTGCTCCATTAGTTATGTCTGAAATGACATTAAACTAATGATCACAAATTTATGTCCCCAAAAGGACTTTAAATTGAAAGTAATGTCCTAAAAGACGTCAAAATGACTTTTATGTCTGAAATGACGTTAAACTGATGTTTCACGAAAGTACGTCTCAAGAGGACTTCAAGTTAAAAGTCATGTCCTCGGGGGCGTCAAACTGACTTTTATGTCCGATATAACTAAAACTAATATTTTTGAAATTATGTTCCTAAAAAGACCTTAAATTAAAAGTCATGTCATGAGGAACATTAAAATGGCTTTTATGTCCACAACCGACTCTAAACTAAAGCTTTGCTCCACAGAGATTCTTCCACTAAACTGGTAAAGAAACACATCAATTTTGTGGATATAATTTAAATCAGTTGTATACACTCATTGATAGGGGGCATTTGTTGACACCAAAAATTTGAACTCAATAAAAGAATCTCAAATTTCCCATTTGCGGATATCTTTCGAGTCAGATATCCCCTAAATGCGATACCTCTAAAAATGCGGGTATTTCTAATTGACCAAAATCAAAGCAGATATCCGCTTTGATGAAGCGGTTGCGGGTATCTCTAAAAAGATATATGCATGTAGTCATTGACCATTTTCAATATGTTAGTGAGGGCATTATTTTCTTCCCCTACTCTCTTGAAAATGAGAGTAGTTTTACTTATATATTGTCACGCCCCGCTTCCCAAAATACGGAATACGGGGGGTTAACAAGGTCAGCCATGCTCCTACGATTGAGGAAGCATCCTGCCGTAGTCACACTTCGGCTTCTAGCATTACGTGGTAATCAGTAATCAATGCACATGTAATGAGAAATGCAGTCACTAAATCAAAACAGATATAAAACCAACCAGATAGAGTCAAAATAAAGATAGCGCTGGCGTCGCTGATCTAGATGTCCGCAATATTCTCGAGGTACGTCAGGTCCTGATCCGAGCTAAGTCCACTTCTCACTCTGAGCATGCATACTCAGGTCGTCAGAGCGACACAATAGCAATATATAAATGCAAAAGTAAACACGTGCAATGATGATGAACATGAAGAAGTAAATATAGAATGATGACGCATATGAAATAATCGGTACAGGTAAACAGTAAAGCAGGTATATCGAATCAGTATCAATGCATGTACATGTCACTAAACCTATCAGTCTCTAAGTCTCACTGTCCAGGTCGCTAAACCTATCGTCAGTCCAAATGTGAGAGTCAACCACGCAGGAGTATCCCCAACCCAAGGCTAGAGCCCCATGGGCAAGCGAACACGGGCCCGAAACGCTCGCTAATAATCAGTAATATCACCCATATGACTCCCAGAATCGCTGTATATGCCGGCAATGGGACTCCCGAGATTCCGTTGAACTCACACTCAAACTACCCCACATCCCGTGGTCTACATCAAATACCAATAATGAATCCAAATACTAGTCGGTCCATGACAAGTCTACGCGGGAACTGGAGACAGGATCTCCATCAAGCATGTCTCGACTGGTTCCCAAGATAAATGGACAGCGTTTGACGCCTTACCTATGACACTAATATAAGTGCGTCCATAACCGTCCCATACCAGTTATAGTTACACTTACATATGCCCCATAGGCGTCGACAATGCAATAAATTAATTGAGTCCGCTGATTGTGTACAAGTACGTGTCACTTCACTTATTCATTCACGCTTTAATACTAACGTATTTACCACAATCCAAGCACTAATATCTATCACTGGGTAATGTACACGATCAATAGATTACCACTGTATATGACATCTACATGATATGATGAGAATGCAATAATTACGATATGAATAAAAGTATCAGCAGCCAGTGTTGTACAACTTGCAAAATTTACTTTAAATCGTACGCGTAGAATTAAACAAAACAATATAAAAGGGGTAAGCAGTAAGTTTGATTATCTGTCCATCAAAATTGGTTTCGCGTCAATCGGGTTTCAGGTTTGCTAGTTATGGTCATTTCATTTTAAGTGTTTACTGCTGGAAATCCGATTTTTGAATTGGAAGCCCGTTTCGTAACACGTTTAATCCCAGTTAGGATCGTAATTAGGCGACGCTACAGTTGGATAATATTTAGGTTTAACAGTTAGGTTTCCAACGTATCAGACGGATCGATGATGTATACGGGGAGATATGTTCAGTTTAATATCAATGTGTACAAACTGTCGCTGCAGAAAACTGCAGGACACAGCGGTATCCTAAAATACGAATTAAATGTCAAACGAAGGTGAAACGACACGGGACCAGATTCAGGTGTTAGCTAACTAAATTATCTACAAGACCATATGGGGCTCCGCGCATTTTCAGTTTAAAGAAGGGGTGTCCAGGTGTTCCCAAGGCCAGGCATTTAAAACGAACGTTGCCCCGGACTGCAGCTCAGGGCCACGAATAGCCTCAGTATTCATTGATATAAGTTATCAAAATGTCAAGGTAAACTATGGGGAACCGTAGGTTTATTTGTTGGCTTCGATACGAGCCAGAGAACATCGCATTTCGATCTGTATTTAATTTACTATTAATATTACAACGTGATATGTACGGGAATTTCCAGATTTAGCGTCGGTCCTCGGGGATATTGTTTCAATATATAAACATTAACTTTTAGATTCCAACATATAGTTATTTATCAGTACGCAATCTATATATATCACAAAATAGGAGTTTTAAGTGATCAGAACATGTATAAATATGCATATCAAAAGATGATTATCGAGTTTTAATAACAACAACTATGGGGTTTTATAATGATTTATTACGTCCGCATAGATAAGTATATTTGAGTATATGTAGCATGATAGCAAGTTCAGAAACTTGCCTGGCGACGGCGCAGCTACGGCGATACGGTAGAGATGGCAACGACGCGAGCACAGCACGGCAACAACAAGGCGGCGAGCTCGGTTGGCTCGGAGTTCACGTCGGAGGTGAAGTTGGAGGTGGTGGTGTTGTGGGGTCGGCGACGGGGGTGGTCGAGACAGTGATGGATGCTGGTGGTGAGAAGGGAGAGAGGAGGCAGAGCAGCAGGCTCAGCTGTCGGCGTTGGAGTGAGGAGCTCCGGCGAGGTGAGCTGGGGGCGTTGGAAACTCAGCGGTGGAGTCCTTCGCGGTCAGAGGTGTCGTTGATGAGTTTTTTGGCGAGGCAGTGGGGGTCATGGGTTGTGCAGGTGCTCGTCGGGGTTGGCTCAGGAAAGAAGGTGGTGCTGGGTTGGAGAGAGGAGAACGAGGTGGTGGCGAGGGAGCGATGGCGACGTGCAGGCGAGGTCGGGGCTGTGGGTTGGAGTTGTCGCGGTGCGTGTGCAGGGGAAAGTGAGGAAGATGAGCGGGGAGAGGTGGAAAAGGAGGTGAGGTTGTTGACGAAGAGGCGATGGAGGCTCGGGGATGCAGGCGAGGGTACTGGGGCGACGGTGAGGAGTCGCCGGCGAAGAGGCGATGGAGGCTCGGGTGTGCAGGGAAGAGGTAAGTGAGGATGATGGTGGTGGTTGTGGTGTTGGGAGGGCGAGGAGATGCAAGTGAAAGAATGAAAACGAGATAGGGGTCGGTGGGTTAAGAGAAGGTCGTGGGAAGCGGACGCGGCCGTTGGGGCGTGGACGTGGGTCGTGGGCGAGTGGGCGAGAGAAGCGAGGGAGAGTCGTTGGGGTTGTTGAGGGAGGCGAGGACGTGGTCGCTGGGGTGGAGCAGGTGGCTTAGGTGTGGGTGCGAGCGTGGGCGTGGGCACGAGACACGGAGGCGAGGCATAGGAAATGAGCGGAAAAGGGAGCGAAGAGAGGAAGAAGAAGGGAGTGGGAAGCGGGTCGGGTGCGGGGGTTCGGGTCGGGTGCGAGTCGTGGGTGAGGGAAGTATTTGGGCCGGGGATTCTTGGGCTGGGCTTGGGACTTAGGTTAAAAATAGATGAGGTAAAAATAATTAGAAAAAGAAAGGGTTAGGGTATGGGCTGGGCTGGGTAGATTAGAAAATTAATTTGGAAAAATAGTAAAGGTTTGGTTTGGGTTATAAGTTTAGAAGGCAATAATTTGGGAAATATAAAAAGGGAATAGGGCTTGGGGTTAGAAAATTAAATTTTGAAATTAAATGTAGAAAAAATTTAGGAACTAAAAATTGTACAAATTTGAAATAGAAATATTTTGGGAAAAGTATTTAATTTAAGAATACGGAAGGTATTTATAGTGAAACTGAGTATTACATATATATACCTTAAAAAAAAAATCCCTTCCTCATTATTCAACAAGAGAGAAAATTCTCAATTTTCTTTTACAGGTTTGGAGACTTAAAGGCTCTTTTTTCTCATCTCCAACAACAACAACAAAGAAGAAAGATGGTGGTGACTTTGATGAAGACTTTCTTCGAATCGTTTTTCTGTTTCTTGTTTCTAACAAGGATCTCCATACGAGGCATATTTAGAGTTGAGGGATTGAAGGAAGGGCTTGAAGGAATTCTATCAACTCGTACAAATTAATGGGCTTAAGAAATGATTGATTTCATTTTCTTAGACAAACCGAGAATACAAAAGTATTTCTCTTTGAAAAATAGCGGAAACCTATTTTTCCACACATATAAGAACATAAATATTAAAATCTATATTTCTTCATAAATAAAACTTAAAAATATAAGGGGAGACCGTCCAAATTTTAATAAATTCCAAGCAAATTTTTGGATTGACCCAACACATCTGAGCAAAACAGCCATGACTCCCATCCGAGAGCATCAAATCATGATCTGTTCGACGCGTATGAAAGCTAACTTGATAAGCTTCGAAACGAGACCATACATGAAAATAAATGATTATGAAATAATAGATTTTCGGATATGTCAAAAGGTATCCGCAGAATCGCGGGTTGAATCTACCAGCCCAGACACATCTTAATAAAACGGTCATAACTCTCACTTAAGAGTACCAAATCACGATTCATTCGAAACATATGAAAGCTAATTCATTAAGCTTCGAAACGAGACCATGTATGAGCATGTAAACTTTAAAACTTATGTTTTTTAACGAACTTTGAACATAGAACAAAATTCTATGTTCTTTTCAAAACTAAGCCTTTCGAATGCAGGAACCTCTCAAAATGGGAACCTTTCAAAATTTACGGGAACGTTTCAAAATTGCGGGAATCTCCAAAAGATACCAACATGTTGTGCTTCTTGGCGGAATATACTCTTAAAAGATATCCACAACTCTTATATATAGCATTTGGGTCTCACCAAGAGTTATCCATCTATATCTTGAGTAATTTGAATTATGGAATTCATACAAAGATACCGCAATTGTTCACTTTGGCTAAGTTTGGGACTCATAAATGAAAGTGCCCACTTAGGCTTTGAAATGCTATCAACTTTAATATCAAACCCCTTTACTTTTCAAAGTGCACTTATATTTCTTTTATTCTCTTTATATAAATTTGAGATGTAAAGGAAATGTATATGCACCAAAGTCGTACACAAACTAATATAAATAAAACTCTCTTGATGACTCATTTCATATTGTCATTACTTCGCAAGTACTTATATCTATAATGTTATCCTTCTTTTAAATGATGTGATTTATAACAACCTAACAAGGTATCCCGCCTAGGTATTTCCTGAGACAATAGGCTACAAATTAACGGTAAATGCTTACGCTTATTGGAAGTCTCGAACCTCATGACCTTCTGGTCAAACGTAAAAACTTTCATACTTGTTTTGTTTAAACTCTGCCTTTCTTTAACGATGCAATAATTAAAGGTCATAAAGGGGGTAAACAGAAAGGTAGCAAACTTAAGCAATGCAACCAGCACAAAGAAAGGATAAAAAAAGACCCGTTTATGTAAGCAAGAGGTGGATTCATGAGCGTCACACATTCTAACTTGAAATATTTCCTAAATGTTTGCATATTGAATGTTTATAGTAAAAAATTTCTCCCTGATCAACATAAGACCATGGCTTCTCCACAGAACATGGAGTGATACTTTGCACATGGTTTTATGATCCAGCCTGGTTTGCTACATTTTCATGTGCCCGTTGGTCAATATGTTGGCAAGAGGCTGAAAAGAAATAAATCTTTTAGGCTGTGTATTTATTCTGAAATTTACGCCTAGAGTAAAGTACAAAATAAAAGCATTGAAGAGTACGGTAATATATGGACATCAAATGCCCTTGTATGGAAGGCTAAGCGTGGTGTTTAAGTAATGTACATAATGGAGGCAATTGGCATGTGCTCTTGATAAATAAAGAGGATGTACGTGTGTATTGCAAGTATAGTTAGAGTCAATCCACTACTACTCTTAAAAAAAATTATTGTCATCGGTTTGGACTCATATGTGCAAAGTGCAAAGAAAACTTTGATTTCTCCCTCAACAAAATGCTTCATTAATCATTATACCCTATGACTGGCACCTCACATCATCTTTAGGCATTAGAATCAAGGGGCCAAACCCGACCAGTTCCATCAAACATGACACGCAAGGTTCCTCATCTACAAGCTTCAGGTTAAATTTAGAAGATTATTCATATAATGTGTCTCATAATCATTCCTCTACTTACACAAGTATGGTGTATAGAACAGTAAAGGGCGGCGATCGTATAAATGTTTGAACATACATACATGGGTTGGGTTGTGTGTGTGCGCACGCGCTTGGGGGGGGTTTCAGCCTACCGTTATGAGCAGTATAAAAATCCTTAATATCACAACATGGCTAGTACGATCATCTAAATAACAAAAAATGAATGGGTTTTTTCCCATCCAATGCCGTTCCTGTCATAATAACATACGGGGAATGTGAATGCATTCCTTTTGGGCAATTTTACATAAGCAAGACCATGACAACCATCTTCAACAAAAGAACCAATTTCTCTTCCATTCCACTCCAAAATTAGCATGTGACTGTTCACAAGTGTGCATCTTCAACCATTACAAACTAATGGTAAGCACTACTTAACTCATTCTCAAATGAATAAATTATATCCAGCAAGATAAATTCATAAAATGAAGAAATCGAGAACACAAAAATGATTTGTTAAGTATAGTAGTATAGGGTATTTGGTACACATGTATATACTTTGTATATTTTTTCTTATCCTTATGGATAATATTTACTCCTCATCCTTATGAATAAAACCCCTAATTTTATATATATAGAGATATATTGTATTCTTTTCCTTTGAGGATCAATCAATAATATTTCCAAATCTACGGGTTCTTAACATGGTATCAGAGCTAGGGTTTTGAATCCCTCACAATAGCCGTCGTTGATCCTCTCCGACAACTTCGTGGCCTCTTCCCACGACATCTGCTTTGTCGTCGAGCTCCACCCCTTTGCCGTCGGCCTCGTAAACTCCTCCTACGACATCTACTTTGTTGTCGAGTTCCGTCTCCTCACGCCGACTCGAGCTTCACCTTCCACCGTTTCGACCGCCACCACACAGCCGCTGCCCCTTTGAGATCGCTGCCTTTGTGCCTAGTCTTCAAGCTCCAACGTCTTGACTCTTGGGATCCACTGCCTTCGAGCATCATCTTCAAGCTTGAGCTGCCTCCACCATCGAGACTACTGCCCTCGCTGCTGCTGCTGCTGTTGAGCCTCCCCTCAATCTCCTTGTTGTCGACTCAGATCTGAGAGTCCTTGCCGCCTCCCCACCGAGATCCAGCCCTCGCCTTCGAGTCAGCAACGAAATCTGAGCCTCCACCTCCGAGTTCGAGCCGCCGCATAGTGTCTACCTCTTTCATCACCGACCACCCCGAGCCCACACCGTTGCCTCCTCCCTCGTCGGCCCCCGAGCACTCGCCTCAATTGACGACGTGGCTTCCTTCATCGATCTCCTCAAGATCTAGACGATGAAACAAATGTCGTAGGAAGAGCCCACGAAATCGTCAGGAAGAATCAACGGCGGCTACAGTGAGGGATTCAAAACCTTTGACTCTGATATCATGTTAACAACTGTAGATTTGGAAATATTATTGATTGATCCTCAAGGAGAAATAATACAATACACCTCTCTATGTATATACAATTAGAAGTCTTATTCATAAAGATAAGGATGAGAAGTAAAAATTATCCACAAGGACAAGACATATACAAAGAATATGCATGGAAAGAATATGCATGTGTACCAAATACATTATACTGCTATACTTAACATCTCCTCTCAAACTCATGGCGCATCAGCCGTCACATTTTGGCCCTCATGGCTCATTGGCTCTCCTCGTATAGGCCCTCGTGGCGCATCGGTCCTCACGCATGGGCCCTCATGGCGCATCTCTTTCCTCACGCATTAACCCTCATGGAGCATTGGCCCTCCTTACGCATCGGCCTTCATGGCGCTTCGGCCTTTCTCGCGCAATACCTTCTAACATTGGCCATCTTCTGTTCATCGGTCTTTCTTACGCAGGACCTCCTCATGTCGCCCTTCCTCTGAGTTTCGGATTTTCTCACGCAGGATCTTCCAGCGATGGCCTTCCTCCATGCTTCGGCCTCACGCTGGACCTCCTTGTGTCAGCCTTCCTCTGTGCTTCGGCCTTCCTTATGCAGGAACTCCCAGCGTCGCCCCTTCTCCGTGCATCGACCGTCCTCGCATGTACTTGTGTTAGTACATGACTCCACATCACGCTTGTACCCACTACTGCACGGGCTACTATACCCGCTCCAACACCCCGCTCACATTGCCTCATTTACAAGCTTTGGTTTGTCTACTGCAACTTTGACAGTTTCCTTTCAATGATAATCATTTTGGCAACACAGTTTCTTCTCTCCAACATTTCCTTTTTAGTAAAAGTGGTTTCGAGTTATAGTTCACCTGGTATCGTGCGAAAGAGGGTACAGGCTATATCCCGCCTTGCTCAGTGCGTCAAAGATCGTGTTATCTTCGTCATTAACTTTGCAGGTCGTTCGAGATCTATATTCAAACTCACAATAGATGATTCACTGCGAGTTTGAGGGGGTGTTAAGTATAGTAGTATAGGGTATTTGGTACACATATATATCCTTTGTATATTCATACTTATTCTTAGGGATAATCTTTATTCCACATCCTTATTCTTAAGGATAAGACACCTGATTGTATATATAGAGGTGTATTGTATTTTTTTCTTTGAGTATCAATCAATAATATTTCCAAATTTAAGGTTCTTAACAGCATGCATTAAAATACAACAAATTTGGGAGTAGTGGTTCGATATGCCAAAAAGTTTCATCTTTAACAATCAAAATAAATCGAAAACGAAAACAGGCCCTTAGCCCAAACTTTTTGTCCTGGTATGCCGTCTCATAAACCAAATAAACAAATTCTTTAAATTCTGTTACTCCTCCAAACTCAAACTAGCAATCAAAATCATCCAATATCAGCAAAAAGCAATCACACTACAACAAGCTAATGATAGTAAAACACAAAAATCACAACAAATCTAAATTGAAAACACTGACCTTGAAAACTAGGGCAATCGATACACCAACCCCAAACAGGAAAAAGGGCATCACGAAATCCGCTAGCGTCACTCCAAACCAAGGCGAGTGATTAATCGACGGAAATTTGCCGCCGGCGTCGTCCACGAGAATCATCAGCTGCAAGTTAGACCAAAAAAAAAGGTGAGAAATGCAAAAATCAAGTGAATGTTTCAGGGCTTTTCAGCAAAATTGAGGCGTACGGCTACGGTGAGGCCGCGGAAGACGTCGAGCGATCCGAGCCGTTGGTTCTCATTGCGGAGATGATCGGACGGCGAGGGTTGGATCTCACCGGCGGCGAGGGTTGGATCTCGTGAGATGAGAAGTGGAGCCTGCTCCTCGCTGACCTCGATAACTGAATCCATCGGTTTTTCTGAAAAAGCTCGAGGGTTTACAGAGAGCAGGTGGACTCGAGAGCTTAATATAAAAGTGAAAATGTTAGGCTGAACATGTTAGGGCCCCGACTTTAGCCCGGATTGCACATAAATACCTACCTATGTTTAAGATATTGACATTTACAAAATACATTCTCAATTCATCATATTCCATCATATGATATGATTCTAACTAATTCATTATCTGACATGTACAGAATGAAAACTTCATTCTCGGTTTTACAAGAATTTTTGTTAGAAACGGTGGAATATACTTCAGGTCATAAGTCTGAAGCACAAACAACGGCAGACGTATGAAGGTGTAATCATATATACTTCAAACGTCTGGCAAACTCAAGTTCAAACGTCTGGAAATTACACGAGAAACGCCAGAGAGGAGGTAGATTTCTGCAATTCATCGGGGCAGACGTCTGCAGAAGCCGTGAAGCCCAATTCAGAGCCTGAGCGAACGTCTGGTCAGGTGTGGTTCAGACATCTGCCCTTGGGAGATAAAGATTTACAGAGTATAGACAGACGTCTGCCCAGGTGTGGGTCAGAGGTCTGTCAACGGGATTTTCTGATGGGAACAGAATTTACGAAATATAGTTTTATCTCATATTTACTATAAGATTAGAGGTTGTCTATATAAAGGAACCTTTCATATGTATTATTTACAGCCAATTGAGAGAAATCGTTGTATGAGAGGGTGACGGCTAGGGCTAGAAAATTTTAAGAGAAAATTCCTTGGGTTTACTCGTGTAGTTGATTTGAAAATCATAGTGGAGATTTTGCAGATTTCGCTCTGCCATGGGCTAACCATACGGAAGGTGAATCTCGTTAACAAATCTCTTGTCTCTTTGTGTTTAATTTTCTATTTTATTATCGCGTATTTATATTGTTCTTTCGTCATCTAATTGCGTGATTGTGTTTGCGTGATTTGGATGTTGTCGCGAGCATTGTTCCGCGTTTTGATCTCTTCCCGTCGATTCCCAACAACTGGCATTAGAGTAAGGATTAAGGAAGCTAGAGTTCTTCAAATCTACGATCTAAGCCAACAATGGGTAATAACAACTACGTCATCTTCCTCACTTTCTTAGATCGTCATTTTGAAGGCGTTGATTCAGTTCAAGGGAGAAGTCAAGATTGTTGCGACAGAGACGAAAGATGGCGGAGGATAAAATAAGAATTGAAAAGTTCATTGGTCAGAATTTTGGTTGGTGACGCATGCAGATGGAGGACTACCTATATCAAAGAGACACGTTTCTTCCGTTGCTTAGAGAAAAGCCCGAGAAGATGGTTGATGAGGCGTGAAACCTTTTTAACAGGACAACCCTAGCGACAATTCGGTTGTCGTGACTCCGCAAGTGGCCTTTAATATCTCGAAAGAGAAAACAACTAAGACGCTAACGACGACGTTAGTGAAGTTGTATGAGAAGCCTTTTACATTAAACAAAATCTTCTCGACGAAGAAGCTTTTCGACGTGAAGATGGCTGAAAACGGCTTGAGGACAGAGCACCTGAATAAGTTCAATGGCGTGACGAGCCAACTCGAATCGGTGGAAATCATCTTTGAAGATGAGATTCAAGCACTTCCATTCCTCTATTCGTTCGTTGCCGGAGAGTTGGGAGAACCTAATGATGGCGATTAGCAACTCGATCTTGGGGACTCTCATATTTAATAATGCAGTGAGTTGCATATTAAACAATGAGGTGCGGAGAAAGGCCGGAAGTGTGAGTTCGAGAACTTCCGTGTTTTCGGTGGAGAATCGCGGTAGAACGATGGGAAAGGGGAGACGAAGAATGCCAAGTCTAAAAGCCGAGAAAAATCAAAACGAAAAATCCGAGGCGCATGTTGAAATTGCGGGAAGAAGGTTCATAGGAAAAGTGACTGTAAAGCTTCAGACAAAGACTCAAATGAGAAGAAAGATGGAAAGGAGGCTAATGTGGTGTCTGCACTAGAACATGGAGAATAAGGTCTTTGTTTATCGGTGAGCAAGAACACAAAGGCGGATACTTAGTTCCTAAATTCGAGAGCATCCTTCCATTGCACTTCGGAGCGACTTCACTTCAGCGAGTGTGTCACGCCCCGCTTCCCGGTGTACGGATAAGGAGACGCGACGAGGCACGCGACGTATTTACTCAGAAGTAAACACGTTAAGCGTGAATAAGCAATATAATATAAATGTACACAAGAAAGATATGAGATGTAAATTAACAGCAACATTTTATTGGTTAAACATTCTTTACAATACAACTGAAAAGTAAATACAATGTGGAAAGCAATGCCTAAACAATGGCATGAACTGAAAGTAAAGTATATACAAGTGACTAGAGCTCGAGGTCCTCAATAAACTGCTCCAAGTCTTCTGAGCTGGGCTCGATTTCCAGAGAGTCGGGTCCTCCTGACAGCATTCCAAAGAAAGAATAAAAAAGGAATGTCGTCAGCGAACAATCGCTCGGTATGTCCCAAGAGATAGAGAAGAATAGACAGAGAATAGAACATGTAAAGTATGAAAAATTATGTTCGCTATACTAACGTAGTTTTTTGTAGCTTGGTACAGAATGTGCCAGTGTATACGAGAGAAGTCCAACTTGCTCCGTAGACTAAGATATAAGGCGTACAATGCCCCGTCAAAACCCACGTGACAACGGCAACGGATGTTCATGTTAGATGTATTAAAGTGACCATCATCGTGCCGCTTTTAACACATTCCGCACCAGTCAACCCCTTTAAAAAACCCGTAAATGAATATTGTATTGTTTGTAAGGATTTATTGTATAAGACTTGCCGAAACCATGATATCAGTTGTTCATATAAACGGATCGGATATAAACGGATAGTTATGTAGTCAAGTCGATATATATCCATGGTTCGATCCAGTCGAGTCTTGTTGATATTTGATGGTATTCTGGTATTCATATTCGAGTTCCAGTATATATGGATTCATGATGTATTGGAGTTATATTTGAATTGTATATAGATTGGAATTGTATTCAGATTAGACTAAGACTCTGTCTGATTCAGACACTTAACAGAATTTGATTCTTGAATTAGGTTTTGGAGTTATCGGTAACTGCTGCACATGAACGGCAGGATTTTTGACTTTTTCCAAGCCAATTACCGTATTGATAACCCCGGTTTAGTTTCCTACCTTAAATAGGTAAGCACCCACTTTCTCCGTCTCCCTGAGGCTCAAGAGAATTGGTCTCGCTTAAACCTATATTTACTAGGGTCCTTATTGTAAATTAATAAACTTGAGGGAGGTTTATGAAAAATAGTTTTAATAAACTTTCAAAATAAACCTCAAGCATTAATTTATCGTATTTAGGGGTTTCATGGATGTAGATTTTAAAAGAGAGGTATTCTAGTGAATAAATACCTAGCTTTAATAATATATGGTATTTTTGTGTAATTGGAATTGTATGTGTCACGACCCGCAGGGTACGGAACGTGACTGGCACTTAAGTTTACGAAACGTCTAAAGGCGTCCGTAAAATAAGTAAGCCAAAACCCAGAAAACAAAACCAATTAAGCAAAAGAGTGAAGAAAACCCAAACATTTGAAAGCAAGTTTATCAAATAAGTCATGTAAAACCCTTTTTAAAAACAATACTAATTTTTCCGAAAATTTCGGCAGAGTCTTCTTTGTAAATACTGGCCCCCAAAATGGGTACAACAAAATATATACATAAATCCAACAAAAAAGGGCATCCCCAAGCGGGAGCTAGCTCTTCGCCATAAGGCGGTCACAAATCCCACGCAATGTAAATGACAACAAGCATAATAATCATAATAAAGCATAAGGAAGCATGAAAAAGTAGCATGTCGGCTCAAGTGAGCTCGACCCCCAAAATACAGCATAAAATCCACAAACCTCACAGTCTCATCTCTAGGTCAATATACAATAATCTGGTAGAAACAGTAGATGGAGTACACTAGATGCAAAGAATATACAAGGTGGTACAAAAATATTAACATAACCCACCTATGAGCAAATCTCGAGTCCAGGCAAAAGAGGCAAAAGAAGCAAGCGCACCCGCCGCTACTGAACTGACGGAGCGGACCTGCGACAGGCTATGGCACAACGGGGGTGAGTTGCCAACTCGTGAGTAATAATTAACATCTACAAAGGCTATCGTATGCATGCACACAAGCATCCTAGCATCTAAAATACAGGTAAGACTGGATGCACTAGCAGGTGTGTATATAACATCAGTGTAATAATATGCATGCAACATGAAAATCTAAGGTCTCAATAGGTATATATATAAGAAATATTTTATCTCTTTTTGTTTTTGAAACTCTTTTAGAATGCCAGCATAATGCCAATGAATCGACGAAAATCGGTGTCCAGCAACGACACCCAAAAGCTGTCTCAAATCTCATAAATGTACCTCTGGCCTCAGCCGTCCGGCTGACCCATCTCAAATATCAATATCTCATCATCTAGTGGCCACGGTCGGTATCCTCTGGATATCCGCCGTCCCAAACAGTCACCGGTAGGTAATCCGTCCCCTGCCAGGCTCAACGTCATCACCACATTCCTCTTGCCCCGGGGTACCTTACCGGGCCCACCATGTACCCGTGCCGGTTCCTCCACTCCTCGACACGGATTTCCAAAGCCACAGCAAACTCATGGTGGACGACACTTACATCACTAGGAAACCGCAATTTACATGTTTTAAAAATATCATAAGTTTGGAAATTTTGCGGCTTTCCCCCGAAATCCAGCAATATCATAAAATCTCAAGAAAATCCTTATAAGTGCATATATCAATGCTAATGAATGCGTATGATATCAATAATCAAGTTGCGATGTGTGATTAATGTATTAAACATGAACAATGAATATGATGAAGTACATGCACATGAATAGCAATCCTAGGGTTTCATTTTAAGGAAATAACACAATTTAAGTATCAATTAGTAAAAGGTTTAAATCAAAGGTTATCTAGTGTGGTGGCATGGCAATTACCAGGGTGTGTGTGTAACATGAATAGTGCTCGTGCTGCATATAAAACCTGGTAATGGTGCATGTGTCCTACAATTGAGTTTGCATATATGGATATAACATATTGATCTAATTGCAGCAATTATAATACCAGTATTATTATTCTAATGTCACAAGTGATTATCCAATTTACTATTTTCCAGTTAACTAAATCTATCGGGCGACTTGTGCCATCCAAACGATCGTCCCCCGTAGATGTTAAATCTACTCACCGGGATCCCTGGCTAGCTGTGTCCAATCACCGCCTTTCCCTTTCGCGCCGCGTCTGACGTTTCCGCGACCGAACCTGGAATTTACATCATTACCAATTATAAGGTTACATATCAAGAACGACGCAAACCCCAACGAAACTACTAAAGTTCGCTAGCTAGGTACAACGTGCACAAAGTGCGCGGAACACACGCGAAAATCGCAAAAACTGCCAAAAACGCCGATTTGGGTCACCCGGCAAAACTAAAACCCGACTACCCAAAAACCGCACTCACGCATCCTAAAAGTCGTAGGACAAGCCATTACAATCATCAAGATATCAAAAATAGTCCATCTCATAATTTATATAAAAATCTAGTAAGCATATACATTCCAAAAATCGGTGCAAAAATCGCCGATTTGCGACAAAACGACTATAATAAAGCATACTCACCCAAGCACACTACAAGCAATCCACACCCACTAATTACAACACATTAACCATGCTCCAAAACCTATATTCCACAACCAAACCCTTTCTTGATTTTTATAAATAGCAATTGCAAATCAAAAACCATACTTGAAAAACTTAATTAACACTAATTTCAACCCCAATTAGCAAGTTCACCTCTTAGATTAAGGTTAGCAAAACACTAGATAGCAAATTAGGTTTAAATCAATTAAGTAATGCTTTCTAAAACTTAATCAACTCACTAATCAAGTTTCAAATATCAATTCCATACAAAAACCTTCTCTTGAAAATTTAAAACAACAATTTACAACTAAAATCAACTTCTAAAATTACCTAAATTAGCATAATTAAAGACTACATAACAAGGTAACCATATAGATTAGTTCACTAACAACTAGATTAACTAATAAACAACTTAATTAATTATCATGGCTTCAAAACCCTAATTTAAACAAACTACTCTTTTAAACTAGATTAGAAATAAGCTAACTTTTAACACTAACCATACAATTAAAGGAATTTTTAGCAAAAGAAAGCAACTTGATGAGAATTATACCTCTTGATCTATGGATCAAGCAAGAAAATTTGCTCCAATTGATGGCCTCAACACCAAGGTCCAAGCAAGAATGGCTAAGGATAATGATAGCATAAGGATTTTTGTTTGGATTTTTGAATTAAATCATGGATTTTGATGTATTTCTTGAAGAAATTGAAGAAAAATGAAAAGAAAAGAGAGGAAGAAGAGGGTGTGCAGGAATTTCGGCCAGAATGAGGTATGGGGGAGGGTGTGGGGTGAGTGGGAAGGTCAAGGGTCAAGTTCCAAAGTCAATGTATCATACTTTATCCATTTTAATTAAAATAATACCATAAACTATCAAATTAACTCAAGAAAGAAACCAAGAAGAGAGAGGCCAGAAATTTCTGGTCTCACACAAGGTGGGGCTGTCCTAGGGCTGAGGAAAAAGATAGAGGGGTTTTACAAAAGAAATTTTATGCAAAAAGGCCCCCTACAACTCAAAACTTGCAAGTTTTAGCCCAAAATTCAATAAATTCGTTTCAATTCATAAAAATTTGTTAAAAATCAAAATAAATTACTAAAAATTCATGTTATCACTAGAATATAATTATCATAATTTTTGAGATTAAAATTAGCCCGGAAAAATTTGTATTTATCGCTTATTTAATGTATTTTCTTACCGGCTTAAAATAATATTAAAAAATTGAAAAATAGGGAAAAATTTTTAAATGACCAAAATTTCATAATTAACTCATTAGTCACTAAAAACAAGTAATTACCTATCCATTTTAAGTATAATTAGCCCTAAACTGCAAAATATCGAGAAAGACGGTTTTCGGAAAAATACCGAATTTTCACCGAATTTCAGGAAAACACCAAAACGACTTTTCAAGACGCTACAATCTTCCCCCCTTAAGGAAATTCGGTCCCCGAATTTAAAAATATAGCTACGCGTACCTTCGAAGAGATGGGGATACTTCTTCCTCATCTCGCCCTCGGTCTCCCAGGTAACCTCCTCGCTGCTCGGGCTACGCCAAAGGACCTTGACGGTTGGTATAACCTTCGACCTCAACTTCTTCACCTGCCGATCCAAGATGGCCACCGGCTGCTCTGCAAAAGAAAGGTCGCGCTCTAGCTGGACTGTCGGGTGCTGAATCGCATGCGAAGGGTCGTGAAGGTACTTGCGGAGCATCGAAACATGAAAAACGGGGTGAACATCGGGAAAGCTGGGTGGAAGAGCCAAACGATATGCAACAGCGCCAACACGCTCGAGGATCTCGAAGGGACCTACGAATCTAGGGCTAAGCTTCCCCTTTCGCCCAAAACGCATCACGCCCTTCATCGGAGAGACCCTCAGAAAAACATGGTCGCCAACTGCGAACTCTAACCTGCGACGGCGCCTGTCTGCATACGATTTCGCCTGCTCTGAGCCGCTCTCATCCGGTCTCGGATCAACTGGATCTTCGATGTCGTCTCCTCAACAAGCTGCGGCCCCAAAATGCTGCTCTCGCTGAGCTCTGTCCAACAAACGGGCGATCTGCATCTCCTCCCATACAATGCCTCGAAAGGTGCCATCTGAATAGTATCCTGGAAGCTGTTGTTGTAGGAGAACTCCACTAGAGGTAAATGACGATCCCAGCTACCCCCAAAGTCTAAAACGCACGCTCTGAGCATGTCCTCGAGAGTCTGAATGGTCCGCTCTGACTGTCCGTCTGTCTGCGGATGAAATGCTGTGCTGAAGCTCAAACGAGTGCCCAAAGCCTCCTGAAGTCTCTGCCAAAGTCGGCTGGTGAACTGAGTGCCTCGATCTGACACGATACAAGTCGGTACGCCATGTAGTCGCACGATCTCGTCAATATAGAGCTGAGCATACTGAGCGAAGCTGAAAGTCGTCTTCACTGGAAGGAAGTGAGCCGCTTTCGTCAATCTATCCACGATCACCCAGATGGAGTCGTACCCTCGACTGGTCCTGGGTAGACCCACAACGAAATCCATCGAAATCTGCTCCCATTTCCACTCTGGAATGGGTAACGGCTGTAGCTCTCCTGCGGGCCTCTGGTGCTCGGCCTTGACTTGCTGACAAGTCAGGCATCTCGAAACGAACTCCGCAATGTCCCTCTTCATCCCGTCCCACCAGTAGGTCTCTCTCATATCATGGTACATCTTGGTGGAACCGGGGTGGACACTATACACTGATCGGTGTGCCTCCTCAAGAATGTCGCGCCGCAATCCATCAGCATCTGGTACGCACAGTCTAGATCCATATCGTAAAATCCCCTGATCGTCAACCACGAACTCGGAAAATCTGCCCTGTCCCACCTGTGCCATGATCTCTGAGCAACGGTCGTCACTGCGCTGTGCCTCATATATACGGTCAAGCAACTGTGGGCGGTGCACGAACATGCGCGAGCTGTCCCCCTGTCTGAGTGAACTCGAACTCAACTCGGCTGTCACATAACATCTGCCAATCTGCTGACGACTGCCTCTGCACTGCGCGCAAAAAGGATAGACTACCCCCGGGCCTCCTACTCAACGCATCTGCCACCACATTCGCCTTGCCGGGGTGATATAAGATCTCGCAGTCGTAGTCTTTCACCAACTCCATCCAACGACGCTGTCTGAGGTTCAGGTCTCACTGCTGAAATATGTACTTTAAGCTCTTGTGATCGGTGAATATCTGACACGACTCGCCGTTAAAGGTAATGTCGCCAAATCTTCAGTGCAAAGACCACTGCAGCCATCTCCAAATCATGAGTGGGGTAGTTCTGTTCATGCTTCTTCAACTGCCGAGAAGCATAAGCGATCACCCGGCCATGCTGCATCAAAACGCATCCTAATCCCACTCGCGAAGCATCACAGTAGACAACAAATCCGCCTGATCCCGAAGGCAAAGATAATACCGGCGCCGTAGTCAAACAAGTCCGTAGCTGCTGAAAACTGCGCTCACACTCCTCTGTCCAGACGAAAGGAACTCCCTTCCGGGTCAAACCGGTCAACGGTGCAGCTATACGGGAGAAGTCCTGAACAAAACGCCTGTAGTAGCCCGCCAGGCCTAGAAAACTACGGATCTCAGTAACCGATGTAGGTCGGGGCCACTGCTGAACAACCTCAATCTTCTTCGGGTCCACACGAATGCCGTCTCTCGTAACCACGTGACCCAAGAATCCGACGCTGTCCAGCCAGAAAGCACACTTGGAGAACTTCGCGAACAACTGGTGCTCCCTCAGAGTCTGTAACGTAATCCGCAAGTGCTGCTCGTGCTCCTCTCTGCTCCGGGAGTACACCAAGATATCGTCGATAAATACGATGATGAACAAGTCAAGATACGGCCTGAATGTACGGTTCATCAAATCCATAAATGCTGCTGGGGCGTTGGTGAGTCCGAACGACATCACCAAAAACTCGTAGTGGCCGTAGCGCGTGCGAAAAGCTGTCCTCGGTATATCCTCCTGTCGAACTCGCAGCTGATGGTATCCTGATCGCAAGTCGATCCTCGAAAAATACCCCGCACCCTGAAGCTGGTCGAACAAATCATCAATGCGCGGCAACGGATATCTGTTCCGAACGGTAACTTTGTTCAGCTGGCGGTAGTCGATACATAAGCGCAAACTTCCATCCTTCTTCTTGACAAACAGGACCGGAGCACCCCACGGAGAAACACTCGGTCGAATAAGCCCCTTGTCCAACAAATCCTGCAACTGATCCTTCAGCTCTCGAAGCTCTGCCGGGGCCATCCGATAAGGCGGTACAGAAATAGGCCCCGAACCGGGAATCAAATCAATGCAGAACTCAACATCGCGCTCAGGCGGTAGCCCAGGTAGCTCATCAGGGAAAACATCAGGGAACTCACAAACTACCGGAACCCGGTCTAACGGAACCTCTGCAGCTCGAGTATCACAAACAAACGCTAAGAATCCCTGACATCCCTTCCGCAAGAGCTGACCAGCGCGAAGAGAAGAAATTAAGCTGGGAAGGGCGACACTGCGGTCTCCCTGAATAACAAGGACTGGCTCTCCCGGAAAGCTAAATCTGACTGCCTTCTCACGGCAGTCCACCGAAGCATAACAAGTGGCTAGCCAATCCATGCCCAGAAGCACATCAAAGTCCAACATATCGAGGAGTATCAAATCAACTGATGAATCCCTCTCCCCGATACGAACGGAACACAAACGAAATACAAAACGAGCGACAAACGACTCGCCTACCGGAGTAACAACAACAAGCGGCCGATCTAACGACGACGACTCACGGCCCAACATCGGTGCAAAGTGTGTAGATACGTACGAATGTGTGGAACCTGGGTCAAATAATACCCGTACGTCGAAAGTACAAACTGGCAAGGTACCTGTCACAAACGGCATTGGATGCCTGCGCATCCTGCGGTGTCAAAGCAAATACTCGGGCCTGTCCTCCACCGATAGCGGGCTGACCTCGACCTCGGCCTCTGCCTCCTCGTCCTCTCTGAACAGGACCGCCACGTCCTCGGCCTCTCGGTGCACCTAACTGGCGTGGAGCATCGTCTGGGGTAGAAAGTAGGGCTCTCTGAGGAGGGGGTGGTGATGGTGGTAGGGTCACGTGCGGAACTGTCGCTGCTCCCTGTTGTCTCACCGGACAGTCTCTGACAAGATGGTGCAAACTCCCGCACCCAAAACATCCTGGTGACGGCTGCTGCCCCTGGGGATAAGAACCATATAACTGTCCCCGCCTAAATCCTCTGCCAGGCCTATCTCTCGGAAAGAATCTGGCGCGCTGCCTCTGAGGCGGTACATCGGTGCGCATCCTCTTCGGCCCAGAAACGGCCGAAGTCCGTGATATGCGTGCCTCCATCCGCAATGCCGTATCCATAGCAGCTGAATAAGTGTCGTAGTGCTGGGCGCCAATGGCAAGATATAGCTGGGCATCAAGTCCCTGTACGAACCTCTTCACCATCTTCTCTTCGGTATCCACCAAATACTGAGCATATCGGGACAACTGAGTAAACTGGATGTCATACTCAGACACCGTCATCCCAGGTGTCTTGACTAAGGCCTCGAAACTGCGAGCTCTGGCGTCACGAACGCTCTCTGGAAGGAAACGGGCTAGAAAGACCGCTGTAAACTCGGCCCAAGTCATAGGCGGCAGATCTGCAGCTCGACCTCTCAAGACTGACTCCCACCATGTCTGCGCGAGACCCTCTAGCCGGAAACTGGCAAGCTCTACCCATCGATCATCCGAACATCTCAGCGAACGGCAGATCCTGGCTAAACTGTCAAGGAACGTCTGTGGGTCCTCCGCTGTCTCGGTGCCGGTGAATACTGGAGGTCTCAGCCTCATGAAATCCTGTAGTGAAACCGGAATGGCCACGGTGGTAGTAGTAGGAGCAGGTATCATGGTCGTCTGTGATGTAGTAGGTACGTCATCCGGCCTCGGTGTACGACTGGCTGCAACTAGGGATCCTACCATCTGACGCAGCTCCTGCATGCCTCCCATCATCTGTCGCAACTCCTCCATACCGGTCTCGAGCCTATCCATACGTCCTGGGGAAGGTGGATCGGTCTGTCCCTGCGGCGTAGGCATACCACCCTGCTCAGTCCTAGTCTCGGACGAGCCAGCTCGAATCTCGTCTCTGACGGCAGCCCTCTGTGCCCTCGTAGCCTTCGGCGGCATAGTGGCTGGTACAGGAAAAGGATAATAAGGACAGTGCAATAGGATCATAGGATACACGGAGTTGAAGAAGGAATTTTTCAAGCAAGTATATCCTAAAGTCACTTAGGCGGAGTACCGTATCGTAAGTATGCCGCGGACATACGCACGCTACGTTACGCTGCTTAAGTCACTTACTCCATCTACCAAGGGTCATCCTACACTCACAAAGGTAAAACCTATCGCTCTGATACCAACTTTGTCACGACCCGCAGGGTACGGAACGTGACTGGCACTTAAGTTTACGAAACGTCTAAAGGCGTCCGTAAAATAAGTAAGCCAAAACCCAGAAAACAAAACCAATTAAGCAAAAGAGTGAAGAAAACCCAAACATTTGAAAGCAAGTTTATCAAATAAGTCATGTAAAACCCTTTTTAAAAACAATACTAATTTTTCCGAAAATTTCGGCAGAGTCTTCTTTGTAAATACTGGCCCCCAAAATGGGTACAACAAAATATATACATAAATCCAACAAAAAAGGGCATCCCCAAGCGGGAGCTAGCTCTTCGCCATAAGGCGGTCACAAATCCCACGCAATGTAAATGACAACAAGCATAATAATCATAATAAAGCATAAGGAAGCATGAAAAAGTAGCATGTCGGCTCAAGTGAGCTCGACCCCCAAAATACAGCATAAAATCCACAAACCTCACAGTCTCATCTCTAGGTCAATATACAATAATCTGGTAGAAACAGTAGATGGAGTACACTAGATGCAAAGAATATACAAGGTGGTACAAAAATATTAACATAACCCACCTATGAGCAAATCTCGAGTCCAGGCAAAAGAGGCAAAAGAAGCAAGCGCACCCGCCGCTACTGAACTGACGGAGCGGACCTGCGACAGGCTATGGCACAACGGGGGTGAGTTGCCAACTCGTGAGTAATAATTAACATCTACAAAGGCTATCGTATGCATGCACACAAGCATCCTAGCATCTAAAATACAGGTAAGACTGGATGCACTAGCAGGTGTGTATATAACATCAGTGTAATAATATGCATGCAACATGAAAATCTAAGGTCTCAATAGGTATATATATAAGAAATATTTTATCTCTTTTTGTTTTTGAAACTCTTTTAGAATGCCAGCATAATGCCAATGAATCGACGAAAATCGGTGTCCAGCAACGACACCCAAAAGCTGTCTCAAATCTCATAAATGTACCTCTGGCCTCAGCCGTCCGGCTGACCCATCTCAAATATCAATATCTCATCATCTAGTGGCCACGGTCGGTATCCTCTGGATATCCGCCGTCCCAAACAGTCACCGGTAGGTAATCCGTCCCCTGCCAGGCTCAACGTCATCACCACATTCCTCTTGCCCCGGGGTACCTTACCGGGCCCACCATGTACCCGTGCCGGTTCCTCCACTCCTCGACACGGATTTCCAAAGCCACAGCAAACTCATGGTGGACGACACTTACATCACTAGGAAACCGCAATTTACATGTTTTAAAAATATCATAAGTTTGGAAATTTTGCGGCTTTCCCCCGAAATCCAGCAATATCATAAAATCTCAAGAAAATCCTTATAAGTGCATATATCAATGCTAATGAATGCGTATGATATCAATAATCAAGTTGCGATGTGTGATTAATGTATTAAACATGAACAATGAATATGATGAAGTACATGCACATGAATAGCAATCCTAGGGTTTCATTTTAAGGAAATAACACAATTTAAGTATCAATTAGTAAAAGGTTTAAATCAAAGGTTATCTAGTGTGGTGGCATGGCAATTACCAGGGTGTGTGTGTAACATGAATAGTGCTCGTGCTGCATATAAAACCTGGTAATGGTGCATGTGTCCTACAATTGAGTTTGCATATATGGATATAACATATTGATCTAATTGCAGCAATTATAATACCAGTATTATTATTCTAATGTCACAAGTGATTATCCAATTTACTATTTTCCAGTTAACTAAATCTATCGGGCGACTTGTGCCATCCAAACGATCGTCCCCCGTAGATGTTAAATCTACTCACCGGGATCCCTGGCTAGCTGTGTCCAATCACCGCCTTTCCCTTTCGCGCCGCGTCTGACGTTTCCGCGACCGAACCTGGAATTTACATCATTACCAATTATAAGGTTACATATCAAGAACGACGCAAACCCCAACGAAACTACTAAAGTTCGCTAGCTAGGTACAACGTGCACAAAGTGCGCGGAACACACGCGAAAATCGCAAAAACTGCCAAAAACGCCGATTTGGGTCACCCGGCAAAACTAAAACCCGACTACCCAAAAACCGCACTCACGCATCCTAAAAGTCGTAGGACAAGCCATTACAATCATCAAGATATCAAAAATAGTCCATCTCATAATTTATATAAAAATCTAGTAAGCATATACATTCCAAAAATCGGTGCAAAAATCGCCGATTTGCGACAAAACGACTATAATAAAGCATACTCACCCAAGCACACTACAAGCAATCCACACCCACTAATTACAACACATTAACCATGCTCCAAAACCTATATTCCACAACCAAACCCTTTCTTGATTTTTATAAATAGCAATTGCAAATCAAAAACCATACTTGAAAAACTTAATTAACACTAATTTCAACCCCAATTAGCAAGTTCACCTCTTAGATTAAGGTTAGCAAAACACTAGATAGCAAATTAGGTTTAAATCAATTAAGTAATGCTTTCTAAAACTTAATCAACTCACTAATCAAGTTTCAAATATCAATTCCATACAAAAACCTTCTCTTGAAAATTTAAAACAACAATTTACAACTAAAATCAACTTCTAAAATTACCTAAATTAGCATAATTAAAGACTACATAACAAGGTAACCATATAGATTAGTTCACTAACAACTAGATTAACTAATAAACAACTTAATTAATTATCATGGCTTCAAAACCCTAATTTAAACAAACTACTCTTTTAAACTAGATTAGAAATAAGCTAACTTTTAACACTAACCATACAATTAAAGGAATTTTTAGCAAAAGAAAGCAACTTGATGAGAATTATACCTCTTGATCTATGGATCAAGCAAGAAAATTTGCTCCAATTGATGGCCTCAACACCAAGGTCCAAGCAAGAATGGCTAAGGATAATGATAGCATAAGGATTTTTGTTTGGATTTTTGAATTAAATCATGGATTTTGATGTATTTCTTGAAGAAATTGAAGAAAAATGAAAAGAAAAGAGAGGAAGAAGAGGGTGTGCAGGAATTTCGGCCAGAATGAGGTATGGGGGAGGGTGTGGGGTGAGTGGGAAGGTCAAGGGTCAAGTTCCAAAGTCAATGTATCATACTTTATCCATTTTAATTAAAATAATACCATAAACTATCAAATTAACTCAAGAAAGAAACCAAGAAGAGAGAGGCCAGAAATTTCTGGTCTCACACAAGGTGGGGCTGTCCTAGGGCTGAGGAAAAAGATAGAGGGGTTTTACAAAAGAAATTTTATGCAAAAAGGCCCCCTACAACTCAAAACTTGCAAGTTTTAGCCCAAAATTCAATAAATTCGTTTCAATTCATAAAAATTTGTTAAAAATCAAAATAAATTACTAAAAATTCATGTTATCACTAGAATATAATTATCATAATTTTTGAGATTAAAATTAGCCCGGAAAAATTTGTATTTATCGCTTATTTAATGTATTTTCTTACCGGCTTAAAATAATATTAAAAAATTGAAAAATAGGGAAAAATTTTTAAATGACCAAAATTTCATAATTAACTCATTAGTCACTAAAAACAAGTAATTACCTATCCATTTTAAGTATAATTAGCCCTAAACTGCAAAATATCGAGAAAGACGGTTTTCGGAAAAATACCGAATTTTCACCGAATTTCAGGAAAACACCAAAACGACTTTTCAAGACGCTACAGTATGGATTTGTGATGGTATATTCATGAAATTCGTGATTCCTTTGTTAAGAAAACATGGAATTTATTATATATATTTAAAATACATATTTTGATAATATATATATAATTATTAAAAATAGAATTTATTTATTAAATAGAAAACCACATTATTCTTGAAAATTGTATTAAAAATTCCATCGAGATCGGATGCTCCGTGAGAAGGTCTGCATCTCGCTTTACTATCTAGTATCGAGGATGCGCGATAACCCGCACCATTCAAATCGGGTTCCCCAAAATGGGTTGTAGAGGCTTAATTGTAAGGAATTTAATTAAAATAATCTTACAGAATACGGTTTTATTAGTTTAAGGTATTTTATTGTAAAATTGTATTTATCCCATAAAATATTGTTCCAAAAGTCATCGTGCTATGTTATGATGAGTGTTGTGATGAGGTAGGTCATTACCTCGTGAGTTTTCTAAAGGTAATATGAGCAAATATGATAAAAGATGTCGAATAGAAAGTATGCGGTATTTAACCATAAAAGTGAAATAAAAGTTGCATAGCATGGTATTTTAAATTGAAACTTGTTCTCAATGTTGGTTTATGGTTGCTAAATAATATATAAAGAAGTGGTTGATTTGTTATTAAGAAAAGTTGGGTTTTTTAACAAATTAGAATCGGATGTCGGATTAACTCCACTTCCAACGAGTTTTGAAAAGAGAACTTTTTAAGTCAATAAAAGAGAAGAGGAGAGAGGACTTACTAGACAAAAAGAGAGAGGAAAGGTATGGGAACAAGATGGAAGCTTTGTAGAGTCGCGGTGTCGCCGGATTTGTCCCGAGACGTCGCAGGAAGATGATCTTAGGCTAACTCCACTTGTACAACTAATTTGACCTGGAAAAATTTGAGAGTTTTGATGATAGATTTCATAATGGAGAGGGCTAGGGTGTGGGGTGGTATTTATAGGATAAAATTACGGTTTAGGGAATTAAAAAATGAGAATTAAAATGCATTAAACATTGGATTAATGGGTGATTTTAACCCTCTATTAATTTGCAGGAAATTCAAACAGTATTGGGGTTAAGGCGGAGGCCAAGAGACTAGGGTTCAAGAATTGGAGGCATTCCCGACGGTTTGGACCGGCGGCGCCGGCCTAATGCGCAATCTCGTCAGCCATTCTAGGGGTGCGGGGCTCTGGATTCTTGCCACGTGTCAGGGTCGTTTCATATATCTCAGTGCACATGTTTATTTAATCCGACTTTTCATTTTTACGTGTATTGCACGTGTAAACTTTTAGACTTCCAAAAAGTTTAATAGAAAAATCATTAAAAATAATATATGGCTGAGGGGATTCAAACACAGGGGCTATGTCACAGCAGTGCAAAACTTTACCAATGAGCTACAAGTTGTTTCTTGCTGTTCTTAAGCAAATTAAATACTTATAGCATATTCAGGTTTGCAAATACTCCATTTAGTACTTTAACTTTAAACAAATTTCTGTACATTAAAAACAGAGTCGTTACATTCTACCCTCCTAAAAAAAATTTCGTCCTCAAAATTTACAATTATTTAAGGACTAATTTACAAACAAATAAGGGTATCTTGCGCGCATGTCCTCTTCTCTTTTCCATGTTGATTCTCCTGGTGAATCTTTTCTCCACATCATCCGGACCAAGTTTACTTCCTTATTCCGAAGTGATTTCATCTTTCTGTCCAGAATCTCAATGGGTTGTTACTCACAAGATAAATCCGTCTGTACATTGAGCTCGGAATGATCAAGGATGTGACTGGGATCACTCACATATTTTCGGAGTTGGGATATGTGGAACACGTTGTGCACTCCTTCCAATGAGGGTGGAAGTGCCAAGCGATATGCCACTTCTCCGACTCGTTCGAGTATATCGAACGGTCCAATGTACCTCAGACTTAACTTACCCCTCTTTCCAAAATGAATCACTCTACGGTTTGGAGAGATCTTTAGAAAGACATGATCTCCCGGTTGGAACTTCAAGTGTCGGCGCTTTGCATCTGCCCAGTGTTTCTGTCAGTCTTGGGCTATGCGCATTCGTTCTCTGATAGTGCGAACTACATTTACAGTCGCCACTATCATCTCAGGTCCAAGGAGTTCCCTATTTCTGATGCCGTCCCAACTTAATGGTGAACGACACTTCCTTCCATAGAGCGCTGCAAAGGGTGCCATTCCAATACTCGCTTGGTAGCCATTGTTATATGAAAACTCCACAAGATATATGCGATCTTCCCACGATCCTCCGAAGTCTAGCATACAAGCTCTTAGCATATCTTTAAGGATCTGAATCGTTCGCTTAGACTGTCCATCTGTTTATGGATGATAAGTTGTGCTAAAGTTCAGACTCGTTCCCAAGCTAGCTTTCAGACTCTGCCAAAATTGCGATCGGAATCTGGTGTTATGATCGGAGACAATACAAACCGGTACTCCATGTAATCTCACGATCTCCTGCATGAGTTCATGGATATCAGAAATAGTACACTATGAAGAGTTAAATCTTACTTAGATTCAGACTTACTTCCATGTACTTCTTTGCTAGTATCTCAGTAGATTGGCCAACTCGAAATGGGATGAAGTGAGCCGACTTTGTGAGTCGATCCACAATAATCCATACTGCATCGTTACCTTTCGTGCTGTGAGGAAGAGCAGTCATGAAATCCATGGTAATATGTTGCCACTTCCTTTCTGAGATAGATAACGGTTGAAGTAGACCGGCAGTACTGTGATGCTCAACTTTTACTTGTTGACACACCAAGCATTTGGCTACGCTTCTGGCTACTTCACGCTTCATTCTATGCCACCAGTAATGTTGACGTAGATCTTTATATATCTTTGTACCACCAGGGTGTACTAAATATGGAGAGCTGTGAGCTTCTTTCATCAACTCTTCCCGAACAGAACCTTGTGGTACACACAATCCGCTTCCGTATCTCAAAGATCCGTCTTCGTGGATGATGAAGTCTGTTCTAAGTCCACTTTATACTTGGTCTATAATCTTTTGCAACTTGGTATCACTTGCTTGAGCTGCTTTGATCTGATTGACAATAGTAGACTGAACTTGTAAGTTCATCAACTTTGAAGTATTACCTGGTATAACCACTTCAATCTCCATTTGGTGCAAATCTTGCTGAAGCTTCCACTGTACGGTGAGATTCATTGATAGTGGTTGGCGACTGAGTGCATCAGGAACTACATTCACTTTCCCTGGATGATATTGTAGGTTGATGTCGAAGTCCGCCGTAAGTTCTAACTATCTTCTTTTCCGCATATTCAGTTCTTTCTTAGTAAACACATACTTAAGACTTTTGTGATCTGTGTATATATCTACCTATTCTCCAAGAAGATAATAACGCCAAATCTTCAGTGCAAATATAACAGTTGCCAACTTTAAGTCATGCGGCGGATAGTTGCGCTCATGAACCTTCAACTGCCTTGATGCATAAGCTACAACCTTACCGTGCTGATGTAGAACACATCCTAATCCCATACCGGATGCATCACAATACACTACGAAACCTCCAGATTGGTCCGGTATGACGAGAATAGGTGCCGATGTCAATCTTGACTTGAGTTCTACGAAAGCTTGTTCGCATACTTCTGACCACACGAATTCTTCATCTTTACGTGTGAGCTTGGTCAGGCGTGTTGCAATCTTCGAAAAGCCTTCAATAAATCTTCGATAGTATCCTGCTAATCTCAAGAAACTTCGAATGTCCTTCACTGTCTTTGGTGTCGGCCATTTGCTTACTGCTGATACTTTAGCTGGATCCACAGAGATTCCTTCACCTAAAACTATATGCCCGAGGAATCCGACTTGTTCTAGCCAAAACTCGCACTTGCTGTACTTGGCATAGAGTTGATGCTGTCGCAAAGTCTCCACGAGAATCCTCAAATGTTCAGCGTGCTCTTTCCGATTCTTCAAATATATCAGGATGTCGTCGATGAATATGACAACGAACCTATCTAGGTACTCTCAAAAAACTTGATTCATCAGGTTCGTGAATATGGCTGGTGCATTGGTCACTCCAAATGGCATCACGAGAAACTCATAATGACCATAACGAGTCCTGAATGCCGTCTTCGAAATATCAGACTCTTTGACCTTCACCTGATGATAACCCGAACGAAAATCTAATTTTGAGAAAACGCAAGACCCACTTAGCTGATCGAACAGATCGACGATGCGCGGTAGTGGATACTTGTTCTTTATCGTGATTTCGTTCAAAGCTCTATAATCAATGCACATTCTGTATGAACCTTCCTTTTTCTTCACAAGCAAAACTGGAGATCCCCAACTTGAAGTACTGGGACGAACCCATCCTTTTTGCAGAAGTTCATCCAGCTGAGTACGGATCTCCTTCAAACCTTCTGAACTTACGCGATATGGTGCTTTGATCACCGGTTGTGCACCAGGTATTAAGTCAATACTGAATTCAAGAGCTTGATCGGGAGGTAAACCTGATATATCTTCAGGAAATACATTTTCGAACCCTCGAACTGCCTCTGGCTTCGATTCTTCAGCTTGTGTTGTTGCAATCACTGCCTTCCTTGGCTTAGCCTTGTAGGTGCTAGGTTCCAGAGTACGGTCTCCACTTTTGATATAAAAGATCAGATGGTCTGGAATCTCAAACACTACCCTCCTTTGACGACAGTCGATGGTAGCGTAGAAAGTTCCTAGCCAGACCATACCCAAGACTATATCGAAGTTCGGTATGTCCAGCACCTTGAAGTCGGCATAAAATTCTCTGCTGCGGACGACCACTGGACACAGGTCGTATCCCATTGTTACCTTTAGAATGTCGTTCCCTGAACTGACATTCCAGCTGGATACGAGCGATTTAACTGGAATTACATGAGTTCGGACGAACCGTTGCGACATAAAGCAATAAGATACTCCAGTATCGAAAAGTGCTAGTGTAGGTAGTAAGGCTACTAAGATTGTACCTGAGTTATGCGGGATATGTTTAGGTATAGGAAAAGATATTTTGATATGTATAAAGATTGAAAGAAAGTTTGAAAGAAAGGAGTTACCAGTGATGGCTTGGCCAGTGTCTTCAGCTTCTTCTACAGTCATTGTGAAAGCCTGTCGCTTTAGTACATTCCTCCTTACTGGGGGAGCATTCCTCTGTCCGTTCCTCTGTCCTTGAGGTAGGTGTAGGGTGTTTTTCGTCACCCCACTGAGATGGGAATTCACGTCGCTTGTCAGTCGTACAACAGATTCCCTCTACTTAGGGTAGGCGGGGGTTTATTCATTGTGGGAATCCGAATCTTCGGCAGCCGCGGACTAAGCTGCGGGCCTTTGGAGCGAGGGAATCTTCGATTGACGGGTCAAACTGGTCATGCGAACTCAATGTGCAGTATGCGTGTGTTGTGCATTGAGGGGTTTTGGATATATCGGGGGGCCCGCAGAGTTTACAGGGGGTCCCGCTACCCGGATAGCGGGCTGGGGGTCAAGAGGGCTAGCAGCCCCTTGCGGGGTGCGGGGCAGCGCCCCGTTAGAAAATTTTTCTAACGGGGGAAATGTTGTGGAGTGTGTATGTATATATAAAAAAAAGGAAAATAGCGTCCAAAGGACGCGTGAGCACCAGCGCCCCACGTTCCTGACACGCGGACGCTAGGCGTCAGCAGGAAAAGGGGCTTATGTTAGTTATATATATGCCTTAGAGGCCATTATTGTACATGTGATGTATATTATAGTGGATGCTTGTGTGTGTGTGTGTGTGTGTGTGTGTGTGTGTAGAGAGAGATGACTTTCTTGCTCGATATACTCTTTATCTTAACATGTTGACTGGTATTCTTTACTGTCTTGCTCTCACATGTTGATAAAGCCCTTAGGACATCTACTTGACTACCAGGATTATGATGAGATCATACTAGTGGGGCCGAGGTGGTCCACAAGTACATCCTTTAATCAGTTCCAAGTCGTGGGAATATCGAGACCAGGGCATCGATATTCTAGTGTAGACTAGTGTGTACGTTTCCTGTCCCTCAGAGGGCGATGGTTGATCCCACAACCATTGGTGTGTAATATCAAAGATTGTACACATATGCTTATTGGAGAATGGGTACACCGAACAGGACTCGCCGAGGACTCCTATGTGATAGTATACCTATCGTCAGATAGCAGTCCTCTAGTGACACTAGTACAGGTTAGTCTGTAGACCCGAGTTCGTCATAGAGTCTTGTGTGGCTACCACTGTGCTTTGATTTCCTCCCTACCACAGCTCAAACGAGTCGTGAAAACAGGTGGATTTTGGGTACAGTCCCGAGTCACATGGATGTAATGAGTGATAGGAGGGGTTTCGTCTCTCCCGGTATTGGGGGTTGATGTTGTGCTATGCTCGATTGGCTATAACTGGAAGTCCCTGGCCATGGCTGCTGCTGAGATTTACTGATAAGAGTTATCAGTAGTTTCTCAAACTGTTATAGGCCAGACATCGGCATGACTTATCACATTACTGGGGACTGGCGTTTACCACCCCTAGACATGATATGCGACATATCAGACGAAGAGACCGGACTGTACGGCAGTGTTACTGATATGCTTCATGGAGAGTATGGCGAGCTTGTTTGTTGATCTTTATATCGCTCAATACCCGGGTAGCCGTTACGTCCAGCTAGTACCGCTGACGGCTTGTAAGTGACTGATGTGATCATCACCTACTGCTGGCGTATTGACGAGTCTTTAGAGTCCCACACAGAAGTTTTCTGGTTCAAGCGAAACGAAGTAGGACACATATGTGATATGTGTGTGGGCCTGATTAAATACGAGTATGTGATACCGTATTGTAATCTGGCAGTTATCTGTTATCGGTCAGGTTATATGTGATATAACCGGATTATCGAATCAAGTGTTGGTTTGATAATGTGATATTCAGATTAATAATATTAGTCGGTTATATGTGATATAACCGGATTATTAGATCAAGTGTTGATTTAATAATGTGATATATATTATATGTGATATAATTATATCTTAACTAATATCATTAGCTCACTAATTGCTTTATATATATATATATATCTATATATATCTATATATCTATATATTAATGTATATTTGATATATATATATATATATATATATATATATTATATGAAGCATGGCATGTTTTTCTATTTTTAGAAAATAAAAAAATGAGGTGTAAATTGTGGAGATATTTGTGGAATGGGCAAGACATGGGTTTTATTATTTGTATATTAGTCTTGACTCACTATTCAAGTATGGTTGCAATTTAGAATTGCAATTTTATTCCATACTTGAATGAGTGAGGGGAGAGAGAGAGCCATTTGAGTTTACTCTCATCTTTTTTTCTTCATGCCTTAGCCATTCATGAGCTCTTGCTTCCTCTTACTCTCTACAATTTTCTTTACCTCACTTCCAAGTTCAAACCCTCACATGTGATGCGAATCATTAAACTTGAGAAAACCCTAGTGAGCAAATTAAACCCCTACTTCACCATCACACATTAGATTAGCAATTTGATGTGGAGTGTTGCCTTCACTAATGAGATTAGTGAAGGGTTAGCTTGAGCTTGTGGACTTCGGGTGGATCGTCTTTGGCATGAAGATCTACGAGGAGGTTCGTTCAACTCGAAGTGGAGTCTAGAGGAGTCAAGAGGACTACTACAAAGAGCTTAAGAAGAGAAGGACTTTATCCTATAGGGTATAACTTCTTTTCTTTTCTCTCTAGTTGTTCACATCACTAATCTAAACCCTAATAATCTAGTAGTGATCTTGTTGGTTTAACTTAGCACCTAATAAAAATTAAAATTTGGCATACTTGATGCCTCTAGAACCCCTTGATGGTGCTAAGGTCGACTTTCATGGTATCAGAGCGAGGCTAGAACATTTGGGTAAGTCGTTACGATGTTAAAGTGTTCGAACTGTTTCGAAACCCGCAAAATTTCAAACTTTCTGTCGAATTTTTCAAACGTTGGAATTTTCGTAATTAAAAATATCCAAAAAAATCGTGTAGGGTATTCTATGGAGCCCCTAGAAATTTGGAGCCCTAATTCCTCTAAATCGCCGCGGAACCACCGTCAAAACGCTTGTTTGGCCGCGGTTCCTTCATCGTTTTGTGGAGTTAAGAGTCCATTTTTCTTGTGCTGCTCCATGGTGTCATTTAGCACTTTATGGTTGTTTTTAATTCTGCTCAAGTTGTTGAGCTCTCTGGATTTTGTGGATGTTTCATAAATCGATCGAAATGTTTAGCGTCGTATAGATCTTGATGATGTGTGATATAATTATTAGAATCCAGATTAATTAGTTTTATGAAAACTAGTTAGTATATTGTAAAGCTAGCCGTTTAGTCTCAATTGATCGATTGCCACGAAGTTTTGATTCGGATCAAAACTCCGTCGCAATTGCGTATTGTACGCGATCACTAAGCCGGGAATCTTGTTGAATTATCCGACAACCAATTGAAAAGAGTTTTCAATTTGAGACTAAAATGCAAGTTTTACATGTTAGGCATGAAATCCGGAATATGAGATATTCCGGGTTTATGATGTCTAAGGATATTGCGGATTCTAATCATTATAGTTTTCTATTTCTTTTCTGCGACCATAAGTGTAATATGTGGGGTATCCCAATCTCGTTGCTATATGTCAAAGAGTTTTCGGGATATGCATATTTACTTACGTTGATGACATGAGGTGTTATGTGTTGCTGTTGATATGATTCATTGGATCGTCGTGATTGAATAGCCGGGGGTTTTATGTGAGTTGAGAGTTTTTATATTTTCATTCATGTAAAATTCAATGTGATATTCTTTTATTGCGGCACTCCCGGGTTGAGGATGCAGCCACCATTATTGTATATTATTTACTTTTCCGCATTAGGATAGACCCAAGGTGGGGAGCACAAGTAACCGGGTTCTAGAGTCCAGTGGGAGACCATCTCAAGGAGTTGAGACCGGATTTCCTAACTCTAGAATTGACAGGGTTACTTGCCGCTCTCGTAGGGGTCTAGGGATGTGGATTTGGCTATTCATCACGACTGTGGAATTCGTATTTTACATTATTGGCTAAGTTTAAAACACGGACATCCTAGTATATCCAATATTTCATATGTTTCTTCTGCTGCTTGATTCTGTGATGTTGATCATACAACCGCGTGAGATGAATGTAATATTATATATATGATATATAATAAACATTGCTTATGTTTTGCACCCGCGCTAGCCCAGCCCCCGCTCCGCCGGCAGTTAAGTAAGCTAACGGTGCATGACAGGGCCCCGTGGCGAATGCGGATGGCACAAGCGTACGTTCTATTTTCGTTTCATTTTTCTGTGATGTTTAGGAAACATTAATTGATGAGATTTCATTAATGAGATTAATGAAAAGAAAGAAACCAAAAGATGTTGTAGAATCAAATTTCAAAAAGGGTACCTTTAGTTTTTGCTTTGCATAGTGGTATTCCTTGATGAATATCCAGCATCTCATTCGATGAGGAAAGAGCCGAGATCCCTTCACCGGGAGTGACCTCTTTAGCAAAACTAGCAAATACTACAACACACTCGGTTTTGTTATTGCTTTTCTAGTTCTTGCTTTGTATAGTGGTATTCCGAATATCCTGCACCTCATTCGATGAGGAAAGAGCCGAGATCCCTTCACCGGGAGTGACCTCTTTGGCGAAACTAGCAAAAGCCTAAAAACACTCCTTTTCTAAATCACTAGATTCTACAACGATATCAAGTTCATTACGCTCATGGTTTTCTTAAAAACCTGCGTAGCCCTCCGTCATTTCAGATAAGCTCTAGTTTAGTATTCGTGCTACGGTTGTTTGGCGTGCGTCAAGGCGTAGTGTGTGATAGCTGAATTAGTGCTTATCTGCAGCATGCGATGCGATTGGATTAGGGTAGTCGTACGACGTTGTTTGGCCTGCATTAAGGGTCGTACGGGTGGATTTAATTCAATCAAGAAATGAACGGGTTGAACTTGACTAGCGCCTTATGGGTTGTTTGGCCTACGTCAAGGTCATATGACGTTAGGGGTAAAAACCATTATCGGGAGTTTTAAGTGTTGAAATTTGCAATGAGATTGCATACCTTCTATGAGATAGTTTGTCACGCCCCGCTTCCCAGTATACGGGCAGAGGACGCGACGAGCCCGCTACGTATTTACTCTGAAGTAAACACGCTAAGCGTATCTAAGCAATATAAAATGTAATGTACACAAGAGACATGATGTAAATGAATAGCAACTTTATTTATTAACATTCTTTTTACAATATATCTGAAAAGTAAATACATGGAATGGAAAGTAATGCCTAAACAGTGGCATAACAGAAATGGAAAATACAGAATGTAAATGTGTATAAGGAATCTAAAGCTCTGGGTCGAAGGTTAGCTAGTCCAAATCCTCGCTGGTGGGCTCGATCTCCAGTGAGTCCGAAACACCTGACGACATTCCAAAGAAAAGAAAGAGAATGTCGTCAGCGAACAAATTGCTCGGTAAGCCCCAAGGGTAAGTAGGGACAGAATAGACAGAAAGAGAATGTAGCTTTTAAAGTTGTATTATATTGTTAACGCTGTTGTTTGTAGCTTGGTACAGAATGTTAGTGTATATGCCCTAGAGGCCATTACTGTATCATACTAGTTTGTATATTACTTAATGGAAGCTTGGGATATTCACCTTGTATAGACAATCTTGCTCAATATAGTAGTATGCTACTTGGTTTGTTTCTGCTTTAATGTGTACATGTGTTTATTTTTGCATATCACCTATACACATTAGTGGAGCCCTTAGGATCTTTGCTTGATTACCGGCGTTGTGATGGTAGTCACACTCGTGGGGGCTGGGTAATCTATAAGCACATCCTTATGCAGGTCCCTAGTCGCAGGACTATCGAGACAGGGCATCGATACTCCGGAGTAGACTAGCGTATGCGCTTTTCATCCCAGTGTGGGAGACGGCCTGTCCCATAGCCGTCAGTACGTCGTACTTGAGATAGTATGCGGGTGCTCGTTAGGTTACGAGTACACTGGACAGGACTCGTTGGGAACTGTTGGATCGTACTATACCTATCGTCAGTTATCAGTTCCCAGGTGACATGAGTACAACTTAGTCCGCTGACTTGACACTGTCACTTCACCTCGAGTGTGTTCCCACTGTACTTTGATTACTACCCTACCACGGCTCAAAGGAGTCGTGCAAACAGGTAGTTTTTGGATGCAGTCCCGAAGTACTTGGAGGCAGTGACGGTTAGAAAGGATTCATCTCTCCCGGTATTGGGGGTTGACATCGCACTGTGTCTAGGAGAACCATTACACGAGTAGTCCCTGGCCAGGGCAAGCGAGATATACTGGTAGGTTTCCAGTATTATCTCAGGGTGTTCTGGGCTACACTCCGACACGACTTGTACCGCTATTAGGGGACTAACGTTCACCGCCCCCTAGGCCCGCCATGTGATGTATCAGACGAACAGACCGGACTGTATGGAGATTGTCACATTCAGATTCAGTAGGAGTTCAGATGGGTTTCACCTCGTCAGTCTTCTTGTCGGCATCTACCTCGGGACCGTTACGCACAGCTAGTGCCGCTTGCGGTTTGTGGTTAAACCCACTGCCAGCGTAGTGTCGAGTCTTTAGAGTCCCACACAGAAAGCTATTCGCCTTTAGGCAAAAGAGTAGAGGCCGCATGGTTTTGCGACAGGTCGCATGGTTTTGCGACAGGGTTCGGTCACATCCGTGCACTTGTGCACGTTTGGTCTCTGGACAGTTAACACTAGCGGGCTTTGGTTTAAGCCAGATCCTAGTGTACATTTTGGGATTGGTTTTATCTCGTTTGTATTCGTGTCCCTCGGAACGCGGATGCGGGTGTGTATGCACAGTTGACAGAGGGACAGAGGCAGAGGATTCTCATTGGGGTTGTTGACTGTTGACTATTGACCATTGAATTTTTGCTAAACCCTAATGAGAATAAGATATATGATTAGCAATAATATTAATTAAGTATTATAGTGACATGGTTGTTGAGGGGTTGACTTTGTTGACTTGTTGACTTTGTTGACTAGGTTGGACTAGTTGACCATCATCATTACAATGGTTGTCATTTTCATGCAAAGACTTTTGCTTGCTTGTTGTGGTTTGCAAAATGAGTGCATGAAAATGATATTGCCTTTGATATGATATGAACCATCACATAATACTTGATTATGATTATGGCTCATGATGTTTTTGGATTATGAGAGGTTGGATGAGAAAAGAGTTGCTCATTCTTTCATTGGTTTTCTCTCTCTTGAGCTCTCTCATTCTCAAGCTCTCCCTCTTCCTCTTGCTCTCTCTAGCTCAAGGCAAACCATTCTCATGTGTTGAGACTCATTGACTTAGAGATAAAAAGACACCAAAATAATCCTCTACTCATTCTAGTTCACAAGGCCTAGCAAGCCGAGTGTTCTAGTTTCTTCAAAGTTCGAAGAAGAAGCCAAAGGTAGAAGCTTTCAGGTGGATCCATCTTCGGCGCAAGGAGACGACGAGGTGAGGCCGATCCGTACACCGGAAAGAGTGGAAGACGAAGGAGTTCAAGAAAGGTATAGCCCCCTAACCGAGTAGGTAAAACTCTAGTTAGGTTGTTAGTTAGTTGTTTAACAAAGATCCGTATTTTGAGTCCATGTTACCACCTCTTGAAAAATCGTTTTTCATCATTTCCACAAGCCCGTAAGTACCGGGAGAGGTAGCATGGACTTACAGTGGTATCAGAGCCTAGTTAAACACTATCTAACATGTTAGCAAAGTAAGTAGAAGTTCGATCGGAGAAAAAGTCGCGAAACGAACCCGGAAAATTAAGTTTCTGCCGAATTTTTTTTCTGTCCAAAAAATAATAAATCATACATGAAAAATCGGCTCAGGCTTTTGTTAAAACCCACAAGAAATTTCTTCCATTGAATCGGTCAAAGCGCCGCGGAAACGCGGCGGGAGCATGCTCCCGCCGCGGTTCCGCGGCCGAGTTGACTCGGTCTTGGAAACGGTTTCCTGCAGTGTTTTTCTAGGTTTGTTTTGGGATTTTTAAAATATGTTTTTTCTGCCCAGATTTTCCAGAAAGAAAAATTTGTGTTTGGGGCCTAAAAATCCGTATTTTGACTGAACTTCTAAAGACTTAAGCTGACGGGTATATATCTGTGATGTGTTATATGTATTGAACGTCCGCTAATCGCTATACGTCGATTAGTGGGGCTTATACATATCTGTGATCTGTAATGTTAATGGTATGTGTATATGAATTCGTTGGATTGTCGCGGGTGAATAGCCGGGGGTTATGAGATGAGAGTTTTCTTTTCTTTCAATTCATGTAATATGTAAATTGATGTAATATTATTTTTGGCCGCACAACCGGGTCGGGGTTGTAGCCGTCATTGTATAATTTCTTTTTACTGTTTTTGCTCCTATGATAGACCCAAGGTGGGGTGCACAAACTACCGGGTATCTCGAAGTGCCGAGTGGCCTACTCACGTCGTTGAGGGAGGTTGCTCCACTTCGGATATTTGGCGGGTAGTTTGCCACACCCGTAGGGGTCTTGGGTGGGGTATTGGCTATTCACCGCGACCGTGTAATCCGCTTTTCGTTACAGGCTCGTACGAATTGCGGATTCCTAGTATATCCAATGTGTTCATCTGTGATCTGAAATGGCTATCATTGCAATATATCTATATATGATATTATTTAGGCGTTGCTTATGTTTTGCAGCCGCGCTAGCCCATCCCCCGCTCTGTCGTTAGTTAAGTAACCTAACGGATAATGACGGGGCCCCGTGGCGAATGCGAATGGCATAAGCGTACGTCATATTTTGGTTGTTTTATGCAATGGTAGGATTAAATGATGGGACGCATTAAAAGAACTAATGCAAGAAAAATAAACCAAGTAAAAGTCGTTGGAACACTTTCAAAACCACTCGGTTTCTTTTCAAAATAACTTTTAAACGACGAGCTTAAGCCACTCCTTTTAAAAGCTATCTCGTTCCATCGATTATATCAAGTTCACTACGTTCACGGTTTCGCCAAAACCATTCGTAGCCCTCCGTCGTTTCATATGGATGGTCAATAGTATTCAAGCCATGTTTGTTGGCCAAAGTCAAGGCATAGTGATTGGTAGCTATTGGGTATTCATGTGCAGCATAGATAGATGTGTTGGTTTGGGACAGTCGTTCTACTTTGTTGGCCAAAGTCAAGAGTATGTGCGGGTGGGCTCAAATTAACCTGGAGAATGACGGGTAGAACTTGACATGTGACTTATGATTTGTTGGCCAAAGTCAAGGTCATAAGAGCATGGGGCAAAAATCCACATCGGGAGTTTCAAAAGAACTGAAACTTGCTAGTGCTGCATACCATTTGGAGTGTGATGATTCTGGTAGGATTCCTTCATTTTTGTCACGCAATGATATTTGGATCCCGATCCTACTGTGAGTATATGCTACTCCTCGGGAAATTTCTCACTTAACGATCAATGCTATAAACCAAGTAGGTGTCTAGAAAGGTGTTAGCGGGGCTACGCCCACAAGGAAAAGAGGTTATTTAATTAAGGAACTTCGCGAAAGCGTTGGAAAACCTCCCTCGAAGTACCGACACCAGCCTGGCCGAACGGTTAAGCAAGTATTGTACGGTGAGATTGATCCTGACTAATTCTTCCTTTTTGGTTTGAGGAGGGATTCGAGAGACAGTGGGAGCCATCCTGTTTAGACAAATTAAAAACCACTCTAAACTTGCAAGAGCATCATGCTAAAGTGTTTCTTCTCTCTCTCCTAATTGCAGCGACCAAACATCATGATCGGACTTAAGTTACTACTAGATAAAAATATACTGACATGGCCAAATTACAAAGATTGGCTCAGGAATGTCAAAATGGCAATCACTTATGACAAGTTGGGGTATCTCCTTACCACCAAAGCTCCCCCTGTCCCAGGTCTCAAAACCAGCGTCGCGGATAGGGAAATCCGTAAGACCTGGGAAGTCGATTGCACGAAGGCCAAGTGCCTCATGCTTGCCTCTATGGACAACGAACATCAGAGGAGGCACGAGAATATGGACCTCGAATCCATATTTCTCCATACAAAAGAACTGTATGGAGAGCAATCTCGTATCGCAAGATACGAAGTGTCGAAGAAGTTATTTTCGGCAAAGTTGGCCGTCGGATCATCGGTAGCGGAACACGTGCTTAAGATGATTGGCTTCATAGAGGAGCTCGCGGACCTTGGGACCACGTTGGAGAATGAGCTCTATACGGACTTGATTCTTCAGTCCCTTCCTTCCACTTACGCCCAGTTCATCCTGAATTTCAACTTGCAAGAAAAGGAAGTTGAACTTTCAGAGCTCCTCAACATGCTGAGGAGTGCAGAGGGCACCCTACAGAAAGGTAGGGAAACATCCACTTTGTTTGTAGGAGGATCTTCCTCTTCTAGGTCCAAGGCGAAAGCCAAGGGAAAGAAGAAGAAAACCCCCGCCAAACCAAGGGGCGGTGTTAGGAAAGTGGATACGAAGGGAAAGGCAAAAGCAACAAAGAAAGCAGGGAAGCTTATAGGAAAGGAACAGTGCTTTTTCTGTCATAAGAGTGGGCACTGGAAGAAAGATTGTAGGGCTTGGAAAGCCAGAACACAGGATCTGAAGCAAGTTGCGGCTTCAGCTTCAAGTGTGTATGTTATTGAAAACTGTCTATCAATAAACTCTACTTCCTGAGTATTGGATACCGGATCAGGATCTCATATCTGTACTTCTTTGCAGGCGTTGAGAAACCGTAGGGTTTTGAAGGCAGGTGACATGACCCTCAAAGTTGCAAACGGAGCTAGCATGGATGCTAAGGCCGTGGGGGACTATCACCTGGGAATGTCAGATGGACATGTTTTGGTTTTACGTAATTGCTTTTTTGTACCCAACGCAACTTGTAATATCATTTCTGTATCTTTGATTTCTAAAGAAGGTTATGAATTTGCGTTTGTAAGTAATGTTGTAAACATTCACCTTAATCAAGTTCTGATTGGGTCAGGTACATTAAGCAATGGTATATACGTATTAAACCAACCACAGATTTTCAATGTCCAGAATACACACAAAAGAAAGTCTCCGGAAATAAATCAGACTTTCTTATGGCATTGTAGACTGGGTCACATCAATGAGAGAAGGTTGACAAAGTTACATACAGAAGGATATATGGATCCGTTCGAATATCAATCGTATGCCACTTGTCAATCCTGTCTCAAAGGAAAGATGACAAAGACTCCGTTCACTGGACACGGAGTAAGAGCGAGCGAGCTCTTGCGACTCGTACACAGCGACGTGTGCGGTCCAATGTCTACACATGCGCGAAGCGGTTATTCTTACTTCATTACTTTTACGGATGACTTTTCAAGGTACGGTTATGTCTTCTTAATGAAACGTAAATCCGAAGCCTTTGGAAAATTCCAGGAATATAAGAATGAAGTAGAAAAACAAACCGGCAAAAGTATCAAGACACTAAGATCTGATCGAGATGGTGAATACTTAAGTGCCGAGTTCCTGGATTACTTAAAAGAGAATGGAATTCTCTCTCAGCTTACTCCTCCATACACCCCGCAACATAACGGTGTATCGGAGAGACGGAACCGCACCCTATTGGATATGGTACGGTCCATGATGAGTAACGCTGAGTTACCGCGATCATTCTGGGGATATGCACTAGAATCAGCTGCATACCTTTTGAACCGAGTTCCTACTAAGACTGTGCCTACTACACCATATCAGATGTGGTGTGGGAAGAGACCCTATCTTAATCACATTAAGACATGGGGATGTCCAGCTTTTGTCAAAAAGCAGCATGCGGACAAACTCGAGGCACGCTCAGTACAGTGCAAGTTTGTGGGATATCCAAAGAATTCCAAGGGATATTTCTTCTATTGCGAAGAGGAACAAAAGATTTATGTTTCTTGTCATGCCCACTTCTTGGAAACTGAGTTTTTGGAAAATCAGATAAGTGGGAGCGCAATAGAACTGGAAGAAATTCCAGAACCACGAGCTATTACTGAAAGCTTAGTAGAACCAGAGGGTTCGAAAGATCATGACATTCCTACGCCGCTCCGCAGGAGTAGTAGGCAGTCTCATCCGCCCGAGAGATACTACGGTTTTCTCATAGACGGGGATAGAGAAGATTGCGTCATTGATTATGATGAGCCGACTAGCTTCCAGCAGGCCATTCAGAGCGTTGACTCGGTAAAATGGCTGGATGCAATGCGGACCGAAATGGAGTCCATGTACACCAACAAAGTATGGACATTGGACGTTGCTCCAGATGGGGTAAAACCCGTAGGATGCAAGTGGATCTTCAAAAGGAAGATTGGTGTAGATGGACAGGTTGAGACCTATAAAGCTAGACTGGTTGCAAAGGGTTTTCGTCAAAGACCTGGTTTGGACTATGACGAGACCTTTTCTCCAGTAGCTATGCTGAAATCCATTCGGATCCTTCTTGCCATTGCTGCCTTCCACGCTTATGAGATTTGGCAGATGGACGTAAAGACCGCTTTTCTAAATGGAAATTTAGAGGAGTGTGTTTATATGGACCAGCCAGAGGGTTTCATTCAGAGTGGGAGCAGCGGAAAGGTGTGCAAGTTGCTTAAGTCCATCTACGGACTAAAGCAGGCATCGCGGAGTTGGAACATCTGTTTTGATGAGACGGTCAAAGAATTTGGCTTTATCAAAAATCCAGATGAACCATGCATCTATAGTAGATTTGTAGCGAGAACTGTAGTATTCCTCGTTTTATACGTGGATGACATTCTCTTAATAGGAAATGACATTCCTATGCTACAATCTGTCAAAGGGTTCTTGTCACACAGGTTCTCCATGAAAGACCTGGGTGATGTCTCATACATTCTGGGGATCCGGATCTATCGTGACAGATCCAAGAGGATACTGGGACTCTCACAGTCCAGGTACATCGACACCATACTGAAAAGATTCAGTATGAAAGATTCCAAGCGCGGTAATCTACCGGCTTGTCACGGGATCACCTTCTCCAAAGAGATGTCTCCCAAGACTGATTTGGAAAGGGATCGCATGTCTATTATACCCTACGCTTCTGCGGTAGGCTCTATAATGTATGCGATGTTGTGTACCAGACCAGATATAGCTTATGCACTGAGTGTGGTAAACCGGTATCAGTCAAACCCTGGAGAGAAACACTGGATAGCAGTAAAGAACATTCTCAAGTACCTGAGAAGGACTAAGGAGATGTTCTTGGTGCATGGCGGAAAAGACCTCCAGATCGAGGCCTTTGCTGACTCCAGGTTCCAGAGTGACAAGGATGATTCCAAGTCCATGTCGGGTTATGTCTTTACCCTCAATGGAGGGGCGATGTGTTGGAAGAGTTCCAAACAGGAAACCGTTGCTGACTCGACGATGGAAGCGGAATATATCGCTGCTGCAGATGCCGCAAAAGAAGCCGTCTGGATAAGGAAGTTCTTAACAGAACTTCAGGTGGTTCCGTCCATTGTTGATCCAATACCGTTGTATTGCGACAACAACGGGGCTATAGCTTTAGCGAAGGAACCCAGGTCCCATCAGAAGTCCAGACACATCTTAAGGCGGTATCACCTGATCAGGGAGATCGTGGGTCGCCAGGAGATCGAGGTTCGGAGAGTTTCTACGGAAGATAACACTGCTGATCCACTCACAAAGGCCTTACCCCAGACTCAGTTCGAGCGGCTGATCGAGATGATAGGTCTTAGATACGCCAGTACATGGCCTTAGTGCAAGTGGGAGATTGTTAGTGTATATGCCCTAGAGGCCATTACTGTATCATACTAGTTTGTATATTACTTAATGGAAGCTTGGGATATTCACCTTGTATAGACAATCTTGCTCAATATAGTAGTATGCTACTTGGTTTGTTTCTGCTTTAATGTGTACATGTGTTTATTTTTGCATATCACCTATACACATTAGTGGAGCCCTTAGGATCTTTGCTTGATTACCGGCGTTGTGATGGCAGTCACACTCGTGGGGGCTGGGTAATCTATAAGCATATCCTTATGCAGGTCCCTAGTCGCAGGACTATCGAGACAGGGCATCGATACTCCGGAGTAGACTAGCGTATGCGCTTCTCATCCCAGTGTGGGAGACGGCCTGTCCTACAGCCGTCAGTATATCGTACTTGAGATAGTATGCGGGTGCTCGTTAGGTTACGAGTACACTGGACAGGACTCGTCGGGAACTGTTGGATGGTACTATACCTATCGTCAGTTATCAGTTCCCAGGTGACATGAGTACAGCTTAGTCCGCTGACTTGACACTGTCACTTCGCTTCGAGTGTGTTCCCACTGTACTTTGATTACTACCCTACCACGGCTCAAAGGAGTCGTGCAAACAGGTAGTTTTTGGGTGCAATCCCGAAGCACTTGGAGGCACTGACGGTTAGACAGGATTCGTCTCTCCCGGTATTGGGGGTTGACATCGCGTTGTGTCTAGGAGAGCCATTACACGAGTAGTCCCTGGCCAGGGCAAGTGAGATATACTGGTAGGTTTCCAGTATTATCTCAGGGTGTTCTGGGCTACACTCCGACACGACTTGTACCGCTATTAGGGGACTGACGTTCACCGCCCCCTAGGCCCGCCATGCGATGTATCAGACGAACAGATCGGACTGTATGGAGATTGTCACATTCAGACTCAGTAGGAGTTCAGATGGGTTTCACCTCGTCAGTCTTCTTATCGGCATCTACCTGGGGACCGTTACGCACAGCTAGTGCCGCTTGCGGTCTGTGGTTAAACCCACTGCCAGCGTAGTGTCGAGTCTTTAGAGTCCCACACAGAAAGCTATTCGCCTTTAGGCAAAAGAGTAGAGGTCGCATGGTTTTGCGACAGGTCGCATGGTTTTGCGACAGGGTTCGGTCACATCCGTGCACTTGTGCACGTTTGGTCTCCGGACAGTTAACACTAGCGGGCTTTGGTTTAAGCCAGATCCTAGTGTACATTTTGGGATTGGTTTTATCTCGTTTGTATTCGTGTTCCTCGGAACGCGGATGCGGGTGTGTATGCACAGTTGACAGAGAGACAGAGGCAAAGGATTCTCATTGGGGTTGTTGACTGTTGACTGTTGACCATTGACTTTTTGCTAAACCCTAATGAGAATAAGAAATATGATTAGCAATAATATTAATTAAGTATTATAGTGACATGGTTGTTGAGGGGTTGACTTTGTTGACTTGTTGACTTTGTTGACCGGTTGACTGGGTTGGACTAGTTGACCATCATCATTACAATGGTTGTCATTTTCATGCAAAGACTTTTGCTTGCTTGTTGTGGTTTGCAAAATGAGTGCATGAAAATGATATTGCCTTTGATATGATATGAACCATCACATAATACTTGATTATGATTATGGCTCATGATGTTTTTGGATTATGAGAGGTTGGATGAGAAAAGAGTTGCTCATTCTTTCATTGGTTTTCTCTCTCTCAAGCTCTCTCATTCTCAAGCTCTCCCTCTTCCTCTTGCTCTCTCTAGCTCAAGGCAAACCATTCTCATGTGTTGAGACTCATTGACTTAGAGATAAAAAGACACCAAAATAATCCTCTACTCATTCTAGTTCACAAGGCCTAGCAAGCCAAGTGTTCTAGTTTCTTCAAAGTTCGAAGAAGAAGCCAAAGGTAGAAGCTTTCAGGTGGATCCATCTTCGGCGCAAGGAGACGACGAGGTGAGGCCGATCCGTACACCGGAAAGAGTGGAAGACGAAGGAGTTCAAGAAAGGTATAGCCCCCTAACCGAGTAGGTAAAACTCTAGTTAGGTTGTTAGTTAGTTGTTTAACAAAGATCCGTATTTTGAGTCCATGTTACCACCTCTTGAAAATCGTTTTTCATCATTTCCGCAAGCCCGTAAGTACCGGGAGAGGTAGCATGGACTTACACAGAAGAGGCCAGTGTATATGAGAGGAGTCTCACTTTTCCCGGAGACTAAGGTATAAGGAGCATAAGGAACCGTTCAGCTACGGTACAACGACAATTGAATTCAGGTTAGGTGTGTTATGGTTACAGTCTCGTGCCACTTCTAACACCTTCCGTACCAGTCTACCCCTTATAAACCCCGCGATGTCTTAATTGTATTGATGTATTGTTTGAATTATATATTGTATATAGATGGATGACTTGTCGAAACCATGATATCAGTAAATGGATGTAACTGGAGAATCATGTAGATGGATATATATCCATGGTTTGGTTCGGTCAATATAGATTGAATAGATTGAATATATGGATTCATGGATTTATGTTGAATTGTAGTTTGTACTTGAATCATATTCAAGTCAGATTAATTATATCGAGACTCAGTCTGGTCAAACAATTAGAAAAGAAATTGAGTCCTGAATTATGTTTTGGTGCTATCGGTAACTGCTGCACATGGACGACAAGATTTGTGTCTTTTTCAAAGACAATTACCGTGTTGATAACACCGTTTATTAAGTTGTCTACCTTAAATAGGCAAGCACCCATATCTCCGGCTCCCTGAGGCTCAAGAGACTGGTCCCGCTTAAACCTATATTTACTAGGGTCCTTATTGTAATTTAGTATAACTTGAGGGGGTTTTATGTAAAAATAGTTTTGTTATATTTTCAAAATACACCTCAAGTATTTTATTATCGTTTTTAGAGTTTTCATGGATGTATATTTTATCAATGTGACATTTTTAGTGAATAAAACCTAATTTCATAATATATGGTATTTATTTGTAATATTGGATTTGTATGGTATTTTGTTGTAAATGAGATATTTTCTTGAATTTTGGAAATGTGGAATATTATAAATATTAAAAATAGATATTTTGATATTAATTACATATATATTTATTTATTAAAAATATAAGTTTTATTTATAATAGAAATCACATTTTTCTAAAGAAAATTGTATTTTAAATCTTTCGAGATCGTATGCTCCTTGCGGAGGTCTGCATCTCACTCTACTAGGCCCGAGAATATGCGATAATCTGCACCATCCCGAATGGGTTCCTCGAAATGGGTTGTAGAGGAAAAATTGTAAAGATTTGTTAAAATACACATCTTGTAGAAAAATATTTTTTTATAAGTCGGAGGTAGTTATGTGTAAAGTCGTATTTTTTCCCAAATCTATGTTTCCAAATTCCATCGTGCTATGTTACATATGAGTGTTGTGAGGAGGTAGGTCATTATCTCGTGAGTTTTCTAAGGTAATACGGTTAAAAGGTATAAACATGTCTATATGAAATATAAAGGTATTTTAATTAAAAAATGGAATAAAACTTGCTACGGTTATTATTTTGATGTCAAACTTATTCTATTGTCTTCGTTAATGTTTAATGGTCATGACATAAGAGTTTGGTATTATTGTGTTTAAGAAAAAATAGAACTTTTTAAGGTAAAACCGAATCAGAAGTCGGATTAACTCCGCTTCCGTCGGGTTTTAGTTTTGAATGTTTTTAGAAAAGAGAAAAGAAGAAGAATTAGAGACTTATAGGTTATTAGACTAGAAGAGAGATGGAGGAAGAGGTAGGAGGTGCCGGTGCGTCGTTTCGTCATCGGAATCTCCTCGGATCGTCGTCGGAAGTTCGTCGAAGTTTCGCCCTTTGCTAACTCTACTTGCACAAAAAAAAGTCTTAGGAATTTTCTTGAGAGTTTGGGCAGGGATTTGTGAGTGAGGGGGGTGATTTGAGGGTGGTATTTATAGGAAAAATTAGGGTTTTAGGGTAGTGAAAGGGTGTGATAAAAATTGTATTTAAATTTGCATTAAAAAGGATTAAAATGGGGTATTTTAATTCTCTGGTTAATTGCAGAGAATTTAAACAGTGCAGGGGAGTGGGGTAGGCCAAAGGGTGCAGGGGTTAAAGAAAAATTAGGATCGGTCCAAGTTGACCCGGCGGCGCCGGCCGAGTCAAGCGCTTCGCCGGCCCGAGTCGGGCGAGTCGGGGCCCGTATTGCTGCCACGTGTCCCTGACGATTGGTCTAGCCTCGTAGTCACGTTTTTTTATTCTGTAACTTACTCTATTACGTGTAGTGCACATGTAGACTCTTGGGCTTCTAAAAGATTAAAAGAATTTTAATTAAAAAAATTTGTGGTTGATACGATTTGAACTCTGGTGCTTTGGTTCAGCAGTGCAAGGTCTTACCAATGAGCTACAAGCTCCTTCTTGCTGTTCAAAAGCAAATCAAACTTATAATTTGTGCTCAGGCTCAAGTACCCCTTTCTGTATTTTTTGAAAAATTTGTACAGAAAGTTTAGGGTTGTTACATAGTTGGATCCCGATACCCACTGTGAGTAAGAGTTACACCTGGGAGAGTTTTGCACTTTACAATTAGCCGATCAAGTAGGTGTCTAGAAAGGTGTTAACGGGGTTACGCCCCTGGAAAAGCGAGATTTATTTTAATTAGGTCCGTGCGAAAGCATGGGGAACCTCCCTCAAAGTACCGACACTGGCCTGGCCGAACAATTGGTGAACTTGTAGGGTGTAATTAATCCCGGCTAATCTTACCTTTTAAGGTTTGAAGGAAGATTTGATTAAAAACAGTGGGAGCCATCCTGATTAGATAAGATAATAACCAATCTAATCTTGCAAAGAGCGTACGCTAACATGTTTCCTTCTCTCTCCCTCTCTCGGCAGCAACCAATATCATGCCTTAATCAAGATAATAATATAGATGTATTAACCGAACCCTCCTTTTATACAGGGCTAGGGAACGTTGGTCCTGCTCCATCTTATGAGTGTCATAAGTCTGAGCAAGGGATAGGGGAATATCAGGATTCCCGCGCCACCCGTACGAAGAAACGACATGTTGATGCATCTTCTTCGGTGTGTTCGTTACCGAGAACTATTTCTCAGTTTGTTCTACATCCTGGGTATTGGATACTAGATCAGGATCCCACGTATGTAATTTTTTATATGGGCTAAAAAAAGGTAGAGAACTGGGAAAGGATGATAAAACCCTAACAGTAGAGAATGGTGCAATTGTTGCAGCCAAGACAGTTGGCGATTATCACCTTGTATTACCAACTGGTAATACATTGATTCTGAATGACTGTTACTACGTACCAAAGATGATGTGCAACATTATATCGGTTTTTTTGCTAACTAAAGAAGGGTATAATCTCACATTAGAGGATAATGTTATGAATATTTTCTAGAATCAAGTGTTGATTGGATCTGGTACATTATGTAACGGTATATACGTTCTTAATCAAAGTACAGTTCTTAACGTACAGAACACAAATAAGAGGAAAAGTTCAGAAATGAACGAAGCCTTCTTGTGGCACTGTAGACTAGGTCATATCAATGCGACAAAACTGGCTAAGTTGCATAAAGATGGATATTTGAATCCGTTCAAATTTACATCTTATGAAACTTGCCAGTCATGTCTCAAAGGCAAGATGACCAAAACTCCATTTACTGGACATGGAGAAAGAGCTAGTGAACTCTTAGGATTGATACATAGTGATGTATGCGGTCCTATGTCTACACATGACAGGAATGGTTTTTCGTACTTTATTACATTCACCGATGATCTCTCAAGATTCGGACATGTGTTCTTGTTGAAACACAAGTCTGAAGCTTTTGAGAAATTCAAGGAATATAAGTGCGAAGTAGAAAACCAGACGGCAAAAGTATTAAAATCCTACGATCTGATCGGGGAGGAGAATACTTGAGCGGGGAATTCCGAGACTATCTAAAAAAGAATGAGATTCTCTCTCAGCTTACTCCTCCGTATACACCACAGCAAAATGGTGTGTCGGAGCGGAGGAATCGCACCCTATTAGATATGGTGCGCTTTATGATGAGTGCTGTTGAGTTGCCTATTTCTTTTTGGGGTTATGCGCTTGAGACAGCTGCAAACCTATTGAATATGGTTCCCACCAAATCTGTGCCTGCCACTCCATATGAGATATGGAAAGGAAAGAGACCATACCTTAATTATGTTAAGATATGGGGTTGTCTGACCTATGTGAAAACACAAAATACAGACAAGCTCGAGACAAGGTCAGTTCTGTACAAATTTATAGGATATCCCAAACATTCGCGAGGGTATATCTTCTACCACTCCGAGGAACAAAAGGTGTTTGTTTCTCGACATGCCACCTTTTTAGAAAAGGGTTTTCTTATGAAAGAAATTAGTGGCAATGAGGTAGAACTGGAAGAAGTTCCAGTAGCACAGACTACAACTGACGATTTGGTGGAACCAGAGGATCTAATAGTGCCCAACGAACCCCAGCCACTCCGCAGATCTAGTAGGGTTCCTTATCCACCTGAGAGATACTACGGTTTTCTCGTAGACGGTGGGAGTGAGGATTGCATCATGGAAGATGATGACCGACTAGTTTCGAGCAGGCCATCACGAGTGGGGACTCTGTTAAATGGTTGGATGCTATGAGATCTGAGATGGAATCCATGTACACCAACCAAGTGTGGACTTTGAAAGTTGCTCCTAAAGGGGTAAAACCCATTAGGAGCAAGTGGATCTTCAAAAAGAAGATAGGTGTAGATGGAAAAGTTGAGACTTTCAAAGATAGACTTAGCAAAAGGTTTTCGTCAATGACCTGGTGTCGACTATGATGAAACCTTTTCTCCTATCGCTATGCTGAAGTCCATAAGGATCCTACTTGCTATTGCTGCATACCATGACTACGAAACCTGACAGATGGACGTCAAGACCGCTTTTCTAAATGGTGATTTAGAAGAGAGCATGTACATGGCATTGCCAGAGGGCTTCGCAGACAGTGGGAGCAGTGGAAAGGTATGCAAGCTGCTTAAATCCATCTACGGATTAAAGCAGGCGTCGCGGAGTTGGAACATCTGTTTTGATGAAGCTATCAAAGAGTTTGACTTCATCAAAAATATAGATGAACCTTGTATATATAAGAAGACTGTAGAGAGTAAGGCGGTCTTCCTCGTATTGTACGTGGATGACATACTCTTGATAGGAAACGATGTTCCTATGCTACACTCGGTCAAGCTCTTCTTACCACTCAAGTTCTCCATGAAAGATCTTGGTGATGCCTCCTACATTCTAGGGATAAAGATCTATAGAGATAGATCTAAACGGATATTGGGATTGTCCCAATCGAGGTACATAGACACCATACTAAAGAGGTTTAGTATGGAAGATTCCAAGCGAGGTAATGTACCCGCTTGTTCAGGAATCACTCTCTCCAAAGAGATATCTCCCAAGACTGATTTGGAGAGGGCTCGCATGCAAGGGATACCCTATGCTTCGGCAGTAGGCTCTATCATGTATGCGATGTTATGTACCAGACAGGATGTAACTTACTCACTAGGTGTAGTGAGCAGGTATCAATTAGATCCTGGGGAGAAACACTGGACAGCTGTGAAGAACATTCTTAAGTACTTGAGAAAGACTAAAGAGATGTTCTTGGTGTATGGTAACGGTGAACTCCAAGTGGAGCCCTTTACCGATTTGGGCTTCCAGAGTGATAAGGACGACAGTAAGTCGGTCTCGGGTTTTGTCTTTACCCTCAACGGAGGGGCGATGTGTTGGAAGAGTTCCAAGCAAGATACCGTAGCAGACTCGATGATGGAGGCTGAATACATCGCTGCCAACGATGCTGCCAAAGAAGCTGTCTGGATGAAAAAGTTCATTGCTGAGCTTGGTGTGGTTCCATCCATTGAGCATCCAATACCTGTGTATTGTGATAACAATGGAGCTGTGGCTTTGGCCAAGGAACCCAGGTCCTATCAGAGATTCAGACATATTCTGAGGCGGTATCACCTGATCAGGGAGATAGTAGATCGCCGGGAGATCGAGGTCAGGAGAGTTGACACGAAGGACAACATAGCGGATCCACTCACAAAGGCTCTCCCCAAGATACAATTTGAGAGACTTTTTGGGATGTTGGGTATGAGATACTACAACACATGGTCTTAGTGCAAGTGGGAGATTGCTAGTTATATGTATGCCCTAAAGGCCATTATTGTACATGTGATGTATATTATAGTGGATGCTTGGACATATATAGAGGACTTTCTTGCTCAACATGATAGTATGTTATCTTGTTACTTTTTATCTTAACATGTTGACTGGTATTCATTACTGTCTTGCTCTCACATGTTGATAAAGCCATTAGGATATATACTTGGCTACCAGGATTATGATGAGATCATACTAGTGGGGCCGGGGTGGTCCACAAGTACATCCTTTAATCAGTTCATAGTCGTGGGAATATCGAGATCAGGGCATCGATATTCCAGTGTAGACTAGTGTGTACGTTTCTTGTCCCTTAGAGGTCGATGGTTGATCCCATAACCATTTGTGTGTGACATCAAAGATTGTACACAGGTGCTCATTGGAGAATGGGTACACCGAACAGGACTTGCCGATGACTCCTATGTGGTAGTATACCTATCGTCAGATAGCAGTTCTCTGGTGACACTAGTACAGGTTAGTCTGTAGACCCGAGATCGTCATAGAGTCTTGTGTGGCTCCCACTGTGCTTTGATTTCCTCCCTACCACGGCTCAAAGGAGTCGTGCAAACAGGTGGATTTTGGGTACAGTCTCGAATCACATGGAGGCAATGAGCGATAGGAAGGGTTTCGACTTTCCCGGTATTGGGGGTTGATATTGCGCTATGCTCGATTGGCTATAACTGGAAGTCCCTGGCCAGGGCTGCTGCTGAGATCTACTGATAAGAGTTATCAGTAGTTTCTCAAACCGTTATAGGCCAGACATCGGCATGACTTATCATGCTACTGGGGACTGACGTTTACCACCCCTAGACATGATATGCGACATATCGGACGAAGAGACCGGACCGTACGGTAGTGTTACTGATAGGCTTCATAGAGAGTATGGACGAGCTTGCTTGTTGATCTTCATATCACTCAATACCCGGATAGCCGTTACGTCCAGCTAGTACCGCTGACGGCTTGTAGGTGACTGATGTGATCATCACCTACTGCTGGCATATTGACAAGTCTTTAGAGTCCCACACAAAAATTTCGTGGTTCAAGCGAAATGAAGTAGGACACATATGTGATATGTGTGTGGGCCTGATTAAATATGAGTATGTGATACCGTATTGTAATCTGGCAGTTATCTATTATCGGTCAGGTTATATGTGATATAACCGGATTATCGAATCAAGTGTTGGTTTGATAATGTGATATTCAGATTAATGATATTATTCGGTTATATGTGATATAACCGGATTATTAGATCAAGTGTTGATTTAATAATGTGATATATATTATATGTGATATAATTATATCTTAACTAATATTATTAGCTCACTAATTGCTTTATATATATATATTAATGTATATTTGATATATATATATATATATATATATATATATATATATATATATATTATGAAGCATGCCATGTTTTTCTATTTTTAGAAAATAGAAAAATGAGGTGTGGAATGGGCAAGGCATGGGTTTTATTATTTGTATATTAGTCATGACTCATTATTCAAGCATGGTTGCAATTTAGAATTGCAATTTTATTCCATGCTTGAATGAGTGAGGAGAGAGAGAGCCATTTGAGTTTACTCTCATCTTTTTTTCTTCATGCCTTAGCCATTCATGAGCTCTTGCTCTCTACAATTTTCTCCACCTCACTTCCAAGTTCAAAACCTCACATGTGATGTGAATCATTAAACTTGAGAAAATCCTAGTGAGCAAATTAAACCCCTACTTCACCATCACACATTAGATTAGCAATTTGATGTGGAGTGTTGCCTTCACTAATGAGATTAGTGAAGGGTTAGCTTGAGCTTGTGGACTTCGGGTGGATCGTCTTTGGCTCGAAGATCTACGAGGAGGTTCGTTCAACTCGAAGTGGAGTCTAGAGGAGTCAAGATGACTACTACAAGAAGCTTAAGAAGAGAAGGACTTGATCCTATAGGGTATAACTTCTTTTCTTTTCTTTCTAGTTGTTCACATCACTAATCTAAACCCTAATAATCTAGTAGTGATCTTGTTAGTCTAACTTAGTTCCTAATAAAAATTAAAATTTAGCATGCTTGATACCTCTAAAACCCCTTGGTGGTGCTAAGGTCGACTTTCAGCTTAGCCCCTACACTGGGAGTTGTACTCCCGATTGACTTTTGGAGTTGAACCCCTGACAAAGAGAATAAAGGGGCATAGCCCCTGCACTGGGAGTTGTACTCCCAAAAAGAAAAATTTATTATTTTTCATAAATATATATACATATATATATATTTTTGAGGAGTTAAACTCCTAAGAAATTTTTGGAGCTGATGAAAGGGGATCCTTTTATTTTCCCTCGAGTCCTGGATCTTCCCCAAAATGAGATTTTTGGAGGCGGGCCTCCTTCTTCCTCCTCTCTATTGGCTGGATCTTGAAGAAAAGAGGGTGAGATTTTAAAAATCTCCCATTTTGGAGATTTGATGGAAAATCTGCGTTCCGCTTCAAGGGTTTTATGGTGAAAAAATGTTTATTTTTGGAAAAAAGAAAAGTTAAACTCTTGATTTAACTCAAAAAAGGGAAGAAGGTTTAGAACCTTGAGGAAGGAGAAAGAGGTACAAAACCCTAACTTTTTTGAGAGAAAAAAAGTTATCATTGATTTTTTCATCATGTTGCCTTTATAGGCTACACATTTTACATATAGCCCCTTGGGCTTTTCCAAATGTCACTTGTACCATTCCATGCCTTTATAGGCTACACATTTTACATATAGCCCCTTGGGCTTTGCCAAATGGCACTTGCGCCATCCCATGCTAAAAAGAAGGCAATAAATTAGTCTAAATGTAATTTTTAGAAATAAATATATGTAAAGTGGGCAGAAAGCCAAAATTTTGTAAACCCCATGGCTTATGTGCTTATTTATTTTTTGCACATAAGCCATGGGGTTTACAAAATTTTGGCTTTCTGCCCACTTTACATATATTTATTTCTAAAAATTACATTTAAACTAATTTATTGCCTCTTTTTTGGCATGGAGCCGACCCTTTCCATGCTTGATTTTGACTTGGGCTCGGGCCCATGCGTACTTGACTTGGGGTTGACCTTGGTTTTGACTTGGTCAACTGTGGTGTAATTTTTGACCCCAACAAAGTGCCTCCATCAATAAATGCACACCACATATGTGGGTTGTGTGCATGAAATTGATGGATCTTCTTCGCGTGGAGGTTAACTTGATTTGGTTCCCGTTTTGACGGCGTGGGGGTCAATGCTGCCCTTTTTGCGACGTGGACGGTCGGTGCTGCTATTTTTGCGACGTGGACGGTCGGTTATGCCATTTTAGCGACGTGGACGGTCAGTGCTGTCATTTTTGCGACGTGGACGGTTGGTTCTGGCACTTTAGCGATGTGGATGGTCGGTTCTGCCCTTGTTCCCCTCCGAATGACGGCCAAGACAGGGACGTCTTGCCTGAAATTCGGGGCAGATGCTATTTGGTTTTATCCGTCTACCTCTCCGAAGATGCCAAGTTGATTTATGTCACCGTGTATCGGAGGTTTAGACGGATGCGGCCGATGTAGCAGACTTCGTCAGATTCTCCCTCGTCTGAGGGGTTTTTGATTGTGGGGACGCTCTTCCCTGCAGGCGCAAGCCCCTGCAGTTAATTACGCTACCGCGTCGCGGTAACAACTTTCTCCTTCTCCAGAATTTCACTTCGTGTCGTGGGTGTTTGTTTTGTTTGTGGTTGCCCGTAGATTGTATACGGAGACTAATTTATGTTGTCGCCCGTAGGACGTGGATTAGTCCAAATCTGTATTTTCTTAGATTTGGGTTTGGGGTTTTGGTTTAAGGATACGTTAGCCATATTTGAGGCTAAGATCAACTTAAACGTTTGTTAAGGATACGTTAGCCTAATCTCCAGACTAAGATCGACTTAACGGGATCGTTTAGATCCGACAAAAGAGCATTTGGGGGCTCTAATGTTCCAGTTTAGGGACATAGTGGTCCATTGAATGTATGGCCATCGGGACCCGTCACCTCTCTGACGACGATGAAGGATTACAACGACAGATATCAGAGGAGTTCAGAGATGTACCCTTGAACCAAAGTTGGTTGGGAGATCTATAGTCCAATTTGGGACTAAAGTCTATTTTGAAAGTTTTGGTTTAAGGATGCGTTAGCAATATTTGAGGCTAAGATCAACTTAAACGTTTGTTAATGATACGTTAGTCTGATTTGAGACTAAGATCAACTTAACAAGATCGTTTAGATCCGACAAAAGAGCATTTGGACTCTATTGTTCCAGTTTAGGGACATAGTGGTCCATTGCCAGTTTAGGGACATGGTGGTCCATCTCCAGTTTAGGGACATGGTGGTCCAACATTCCCATTTTGGGATGAACATTGGTTTAAGGACGCATTAGTCCATGAGTTTAAGGACCCCACAGTCCGTATTACCAGTTTAGGGACATGGTGGTCCAACATTCCCATTTTGGGGATGAATACTGGTTTAAGGACGCATTAGTCCATGAGTTTAAGGACCCCACGGTCCGTATTAATGTGTGGTTGTCAGGACTCGTCACCTCTCTGACGACGTTGAAGGATTACAACGACAAATATCAAAGGAGTGAAGAGATGTACCCTTGAACCAAGGTGGATTAAGTGATCTGTAGTCCAATTTGAAACTAAGATTAGTTAATTATATTGTGAGCACGTTGGCTCAGTTGAGTCTGAGTTGAGGACTTATGGCCAACTTGGGCTAAGTCCAATTGAATTTGAAGTGTTGGCCCTTTGTTGGACCATTAACACTTGTCTGGGTTCAACCCCACATTATTTAGCAATGCTAAACATTTTCATCTTTGACTTCCTCAATTTTGAGATTCATTTGGAGGAGGGACTTTTGCATCTGGAAGATTAACCAATTTGGTTAAAACTAGTGTTAAACATTGGAGACAGAACTCTCAAATTAGTGTTAAACACTAAAAGATAATCAGTGTTAAACACTGGAAATAAAGCTCCCGAATTAGTGTTTAAACACTAAAGAAAAGGGGGTCACGTGGGGACACGTGAGGGCACCCAAAGGTGGGGCCAGATCTCCTTTACTTCGTTCTGCAAATAAGTGTTACACACTTTTTTTTGTTTTATGTTATCACGTGTTAACACGTGATGGAGAATCATGCTCTAGTTATTAAAGCATAAGCTAAGGGGTCACGTGGTAACACGTGAGAGCGCCCAGAGCCAACATTTCCTTTGCTTTTTCTTTCTGCGTTTTGGGAGTCACGTAGGAGCACGTGAGGCATTGCCTCAAAGCTGTTTCCTTCTTATTTTTGGGGATCTTTTTAGGGGTCACGTGGGGACACGTGACCTAGTTTTATTCCTTCTTTTCTGATCACTGCGGATTGGGGTCACGTGTCATCACGTGACCAATATTCTTTATGTGCATGGAGATCTCTGTAGGGTTAAACCCTAATCATGATTTTGGAGGAATTAAATTCCTATTATGAAAGAATTAAATTCTTATGTAGGGTTAAACCCTAATTTCTTTTAGAGGAATTAAATTCCCATATATGTAAGAGAATTAAATTCTTATATAGGGCTAAACCCTAGTTCTGTCCATCTTGAAGGAATTAAATTCCTATATTTTCAGGAGAATTAAATTCTCATATAGGGTTAAACCCTAGTTTTGTTTTGGGAGAATTAAATTCTCTAAACTCAATTCCCCCTCTAAGTTTTGGATCTGCATGGCAGGATCTCAACCCGATGAGAATTAAATTCTCAACTTATGGGGAGATGCGCTCTGTGCAGATCTTCAATCAGAGGAAGAACTAAGTTCTTTGTGCAGAAGAGTTAAACTCTTAGATTTGAGAATTAAATTCTCTTTTTTGAAGTTTTGATCCCCTTTCTTTTCTCACCTAGGGTTTTCTTTGTTGAGAATTAAATTCTCCTCTCTTTTCTTTCTCTGCTTTTTTGGAAATTTCAAGATCCCAAAATCCCCTTTCCTTTCTTTTCTCTTGGCTCCTATTTATAGGAGAAGGAAAAGAATCAATTTGTTTAGTAAATCTCTCATTGAAAGATTTTGTTTGTTTTCATAATTACTATGATCCTTTAGATCACTCAGTGAATTTTATTCACCGTTGGATTTTAAATCCAAAAGATATTCTGTTTGTTATTTCTGGTGAGATTTAGGGAAATCTTTCCTTGTCTAAAATCTTTCCATAAATTGATGATTTTTAATCACCCTTGGATCTTTAATCCAACGGTCCCCATAATCCTTTTCCATCTGGAAAGATTTAGAAGTTTTTAGAATTTAATTCTATTAAACCGTAAGGCTTTCGAAGTCAGTCACGTGCTGACACGTGACCCTTGGTCACGTGTGAGCACGTGACACCCAATTGAGTCCTTTTCTCAGCGTTTATTTACGCTTCAGTTTTAACCATCACGTGTCAACACGTGACCATTGGTCACGTGAGCACGTGATACCTCATTGAGGTATTTCCTTCAGCCATTTGTTTTTATTTCTGTTTTAACTATCACGTGTCAACACGTGACCATTGGTCACGTGTGAGCACGTGATACCTCATTGAGGTAATTCCTGATTTTTAATCAGGGAACAATGCATAGCATATTTGCTTATAACTTTTGATCCCGGATGAATTATGAAGCCCATAATATATCAAATCGAAGAATTTTTCGAGATGCTTTCGATACCATCAGAATTTAACAGTTCCTCCTTCGGGAGTTTATCAAAATACAGGCCGAAAGATACTGGTTCGCATTTCCTTAAGCGCATCGCTGCCATTTGATACCTTGGACTCTTTTGCGTAGAAATTTTTGGCGGGAACAACCCTTTTTACGACTTGGACGATCGGTGCTGCCATTTTTGCGACGTGGATGGTCAGTTTTGCCATTTTAGCAACGTGGACTGTCGGTTCTGCCCTTTTTACGACTTGGACGGTTGGTGCTGCCCTTTTTGCGACGTGGACGGTCGGTTCTTCCATTTTAGCGACGTGGACGGTCGGTTCTACCCTTTTTACGACTTGGACGGTCGGTGCTTCCATTTTGCGATGTGGATGGTTGGTTATGCCATTTTAACGACGCGGACGGTCGGTTATGTCCTTTTTGCGACTTGGACAATCGGTGCTGCCATTTTTGCAAAGTGGACGGTTGGTTCTGCCATTTTAGCGACGTGGACGGTCAGTTCTTCACTTTTTGCGACTAGGACGGTCGGTGCTTCCATTTTTGCGATATGGACGGTCGGTTCTGCCATTTTAGCGACGTGGACAGTCGGTTCTTCTCTTTTTACGACTTGGACGGTCGGTGCTACCATTTTTGCAACGTGGACGGTTGATGACTTGCTCCGCTTCTTATGGTGTCAGGATTTGATTTGACTTGCTCATTTGATGTGATTTGGGTTGACATCAGCATCGCTACAATGGAATATGGTACCAGGAGCGAATCATCATTTGCCATGAGTAGATTTGGAGATTTTGGTTTTGGTTTGGCATCAGCATTGCTACACTGGAATATGGTACCAGGTGCGAATCATCATTTTCCATGAGGAGATTTCTTTCGTTCCCAGTTTAACGACTTAGGGGTCATCTGTTTCCAGTTTAACGACTTAGAGGTCATCTATTCCTAGTTTAAAGACTTAGGGGTCTATTGGATCGGAAGTTTGGAATTTTGGGGTTGTGGTTGGGGTCGGCATCAGCGTTGCTAACACTGGAGCACAGGTGCCAGGAGCAATTCATCATTTGCCTTTGCCTGTTGGGGAGCGATGGCTCAGGAGACATGTTTAGATCCCCATCACCTAAGGCTTTTCAATTTTATGAGCCGTAAGAGTATCATAAAAGCATCTTCTCCCCACAAGTCGAAAGGATCTCACAGGTCTATGTTCTCCTTAGGAGTCGTGAGGACTCCCAAGTGTGTTTTTCCTTTGTGAGTCGTAAGGATCCCACAAAAGTGTTTTTTTACGAGTCGAGAGGATCTCATAAGTTTGTTCTCCTCATGTATCGTGAGGATACATGAGTGGGTCTTCCCAAATGGAGCATAATTCCAAGGGCGGAGACCGGCCGCGTGACTGGTGATCGTGGTGGGATATGGGTGTGATGAGAATTATTTGAGCCTATGGATTGTGTACGGTAGTCAACTTGGAGACCAACCGTAGGGCTGGGAGAATTTTGGGATTTTTTTGGCGTCTGTATCACTGTACTGGAATATGGTACCAGAAGCGACTCATCATCCGTCATTGGGGAACCTGGATTTTGGTTGGCGTCTAAATCGCTGCACTGGAATATGGTACCAGGAGCGACTCATCATCCGCCATTGGGGAACCTGGATTTTGGTTGGCGTCTGCATCGCTACACTGGAATATGGTATCAGGAGTGACTCATCATTCGCCATTTTTTTTATTACCGCGATTGCTCTATCATTTCAGCTTTTCTCATCGCGAAGGTCGCGGTTGCCCTATCATTTTGGCTATTTATTTGCGGCTGCCCCATCATTTTGGCTTTATTTTTCATCTTTATTTTACTCGCTAATTTTTATTGCGAGTTGCCCCATCATTTCGGCTTTTCTTTTTTCTCTTATTTACACATTATTTTTTTATTTACACACATTTTTTTTACATTCCCAGTTTAACGACTTAGGGGTCGTATGCTCCCAGTTTAATGACGTGGTAGTCAGCTCTTTTTAGAGAAAGGCAGATGTCTGAGACAATCAGTTTCCCGAAGGATTTTGGTCTCCATTTGTATGAAATTGGCGGTCGCAGCTTGACTGTTTGTTATTACACCTTTAGACAGTTATATTTCTCCTGCCTTGTATTGCTTTTCGATCCAATCTTTGAAGACGAAACAGTTATCAATTGCATGACTTATCACTCTGTGATAGGGGCAATATTTGGGGTCGTCGGTCATATTCACTTCCTGCGGTCTTTTTTATTCTGGCAATTGTAGACCGTTTCTTAGGGCGTTTTTGAATATTTTACGGATTTTGTCCCTTCTGAAGGAATAGACCTTATCCAGCCTTTCTTTTAGTAGAGATTCTCCTCCCTCTCCGAACACCGGCTTTCGAGGCCAGTTGGCATTAGGTCTGCTCATCCCTCGCTTATTTCGGTTAGCCGAAATGTTAAAAGATTCAGCATCGTCGGAACTTCCTCCTTTGCGATTATCATCCTTTCGGTTTCTCCAGGACCTATTGTTATTTTGGGAATCAGAGAAGGACTCCTGCTTTGAGCGCTTCAACATCTGAACTTTCCTGGTCAGCTCTTGAAATATTTTGAGACCCGCGGTGCATAGAAACGGGGTCATCTAATTGTTGAGATTTCCAACGACGAGGCTGACTGATTTGTCCTGCTCTATCGGCGGTTCACATTTGACGAGAGATTGCGCCATCGGGTTATAAAATCCGTGCTGCTTTCGTTGTTCTTTGGCTTGGTCCTTACGAGGTCGGCATCTGTGATCTTATCTCTGACACTCATGAACCATTGTCGGAATAGAGATTCCATTCGGACGAAAGTAGTAACGGAGCCATCTGGTATGCTCATGTACCAGTCGAAAGCGACATCGGTCAGGCTATTAACAAACTGGCGGAGGAGAAACGCATCATTGCCCCCAGTATTCCCGCATGAGGCTTTAAAATGGGCGATGTGCTGATTCGCATTTCCCGTCCCATCAAATCTTCCGAATTGGGGATGACATAGTCGCTAGGAAATTCTACCAAATCATACTGAGTAGGATATGGTCTCCCACTACTGCTGATATCTTTTTGCGCTTCGGCTTCGGCTACCAATGTTTTGACTTTGTTGGCAACCAAATACATGATTTGATCTTGAGTTAGCGGGCTACTGTCATCGGTAGCCAAGACATTTCCTGATATAGAATGCGACTGACTTTCATGCGGTCCGCCCACCTTTGGATTTGAGGAAATTGGTGTCGGCTGTCTCGGGACACCATTTCTCGGTTCATGAGCAGAACCCTGCGTTTGATTGGACGGCCGAGAGGCAACTTGGGCCGTGAGCTGCATTACGACATTCGTCAAGTCGTCAATTTTGGAGTAAAGTTTGGCCATCTTCTTGTCTTTACTTCTGAGCTGTTTTCAGAGTTCTTGGAGAAGTTGATGCTCTGCGGTCTTGGGATGAAAGATTGGCTCATCTTCGCTTTCCGAGCCCGACTCTACATGAACCGAGAGATCTCTCTGCTTATCAGCCTCATTGGAGGGTTTTCATTACCTCCTAGAGGATGCTGGATTTGGGAAGTGGCAGCCACATTCATACCAGATTGGATCTGACATGTGGTGGCCCCGTTCTTGCTCTTGCTGCGCGTGCCCACCATGTAGACAGTATGGACCATATATCCAGCCATCTCTTTATCTTTGACGGGGTAACCCTGTTCTTGGAACCTCACGAAGTTCAGCCTAGCATGAGCCCTAGCCTTTTTGTTGGCTCTATATCTGAGCCTTCTCTGTCTTAGTTTCTCGATTTCGAGGGCTTGACGGGCATCCGTCATCCAGGAAGCCATCGTGAGTCGATTGACGGGGAGCCTAGAGAAGATACCCGATCGAGCAGTTGTCAAGGGCACCGCTGGAGCTTGCTCGAGATGCCTTATTGCTCTATTGGTGTTGATGGCCTTGCCCCCGGCTGGTGCCAAGGAAAGTCATTCAAATACCGACTTGCGTTTGGGTTGGGGCGCCTTCGAGACCACCACATTTGGCCTCTTGCCTTTCGAGGCCAGTTTGTCTGTCACCGGAGCTTAAGGAGCTGAGATGGCGTTAGTTGGCACGAATAGAATAGAGCCGAATGGTAGCAGCGGCTCCTCCCATTGTTGCCCAAGACTGGCTGGGAGGACCGGCCTGGCATCCATCTTCATCGTGTAGGAGATGGGAGTTGTGCTGAGAGCTGAAATTGTCCTTGGAGACATTTTGTTGCGTCCGAAGATTGCAATCGAAAGTCGTTAACCTGCAAATAGAAGTTTGATTTCAGTACAGGCAATCAATGTATATGTTGATTGAGTTCGCATGGATATTTAACCCGAAATATGGGAGGAGAGATTTGTCCCACCGGGCGTGCCGGAATCTGTAGGGTGTTTTTCATCACACCATTGAGATGGGAATACGCGTCGCTTGTCATGCGTACTACAGATTCCCCCTGCCTAGGATAGGCGGGGGTTTATTGATTGTGGGAATCCGAATCTATGGCAGCCGTGGACTAAGCTGCTGTTAATTACCCCTCGCCTTTAGTGCGAGGGAACCTCCGATTGACTGGTCAAAGTGGTCATGCGAACTCAATGTGCAGTGTGCGTGTGTTGTGCATTGAGAGATTTTGGATATATCGGGGGACCCACAGAATTTACGGGGGGTCCCGCTACCCGGATAGCGGGCTGGGGTCAAGGAGGCTAGCAGCCCCCTTGCGGAATGCGGGGCAGCGCCCCGTTAATTTTTTTTCTAATGGGAGAAGTGTTGTGGAGTGTGTATGTATATAAAAAAAAGGAAAATAGTATCCAAAGGACGCGTGAGCGCCAGCGCCCCATGTGCCTGGCACGCGGACGCTGGGCGCGGGCGCCCCACGTGCCTGGCACGCGGGCGCTAGGCGTCAGCAGAAAAAGGGGCTTATCTCTTACACCGGGAGTTGTACCCCCGATTGACTTTTGGAGTTGAACTCCTGACAAAGAGGATAAAGAGGCTTAGCCCCTGCAATGGGAGTTGTACTCCCAAAAAGAAATATTTATTATTACTATATATATATATATATATATATTTTGAGGAGTTAAACTCCTAAGATATTTTTGGAGCTGATGAAAGGGGCCCCTTTCTTTTCCCTTGAGCCCTGTATCTTCCCCAAAATGAGATTTTTGGAGGTGGGTCTCCTTCTTCCTCCTCTCTATTGGCTGGATCTTGGAGAAAAGAGGGTGAGATTTTAAAAATCTTCTCTTTTGGAAATTTGATGGAAGATCCGCGTTCCCCTTCAAGGGTTTTATGGTGAAAAAATGTTTATTTTTGGAAAAAGGAAGAGCTAAACTCTTGATTTAATTCAAAAAGGGGAAGAAGGTTTAGAACCATGAGAAAGGAGAAGGAGGCACATAACTCTAATTTTTTTTAGAGAGAAAAAGTTATCATTGATTTTTTCATCTTGTTGCCTTTATAGGCTACACATTTTTCATATAGCTCTTTGGGCTTTGCCAAATGGCACTTGTGCCACCCCATGTCTTATGTGCTTATTTCTTTTTTGCACATAAGTTATGGGGTTTACAAAATTTTGGCTTTCTGCCCACTTTACATATATTTATTTCTAAAAATTACATTTAGACTAATTTATTGCCTCCTTTTTGGCATGAAGCCGGCCCCTTCCATGCTTGGTCTTGACGGGCTTGGGCTCGGCCCACTTGACTTGGGGTTGACCTTGGTTTTGACTTGGTCAACTGGGGTGTAATTTTTGACCCCAACAGTAGATTCCTTTGTGCATGTTGGAACTGACGAGGAGGAGGCGCAGTAGGTCCAAGAGGAGGTAGAGCTGGGAGAGTAAGATGAGGAGCATGTGCCTGGATAGCTGGCCGCTGCGGATAGGTGATTGCTGGTCTGGGTGCAGTATTCTGATTGAGTCTGTGAGGACAAGACCCAATATCATGTGTGGATGAGCCACGGACTAAGCAGAGGTGATTAGCATGCTTACAATCTTTCGCCAGGTGTCCATTCCTTTTGCAATAGAAGCAGAAATCTGGACTGGGCCGGTTGAATGGTACTCCCGGTCTCCTAGGTGCAAACGGTGGCCTAGAAGAGGCTCCTCCTGCTATCTGAGTAGCAGAGTGCTTCACCCCGGCAGATTGAGGTCTGCCCTTCTTCGTCACCACTGCCTCATATCTTCAGGCAGCCTTCAAAGCCAGGTCATGGGTTGGGAAATCCCCTGTAGCTAAAGCAGCTTGGATCTCCTGGTCCAACCATTGCTGAAATTGTCTGGCCCTGATCTCAGCAGTCGATATAAGATGTACCGCGAACCTGTTACGGTCTTGTGTTAGCTGTAGTATGTGATATTAGAAAATCGAATATTTAAGACATTTCTTATCTGCTCAACATAGTAAACTCAGCATCATACTCATCCAGAGATTTGGTCCACATCGAATCTTGTTGCAAGTGGATGAATTGCTGCTCTATGTCGAATCGGGCAGTCTCGGGGAAATATTTAGCGTCGAACATCCCGCGAAAAATCCTCCATTCGATCGGCTGGGCAAGACGGCTTTCTTCCGCCTTCCACCTTATTCGGGCGTTATCGATAAGTTACAGCTTCGCAACCCTTACCCAAGCAATGTCTGGCACTTGTGCTACTGCCAGATCGTCTTCGATCGACTGAGCCCATTCTTCAGCTTCCAAGCGGCTATCTTTCCCAGAGAATTGCTTCGGATGCAGTGCCCAGAATTGCTTCACTCCAGGTGCCTCAGCTTCTGGGCGATGCAATAAAATAGCAGTCTGCTGCTGCTGTCCCTCCAAGAGGCTCTTAATTGCCTCAAGCAATACCATCTGCTCGTTGATAGGAGCATCTACGATAGGTGTAAGTGGTAAATGAGGTGGTGTGGTGTTGCCATTAGTGTTCGTGCACGTATTGTTCGGGGAATCCATAACCTTTAAAGAAAAAATAGGGTCAGGATAGATTCAAAAAATAGAAAATGTAAAAAAATGTTTTAGTTGTTGTTCTTGTGATATATTGCTTAGGTTTCCATGCCAAACTGACCCTGCATGGAACGACTTCATGCAGAGCTGACCTGCATGGTATGACTTTATGCAGAATTGACCTGCATGGGCCACCAACAAAATCTGTCACGCCCCGCTTCCCGGTGTACGGATAAGGAGACGCGACAAGGCACGCGACGTATTTACTCAGAAGTAAACACGTTAAGCGTAAATAAGCAATATAATATAAATATACACAAGAAAAACATGAGATGTAAATTAACAACAACTTTTATTGATTAAACATTCTTTACAATACAACTGAAAAGTAAATACAATGTGGAAAGAAATGCCTAAACAATGGCATAAACTGAAAGTAAAGTATATACAAGTGACTAGAGCTCGGGGTACTCAATAAACTGCTCCAAGTCTTCTGAGCTGGGCTCGATCTCCAAAGAGTCAGGTCCTCCTGACAACATTCCAAAGAAAGAATAGAAAAGGAATGTCGTCAGCGAACAATCTCTCGGTAAGTCCTAAGAGATAGAGAAGAATAGACAGAGAATAGAACATGTAAAGTATGAAAGATTATGTTCTCTATACCATCGTGGTTGTTTGTAGCTTGGTACAAAATATGCCAGTGTATACGAGAGGAGTCCAACTTGCTCTGTGGACTAAGGTATAAGGATTACAAGGCCCTGTCAAAACCCGTGGGACAACGACAACGGATGTTCAGGTTATGTGTATTAAAGTGACTATTATTGTGCCACTTTTAACACATTCCGTACCAGTCTACCCCTTTAAAAACCCCATAAATGAATATTGTATTGTTTGTAAGGATTTGTTATATAAGACTTGCCGAAACTATGATATCGGTTGTTTATGTAAAAGGATCGGATATAAACGGATAGTCATGTAATCAAGTTGATATATATCCATGGTTCGATCCAGTCGAGTCATGTTGATATTTGATAGTATTCTGGTATTCATGTTCTGTTCCCCGCCGAAATACGGGGACGCGACCGCGCAGGTCCGTCTCACCTGAATTTCGGGGCAGATGCAAATTGGTGCTATCCGTCCACCTCTTCGAAGATTCCAAGTTGATTTATGACACCGTATATCGAATGTTTAAACGGATGCGGCCGATATAGCAGACTTCGTCAGATCCCCCCTCGTTGAGGGGTTTTTGATTGTGGGGACGCTCTTCCCTGCAGGCGCAAGCCCCTGCAGTTAATTACGCTACCGCGTCGCGATAACCACTTTCTCCTTCTCCAGATGGTCACTTCGTGTCGTGTGTGTGTTTGTTTTGTTTTTAGTTGCCCGTAGATTGTATACGGAGACTAATTTATGTTGTCGTCCGTAGGGCGTAGATTAATCCAAATCCGTATATTCTTAGATTTGGGTTTGGGGTTGGGTTTAAGGATACGTTAGTCTCATTTGAGACTAAGATCAACTTAAACGTTGGTTAAGGATACGTTAGTCTGATTTTAGACTAAGATCAACTTAACGGGATCATTTAGATCCAACAAGAGAGCATTTGGGCTCTATTGTTTAGTTTAGGGATATTGCGGTCAATTACCAGTTTAAGAACATGGTGGTCCAATGTTAGTTTAAGGACATCTCGGTCCAAGGTTAAGGACATCATAGTCCATGGGTTTTAAAGGACCCCACAGTCCGATGTTAAGTACATCATAGTCCATGGGCTTAAGGACCCCACAGTCCGTAGTTTAAAGACATCATAGTCTATGAAATGTATGGTTGTCGGGACCCGTCACATCTCTGAAGACGTTGAAGGATTACAACGACATATATCAGAAGGGTTCAGAGATGTAGCCTTGAACCAAAGTTGATTGGGAAATCTGTAGTCCAATTTGGGACTAAGATCAATCGATTAGATTATGAGCACATAGGCTCAGTTGAATCTTGAATTGAGGGCTTATGGCCAACTTGGGCTAAGTCCAATCGAGTTAAAATGTTTAACATTTGTCTTGGGCTGTTGCGCCTTTATTTGGGCTTGGCCCTTTTAATAGTGCTGAGCATTGACTTGCATTCTGACAATGTTTTGTCTTTTATTGAATGCTGAGCATTTATCAGAGCTCTGGGCTTATTAAAGAACAATTTATATTCTATCAGCGCAACACATGGTGCGCTTGGCGCTTTGCGCCAGTCAAAGAGCGCAGTGCGCTTCTGCCGAATAGCGCACACGTGAGGGACACGTGTCGCGCTTGGCGCTAAGCGCCAGATAATGGGCGCATTGCGCCAGTTTATGAGCGCATTGTGCTATTAGTTCAGTGGCACATACGTAATTGACACGTGGTGCGTCTGGCGCTGAGCGCCAGCCTATGAGCGCAGTGCGCTGGTTCAAGAGCGCAAAGCGCTAGCTGTTAAGAGCGCATACGTGAGGGACACGTGTTGCGCTTGGCGGTGAGCGCCAGTCAAAGAGCGCAGAAGCGCAGTTCAAGAGTGCAAAGCTCAGTTCCAGAGGGCAAAGCGCATATGATCAATTTTGTGATCCAAAAAGAGACTTTGTCTCAAGATTCTAAGAGCAAAAGTTCTTCAATCTCTTATGTTGATGAAAGGTTTTGCCTTTATGGATCTATGATCTGAGAGGAAGAAGTAAATTCCTCTTTTATTTTATGATGAGATCTTTTTATCTCTTTGTGAAATACTCTTTTGTCTTTGTAGATCTATGATCTTTTAAAGAAGTGAATTCTTCTTTTTAAATTAATTACGAGATGATTTCATCTCTTTGTTCATCACCATTCTTTTTTTTTACCTTGAAGAAAAATCTTCTTCTGAGAGCTTGCTCTTTTTCTTTGAATTTCTCAAAGTTTATAAGGAGGTTTCTCTCTATCCTTCTGTATATTTGAGACTTCAAGTCTAGGGGTCTTTATATAGGGTAAGCTGATCAGTTCAATCAGTTGAGGAGATCTTTCCTCTAATTGATTTAGGGAATTTTCCATCGTTGGATCTTTGATCCAAGGGCTTCTGATTTACAAAAGGTAATCTTCTTGTTTTCAATAAAGATTGGGAAATCTTCTAAACAGAATTTATTCTGTATTTTTAGTGATTTTTTAATCACCATTGGATCATTGATCCAACGGGGCTCCGATTTACAGAGCACAATCTTGTTATTCGGAAAGATTTTTAGAAATCTTTTCTTAACAGAATTTAATTCTAATCAATTAATGATTTATCATTATTATTAGATCTATGATCTAACGGTGGGGAGCTTTTAGTTCCAGCGCTAGCGCACCCGTGCTTTGCACGTGATGCGCTACTCAGAGTGCAGCGCACCTAGCGCTAGCGCACCCGTGCTTTGCACGTGGTGCGCTGCTCAGAGCGCAGCGCACCTAGCGCTAGCGCGTCCGTGTCTTACACATGGTGCGCAGCGCACCTAGTGCTAGCGCACGTGTTCTTTGCACGTGGTGCGCTGCTTTGGGCGCAGCGCACTTGGCGCTGCATCTGAAGCGTTGTTTCATTTCAAAATTTAAATTTTAAACAGAGCTTTGCTCTGATTGGGGGAAACAAATGCCCTCCACCGTTGCGCTCACGTGGCCCACATGTGAGAGCAACGGTGGCAGCATCTGCGCCCTCAGATCAACTCAGAAGCTGAAAAGGCATTTCAATGCCTATAAATAGGACCCTTGGCCCTTAGGATGATTTCTGTTCATCCTCTTCCTTCTGAGAATTATTATTCTCTTGCAGAGCATAGCTCTTTCGGTTAAGAACTTTCTTAAGGACAGAGCTCTGTCAAAATTTAGGTAAAGATTAAAACTTTTAATAATCTAGGGTTTCACCCATTAACTGAGCTTTTCTTTTCATAGATCTTAGATCTAAAAAATGTTATTAGGGTTTTACCCATTAACAGAGGTTTGCTCTTCATAGATCTTAGATCTAAAGAAAATCCTTTGAGGGTTTCTTGACCCATTAACAGAGCTTTGCTCTTTTGAATAACGGAGATTTGTTAATCTCTTATGAAGAACTCACAGAGTTTGTTCATAGATCTTGGAGATCTCAGAATTTTAATTCATATAAAAATTGATTTCAATTTTTCTGATGGGATTTTCCATCATTTTTACAGAGCCTGGCTCTTGAGGAATTTTCATTCCTTCATCATTAGAACTTGACAGGTGTCATTCTGTCACAGAGCACTGCTCTCAAGGGGAGATTTACTCCTTAGCCCGAGGGATTTCTCATTAAATGAGAATCAATTGAGGATTTCCTCATTTAATTGACAGTCTCATCAAATGATGAGGCTGTTTTATTAATGATGAACTGTCATCTAGATTTTGTGGGTCCCCTTTTGGTCCCCTTTTTACTGCATTGCAGTGCGGTATGAATTTTAAAGTACCAAGTGTCAGAGTTTAAATTATAGCACTGAGGGTTGACTTTTGTTCTTTTTCGCGCAGGTGACATGTCTTTCGACACTTCTTTTCCGTTCGTTCACTCAGAAGGCGGATTTCCTGAAGCGCCCGTAGACCGGGAGGTTATTGCGCCGATCAAAGACCATGACCCGGAACATAAGAATCTTCATTTGTGGGGAACATGGTATAACCAGATCATCATGGGTCGACGCAGCTTCTCTTGTGCAACACCTTCAGAGGTTATCTCGGCGATTCACTATGCGGACGTACCCCCGGTGAACTATGCTGTGGAGGTGGTTAACTGGACTTCAGAGGGTTGTCTTCAGCCCTCTATGGCTGCAATACCTGTACAACCGCCGATGGCTTTGGACATTCTAGGGTGGCGTATATGCCAAGGTGAGTCGCGCCCTTGGGGACAGCCATACAATATAGGTCTGACTCCCCGTCACTCAGCTGGATACCTGCAATGGGCCCGATATATCCGATTGGCAAAGAAGTCAGAACTTCTGAAGCTTGGGTTGTATCCTGCGGTTTATGCTTCTCTGTTCCAGTATTCAACACCTCCCGCATGGTGGGTCAAAGCCTTCTTGGAACAATGGAACATTCCAACTCATACCTTTCTTATGCTTGATCGGGAAGTTTCCATCTCTGTGGAGGAGTTTGCGGATATCTCCGGCTTGCTTGTCAGAGAGGAGCATTATGAGGAGATCTTGCCCCCAGATGAATATGTTTTCGCTACCCGGCTGGTGATGACGGGTCTAAACCCAGAGAATGCCATTCAGCACCGATTCCATAGCTTGATCAAGGTGCTAAACATTTATGAAGGCTTATTTCTTGAATCCGGAAGCCATGGGGTTAGCTTTGCGGACTTCATCGCCCGTTTTCTTCGCCCAGAAGTTTTATCGCGACAAGGTGAAAAGTTTGACGAACTCGATGATCCTTTCGGCTTTGGCTTGGATCGCCGGCCAATATTGAAAGCTGATCAAAAGGGATTCTTTCTTCCAAACGTCGCGATCGTCCCTTTTTCAGAAATTGCTGCTCCGGACATTGACGAGGAAGCGTTCTTTCTAGGGTTCCTCGGTTTGTGGTTAAGCTAGTTCTCACTTCCTATACACCCTCGCTACATGAGGCCGTCAGTCTTCTACCCAGCTCACCGGATGGTTGAAGGGAGACAAGTTGCTGTAGGAATTGCCGGGCTGGCTCATTTGTATCACGGCCTTAGTTTGGCGGCTGATACTACTCAGCCGGGGGTGCAGCCCGTGAACTTTCCGATGCATTATTTTACCTCATGGCTTGAATTGCACGTGCTCGGTGCCTTAGGAATGCACAAGCGGCCTCATTTCTATGAAACTTGCAATTTTCCATGGATCATGCGGTTGGTCAATGCTTCCATTGTGGAGCCAAGTCAGCGAGAGGCTCGGGGTGTAATCTTTCGCCCACGTACCTTCGGGGACGGCATGACCTTTGTTGATAAGGTTATGACCATCGGTAAGGAGTCTGCTAAGACGGCACAGCCATTGCTGGACACCTTTAAGGATGGAGCTTCTACCCTGAAAGCTCGGGAAATTCTCCATCTATATTCCATCAGGCCGGGATATTTGGTGTTCAGGCAGAACGATTCGGCTCTGTTCATGAGATATAATCCCCACCGTTTTGCCCAGCAATCCAGTTATAATCAGGGCGTCCCGCTCGAGGCATTCCTGGCAGAACCAGTTTATACTGAGGAGGGTATCCGGAGCGCTTTGCACCACTTCATGCGCCTAAACACAGGGTCCAGTTTCTTCATTAGTGAACCAAGTTGTGTTCCTAGGCCCCTAAACGTATATGTGACATGGTATCAACACGCAATGGGTGCCGTCATCAGGGAGGAAAAGAAATTGTTGCTCGATTGCAAGGGTGCACCCCCTGCCGGTAATCCAAACGTCCCTCTGAAGCGATGGACCATTGTCCGCCCTCCTTTAAGAGAAGTTGTTGCGGTCGAAGTCCCGCATGATAGGCCTGAGCTGCCGATACTTCATGCTCCAGTGGAAGCGGTGACCGTAGCGTCCCTCGAGTCTGGCGTAGGTTCAGATATCGGGACTCGTCATCCCAAGGCGCCTACCAAGCGTAAGCTTGTGCTAGCTGCGACCGGTGCTCGCTCGCAGAAGAGGAAGAAGAAGTCGATTCTTTCTGCCGACGTTGCATTCGGCCAGGAGCCTCATGCTCCTTATAGCGAGGGCCTGAGCGAATATGGGACCAACGAGAGTCTATTCATAGCGCCGGACGATACCGACCTCGAGGCTGCTATTGCAGCTTCCGAGCGACTAGCAAGCTACAAAGCGGGACAGGCCATCCTCGCGCAATCAAGTAAACATCAGCCGTACCTTTTATCATTGCATCATATTTCTATCATCATGTTTTGACTGATACTTTTCCTTCTTTAACAGGCATTTCCACCGAAGAAGCTCTCGCAGCTTCTCTCAAAACTTTTGAGGAGGAGGAGAGACTTCGAGCATCCTTAGGCATCGGTACATTTCGGTTCACCGCGTCTCCACCCCCGTTTCTTATGGGTAATCTGACCCTTCCTTTTCATCTTATTACAGGAACTACCTCTACTCAGGTTATTCCAGGTGTGGTACCGATTTCGCAAGGCGGTGCGGAGACGTTTCCAGTGTCAGCTATCGAAGTCTCAGTTCCGCTGGTATTGCCGAAAGAAGCTTCACTTAAGCAACCAATGATGGATGCCATAACGGCTCTAGAGGTAACCCTTGGCGCGGACGATGACGTCCCGTTGTCGGAGGTCTTGAGAAGATCCGCTCTCACGGGGTCGAGATTGACTCTAGCTGTGTTCCACGGGACCAGGATTTGCTCTGGATGCTTCCCACGGGGTCAGGATTGACATAGGCCGTGTTCCGTAAGGACCGGGATCCGCTCTGGACGTTTCCCACGGGGTCAGGATTGACATAGGCCGTGTTCCACGAAAACAGGATTTGCTCTGGATGCTTCCCACGGGGTCAGAATTGACATAGCCATGTTCTGCAAGGACCAGGATCCGCTCTAGACATTTCCCACGGGGTCAGGATTGACATAGGCCGTGTTCCACGTGACCAGGATTTGCTCTGGATGCTTCCCACGGGGTCAGAGTTGACATAGCCGTGTTCTGCAAGGACCAGGTTCCGCTCTGGACGTTTCCCACGGGGTCAGGAATGACATAGGCCGTGTTCCACGTAACCGGGATTTGCTCTGGATGCTTCCTACGGGGTCAGGATTGACATAAGCTGTGTTCCGCAAGGACCAGGATCCGCACTGGACGTTTCCCACGGGGTCAGGATTGATATAGGCCATGTTCCACGTGACCAGGATTTGCTCTGGATGCTTTCCACGGGGTCGGATTGACATAGCCGTGTTCTGCGAGGACCAGGATCCGCTCTGGACGTTTCCTACGGGGTTAGGATTGACATAGGCCGTGTTCCACGTGACCAGGATTTGTTCTGGATGCTTCCCACGGGGTCAGAGTTGATATAGCCGTGTTCTGCAAGGACCAGGTTCCACTCTGGACGTTTCCCACGGGGTCAGGATTGACATAGGCCGTGTTCCACGTAACCAGGATTTGCTCTGGATGCTTCCCACGGGGTCAGGATTGACATAGGCTGTGTTCCGTAAGGACCAGGATCCGCACTGGACGTTTCCCACGGGGTCAGGATTGACATAGGCCATGTTCCACATGACCAGGATTTGCTCTGGATGCTTTCCACGGGGTCGGATTGACATAGCCGTGTTTTGCGTGGACCAGGATCCGCTCTGGATGTTTCCCATGGGGTCAGGATTGACATAGGCCGTGTTCCATATGACCAGGATCTGCTCTGGATGCTTCCCACGGGGTCAGAGTTGACATAGCCGTGTTCTGCAAGGACCAGGTTCCGCTCTGGATGTTTCCCACGGGGTCAGGATTGACATAGGCCGTGTTCCACGTAACCAGGATTTGCTCTGGATGCTTCACACGGGGTCAGGATTGACATAGGCTGTGTTCCGCAAGGACCAGGATCCGCACTGGACGTTTCCCACGGGGTCAGGATTGACATAGGCTATGTTCCACGTGACCAGGATTTGCTCTGGATGCTTTCCACGGGGTCGGATTGACATAGTCATGTTCTGCGAGGACCAGGATCCGCTCTGGACGTTTCCCACGGGGTCAGGATTGACATAGGCCATGTTCCACGTGACCAGGATTTGCTCTGGATGCTTTCTACGGGGTCGGATTGACATAGCCGTGTTCTGCAAGGACCAGGCTCCGCTCTGGACGTTTCCCACGGGGTCATGATTGACATAGGCCGTGTTCTACATGACCAGGATTTGCTCTGGATGCTTTCCACGGGGTTGGATTGACATAGCCATGTTCTGCGAGGACCAGGCTCCACTCTGGATGTTTCCCACGGGGACAGGATTGACATAGGCCGTGTTACACGTGACCAGGATTTGCTCTGGATGCTTTCCACGGGGTCGGATTGACATGGCCGTGTTCCGCAAGGACCAGGATCCGCTCTGGACGTTTCCCATGGGGTCAGGATTGACATAGGCCGTGTTCCACGTGACCAGGATTTGCTCTGTATGCTTTCCACGGGGTCAGGATTGATATGGCTATGTTCTGCGAGGACCAGGATCCGCTCTGGGCATTTCCCACGGGGTCAGGATTGACATAGGCCGTGTTCCTTATGACCAGGATTTGCTCTGGATGCTTTCCACGTGGTCGAATTGACATAGCCGTGTTCTGCGAGGACCAGGCTCCGCTCTGGGCGTTTCCCACGGGGTCAGGATTGACATAGGCCGTGTTCTACATGACCAGGATTTGCTCTGGATGCTTTCCATGGGGTTGGATTGACATAGCCGTGTTCTGCGAGGACCAGGCTCCGCTCTGGGCGTTTCCCACGGGGTCAGGATTGACATAGGCCATGTTCCACATGACCAGGAAGGGTTGACTTTATCCGCATTTTACGGAGTCGGGGGTTGACTCTCGGCGTCTGTGCACCGCCGAGTCATGGAACTGGGAGTTGCCGCGGTTCCGCTTTGCTGATGTTGTGTCTGTGGTAGTGAGATGAATGTTGAGATGATCTCCAGCCTGTCCGTGAACAGTCGAGACTTGGCTCTCTTTCGGATAAAGCCTAGGGGGAAGGTATGGTTCCCTCTTTGTTTGTGCCCCTGGATTGTATACAGGGATCGATGTGATCTCACATGTAGGGCAAAAGTTTCATTTTATATATTTTTCTTTCCGCGGTGCTCTATCATTTCAGCTTTTATATCGCAAAAGTCACGATTGCCCAATCATTTCGGCTATTTTGTATTTATTTACTCACTGCCTTTTATTGCGAGTTGCCCAATCATTTCGGCTATTTTGTATGCATACATTTTTACTTACTGATTTTGTTGCAAGTTGCCCCATCATTTCGGCTATTTCGTATGCATGTGTGGCTCGCTGGCTTTTTGTTGCAAGCTTGGAATTAGACACCGATTTTGGCATCAGCATCGCTACAACTAGAATATTACCAGGAGCGAATCATCATTTGCCTTTGTCGATGTCGAACAAAGGTGGCTTAGCGAACAGGGTTAGGATTCTGTCGACTAAGGCTTTTAACTTTACGAGCCGTAAGGGTCTCATAAAGGTATTTCTTCCTATGAGTCATGAGGATCTTGTAGGTGCATTTTCTCCTTAGGAATCGTGAGGATTCCCAAGTGTATGGCTTCTTGTAAGTCGTAAGGATCTTACAAGAGTATTTTCTCCTTCTAAGTCGAGAGGACTTACAAGGGCTGTTCACCGTGTAAACATATCTCTAGTCGCGGGTAGGGCTTTGTTAGGGAAATGTTTATTCACGCCCGTGGATTGTATACAAGGGTCAATATTGAACCGCTTGTAGGGCAAAATTGGAGGTTGTGATGGCTTAAGAACAGGTTTAGATCCCTGTAGCTTAAGGCTTTTGAATCCTATGAGCCATGAGGGTCTTAAAGGGGAATTCTCCTTACGAGTCGTGAGGATCTCGTAAGTGTGTTTTCTCCCTAGGAATCGTGGGGATCCCTAAGTGTGTTGCTCCCTTATGAGTCGTAAGGATCTCACGCAGGTGGTTTCTCTTCACAAGATCGAGAGGACCTTGCAAGTGTCTTTTAACGAGGTTGGGCCCTTTCGGGTTTTCACAAAAACTCGCCGGTAGCCCTGCTGTTTTTACTCACGGAGCCCTTTTGGGTTTTCATCCGTGCCCATTTTTCTTATGGACATACCGTTTTTTTTATATTTTTTTTGTGTCAGCCTTGGGATGCTGCAGTCCGTAGTAGTTTATAGACATCTCGGTCGACAGCCAGTTTTAGAACATAGTGGTCCATCATTAGTTTAAGGACGTTTCGGTCCGACGCCAGTTTTAGGACATAGTGGTCCATTGTTAGTTTAAAGACGTTTCTGTCCGTGGTTAGTTTAGGGACGTTTCAGTCCGTCGTTAGTTTTAGGACATTTCGGTCCGTAAGCCGGCTACTACTTATAGAGTTTGGGCTTAGGAAGATAGCGAGCGGACATAGGCATCGTCATCTATCGTTGACCTAGGCCGTGACTCGTCAGGCGTAGTATTTTTTTAGGAAGCGACCGTTTATTGGCCTGAAAGGTCTTTCACCATCCATGTCCATAAGTAGATATGCTCCACCCTGGTAGACTTTATCTATAATATACGGGCCTTCATAGTTCGGCTCGAACTTCCCTCGCTTGGCACGATTAGGCATCATAGGTCTCTTGACCAGTAGCACGAGTTCGCCTTGGCGGAATGTTCTCGGCCTAGTCAATCTTTCATATGAGCGCGTCATCTTTGCTTTATAAGACTCCAGATTTTGCTGCGCCATGATCCTGGTTTCATCAAGGGAATCGAGCTCCTCAAGCCGAAGGTGAGCATTTTCTTCGTCTGTTAGCTCGTAGTGAACCGCCACTCGTAGAGAGGGTAACTCTATCTCAAGATGGAGTACCGCTTCTGTGCCGAATACCAATGCATACGGCGTTGTGTTTGTGGCTGTTTTGAACGTAGTTCGATACGCCCAAAGAGCTTCATGCAGTCTCTCGTGCCAGTCCTTCTTATTTCGAGACACCGTCTTTTTCATGATCTTCATCAAGGTCTTGTTAAAAGCCTCAGCTAGACCGTTAGCTCGGGGATTATAGACCGATGAATATCTCCAGTCTATGTTATGCTGTTGTGCGAAGCAGCTGATCTTGTGGCTTCTGTAGGCTGGCCCGTTATCGGAGATAATCCGTCGCGGAGTGCTGAACCGGTAAATGACGTGTGTCTTGAAGAAATGGAGAATATTCTCCGTCTTCATCTCTTTCAGAGGCACTGCTTCTGCCCATTTGGAGAAATAATCAGTTGTCGCCAAAATGAATCGATGTCCTCTGGACGATGCCGGTTCGATGGGGCCGATTATGTCAGTCCCCCACATTTCGAACGGCCAGCTAGCCACCGGTGGATGTAGTGGATTCGGATGCTGATAGATAAAATCCCCGTGAACCTGGCACGAGCGACACTGCTTCGCGTATTCGAGGCAGTCCTGGATCATCGTGGGCTAATAGTAGCCCATCCTTTGGATCTTTAGCTTCATCTTCGGTCCGGCTTGGTGAGAACCGCAGAGTCCGTCGTGAGTTTCTTGGACGACTCTTTTCCTTTCTTTTGGTTCCAGGCATCTTAGCCATAAAGAGTCAAATGATCTCTTATATAGAGTATCATTGACAAAGGCAAAAGATAAAGCTCGTTTCATGAGCAGATGTCTTGAGGATGCATCTTCTGGCGTTCGACGGGATTTGAAGTTGTCTATAAAGACTTCTCTCCAATCCATACCCTTTTCTTGGTCTTTTATTTGCAAATCCATTTGCTCGGTCGCCCCCTTTTCTTCGGACGACTCTGGAGATATTTCTGCCGGTGCAAGAATCTGACGGCTTTGCACAACGATCCTCACGTCATCGAGGTCCTCGTCAGCCAATTCTTTAGCGATCTTGGCTAATGCATCCGCCTTGCTATTTTCCACACGCGGTATGCTTTCCAGGGTGTAGGAAGGGATTCAGGTTAGCAGTTGTTGCACTCTCTCACCGTACTTCACCAGCTCCGACTTGCACGTTTGATAGTCGCCGTTTACTTGACTAACGATCAGCTGGGAGTCTCCGTATATGAGGAGGTTCTCAATTCCCATGTCGACGGCGATCTCAAGACCTGCTATCAAAGCTTCATATTCGGCTTCATTGTTTGTCCTCGGTTCGGTTAAGGAGAAAGCAAAGCGCATTATCCCTCCTTGTGGAGTCACGAAGATGAGGCCCATACCAGATTTGATTATGGGGGTGCTTTGTTTGCGCTTCTTCATGGAAGATGCTCCTTCAAAATAAAGTTCCCACCGGGTATCATTCTCTCCTCTCTCACCGTCGATCGTGTCAAACCCGTGCTCGTCTGGCAAGTCGCAGTTCAAGGGAGAATCAGCAGGTATTGGATGCTCAGCGAGGAAGTCGGCGATGGCCTGGTCTTTCACTGCCTTGAGGGGTCGATAAGTTATCGAGAACTCCATCAAGAGCAGGGCCCACTTAGCGAGCCGTCCTGTTAATATGGCCTTTGAAATCAAATATTTGAGGGGATCCACCTTTGATATGAGATGGACCTCGTGTGCCAATGCATAGTGTCTGAGCTTCATTATCGCGAAGGTCAACGCCTGGCAGTATTTTTCGATGGGAGAGTAATTGTTTTCTGCCCCCAGTAGAACTCGATTCAAATAGTAGAGGGCTCTCTCCTTCCCTTGGTCATTCTCTTGTGCCCATAATGCGCCTAAAGAACCTTCGAGGGCTGTTGTATACAGGACGAGAGGTTTTCCTTTAACGGGAGCGGCCAGTACTGGCGGATTTTGCAGGTATTGCTTGACTTCGTCTAGTGCGCTTTGGCATTTGCGATCCCAGAAGAATGGGGTTCCCTTCTTCATTAGGCGACTGTAAGGACGGCATTTTCCGGAGAGATTGGCTATAAATCGTCGGATATACGCGAGCTTCCCTTGGAGAGACCGCAGTTGTTTGAGAGTTTTTGGTGGAGGCATTTCCATGATTGCCTTGATCTTCGATGGGTTTATTTCGATACCACGGTGTTGGACTATGAATCCCAGGAACTTGCCCGAGGAAACTCCGAACGCGCATTTGAGAGGGTTCATCTTCAAGTTGTATTTCCGAAGGCGCTGAAACACGATCTTTAGATGCTCTAAATGTTCCTCGTATGATTTGCTTTTAACTACGAGGTCGTCAATATAGCATTCGACGATTTCATGTATGAGGTCATCAAATATCTTCGTCATGGCCCTCCGATAGGTGGCACCGGCGTTCTTTAGACCGAAGGGCATCACCTTGTAGCAAAATATGCTCAAAGGGGTTCGGAAAGCGGTATGCTTCTGGTCCTCAGGATGCATCTTTACCTGATTGTATCCTGATGAGCCGTCCATGAAGGAGAAAACTTCGTGAGTGGACGTATTATCTATCATCAGCTCGGTGACCGGTACTGGAAAGTCGTCCTTCGGGCAAGCTTTGTTGAGATCCCGGAAGTCCACACATATGCGCACCGTCCCATTTTTCTTCATCACTGGGTCGATGTTGCCGATCCAGTCAGGATACTGAACCTCTTGGATGAAGCCGGAGTTGATTAGCTTCTTGACCTCGGCATTGATGCTCATCTCAAGCTTGAGCCGCATTCTTCTCGGTGCTTGTTTGATCGGCTTGACGTCCGGAGATATTGCCAATTTGTGCACAGCAATCTCGGGATCTAGTCCCGGCATCTCGGAATAGTTCCATGCGAAGCAATCTTTATACTGCATGAGCACGTATTTTAACGTAGCCACCCTTTCTTCAGACAACAGCTCACTGATGAATGTCGGCTGCGGGTCGTTTGCCGTCCCCAGGTCGATTTTCCTTAGGTTGTGGATTAGCGTTTGTTGCCGCCTGAGCCAGCATCTCCTGCAGCTTTTTACGTTGCAGTTGAACTTTTGTCAGGGACCGAGTTTGAGGTCGGTGACTAGTAGAAGCTCGAACTTCGTCTTTGGAATTCACCACATAGACTATGTGAACTGCCATGCCCCCAGGCTTAGGGTGTTTGGAGTTTTGGCCTTTGGAGTTTGCTACGGGCACTTGAGCTTTATTGGGCCACTTGTTGTGAAAAGCCGCTTTGGTTTTGGGAGGAACCGCTGTATCAGGATCCGTCTTGAGGTGAGTCCCCTTCACCTGCTTCCACACCTTATATATATATATATATATATATATATATGAGGAAAGTTGTCTCAGGGAGCGAACTGGTGTCTGCTCTCGTGGGATCTCCATGGGCCGCGGAGACTTCTTCAATATTGCGGTAGGAGAATTTTGTCTAACCCTTCACAACAATTTGAAGCTGTTCCTAGTTGGAACAATAACATTCACCGCTGGGGTTGAAACAGGACCATACGGAGAACTGCCCCCGGCTCATTTTGTATGACGCCGATATCGACGTCGACCATTTCTTACGGCCGGGATTTGATTAGCTTCAGGATTTTGCCGAGCTTGCCCCCTGTTTCCTTTGAGAGCTTGAATATTCTGCCCCCTGCGTCGACCTTGGTCCTTGGCATGTGCCATTTGTTTGAGGACTGATTCCGTCGGCAAAGCTGCTACTTGGGGAGCCCGCCTGTGGACGACAGACTTCCTCCGGGCTTCCTCCATTGGCGTTGAGGCACCGAGGGTGGGAGGTGGGAGCATCAACCCAAAGAGAAGCCCGTTGATTTCTTGAAGAGCCGGATTGCAAAGATTTGAGGCTGCAAATGGCTCATACTTGACTCTTCCAGATATCACAGAGCCAGAGTTACTAAGGTGGGAGCAAATGCCATTCTTATAGAGACGAAACCCCGACTTCAGAATCCACTCCCCTAAGGGCAACCAAAAACATACACACCGCGATTATCTGATCACGGGAAAAACACGACACACGAAGTGTGAAGTGGAAAGAGAAAAAAGGTCCCACCGGGCGTGCCAGAATTTGTTCCCCGCCGAAACACGGGGACGCGACAGCGCAGGTCCGTCTCGCCTGAATTTCGGGGCAGGTGCTAATTGGTGCTATCCGTCCACCTCTCCGAAGATGCCAAGTTGATTTATGACATCGTGTATCGAAGGTTTAAACGGATGCGGCCGATATAGCAGACTTCGTCAGATTCCCCCTCGTTGAGGGGTTTTTGATTGTGGGGATGCTCTTCCCTGCAGGCGCAAGCCCCTGCAGTTAATTACGCTACCGCGTCGCGATAACTACTTTCTAATCCTCCAGATGGTCACTTCGTGTCATGTGTGTGTTTGTTTTGTTTTTAGTTGCCCGTGGATTGTATACGGAGACTAATTTATGTTGTTTCCCGTAGGGCGTGGATTAGTCTAAATCCGTATTTTCTTAGATTTGGGTTTGGGGTTGGATTTAAGAATACGTTAGTCTCATTTGAGACTAAGATCAACTTAAACGTTGGTTAAGGATACGTTAGTCTGATTTTAGACTATGATCAACTTAACGGGATCATTTAGATCCAACAAGAAAGCATTTGAGCTCTATTGTTTAGTTAAGGGACATTGCGGTCGATTACCAGTTTAAGGACATGGTGGTCCAATGTTAGTTTAAGGACATCTCGGTCCAAGGTTAAGGACATCATAGTCCATGGGTTTTAAAGGACCCCATAGTCCGAGGTTAAGGACATCATAGTCCATGGGCTTAAGGACCCCACAGTCCGTAGTTTAAAGACGTCATAGTCTATGAAATGTATGGTTGTCGGGACCCGTCACATCTCTGAAGACGTTGAAGGATTACAACGACATATATCAGAAGGGTTCAGAGATGTACCCTTGAACCAAAGTTGATTGGGAAATCTGTAGTCCAATTTGGGACTAAGATCAATCGATTAGATTATGAGCACATAGGCTCAGTTGAATCTTGAATTGAGGACTTATGGCCAATTTGGGCTAAGTCCAATCGAGTTAAAATGTTTAACATTTGTCTTGGGCTGTTGGCTTTATTTGGGCTTGACCCTTTTAATAGTGCTGAGCATTGACTTGCATTCTGACAATGTTTTATCTTTTATTGAATGCTGAGCATTTATCAGAGCTCTGGCTTATTAAAGAACAATTTATGTTCTATCAGCGCAACACATGGTGCGCTTGGCGCTTTGCGCCAGTCAAAGAGCGCAGTGTGCTTCTGCCGAATAGCGCACACGTGAGGGACACGTGTCGCGCTTGGCGCTAAGCGCCAGATGATGGGCGCATTGCGTCAGTTTATGAGCGCATTGTGCTATTAGTTCAGTGGCGCATACGTAATTGACACGTGGTGCACCTAGCGCTGAGCGCCAACCCATGAGCGCAGTGCGCTGGTTCAAGAGCGCAAAGCGCTAGCTGTTAAGAGCGCATACGTGAGGGACACGTGTTGCGCTTGGCGTTGAGCGCCAGTCTAAGAGCGCAGAAGCGCAATTCAAGAGCGCAAAGCTCAGTTCTAGAGCGCAAAGCGCATATGATCAATTTTGTGATCCAAAAAGAGACTTTGTCTTAAGATTCTAAGAGCAAAAGTTCTTCAATCTCTTATGTTGATGAAAGACTTTGCCTTTATGGATCTATGATCTGAGAGGAAGAAGTAAATTCCTCTTTTATTTTATGATGAGATTTTTTGAACTCTTTGTGAAATACTCTTTTGTCTTTGTAAATCTATGATCTTTTAAAGAAGTGAATACTTCTTTTTAAATTAATTACGAGATGATTTCATCTCTCTGTTCATCACCATTCTTTTTTTTACCTTGAAGAAAAATCTTCTTCTGAGAGCTTGCTCTTTTTCTTTGAATTTCTCAAAGTTTATGAGGAGGTTTCTCTCCATGCTTCTGTATATTTGAGACTTGAAGTCTAGGGGCCTTTATATAGGGCAAGCTGATCAGTTCAATCAGTTGAGGAGATCTTTCCTCTAATTGATTTGGGGAATTTCCCATCGTTGGATCAAAGATCCAAGGGCTTCTGATTTACAGAAGGTAATCTTCTTGTTTTCAACAAAGATTGGGAAATCTTCTAAACAGAATTTATTCTGTATTTTTAGTGATTTTTTAATCACTATTGGATCATTGATCCAACGGTGCTCCGATTTACAGAGCACAATCTTGTTATTCGGAAAGATTTTGAGAAATCTTTTCTTAACAGAATTTAATTCTGATCAATTAATGATTTATCATTATTATTAGATTTTTGATCTAACGGTGGGGAGCTTTTAGTTCCAGCGCCAGCGCACCCGTTCTTTATACGTGGTGCGCTACTTAGAGCACAGCGCACCTAGCGCTAGCGCACCCGTGCTTTGCACGTGGTGCGCTGCTCAGAGCGCAGCGCACTTAGCGCTAGCGCGTCCGTGTCTTACACGTGGTGCGTAGCGCACCTAGCGCTAGCGCACGCATGCTTTGCACGTGGTGCGCTGCTTAGGGCGCAGCGCACTTGGCGCTGCATCTGAAGCGCTGCTTCATTTCAAAATTTAAATTTCAAACAAAGCTTTGCTCTGATTGGGGGAAACATGTTCGAGTTCCAGTATATATGGATTCATGATATCTTGGAGTTATATTTGATTTATATGTAGATTTGAATTGTATTTAGATTAGACTGAGACTCTGTCTGAGTCAGACACTTAACAGAATTTGATTCCTGAATTAGGTTTTGGAGTTATCGGTAACTGCTGCACATGGACGGCAGGATTTGTGACTTTTTCCAAGCTAATTACCGTATTGATAACCCCGGTTTAGTTTCCTATCTTAAATTGGCAAGCACCCACTTTCTCCGGCTCTCTGAGGCTCAAGAGAATTGGTCCCGCTTAAACCTATATTTACTAGGGTCCTTATTGTAAATTAATAAACTTGAGGGGTTTTATGAAAAATAGTTTTGATAAACTATCAAAATAAACCTCAAGTATTTATTTATCGTATTTAGGGTTTTCATGGATGTAGATTTTAAAAGGGAGATATTCCAGTGAATAAATACCTAGTTTTAATAATATTTGGTATTTTTGTGTAAATTGGAATTGTATGGATTTGTGATGGTATATTCATGAAATTTGTGATTCCTTTGTTTAGAAAACATGGAATTTATTATATATATTTAAAATAGATATTTTGATAATATATATATATATATATAATTATTAAAAATAGAATTTATTTATTAAATAGAAAATCATATTATTCTTAAAAATTGTATTAAAAATTCTATCGAGATCGGATGCTCCGTGAGGAGGTCTCCATCTCGCTCTACTAGTATCGAGGATGTGCGATAACCCGCACCATCCAAATCGGGTTCCTCAAAATGGGTTGTAGAGCCTTAATTGCAAGGAATTTAATTAAAACAATCTTACAGAATACGGTTTTATTAGTTTAGGTATTTTATTGTAAAATTGTATTTATCCCACAAAATACTATTCCAAAAGCCATCGTGCTATATCATGATGAGTGTTGTGATGAGGCAGGTCATTACCTCATGAGTTTTCTAAAGGTAATATGAGCAAATATGATGAAAGATGTCGAATAGAAAGTTTGTGGTATTTAACCGTAAAAGTGAAATAAAAGTTGTATAGCATGGTATTTTAAATTGAAACTTGTTCTCAATGTTGGTTTATGGTTGCTAAATAATATATAAAAAAACAGTTGATTTGTTATTAAGAAAAGTTGGGTTTTTAACAAATTAGAATCAGATATCGGATTAACTACACTTCCGACGAGTTTTGAAAAGAGAAATTTTTAATTCAATAAGAGGGTAGAGGAGAGGGGACTTACTGGACGAAAAGAGAGAGGAGAGGTATGAGAACAAGATGGAAGGTTCGTGGAGTCGCGGTGTCGCCGGATTTTGTTCCGAGTCATTGCCGGAAGATGACCTTAGGCTAACTCCACTTGTACAACTAATTTGACTTGGGAAAATTTGAGAGTTTTGATGATAGATTTCAGAATGGAGAGGGTTAGGGTATGGGGTGGTATTTATAGGATAAAATTAGGGTTTAGGGAATTAAAAAATGAGAATTAAAATGCATTAAATATTGGATTAATGGGTGATTTTAATCCTCTGTTAATTTGCGGGAAATTCAAACAGTATTGGGGTTAAGGGGGGAGGCCAAGAGACTAGTGTTCAAGAATTGGAGGCATTCCCGACGGTTTGGACCGGCGGCGCCGGCTCAATGCGCAATCTCGCCGGTCATTCTAGGGGTGTGGGGCTCTAGATTCTTGCCACTTGTTCGGGTCATTTCATATATCTCATTGCACATGTTTATTTAATCTGATTTTTCAATTTTACATGTATTGCACGTGTAAATTTTTGGGCTTCCAAAAAGTTTAAAAGAAAATTATTAAAAATAATATGTGGCTGAGGGGATTCGAACACAGGGGCTACGTTACAGCAGTGCAAGGCTTTACCAATGAGCTACAAGTTGTTTCTTCCTGTTCTTATACAAATTAAATACTTATAGCATACTCAGGTTTGCAAATACTCCATTTAGTACTTTAACTTTAAACAAATTTCTGTATATTAAAAACAGAGTCGTTACAGAGTGTTTTTAGGGGGACCTTGGGCATATAACGGTGGAGAACAATCAGCCGTGCAAGATCATTGGTAAAGGGATGATCATCTTGCAACCGTCAGGAGGTAGTCAATTAAAATTGAAGAATACTCGTCATATTCCAGATTTGAAGAAGTGCCTGATTTCCACTAGTCAGCTTGACAACGAAGGTTTTATGACGGCGTTTGGGAATTCATAGTGGAAGATTACTAAAGGGTCGTTGGTGATTGCTAGGGGAAAGTTGAGTGGTTTGTTGTATTCCTTCAATGGGAGTAGCGGAGGTTCGGTTGCATTGGCAACGGGTTCGGAGTTAAATTTGGCGACTTCGTCGTGGCATGGGCGATTAGGGCACCTCAGCGAAAAGAACATGAAAATACACTCAAATTTCAGATTGGAGGCGTAGTAAAGAAGACCAAGAAGCTGGAGATGGTGCATACGGACGTATGGGGTCCAGCCTCGGTGGAGTCTTATGGAGGTAATCGGTATTTCGTGACGTTCATCGACGATGCAAGCTGAAAGACATGGGCTTTCGTGATGAAGAAGAAGTCTGATGTATTTGGTATTCTCAAACACTGGAATGCACAGGTGGAGAACCAAACGGGGCTGAAGGGTAAATGCCTTAGGTTTGATAATGGAGGGGAATATTGCATACAGAAGTTTGAGAGGTTTTGCTCGCAGAAGGGTATTCATTGGCTGAAGACGGTACCAGGGACGCTACAACAAAATGGTATGGTTGATAGGATGAACAAGACGATTCTAGAGCGAGTGCGGAGCATGACTTTGGACGCGGATGTGCCAAAGTTCCTATGGGTAGCGGCGATTGATGCTGCAGTGTACTTGATCAATAGAAGCCCGGCAAGTGCGCTTGATGGAGGCATTCCGGAAGAAAATTGGAGGTAAACCAGTTGATTACTTGCACCTAAAAGTATTTGGCTACGTTGTGTATTCTTTGGTTGATAGGGTAGAAAGGAGTAAGCTTGACTCCAAGTCTATGAAGCATGCTTTCATCGGATATGGTGAGGATGTGTTCGGATATAAGATGTGGGATTACACAAGCAAGAAAGTAATACGAAGCTGGAACGTCATCTTTGATGAGCAGCATTTGTACAAAGAAGAAAAGCAAGCCAATGAAGGCGCAGTACGTGAGTTTATTGAGCAAGATGGAACTCAAGAGAGCATTCGGGTTCCTACAGGTGGTGATCAGAATGTGGATGAAGCCGCAGTGCAGGATCAGGTTCAAGAGCAGGACGGTGACCATGTTCAGCAACCAGATGTGCCGGTTCTAAGAAGATCTATGAGAGAAAGGATGATACCTGAAAGACTTGTGATCGATTTCATTTTGTACACAGTTATGGGAGAGCCCGAATCCTTTGAAGAAGTAACAAATGATGGCGCTAGCAAGTAGTGAGAGCAAGCTATAGACAAGGAGATGGAATCTTTGAATAAGAACCATACATGGGACCTAGTGAAGCTACCAATGGGTCAGAAAACATTGCTGAATAGATGGGTGTACAGAATTAAATATAAGTCCAATGGTGTGAAGTGGTACAAAGCTCGTTTGGCAGTTAAGGGATACGCACAAAAACAAGGTATTAACTATCAAGAGATTTTTTCCCCTGTGGTAAAGATGACATCTATTCGGGCGATCCTTAGTACTGCGGCGGTGGAGGATTTGCACTTAGAGCAGCAAAATGTCAAGACTGCATTCCTTCATGGCGATTTGGAGGAGGAGATTTATATGATGCACCCACCGATATATAAGATGAAGGGGAAGGAGAATATGGTGTGTAAGTTGCGAAAGAGCTTACATGGCCTCAAGCAAGCTCCTAAGCAGTGGTATCTCAAATTCGATCGGTTTATACTAGAGACAGGATTTGTGTAGAGTGAATCAGATCATTGCGTCTACGTTCAAACTTTCAAGGACAAAAACCACATTATTTTGTCATTGTATGTAGATGACATGTTGGTAGCGGGTCCGAGTTTTCGAGAAGATTCAAAGTTTGAAGAAGAAGATGGCCGAAATTCGCTATGAAGGATTTAGGAGCGGCGAAGCAAATCTTGGGCATAAAGATCGTTCGAGATAAGAAGCAGTGGAAGATGTGGTTATCGTAAAAGGACCACGTTGAGAAGGTTTTTAAGCGGTTCAGCATGGACAAGTCAAAACCGGTGAGTAAGCCCTTAGCGAAGTATTTCAAACTCATGAAGAAGTTGTGTCCGACAACTCAAGAGCAGAAGGATGAGATGGTGAGAGTACTATATGCTTCTGCATTAAGGAGTTTGATGTATGCGATGGTGAGTACGAGACCTGCTATTGCACATATAGTGGGAGTTATTAGTCGGTATATGCAAAATCCGGGAAAGGAGTATTGGAATGCGGTGAAGTGGATTTTAAGATATCTTAGATGTAAATCCCCAGTTTCTTTTATTCTTCCGTATTTCTTTGTAACTATTTTCCCCAATTTTCTTTTGTAATTCTATTTTTCTATTTCTAATATTAACCCAACTCTAAATTTTTTAAATAATAAAAACCCAAAACCCTAATTAATCCCTAACTTTTACCCAGCCCCGGCCCAAACCCCAAGCCCAAAACCCTCATCCAAACCCGCACCCGACCCATCTCCTTCTTCTTATCTTTCTTTCTTTCTTCTTTCTTTTTCCACACTTTCGAAACCTAACAGCCACTCCTTCTTCTTCGGCCATGTTCCCCTCGAGATTCGCTAGCTCGACGACCCAGCTCGCCCCAACTACCCCGAGATCCCCTCATCCAAACCCCTCAGCAACTTCAACTTCTCTATCTCTAAATCTCCCACTCCCTCTCTCTCTCTCATTCCCTCACACTTTCTCTCTCCACTTTTCCATCACTAAGTTCCCTACTGCGACCATTGCCGACGAGCTCGAGCCACCACTACATCCCACTGCTCCACCACGCCGCCACCTCACTGCAACCCCACTCCACACCTATTAAATCACCACCGAGCACCCATCTCCTCCTCCTGCCCCTCATCGGCGTTTCCTCATCGCCGTCGACCCACCTTAAGCGACCATCGACTCCTCGAGCTCCCTCGCCATTGAGACCACCATTTTCTTCTTCTCTACTCACTTCAACCGAGTACACTTCCTCACTGCAACCTCACCGCCACTGCACCCATCACCGTCAGCGACCCATCAGCTCCGCTGCAACCATCACCATCATCACCTTGTCAGCAGCCCCCACTCCGCCTCTAGAGATCCCGAGCTACTGTTAAGCCGAGCCTAAGCCGTTGCCATTGTCATGTCGTTCCTAGTCGTGCGTACGTCGAGCCCGTGCCATCCGTTGATATCCACTGTCGTGTGGCCATCTATCGTCTAAGGCAAGTAGAATCCCCATCCCTTCCTATATCATGCTATATATATATTCTAACTAGATTAAATAACTATTAATTAAGTGTACGTGTAACATCTTGAAAATTTATTAGAGTTAATTGTAATCTAATTAGCGATATAACATGTGTTATTTAATAAATCATAGTTAATAATTACACACACATGTATGCATACTTAACCTAGAACTAATGATATGCTAATTTAGGCCAAAACCCAAATTTTGTAGCCATGACAAATAAACCTTATATTTATCTTCTTAACCATTTAGCAAATTTAAATTGTTTTTCTTAATTGAAAAAAAAACAAATAAAATATAGCATGGCATGACATGAGGGTATGGGCAAGGATGGATGAATATTAAATTGGTTAATGGTTGTGGATGGCTAAGGATAGCCATTCTCTTTCTTCTCCTTCTTCTCATTTTTTCATCTTCTTCATCTCATTTTCATGTTCTTTTTCTCTACCTCCCAAACAAATCCCACACTCACACACCTGCTGATCTCTACAAAATCATACCCTTTTTCTTTCAAAAACTCTTGTGAAAGCTAATTCTTCATCTTGAGGCCACTTGCAAGCTTGAGACTCCCCACAAATGATAATCTAGAGGTAAAAACACTACTTTTAATCAAGTTTAGCAACTACTTACCTTAACAACTCTTGATTTAAGTTAAAGTTAATGTTTTGGGTTGTTGTTAAACTTAAAGTGGGGTTTGAGGTGGAAAACTTAATTTGTGTAAATTCTTGGGTGACCACAGCTTATATTAAAATAAATAAAGGTATTTTAGTGCTATATATCATATAGTTTTAACACCAAGTGTAACACCCCAGCACCGTTATACTATATCTTATTTGGGGTATTTCAAATTTGCGACAGATTTCTTTATTATTATTTTTTTTGGGTGCAGATAGTACATTTGGTAAATATGGTTAATATCTGACCGACCCGTATGTTTGAAACCCATCATGGTTCAAGATTACGTCAAATATTTGCTAGTACAGAGAATCTATGCAAATCTAGATTCTATACACTTATGATATATTTTTGTATCCGCATATCTTTTAATAATACAAATAAAAACTAAATAATATATTTTGATATCCAGCATGGCATGTTATCATACCCCATATCATGTGGTTGCATTCATACATCATGTTCATGTCCTAATTGTTAAAATAGACTCGTTTGGATCACAATGTATGTTTACATAGATCCGTACTTGGGGGTATGCATTTTTATTGACAGGACATCGCATTATGGTTTAAAATTTTATGTATATTCTCCATATTTAAAAACTAGATTTTTAACTAACCTTTCTCTCTCTCTCTCTCCCCGTTGTCTCTCTCTCATTATGTATGTATGTGTGTGTGTGTATAACACCTAATATTTTAACCTCACCCCTCACCTTTCTCTCTCTTCCTCTTTCTTTTCTTCTATTCATTCCGCCGCGAGAAAACCCAAACCCTACCCTCGTCGTCGCCAAACCCATGCCGCCGCCGTTCACCTCGTGCTCTCCCTCTCATCCTTGCCGTCCCCACCTCGTCATCCTTGTCGTCCCCACCTCGTCATCCTCACCACCTCACCTCCTTCCTCTCTTTCTTGAGCATCACCCTTGCAGCACCTCATCGCCAACCCAAGAACCTCACACCTCGTCGGAGACCTCGCCGTCGCTATCCATCATCACCTCCATCCCCTCCTCCTCACCTCTCTCTTCTCTCCCGACACACCAGACCACTGCCACCACCAATCTCACAATTCCCGACCCCGATCACCAACCCAAGAAAACCAGCCACCTCGCCGACGCAGCATGTCGCCGTTGGCCATCGTCGCCGTCATCTTGCCTCTGTCCTCGCCACCCCAAAACCTAACACAACAGCCACCAACTCCTCTTCTCCATTTCTTTCTTTTCTAGATTTTTTCTTGATTCTCCGATCGGCTCGCCGGAGTTGCACGTGTCGCCGATAATCCAGACGACCCAGTCACCGTTGTCGTCCAGCCTAGTCACCACGTCACGTCACTGCTCAGCCAGGTCCAGTCCTGCGCGTGTAAGTTTACATCGCGATGTTATTTCGACGTCGGACGTAGCATCCGTATCTTGATGTGAGATCCGATCAGGCAAGTTTTAACTTGCAACATGCTATGTTATTATATCGATATCCACATGAATAAGAATAGTGCATGTGTTTTATTATTCAGCAAATATTATAGATTTACAGTTTTACGGTATCCGTTCGTATCCGTACTGATAATCGTTTATCTAGTTGCATGCCGGAATATCATGATATCATTATACTACTATTCCAGTACAATATGTTATCTAGTTGCTTGCCAGAACATCATGATATCATTATACTACTATTCCAGTACAATATATTATCTAGTTTGCATCATGCATGATAATGGATGTATAATGGTTATTATAGATAGATACATATGCATCCTGACATCAGTTGCGTTTACCGTGTTCCGATATTGATTACCGTTTCACACTGGGCATCTATTTAGTTAATATGCATTACATGATATGTTCACGACATACTACCTGACTTGTTACTTGGATCTAGTTACTAATGCCAACAATCCTGATTTGTTATTCTGACGGACGTGACTTGTTGTCTGCATAGAAAAAACCTGTACCTGCGTGATCCTGTGTTGGCATTAGATTTATATGGTTAATACCTGACTTGAACACAAACCTGGAAGAAAAGGGAAAATAAAAAATGTAATCGAAACGTAACTCAAGAGGATATTATTATTGTTTGTTGTGATTCCGAGCGTTATGAAATAAATTATCATTGTTTGTCGTGGTTCCGGGCGTTATGGAATAAATCATTGTTTGTCGTGTTTCCGGACGTTACGGAATAAACACTGTTACCGTGGTTCCGTGGGGAATGAACGGGATATATACTGTTGGGTTACGATGAGGATTACATTAATTGATTTCAAAGACTTTTAGAATAGATAACCTAGAAGCACAGATTTATGATATACATCACACAACCATACATTCACATAGCTCACTATTTATACCTTTGTTTATTTATTTATATTCATGTTTAATAATATCATTATATCCTGGTCATTACTGTTATTTTGATATTATGACGCACTAACGTCTGGATTTGGCTCCTAATTCCAGGGATAAAATCCTCTTTCAGAGTTTAACTCCTAATTCCGGGGCTAAAATCCCCTTCTTTCCGCGGGCGCCCAGCGCCCACGTGCTGGACGCGTGAGGTGCTGGCGCCCAGTGCCCACTTACCGGGCGCGTGAGGCACTGGCATCCAGCACCAACATCTAGTGCCCAGCGCTCATGTGCCGGGCACGTGAGGCGCTAGTGCCCAGCGCCCGCGTACCAAGCATGTGAGGCATTGGTGCCTACGCGTCCTTTGGCCGCTATTCACCCCTCTTTTCCCATGCACTCTATACTAAAAATACCCCCCGTTAGAAAAAAATTTCTAACGGGCGCTGCACCGCACCCCGCACCCCACAAGGGGGCTGCTAGCCCCCTTGACCTCCAGCCCGCTATCCAGGTAGCGGGACCCCCGTAAACTCTGCGAGGCCCCCGATATATCCAAGACCTCTCAAAACACAACACGCACACTGCACATTGAGTTCGCATGACCAGTTTAACCCGTCAATCGGAGGTTCCTTCGCTCCAAAGGCGAGGGGTAATTAACGGCAGCTTAGTTCGTGGCTGTCGGAGATTCGGATCCCCATAATCAATAAACCCCGACCTACCATAGGCAGGGGGAATTTGTAATGCGCCTGACAAGCGACGCGTATTCCCATCTCAATGGGGTGACGAAAAACACCCTACAGATTCTGGCACGCCCTGTGAGACCTTTTCTCTCATCCCATATTTCAGGTTAAACGTTCATGCAAACTCAATCAACATACGTATCTATATTAATACTGAAATAATGCTCTTTCATGTAGGATTTCAAGCGATCAAGCCTCAACAATGTCTCTAAGGACCAGCTCAGCTCCCGACACAGCTCCCATCTCTTACACGATGAAGATGGACGCCAGGACGATCCTCCCAGCCAGTCTCGGGCAACAGTAGGAGGAGCCGCCGCTACCATTTGGCTTTATTCTGTTCGTGCCAGCTAACGCCATCCCAGCTTCTCAAGCTCCAGTAACAGATAGACCGGCCTCGAAAGGCAGGAGGCCAAATGTGGTGATCTCGAGGGAACCACTAACCAAACGCAAGTCGGTGTTTTAACGACTTTCCTTAGCCCCAGCTGGGGGCAAGGCCATTAACACCAACAAAACAACAAGGCATCTCGGGCAAGCTCCAGGGCGCCCCTGACGACTACTTAATCGGGTATCTTCTCTAAGCTCCCCGTCAATCGACTCACGATGGCTTCCTGGATGACGGATTCCCGTCAAGCCCTTAAAATCGAGAAGCTAGGCTGAACTTCATGAGGTTCCACACTATTTACATGGTGGGTACGTGCAACAAGAGCAAGGACGGGGCTGATACATCTCAAATCCAATCTGGTATGAATGTGGCTGCCATTTCTCAAGACCAGCATCCTTTGGAAGGTAATGAGAACCCTTATAGTGAGGCTGATAAGCAGAGAGATCCCTCAGTTCATGAGAAGTCAGGCTCGGAAAGCGAAGAAGCGCCAATCTTCCATCCCAAGACCGCAGAGCAGCAATTTCTCCAAGTGCTCCAAAAGCAGCTCAGAAACAAAGACAAAGATATGGCCAAGCTCTACTAAAAAATTGACGACTTGACGAACGTCGTCTTACAGCTCACGGCCCGACTTGCCTAGTCGCCCATTCAAGCGCAGGGCTCTGCTCATGAACCGGGAAACGGTGTCCCGAGCCAGCCGACGCCTATTCCCTCAAATCCAAAGGTGGGCGAACCGCATGAGAGTCGGTCGCATCCTATCTCGGGAAATGTCTTGGTTACCGATGAGAACAACCTGCTAACGCAAGATCAAATCATGGATTTGGTCGCCAATAAAGTCAAAACATTGGTAGCCGAAGCCGGAGAGCAAAAAGATGTCACCAGTAGCGGGAGATTATATCCTGCTCGGTACGATCTTGTGGAGTTTCCCATTGGCTATGTCGTCCCCAAATTTGAAAGGTTCGATGGGACGAGAAATGCGAACCGGCACATTGCCCAATTTAAAGCATCATGCACGAATACTGGGGGCAATGATGCATTCCTTCTCCATCAGTTTGTCAATAGCTTGACCGATGTTACTTTCGATTGGTATGCAAGAATACCGGATGACTTGATCACGACGTTCGCTCAAATAGAATCCATGTTCAAGCAAAGGTTCATGAGCGTTAGCGATAAAATCACCATTGCCGACCTCGTAAGGACCGAGACAAAGAACAATGAAAGCAACATGGATTTTATAGTCCGATGGCGCAATCTCTCTGTCAAATGTGAACCGCCGTTGGAGCAAGACCAATCCGTCAGTCTTCTTATAGAAAATCTGAACAACTTGATGAAACCTTTCCTGTGCACCACAGGCCTCAAAATATTCCAAGAGCTGACCAAGAAGGTTCAAATGTTGGAACGCTCAAAGCCCGAGTCCACTCAAGGTCTCCAATTCACAAATAGACCGAAACATTGGAGGGACGACAACCGGAAAAGTGAAAGTTCCAATGGCACCGATTCTCTAAATAAGCAAAGAGCGGGCGGAGCAAAGATTAAAAAATCTCGAGAGCCAACTTTAGAGGAAAGGAGAAAAAAGTCTACTCTTTCAGAAGAGACAAAGTTTCCAAAATATTCAAAGATGCTCTGAAGAATGGCCTGCGACTACCAGAACCAAAAAGGCTAAGTGAAGCGAACAGGACTGATCATCCCAACTTTTGCCCATACCACCGAGTGCTGGGACACACTATTGAAGACTGTTGAGTCTTCAAAGATTGGGTCGAAAAGCAATACAAGGCAAGAGAGATAGAACTATCTAAAGGCGTGTTAACAAACAGTCAAGCTGTGACCGCCAATTTCATACAAACGGAGACCGAAGTCCTTCGGAAACCTGATTCTCTCAAATATCTTCCTTTCTCTTAAAAGAGCGGACTAAGGCAACAAGCTGAAAGCCAAACAAGCAACATTGCCAATGAAGAAGCAATAGACGGGTTCATAATCCATACGGTCTACATGATGGAGCTCAGAGAAACAAGTCCTCCTACGCCTTGTATCCACGACAATGACGTAGCTGTTGCTACCCAACATCGGCTCGGTCTAGAAGACGGAAAGCCCGCTTATGCAATTAAGCCAAAGGAGCCCATGGTTCCTGCAGAATCGATCCCAGGCTCCAACAGAGGACCACCACATCATTTTACTGGGAACAATCGACCTCTAAGTCGTTAAACTGGGGATGTAAAAATGTGTAAATAAAAAAAATGAATGAAAATATAAAAAAAAGCCGAAATGATGGGGCAACTCACAATAAAAATCAGCGAGTAAAATAAAAATGAAAATGAGCAGCCGAAATGATGGGGCAACCGCGAATAAATAGCCGAAGTGATAAGGCAATCACGACCTTCGCGATAAAAAAAGCTGAAATGATAGAGCAATCGCGGTAGTTAAAAAATGGCGAATGATGAGTCACTCCTGGTACCATATTCCAGTGCAGTGATGCAGACACCAACCAAAATTTCAAATCTCTGGATGTCCCAACGGTGCATGATGAGTCACTCTTGGTACCATATTCTAGTGCAGCGATGCAGACGCCAACCAAAATCTGAATGTCCAAAAAGAGAATGATGAGTTGCTCCTGGTACCATATTCTAATGCAGCGATGCAGACGCCGACCAAAATCCAAATCCCCAAAAAGAGAATGATGAGTCGCTCCTGGTACCATATTCTAATGCAGCGATGCAGATGCCGACCAAAATTCAAATTCCCAAAATTCTTCCTGCCGTACAGGTGGTCCCCAAATTGACTACCGTATACAATCCACGGGCTCAAATAATTCTCATCACACCCATGCCCCACCACAATCACCAGTCATGTGGCCGGTCTCCGCCCTCGGAATTATGCTCCATTTGGGAAGACCCACTCATGTGTCCTCATGATACATGAGTAGAACAAAGCTTGTGAGATCCTCTCGACTCGTAAGAAAACACCTTCGTGGGATCCTTACGACTCACAAAGGAAAAACACACTTGGGGGTCCCTACGACTTCTAAGGAGAAAATACACCTACGAGATCCTTTCGACTCATAGGGAGAAATGATTTTATGGGATACTTAAGGCTCATAAAATTGAAAAGCCTTAGGTGATACGGACCTAAACCTGTCTCCTGAGCCATCGCTCCCCAACAGGAAAATGCAAATGATGAATTGCTCCTGGCACCTGTGCTCCAGTGTTAGCAACGCTGATGCCGACCCCAACCCTAAAAATTCTAAACTTTCGATCCAATAGACCCCTAAGTCGTTAAACTAGGAACATATGACTTCTAAGTCGTTAAACTGGGCACAAATGACCTCTAAGTCGTTAAACTGGGCACAAATGACCTCTAAGTCGTTAAACTGGGCACAAATGACCTCTAAGTCGTTAAATTGGGAACAAATGACCCTAAGCCGTTAAACTGGGAACGAGGGAAATTCCCTCATGGCAAAGGATGATTCGCTCCTTGTACCATATTCCAGTGTAGGCGGTGCTGATGCCGAACCACAACCAAAATCCCCAAATCCTCTCATGGCAAATGATGATTCGCTCCTGGTACCATATTCCAGTGTGGCGATGCTGATGTCAACCCAAATCATATCAAATCAGCGAGTCAACTTCAACCCTGACACCGCAAGGAGCGGAGTAAATCAAATCAAACACCGACCGTCCAAGTCGCAAAAATGACAGCAACGACCTCCCCATCGGAATTATGCTCCGACTCGGAATCAAGTCAACAAATGACCTCCCTGTCGGAATTATGCTTCGCCTTGGGATCAAGTCAACAAACGACCTCCCTGTCAGAATTATGCTCCACCTTGGGATCAAGTCGACCAACAACCTCTACGTCAAAAACAAACAAACACTCCGCCTTGGGGATAAATCGACTAGCGACACTCCGTGCTGGGAAAACGTCAAACATACACTCTGCCTCGGGGATACATCAACCAGACACTCCGTGCCGAGGACAAGTCAACCAGCGACATTCCGTGCCAAGGACAAGTCAACCAGCGACACTCCGTGCCGGGGAAACGTACAACACAGACACTTTGTGCCGGGGACATGTCAACCAGCGACACTCCATGCCGGGGAAACGTCAAACAGACACTCTACCTCGGGGACAAGTCGACCAGCGACACTCCGTGCCGGGGAAACATCACATACAGACACTCCGTCTTGAGGAAACGTCTAACACAGACACTCCATGCCGGGGACACGTCAACCAGCGACACTCCATGCCAGGGAAACGTCAAACAGACACTCTGCCTCGGGGATAAGTCGACCAGCGACACTCCATGCAGGGGAAATGTCGACCGGCGACACTCCGTGCCGGGGAAACGTCAAACAGACACTCCGCCTCGGGGACAAGTCGACCATTGACACTCCGTGCTGGTGAAAAGTTATATACAGACACTCCGTTTCGGGGGAACGTCCAACATAGACACTCCGTGCCGGGGACAAGTCAACCAGCGACACTCCGTGCCGGGGACAAGTCAACCAGCGACACTCCGTACCGGGGAAATGTCAAACAGACACTCCACCTCGGGGACAAGTCGACCAGCGACACTCCGTGCCGGGGAAACATCACATACAGATACTCCGTCTCGGGGAAACATCCAACACAGACACTTCGTGCCGGGGACACGTCAACCAGCGACATTCCGTGCCAGCAAAATGTCAAACAAACACTCTTCCTCGGGGAAACGTCGACCAGCGACACTCCATGCCGGGGAAACGTCGACCAGCGACACTCCGTGCCGGGGACACATCGACCAAACACTCCGCCTCGGGGACAAGTCGACCAGCAACACTCCATGCTGGGAAATCGTCACATACAGACACTCCGCCTCGGGAAAACGTCCAACACAGACACTCCGTGCCGGGGACACGTCAACCAGCGACACTCCATCTTGGAGACACGTCAAGTATCGACCGTCCATGTTGTAAAAAGGGCAATGTTAGCCTCCCCAAAAGCGGGAACCAAATTAAGTCACCTCCAAGTGAAAGAAGATTCATCAATTTCAAGCACACGACCCATATACGCGGTGTGCATTTATTGATGGGGAGCATTTTGTTGGGGTCAAAAATTACACCCCGGTTGACCAACTCAAAGTCAAAGTCAACCCCAAGCCAATTGGGCCCAAGCCCAGGCCAAGTGGGCCCATGCCCAGGCCAAGTCCGAACATGAAGCGGCCGGCCACCCCTATGCCATGAAGAAAATTATGTAATAAATAAGTTTGATGTAATCTTCATGCATGAATGTAAAATAAATGGGCATAAAGCCAAATTTTTGTAAAGTCCATGGCTTATGTGCAAAAGAAATGAGCACATGAGGCATGAGATGGGAAAAAATACCATTTTATAAAACCCAAGGGGCTATATGTAAATTTGTAAGCCTATTAAAGGCAACATGATGATGAAATGAAAGAGAAGAATTCATTCCCCGTCAAAAAATTAGGGTTTCTGTGCCTCTTCCTCCTTCCTCAAGGTTCTAAACCTTCTCCCTTTTTTTTGAATTAAATCAAGAGTGTCACGACCCGAAATAGCTCGTGACTGGCACTTGAATCATATGAAATCTATAGGACCCCATCTAACCCAAGTAAGCCAAAAAGCCCAGAAATCTAAAACCATTTTTAATAATAAATGAAGGTAAAATAGTTTTTAGAAGCAAGAAAACATGTTTCAAAAGTAAAGTTTTTAAATACATAGTCGGATATGCATTTTTAAAATGTATAGTCTTTTCTAGAAATTTCGGCAGAGTTTCCTTTGTAAATACTGGCCCCGAACGGGGTACAACAAGAATATTATATATGCAATGATAAAAGGCATCCCCAAGCGGGAGCTAGCTCTTCGTCAATCGACGGTCACAACCACGCAAGCAATATAATATACAACGCCGAAGGGCGAGGATAAAAACTCACAAAGAAACTCAAATAACATGAAAACCGTAATACTACTACACGCGACTCTAAGGTCGAATAATACATTACTAGTGTCTAAGTCTGAAACAATATACAAGTTTTGGTTGATGGAATTTCTAAATACAAAGGAATAATACATGTACAATGGTGGTTCTTGATGCAAAAGAACCCACCTACCAAAGCAAATCACCCGCAAAAGAAGCAGTGTGCCAAAATGCCGACAGGGAACCTGTACGGCAAAACCTGCAAGAACTGTGGCACAACGGGGGTGAGTTGCCAACTCGTGAATAGAAAATATCTACAAGCAGAAATCGAATGCATGACATAATCCTAGGTTAATACGATCAGATATATAAACCTCAAAGAATAAGCCTGAAGCGGGATAAGGTGGCAATGTAACATCTAAACATGTAGGTAGTGCCAAATACTAGTGCCAGTGCCTCAGGTAATAACATATCATAATATAAGGTATGTCTGCATGAAGTAAATATGATGAAGTATCAAAATGGATATCAATACACATATATTAGCGTCCCATTCCACTAATATTGGTGTAAGGGTATATATAACAGCGCCCTCATACCCTGTTATATATACAAATGAAGTATGATCAATGTAATCAAAGTCTGTATGTGATCAATGTCTCTATATATGTGGATCCTGTCCACCTGTCACCCAATGACAATAAGCATCATGCATGTAAATATGAGGATATAATCAAAATCATGGAACCTGAGTGCCTAGCATCGACACTCGAAAACATCATGAAACCTGTGCCTAGCATCGGCACGTAAATCCTCATCTATCAGGCACTGTCACCAAGACTAGCCCTGATAGGTACGTATCATAAGCTATCTCGAAACCCGAGTGCCCAGCTTCGACCCTCGAATTTCAACGTATCCATACGTACACAACTCCGGTCGGTATCCCCAAGATAACCGCCGAGTAAAAGGTAATATCACCGGACAGTATGGTTCCCCAGCCGGGCTCATCGGCTCATAGCACATCGACATCCCTTTCTTGCCCCGGGGTACTCCGGGCCCCACCATGTACCCTCATACGGCCTCGACACCTCCTCGTAGGGGTATATATATCAGAACCGATAAAACTCATGGTGGAAGCTGAAATATCATATCAAGGGTAACCGGGGTTTTAAAACATTTACAAAATCTCTTTGAAATACCCACGGTTCCCCAAATCCAGAAATATCATGGAAACGAATATATCTCAATGCGCAAAATCAGAAAGCATGATGTATGTGACATATAAATGAAATGCAAGTATAACAGTATATCATGCAACATGGAGTAATAGTATGCACATACAAGGTCATATCCTGATGCAATAATACTACTGTGTAGTGACATGGCAATTATCGATGATGAAGTGTGTGAGCCGGCAAGCAAGTGTACGTGGAAAATACGCATCATCGATAATGGTGCTGGTGTCCTAACAGCATGATGATAATATAGCAATAAACACATTTACACATGTAAAGCGATGTGAATAGCATGAATATGCGGAAATCGAAAAATCAACGCAACAGTGAAGAATCTACATCAATATGTATATGTCATGCAGTTATGCCATTTGAAATAAGACGAATCGGGATTTTTAGTAAAATTAGGGCTACGGTGTTTTTAAGAAAAGGTGCGCCTTTTAAAGTATCCGTAGAATCCTCTTTTTGCCTGTCTTTAAATTACTCCCGATTCGTTAGTTTTGAAATAGGTATGACTCGGATCTAGTCTAACATATACTATACTAACTACAGATCTAACTACCAAGTCAATTAGGAGGGGTATGGAAACTACCTAAATCTGAGTCGATATATATATATATATATATAGATATAATAGTTGGTGATCCCGTCTCAATAGTATCGCGTACGATACAGTATATCATAAGACATCCTCGAATCATGAGTGCGGATCTATCATCAATATAAGCTCGTACGGTATATCGTCGTACGGCATCCCAATAGCTGGGTACGGGTCAATATCACATTCATCTCATCAATTATCTGGTATCCTCATCATCATATCACATAATCTGGGGTACTGATCTAAGTCTAGTACAAATCGATACCATCTATATAAGTATGAATGCGAGGGTAAAACACACGTCTAAAGGCCCGCTAAAATCATATGTCGTATCCCAATTACGAATCATATCAAATCACCGATCTCAACGCACTATGCCCAATATCATAGACCCATCTCCAATGTCATCCAATATCATCATCAACCCAGTATAAGTATAATGAATATGCAAGGGTGTGCGTGTGGGTGTAAATCTATTCTAGGGTTCGCGACTATGAACTACACTAGTTTGCTTCTAACCCTAAACTATCCATAACACACCTAACACAATATCCATGACATTCTATAAACTATCATATATATAATATATATATAGTATATCAACTTCGGACTGCGGGGGTGCTATACGCCATCCACGCGACTTCCCCCCATATATATAATCTACTCACCTTGCGGCTTCATTTGTCGACGTCGCCACACGCTTGCTTGTCGTCCCGAAGTCTTCATGGGGTACCTACACGTCAAAGTATCGTAAATACGCATTAAAACCAAATCAAAGCTAAAACGACATACGAAACCCAAAATGATACGTTAAGGCCTATAGGTTAGAACCTATGGACTACGCTTTCAAAACCATCAATCAAACCTCGATATCGTCGTATAAATGCCAAGTAGTCGAGGTAAAACGCAATACGCAAATTCAGAATTAAAAATACGGAAAACAGAAACACGAATCCAAAACAGCAACTAAGGAAATAGGCTCCAGATTTCACCCTAGGTCAAATTAGACAAATTTTCACATGCCAGGGACCTAATCTACTGGTAAAGGGGCACCAAAACCAAAACGAGGCAAATCCACCATGGTCTGGCCGCAAATTGCGGCCAGAATGGATAAATTTGCGGTCGAGAATAGGAGGTAAGGGCTAGGGTTCTGGTGGTAGCTTCCTGGGTGCCTGCACATATCACTGTCCAACCAAAATAATTTTCAGAGTCTCGGGTTGATAGCAGATTCAATATAACCTTCACAGATTTCACAAATTTTCCGATATCGGTTTCTAAATCCGTATTTCGGGTTCCAAGTCTCAGGTTTGGGTCTCAAATATAGCACTAAGGTGTTTGTGCAGCCTCTACTGAGCTCAATTTCACATTACAACACAAAATTCTGTCAAACCCTAACTAGGTTTTCCTTAAGTCCGCAAAAACACACAATATCGGTTCTATCACAACATGGGGGTATAAGAAATGCTAAAACTAAGCTAATGGTTCAGTAATTACCTCATTTGGCAACTCAAGAATTTTCTTGAGTTGCCCTTAGTGGCCAAAATCCTTGCTTTCTTGGTGCAATGTGTAGATCTTGAGCTTGTGCACACTTTTAATGAAATGGAGATAGGGTTTTGGTGTAGTTTTAGAGGTGATTTGAGGATCTTGAAGAGGGGGAGAATTAGGAGCAGGAGCAGCAACAGCAATGGAGGAAGACGGAGGGAAAATGAATGAAGAATAAAGAGAATGGCTAAGTCCAAGGTCAAAAGAAAACCATAGCTCTCTCTCTCTCACACCATACCTCAATATTATATTCCTTTTCCATTTTCTTTTCTTTTCTTTTCCCTCTAATTCCTTCTCACTCAAATAGTGAACCCAAATGAAAAACCTTGATAGAAAATGCACAAGTGTAAAGAAAAAATGATATGTGCATGTTTTGCACAAAATTGAAAAAAAAACCGATTAGCGATTCTTAATCGCGATTAGAACTAAATTAGCATATAATTAATCATAAAAACTTAAAAATGGCATAATTCTATAAAATACCCTATTTTAAAATTTTCCATAATTTTCCCCAAATTTTTCTGTATTTAATTATACCAAAATATTAAAATATTCAATAAAATAATATTAAATTATAAAAATTCCCAAAAAATAATATTTTATTTTTTTAAAAATGTTACAATCTTCCCCCCTTAAAGAAATTCGGTCCCCGAATTTAAATTTAAACCCCCAAATTCTAAAACATTTCAGTAAAAATCCAAATCGCCGGGGCTCTAAAATCATCAATACATAAAACGCATCATAGCGCAATGCATGCGTATAAGTAATAAGAAGACAACTCAAAATCGAAACTCTATCAAGCATCCCGCAATCATCGGAGTCATGATGAAAACACGAATGTCAAATCCAAAGCAAAACCAATATGATGTATATAAAATTATACATGTATATATAAAATCTATATATGTAAATAACTAAAGTAAATGCATGCAAAAGTATGCGGGTACTGTCCTCTGACTAGTCCCGCTCAGTACGAAAACATATAGCAAATATCATCAAAATGTACTGCTCCATAAGAAATCAATCCCTAAAAAGGTGTATATATAAGAATATCTTGTGCGTCTAGTGCGCATGGAAATCAAAATCCAAATATGTGCCATACTTGTGCACAAAACAATATCTAGGTGCAACGGGTGTGCACGAAACATCTGCCAAGGGCAACGGGCCTGCCTGACAGCAAGATCAGGTGCATCTGACATGCACAAGGAATCCCGATTTAGTGCATCTGGTGTGCACCAAAATCGTATATCAAAACATGCGCTCATCACGCGCGAAAATCCAAATCAAATGCACGGAGTGCAAGAAATCAATACCAATATCAGAATCAAAATCGACGGTATACAATACGACTCAATCCAAATCAGGTATACCGCAGTGTATAAGCTCACAATCATATGTATCAGCATGCACAAATCAAATCAAAACACTAAAGGTGCATGAAAACTATGCTGGAAGCGTAAATCAAATCACTGGCATAAAATAGGCATGAAATCACAATCAATACCTCAAGCGTAATAACTATGCGCAAAATGCAAATACCCGATAGGTGCAACCATGGTGCATAAAAATAGATATCATGAAACTCAGCCATCAAGACTAAATCACGCAAACAGAACGCCCAAAATACCGAAATCCAAGATGACGGATACGTGATAATCGAATCACAAAATCACAAATCTTAAATACCGTCGTCGGTAGTCCCTCCTTCAAAGTCGAGAAGGTGTCGGTGCATCCAATGCTAGCAGCGCAAGATATCTACTTGCCTCTTGCTCACGGTCTGGCGTCCTCAGTCTCTGGGTCCTTATCTTCTCTGCGGATTACCAATCTCACAATCAATCGGCTCATCAACCCTGTCAGGTGTGCTAACGGGGACGATTCCGTTCTGGCACTTCTCCGGTCATCTCTCGGTCAAGCATCACGACCACTCATAAAGCAACACGTCACCGGCGTCGGCCTCTGGCTCTCTGAATGCACATGACACATCTGATCCTGGGTGCAAATATCATTGCAGCAGTGTCCTGGAAGGAATCCTGCTCAAGGTCTCTTCCGATCTTGCCTATGCCGAACTGTACGGAGGCTGGTACTCTGGCATAATCTTTTCTCGCTCTCTGGACATCTGTGTCCTCAGCACAACATTTCTCGGAAACTGGTCGCATCCCAACGCCTCTGTGGACATCTCCGGCCTCGACGGGAAGAAATGACAGCTCGTCAGTATCTCGCACGAACCACTTGTCCCGCTTGTCTGTATCATCGTCCTTTACTAAAGCTAATTCTTGTTCCGGAACGGCTGCATACTCATTGTGCCTCTTTCTGGAAGATATATCCATAAACAATGTCTCTGCGTGCGTATCACATCTCTGTTGTCAGCGGAGTGGGACGTCATCTCGTCGAAATCTCTTGCGAACTCTTTACTTCACTCTGCTTCAATGTCGACTGATTCGGACTCGTCTCATCGTGGCTGCATGGACTGCGCTCCAATGGCTATGCTCGTATCTGGAGTCTCCCAAGCAGTGTGTCCCATCACATGCTATCCGAATGATGTCGAATCATCCGATCGATTTGTCAAAACTTCATACTCCCCCAAGAGATCAACATCTTAGGTACAGTTTAATAGTATCGAGTACATACCACAGCATCGGTGGTCCAGCCGTAGAAGGGCAAACCCAAGCCTCACTAATGGCGCCGTGGAACTGCCGCAAACCCTAAGGTTCAAAGGCTTTCACACGGTCATTATGTCGAGTTAGGGTTTCATTCTTCTAGAGGGTCCATAGAATCACTTGCATGTCTTTCCGAATACTTTAAACTTGGAAAATGGGCTTCTGACATTCGATCGTCTCTATCGACTCTCAACGAATCTGCGTGAAGTCGCCTCTAACTGGAATCAATCTATCTGATGACCTCGCATCGGGGTAAGCGAACGAACCACATGTCCTAGTCATTCATCCTCGGGTGACTAGCGACCTTCTATCATATCTCTAACTATATACTCATGCTGCAGTAGCTCCAATCATCTGGGCGACATCTCGTCATTTGCAGCAACAACTGACTCATTCGTCTGTATGCTGAACAGCGCCGCCATCATCCTGAATAAGCGGTATATCAATAGTCATCACATCCTGGCTGGCCTCTAGCAGCAGCCTGATCCTCTGGTACCGATCGACACATCCGAGAAAATCTCGTAAAGGTGATCCACCAAAAGCTCATGGCGCGAACATAATAAAACGACACTTCTAAATGCAATCGTATGTCCCTGGAATCACGCCCTGGTCAGTCCTCGTCTGCGACGAGCTCAAGCTGACGCAGCTCTAGCCGTATCTCTCTCTACCCGTGTGATCGTGGCAGCACAATCATAACCAGTATCGATGAGGATAGATCATAAGAATGAATATAATACCGTGCAAGGAAATGTACATCCTAAGGTTCCTTAAGCGGAGTGGCGTGTCGTATGTATGCCGCGGAACATACACACGGTACATCACTCTACTGAAGTCACCTACTCCATCAACCAAGGGTCATCCTACGCGACGAAAGTTCGGGTCTAATACCCCCTCGACTAAGTCTAAGTTCCGTAAGGTCAAGCCTAAGTTCCGTATATATATAGACGCCTTAGGCTCCACATAGTCAAACTTAGACTCGAACCAAGGTTAACCTAGCGCTCTGATACCAACTTTGTCACGATCCGAAATAGCTCGTGACTGGCACTTGAATCATATGAAGTCTATAGGACCCCATCTAACCCAAGTAAGCCAAAAAGCCCAGAAATCTAAAACCATTTTTAATAATAAATGAAGGTAAAATAGTTTTTAGAAGCAAGAAAACATGTTTCAAAAGTAAAGTTTTTAAATACATAGCCGGATATGCATTTTTAAAATGTATAGTCTTTTTTAGAAATTTCGGCAGAGTTTCCTTTGTAAATACTGGCCCCGAACGGGGTACAACAGGAATATTATATATGCAATGATAAAAGGCATCCCCAAGCGGGAGCTAGCTCTTCGTCAATCGACGGTCACAACCACGCACGCAATATAATATACAACGCCGAAGGGCGAGGATCAAAACTCACAAAAAAACTCAAATAACATGAAAACCGTAATACTACTACACGCGACTCTAAGGTCGAATAATACATTACTAGTGTCTAAGTCTGAAACAATATACAAGTTTTGGTTGATAGAATTTTTAGATACAAAGGAATAATACATGTACAATGGTGGTTCTTGATGCAAAAGAACCCACCAACCAAAGCAAATCACCCGCAAAAGAAGCAGTGTGCCAAAATGCCGCCAGGGAACCTGTACGGCAAAACCTGCAAGAACTGTGGCACAACGGGGGTGAGTTGCCAACTCGTGAATAGAAAATATCTACAAGCAGAAATCGAATGCATGACATAATCCTAGGTCAATACGATCAGATATATAAACCTCAAAGAATAAGCCTGAAGCAGGATAAGGTGGCAATGTAACATCTAAACATGTAGGTAGTGCCAAATACTCATGCCAGTGCCTCAGGTACTAACATATCATAATATAAGGTATGTCTGCATGAAGTAAATATGATGAAGTATCAAAATGGATATCAATACACATATATTAGCGTCCCATTCCACTAATATTGGTGTAAGGGTATATATAACAATGCCCTCATACCCTGCTATATATACAAATGAAGTATGATCAATGTAATCAAAGTCTATATGTGATCAATGTCTGTATATATGTAGATCCCGTCCACCTGTCACCAATGACAATAAGCATTATGCATGTAAATATGAGGATATAATCAAAATCATGGAACCTGAGTGCCTAGCATCGACACTCGAAAACATCATGAAACCTGTGCTTAGCATCGGCACGTAAATCCTCATCTATCAGGCACTGTCACTAAGACTAGCCCTGATAGGTACGTATCATAGGCTATCTCGAAACCCGAGTGCCCAGCTTCGACCCTCGAATTTCGACGTATCCATACGTACACAACTCCGGTTGGTATCCCCAAGATAACAGCCGAGTAAAAGATAATATCACCGGACAGTATGGTTCCCCAGCCGGGCTCATCGGCTCATAGCACATCGACATCCCTTTCTTGCCCCGGGGTACTCCGGGCCCCACCATGTACCCTCATACGGCCTCGACACCTCCTCGTAGGGGTATATATATCAGAACCGATAAAGCTCATGGTGGAAGCTGAAATATCATATCAAGGGTAACCGGGTTTTTAAAACATTTACAAAATCTCTTTGAAATACCCACGGTTCCCTAAATCCAGAAATATCATGGAAACGAATATATCTCAATGCGCAAAATTAGAAAGCATGATGTATGTGACATATAAATGAAATGCAAGTATAACAGTATATCATGCAACATGGAGTAATAGTATGCACATACAAGGTCATATCCTGATGCAATAATACTACTATGTAGTGACATGGCAATTATCGATGATGAAGTGTGTGAGCCGGCAAGCAAGTGTACGTGGAACATACGCATCATCGATAATGGTGCTGGTGTCCTAACAGCATGATGATAATATAGCAATAAACACATTTACACATGTAAAGCGATGTGAATAGCATGAATATGCGGAAATCGAAAAATCAACGCAAAAGTGAAGAATCTACATCAATATGTATATGTCATGCAGTTATGCCATTTGAAATAAGACGAATCGGGATTTTTAGTAAAATAAGGGCTACGGTGTTTTTAAGAAAAGGTGTGCCTTTTAAAGTATCCGTAGAATCCCCTTTTTTCCTGTCTTTAAAATACTCCCGATTCATTAGTTTTGAAATAGGTATGACTCGGGTCCAGTCTAACATCTTCTATATTAACTACAGATCTAACTACCAGGTCAATTAGGAGGGGTATGGAAACCACCTAAATCTGAGTCGATATATATATAGATATAATAGTCGGTGATCCCGCCTCAATAGTATCGCGTACGATACAGTATATCATAAGACATCCTCGTGTCATGAGTGCGGATCTATCATCAATATAAGCTCGTACGGTAAATCGTCGTACGGCATCCCAATAGCTGGGTACGGGTCAATATCACATTCATCTCATCAATTATCTGGTATCCTCATCATCATATCACATAATCTGGGGTACTGATCTAAGTCTAGTACAAATCGATACCATCTATATAAGTATTAATGCGGGGGTAAAACACACGTCCAAAGGCCCGCTAAAAATCACATGTCGTATCTCAATTACGAATCATATCAAATCACCGATCTCACGGCACTATGCCCAATATCATCGACTCATCTCCAATGTCATCCAATATCATCATCAACCCAGTATAAATATAATGAATATGCAATGGTGTTCGTGTGGGTGTAAATCTATTCTAGGGTTCACGACTATGAACTATACTAGTTTGCTTCTAACCCTAAACTATCCATAACACACCTAACACAATATCCATGACATTCTATAAACTATCATATATATCATATATATATATATATATTATATCAACTTCAGACTGCGGGGGTGCTATACGCCATCCACCCGACTTCCCCCCGTAGATATAATCTACTTACCTTGCGGCTTCATTTGTCGACGTTGCCACGCGCTTGCTTGTCGTCCCGAAGTCTTCATGGGGTACCTACACGTCAAAGTATCATAAATACGCATTAAAACCAAATCAAAGCTAAAACGACATACGAAACCCAAAACGATACGTTAAGGCCTATAGGTTAGAACCTATGGACCACGCTTTCAAAACCATCAATCAAACCTCGATATCGTCGTATAAACGCCAAGTAGTCGAGATAAAACGCAATACGCAAATTCAGAATTAAAAATACAGAATACAGAAACACGAATCCAAAACAGCAACTAAGGAAATAGGCTTCAGATTTCACCCTAGGTCAAATTAGACAAATTTGCACATACCAGGGACCTAATTTACTGGTAAAGGGGCACCAAAACCAAAACGAGGCAAATCCACCATGGTCTGGCCGCAAATTGCGGCCAGAATGGATAAATTTGCGGTCGAGAATATGAGGTAAGGGCTAGGGTTCTGGTGGTAGCTTCCTGGGTGCCTGCATATATCACTGTCCAACCAAAATAATTTTCAGAGTCTTGGGTTGATAGCAGATTCAATATAACCTTCATAGATTTCACAAATTTTCCGATATCGGTTTCTAAATCCGTATTTCGGGTTTCAAGTCTCAAGTTTGGGTCTCAAATATAGCACTAAGGTGTTTGTGCAGCCTCTACTGAGCTCAATTTCACATTACAACACAAAATTCCATCAAACCCTAACTAGGTTTTCCTTAAGTCCGCAAAAACACACAATATCGGTTCTATCACAACATGGGGGTAAAAGAAATGCTAAAACTAAGCTAATGGTTCAGTAATTATCTCATTTGGCAACTCAAGAATTTTCTTGAGTTGCTCCTAGTGGCCAAAATTCTTGCTTTCTTAGTCCAATGTGTAGATCTTGAGCTTGTGCACACTTTTAATGAAATGGAGATAGGGTTTTGGTGTAGTTTTAGAGGTGATTTGAGGATCTTGAAGAGGGGGAGAATGAGGAGCAGGAGCAGCAGCAGCAATGGAGGAAGAGGGAGGGAAATGAATGAAGAATGAAGAAAATGGCTAAGTCCAAGGTCAAAAGAAAACCATACCTCTCTCTCTCTCTCACACAATACCTCAATATTATATTCCTTTTCCATTTTTTTTTCTTTTCTTTTCCCTCTAATTCCTTCTCACTCAAATAGTGAACCCAAATGAAAAACCATGGTAGAAAATGCACAAGTGTAAAGAAAAAATGATATGTGCATGTTTTGCACAAAATTGAAAAAAAAAAACCGATTAGCGATTCTTAATCGCGATTAGCACTAAATTAGCATATAATTAATCATAAAAACTTAAAAATGGCATAATTCCATAAAATACCTTATTTTAGAATTTTCCATAATTTTTCCTAAATTTTTCTGTATTTAATTATACCAAAATATTAAAATATTCAATAAAATAATATTAAATTATAAAAATTCCCAAAAAATATTATTTTAGTTTTTTGAAATGTTACAAAGAGTTTCACTCTTCCTTTTCGAAAAAATAGCTTTTCACCACAAAACCCTTGAAGAGGAGCTCGGATCTGCCATCAAATCCCTAAAATCGGAGATTTGTAAGTCTCACCCCTTTTTCCACTAAGATCCAGCCAATAGAGAGGAAGAATAAGGAGACCCATCTCCAAAAATCTCATTCCGGAAGGATCCGAGACTCAAAAGAAGATCCAAGGCTAAAGGGGAGAAGAAGGGGGTCCCCTTCGATCATCTCCAAAGATTTTTAGGAGTTTAACTCCATTCAAGATCTGTTGGAGTTTAACTCCATAAATCAAACCCTTTTTTAGGAGTTTAACTCCATTCAACGTATTTCGGAGTTTAACTCCATAAATAAAAAATCCTCTGTTGGAATTTAACTCCTAATTCCGAGGCTAAAAGCCTCTTCTTTCCGCGGGCGCTCACGTGCCGGACGCGTGAGGCGTTGGCGCCCAGCGCCCAGCACCAGTATCGTGCGCCCAGTGCCCATGTGCTGGACACGTGAGGCGCTAGTGCCCAGCGCTAGCATTCAGGCACGTGAGGCGCTGGTGCCCATGCATCCTTTGGACGCTATTCACCCCTCTTTTCTTATGCACTCCACACTAAAAATACCTCCCCCGTTAGAAATTTTTTTTCTAACGGGGCGCGGCCCCACACCCTGCAAGGGGACTGCCAGCCCCCTTTACCCTATCCCGCTATCCGGGAAGCGGGACCCCCGTAAACTCTGCGGGACCCCCGATATATCCAAGACCCCTTAAAACACAACACACGCACACTGCACATTAAGTTCGCATGAACAGTTTGACCCATCAATCAGAGGTTCCTTCGCTCCAAAGGCGAGGGGTAATTAACGACAGCTTAGTCCACGGCTGTCGGAGATTTGGATCCCTACTATTAATAAACCCTGGCCTACCCTAGGTAGGGGGAATCTGTAATATGCCTGACAAGTGACGCGTATTCCCATCACAATGGGGTGACGAAAAACACCCTACACGCTTTATGCATTTTCTTTTACTGTGGCAAATGGACATGTACCAGCTAGATTATATTCTTTTCTGTTCTTGATACCGATAGACAGCTGTAATGTGACTGTGGAGGGATGATTCCTAGCCACATATAGCATGGTTGGTTCTGTCACGTGCCGTGGTTTACGTATCTTGGAAAGCGGGGCGTGACAGGGTTTGTTTGGTATCAGAGCCCTAAGATTTAGGGTTAGTCGGGTTTGGTTCTTTTGTAGTTGGGTATTGAACCCAATACACTAACCAGGAAACCCGAAATTAGGAACATGTCCTGCCACATTACTATCTTGTCAGTCTTGAATCTATAGCTATCTTGTTTATTGAATCCTGTTTACCGTTGCTAATCCTCTTCAGTGTCTTGGCTTCAGAATCATGGCAAATAGAGACTTGTGATCATACTAGAGGCGTGTTGATAACGCCGCATTACTTGGTATTGTACGTGGTATGCTTGAAAACCAGAAGCGGCAAACTGAGCTGAATCAGCGGCAGGCCGAGGCTTTTCAGGAAGGTCTGCGAATGGTCCAGCAGTCCGTAGTTGCAGTAGCACCTAGGCCAGCACAGCGTAAGGGCACCATGGTGGACTTCAGAAAGTTCGGTTTGTCCATATTTACAGGATTGGAGGAACCATTGCTAGCGGAACAATGGCTAGTTGATACAGAGAATTTGCTTGTTGCCACACAGATTCCAGATGAGAAAAGGATGGATGTAGTACGCATCCAATTGGTAGATTATGCTCGCGAATGGTGGCTTGTAGAGGAGACCCGCTTGAACAAGGCGATTAGTTGGGCAACATTTTCGTGAAGTTTCTTCGAGAAGTTCTTTTCGCAATCTTCTCGAGAGGAAATGGAAGAAAAGTTTATTAGCCTAAAGCAGAATGGCGGATCCGTTAATGTGCATGCGGCTGAGTGGACTCGGCTCAGTCGATTTGTGAGGCCTTTGGTTGCCAACGAGGTAGATAGGGCACGAAGGTTTATGCGTATCTTGGATGTGGAGATTCAGAGACATATCATATCTCTGAGATTGACCACCTTCTTCCAAGTTCTCAAGGCAGCCAGAGAGCAGCAGAGTTTATTGGTGAAAGCGAAAGGTACTTAACAGCAAGCCGTCGTAGTGTGGAAGCCGGCGTTTACGCCTGTCACGCCCCGCATCCTAAAATACGGAATGCGAGGGGTGACTAGGCCAGCCATACTCTTATGGCCAGGGAATAATCCTGCCGCAGTCACACTTTAGTTTCTAGCATTACGTGGTAGTCAGTAAACAGTACTAAAGTAAAGGAAATCACAGTTCTCAACTTTATTACATAAAAATAAAAGAGTTCAAGATACATTTATTTGCATGGAAGAAATAACTAAACAACGAAATAACAATGTTCTTATAGCAAGAAAGAGATGGCGCTGATGTCGCGGTCTAAACCTCCGCGATCTCGAATGGCAGGTCCTGATCCTTAGCAGGGTCTACTTCGTTCTCTGAGCATGCACACTCAGGTCGTCAGGGTGACACATATAGAAATAAATATATATAGTGTGTACAAAGTTATTAAACATGAAAGGTGCGACTGAATACAGAAACATGAGAATAATGAATATCATTTGAATATGAACAACGCGATATACGTATCATGTCCACAAACCAGGCAATGTGTATGTCATTACTTATCAGTCACTAGGTCGATGAAATCAATTGGTGGAAAGGATGCTCGAGTTTAATAAGGGTCTCGTGCATGCCTGAGACCACGGTCCACTGTTGCCCGGGACATAACCCTGCAGCCGTGCCGTCAGGCCCACGACCTAATATGTATGTGTGTGTGTGTATCACTAATATCGAATGATCATCCTCTAAGTCACTGTACCTCGCTAAATAAGAGTTCAATTCCACCTTGATTTCCCTATTCCTCAGGTCTCAATAACTATAAGTATAGAGTTAGTTGTATACTAGCACGCGCCAAATCACGGTCTTGCACATTTTCACTGCATTGTTCACTTTCACTAGGCAATCACTTATCACTGGCATACTTGATACAACTAATCCAATACCACTCACGTTCGACGATGCAAGTCGGTCACTAGGTCTTAATGTAAACGATCACTTTTCACTTGGTAGAAAGAATAAGGTAGAAATGCACTAAACAAATGTTCACTAAATTATGACAGCCAACGCCATATGACTTGAAAAATTCACCATAAATCACACGTATAGAATTGACCAAAACAATATAAAAGGCATACGAAATATACATGATTATCTAAGCGGTAAAATTAGTTTCATGTCAATAGAAATTCAGGTTAAGGATTCATCATCATTTTAAATTAGCGATCAGTTGCCGAAATTCCAGTTTCAGAACTGATAGTTGAACTTCACATGCGGTTTACTAGGGATTAAGTTTAGATTCAGATGTTTCCACAGTTGAATAAAACTTATTTCTATCTGTTAGGTTTCCAACGCATTAAGCGGATCAATGATAATCTTTCTATACTAGAAGATATGTCTTGTTCAGTGTGAAGGTGTAAAAAAATGTCACTGCAGAAACTGCAGAACACGTAGACAATCTAAAATATAATCAAAATAACAAACGACAGAGAAAATGAATGAGACAAGAACCATATGTTATCTAACTAAATTATCTACGCGACGATATATGACTCTGCATATTTTCAGTTTTTCGTAGGGATGTACAGGCGCTTAAGTTCAGGTATCTTCGTGGAATTCTGCTCCGGACTGCAGTCCAGAGCCGCATTCCCAGTCCGTTCTAGTTGCTGTGATCTATCAGTATCGAAGAATAAACCATATAGGGTTCTAGATTATCGAGTCGGCTCCGATATGAACTTTAGAATATTACATTCCGACATGTATCTAATTTAATATCAATTTAACACTACGACATGTACAGTAAAACCCAGATTTGAGGTCGCCTCTTTGGGGCGATGTTTCATGACGATATTCTCAACATTTTAAACTTAAACCACTACACAAACAACAGTAATGGAATTCAACGTCCCCAAAACATAGGCATGTTAAATCTGATTTTCATTCGGTTAATCTATCGAACATCTGGGTAAACGTTCGGTTATCGATCGTAATTCCCGTTTCATTTAGCCAAACTAAATTAGATAAAGACCATATGACTCCTACATGATGCCAAACATAGTAATAAGCCCTATTCAGGCTCCAATCAATAAGATCGTGCTATAGTTCGCTACACAATTTCAATAAAATCGACTATCTAATTATTTATATAAATATATATATCTAGTTATTGTAACTATCATGGATAAAGTTTATAGTAGCATGGTAAACAAGTGAACGTTTCACTTTCCTTCGGTCGCTGATATAGAAGCGACACCATATGCAGGATCCGTCTCGACACACGAAATGGTGCGATGCTGGACACGGTGTGTGGTGCGCAATGCGCGGTGACTCGGTACTGGACGCGGTGACGACGCGAGCATGATACAGTAGTGGGCGTGGTGGCGATGCGGGCGTGACACAGTACTGGGCACAGTCTTGGCTCAGTGCGTGGTGCGGGTGTGGCATGGCACGACACGGTACTAGACACGATGCTGGTGTGGGAGTGGGCATGGTGTGTGCACTGGACCGGGGCACGGGGTGGCACGGAGGCGGGTACGAACCATGTTGGGAATTCACCATCGTACGCAAACGCGTATGTTTTAGAAATAGAGATATGGTTTTAATGAAACGGATTGCGCACGCGAGATCGTTCTCGTTTTAAAATTTATAACCGCAAGTGCACGGCGCGTTGTAGCGAGCCGGTAAGTACGGGTCGATCCGTAGGGAATTGTGTATTAGGTATTGTGATTTAAAGTTCAACAAATTAACGAATTAGGGGTTTGTCACAAAAAATACAAAAAGAATACGAAAACAAGAAACAAGAAAAACAAGTTTAAGGAAAGAATGGTCATGGCTTGGCTTGGAAGATTGACTCGCGACGTTTACCTCTACACTCCCTTGATCATGAGTTGTCCGGCCTTACATTGATCCCGGCATGAAGCACGACTTGTCAACGCGGTTGCGGAGCACAAGTCGTCAAATTTCGATATTCTCCATAAAGCACGAAATGAGTCATTTTGATCACTTACCGTTTGTATGTCCGTGCTTGGGGTATCAACACTAAACACAAGGGGTAGCAAGCATACCGCAACAACAAAAACACAAAGTGTTTAGTGAGAGCAAATGATTTTGGTATTAAGTGTGCTAAGTGTTTGTGATGGTAAAGGATATATGAAATTAAGAGATTTGTCAAGTCCTTAATCACAACATACCATATCCAAACTCAGCAAACTTAACTCCAAATAGATTGTAACTTAAACATTGAAATGGGGAAGGGGAGTGAATATGGTATATGAGGAGGTTACAAGTAACCATGTGTCAAAATACCATATCATATCAATACATAACAATATTTAAGTTAGAATCATAAGATTAAGCACAATAAACATAAACAAGAGGTGGAGGAGGCAAAACCTTTCATCTCACTTCCTCACCCACACCACAACCAAATAAAAGATTAGTTAAATATGGTAAAAGAAGAGCAAATAAGAAAAGAAAGCAAGTATAAAAAGAAAGCAACAATATATTATAAACACTTGAAGATGAGATACAAGATTTATGGTAGCTAATTCAACCTCCTTAATGAAACTCTCCAAAGAGAGCTTCAAGAGGGAAGAAGAAGAAACCAATATGAAGACCACTCACCCTCAAGCCTAAACAAAAAGAAAGAAACTAACAAAAAGATAGAATATGTGCATATGAATTGGCATTGATCACTTGCCCACTGGTCTGCTTTTATAGGCACCAAAGAAAAATAAACAAACAATAAAAATGAGGTGACGTGCAGCAAGGGAGGGCCAACAGAAATTTGGTGCACTTTGGGGCAAGGGGGACGAGCAGGCCGGTTTTGGTGAGCATGTGCTCGGCCAAATTCTGAGGAGAGGGGCTCGTATTGGATGTGTGAGCTTGTGTGCTTCCCAATATCCCTCTGGTGCTGCTAGATTTCTCTGTATAGGCCTTTGATGCATTCAGGGATAGGAGGGAAACATGGAGCAATGCATCACATCAATACTTTTAGCATTCAATGTTCATTTAATGCACATCACACCCATGCCCACTTATGCCATGATTCATGGCAGCCCCATCATGGTCCTAGTGCCAAAGAGCATGTGTACACTTGCTATGTGTTGGACCAAAATGAGTGTACACTTTTATTTTGCAAAAGAGCTCTTCGGATATCGGTCGTTTTCCTGTTCCGTCTGCAGTGTCAGCTCTTAACGTTATATCCATGATTTTGAGTATGTTTCCAGTTTTTTTTATCATGAACACCTGTAATCTGTAACTCTGAGCAGACACTGGTTAATAGTACCGATATAAACAAAATAGATAACGAATGAGCGGTATTAAAATGCAGTTTTCTATGATGAACAAGCCGCGACACGTCTGGGCACACGGTGGTGCAGTCGTGGCACGGTGGCGGTGCGGAGGTGGGTTCGATGTGAGCACGGTGGTTCTGAGAGTGGGCACAGTGGCAGCACGGACACGAGCATGACACGTTCCCGGCTGCGACGGCGGCAACTTAGCTTGGCCACATGCGCTGGACTTGGCCGTGGCTGGAGCGACGGTGGTGCTCAGGCAACGGGCGTCGGCTGTGGGTTGCAGAGGAGCTCGAGGCGTGCATGGAGTGATGGGTGTTAGAGAGAAAGGGTGGTGCAGAGAAGGGGTGGCGATGCGTAGAGACGAGGTGACGTCGAGAGGGGTGGCCGGCGATAGAGTTGCAACGGTGGTGCTGGGGTTACATGAGATGGAGGGAGTGGCCGTGGGTTCGGTTTTGAAGAGGGGACGAAGTAGAGGAGGCCTTGAGAGGGAGGTAGTGGTGTCGGGAGCTGGGCCTCGACGGAGGAGAGTTCATCGGCGTTGGGTAGCGTTGTTGTTGTTGTTGTGCAATAGTGAGAGAGAAGGAGAGTGCGAGTAAGATGATAAGAGATGCGAGCGAGAGAGATGTTGAGAAGATGAAAGAAGGCCAGCGCGGGGATCTCGGGGTCATTGGCGACAAGGGCCACATCGGCGTGTAGCGGTTCTCGCGGAGGTGGGCACGAGAAAAGGGCAGCGACTGTTGGGCTAAGGAAGAGAGAATGAGAGGGAGAAGGAGTGAGGATTTGGAGGAGAGGATCTCGGCATCGTTGGCGAGCGGAGAGTGGCGTCGATGAGGGCCGGGTTGGGGTCGAGTGTGAGAAAGGGGGAGTCATTGGGGTGTGGTGGGAAAAGGAAGAGAAGAGAAGAAGAAGTGGGGGTAACGGGTCGGGTTTGGGCTGGGGTTAGGGATTGTGTTTGAGTTTAGACTGGGGTTAGGGATTGTGTTTGGGTTTAGATTAGGAAAAATAATAAATAAAATAATAAAAAATATAAAAATATTCAAAATAATATGAAAATTTTAGGGAAAATTTATACAAGGAACTGGGGATTTAAATCATACCCCCTTACAAAAATTTCTTCCTCGAAATTAAAGAATGAAAACAACGGAACAAATAACAACTACTCAAACAGGTGCAGAAAACATGAACGGATGTCCTCCTCATGCTCCCAGGTAGACTCCCCTGGAGAACGATCACCCCAAGAGACTCGAACCAAGGGAATGACTTTGTTCTTTAACACTTTTTCCCGACGATTGAGAATGGTGGCAGGTTGCTCCTCGTAAGACAGATCAGTGCCCAACGTTAACTCTGAATGGTCCAAGATATGACCGTCATCCCGAATGCAGCATCTTAACTGAGATATATGGAAAGTATTGTGCACACCAGCTAGCGATGGAGGCAAGGCAAGTCGATAAGCCATCTCTCCTACTCGCTCTAGCACATCAAAAGGTCCGATGAATCGGGGACTGTGTTTCCCCGAATTACCAAACCTGATCACTCCCCGAGTGGGTGATATCTTGAGAAATACGTGGTCACCAATACCAAACTCCAACAACCTTCTTCTGGCATCTGCCCAACTCTTCTGTTGTTCTTGAGCCACCTTGATTCGTTTCCTGATCATCTGAACCTTTCTTACTGTCTGTACTATAAGCTCAGGGCCCAACAACCTTCGTTTACCCATGTCATCCCAACAAAGACGGGATCGACACTTTCGTCCATACAGAGCCTCGAATGGGGCTATCTGGATGTTAGCTTGGTAGCTGTTGTTATACGAAAACTCTACGAGATGGAGGTGATCTTCCCAAGAGCCTTGAAAATTAAGCATGCATGCCTTCAACATATCCTCGAGCGTATGGATAGTATGCTCAGATTGTTCATCTGTCTACGGATGATAGGCTATGCTGAACTTGAGACGAGTACCCAAACTCTCCTGCAGGCTCTTCCAGAAATGGGAAACGAACCTGGTATCTCGATTAGACACGATACAAACGGGTACTCCGTGCAGTCTCACAATCTCCTGCATATACTTCTCCGCAAGCGACTCCGTCAATTGTCCGACTTGAAAAGGTATGAAATGTGCTGCCTTCGTGAGACGATCAACAATATCCCAGACAACATTGTTGTCCCTTGGACTTCGAAGTAGTGCCGTCACAAAATCCATGGTGATGTGCTCCCATTTCCACTCTGGCACTGGAAGAGATTGTAATAACCCAGCTATTCTCTGATGCTCGGCTTTCACTTGTTGGCATACTAGATACTTGGAGACAAAACGAACAATCTCCCTCTTCATTCCGTTCCACCAGAAGTGTTGCCTCAGATCTCTGTACATCTTGGTGCCTCCTGGGTGCACCGAGCAGGTGGAACTGTGGGCCTCAGCTAGAACTTCATCTCGAATACCCCCTTTGGAACACACAGCCGGCTGCCAAATCTCAGGGAACCATCTTCATGAATCTACAAATCCTTCCTCAATCCAGCCTTAACTAACCCTCTGAACTTCTGCAACCGAGAGTCTCCAGCCTGTGCAGTTTTAATGCGATCTATAAGTGATGATTGAACTTGCAACTGCTAGAGCTGTCCGGGCACACCCGATGTAACTACCTCCAACTAGAGTCTCTGAAGGTCATCGAGAATCCCCCTCTAAAAAGTCAACAATATGGCTGATGGCCTGCGGCTGAGAGCATCAGGAACGACGTTCATCTTCCCCGGGTGATACTGCAGATCAATATTGTAGTCTGCCATCAATTCCAACCACCTGCATTGTCTCATATTTAGCTTCTTCTAAGCGAACACGTATTTCAAACTTTTGTGATCCGTGTACACTTCCACTCTTTCGCCTAGCAAGTAATGCCTCCATATCTTTAAAGTGAACGCAACAACCTCTAATTCCAAGTTATGCGTGGGGTAGTTCTTCTCGTGAGTTTTCAGCTGACGAGAGACGTAAGCTATCACTCGACCGTGTTGCATCAAAACACAACCTACACCTTTTCCCGATGCATCACTATGAACAACCAAGCCACCGGAACTGTCTGGCACAGTCAAGATTGGGGCAGTGGTCAACTTCAGTTTCAATAGCTCGAACGTCTGGGTGCACTCCTCCGACAAAATATGGAGCACCTATTTCCGCGTAAGTTTCGTCAAGGGTTCTGATGCTCTGTCGAAATCTTGGACAAACCGCCGATAATACCCAGCCAATCCCAGGAAGCTTCTTATCTCAGCAACTGATTTCGATGTCATCCAGTCTTTTATAGATTCAATTTTTGTCGGATTCACTGAAATGCCGTCACCCGAAACGACATCCCCCCAAAATTGCACCTTGTCAAGCCAAAACTCGCACTTGCTTAGCTTAGCATAAAGCTTCTCCTCCCGTAGAACCTGTAATACAATTCGTAGATGCTCGGCGTGCTTTTCTCGACTCGTGGAGTAGACTAGAATGCCATTGATGAATACAACGACAAACTGGTCCAAGTACTTGGAGAAAACCCTGCTCATCAAGTCCATAAATATGGCGGGTGCATTGGTAACATCGAACGGCATGACAAGAAACTCATAGTGGCCATATCAGGTTCGGAAAGCCGTCTTGCATACATCTTCTGCCTTAACCCTGATTTGGAGATACCCTGACCGAAGATCTAGTTTAGAAAATACCCGAGCACCACCCAGCTGGTCAAACAAGTCGGCGATGCGGGGAATGGGTTACTTGTTTTTCATGGTCACCCGGTTCAATTCCCGGTAGTCGATGCACATGCGCAAGGAATTGTCTTTCTTCCTCACCAGTAATACCGGAGCGCCCCATAGGGAAGCGCTTGGTTGGATAAATCCCTTGTCCAAAAGATCTTCTATCTTCTTCTTTAATTATGCCAACTCAACTGGCGACATCCTGTAGAGAGCCTTGGAAACTGGCGCCGTCCCTGGAATCAGGTCCATCGAGAAGCCCAATACGCGAGGCGGGAGTAAACCAGGCAGATCTTCAGGGAACACATCAAGAAACTCTCGAACTACCTCCGGTGCTGGCTCCTTGTCTATCTCCATAGCTATCAAGGTCTTCGGCTTCGCTCGGAACTTAGCTGGTTCCAAAGACTCGCTACCACCCATGAACACGAACTCCGGGTGATTAGGAATGCGAAACGACACACTCCTAGTCCGGCAGTTGATAACAACATGGAACGTGCTCAACCAATCCATCCTCAGAATGGCGTCGTAGCTACCAGTCTCAATCAAAAGGAAGTTTGCATAGAATTCTCTACCACAAACCACCACAGGGTATAACCTACACTCTTGGCTGGACACAATAATTCCGTTACCCGTATGTATCCCTCAATCCTTAGTCAATGGCTCATGAGGTATAGAGTGTGTGTCAACAAACCGTGTAGAAATAAAGCAATGCGTAGCACCTGAATCAAAAAGAACTCTAGCTGGTACAGAATAAATAAGAAGAGTACCTGCAACCACTTCTCCAGAAGCCTCTGCCTACTCCGTAGTCAGGGTGAAATCCTGCCCCTGACTCCAACTCGTACCAGTCTGCCTCTGATCGAATAATCATCCCTGGGATACCAGAAGTGGACCCCTTTGAGCTGCAGTGTCGTACGACGGCTGTTGTTGCTCGAACCCTCCCTGTAGCTTAGTTCTCTGGGGACACCCGCCGACCCTGTGCTCGCTGGATCCACAAATCATACACTGCCCCTTAGCTCCAGGACAATCTTTCTACATGTGCTCTGGCCTCTAGAAATAGTCGCAAATCAGTGCCCTTCGCTGCGGTGGCTGAGATGAGAAGGTACGCTTTGCAGGGTTGTCTAGCACGGCAGCAAGGTCTCGGAAGGTATCGTCCATGCCAATTTCAAAAATTTGTCGTTCTAGCTAACCCTAACCCTAGAATCGTTACTAGAAAATTTGACGAATAAACATGTAAACTACTTTACATACAAGTGAATGCGGAATACAACCTTTGTAGACCGGTCCTTCACTTCTCAAGCTCCATGTTGTAGTCCCTTCGCTGCGAATGGTGAACTCCCGGACTCTAGAGAGGGTTCACTTGAAGAAAAGAACAACCTTGCTCAATGTTTTCGATGCCGAAGAAGATCTACGTCGAGAAGACTCAAGCTCATGCTATCTCTTCACTAATAGTGACAATAGTGAAGCAAACACCCTAAACTAAATGGCTAATAGTAGAGGATGTAGAAGTAGGAATTTTGCTCACTTTAGATTTTATTTTCTCACTCAATTTCATCACTTCATGAAAATCAAGAGAGCTTCAAAAAGCAAGAAGAAGATGAAAATGAAAGTGATGAAGAGAAATAATCTCCTAAGGTTAGAAATGCAACCATGGTTGGCATATGCCATGCCAAACCCTTGTAGAGAATAAACCAAGACTAAAGGTTAAGAGTTGGGTTAATAAATATCTTAAGCTAGACAAACAAGTGGACTAAGTCAATGTTCTGCTAGCTTCTCCAAGCTCATCCATGACTAATTCCAAATGTTTGAATTACTTAAAACTAATAAAACCCTAGCATTAACCTAGCATAGTGTGAGTCTCATAGATACATGTTACATGTGTAACCTAGCATGACACAACAATATATATCACACATATATTTTGTGCAAAAGAAAACAATACATTTAACATATATCACATATATATCAATGTATCATAAGTAAGAAAAAATAATGCTTAAGTGAGCTAATATTAGTTAATGTAATGTAATATATCAAATATATAATTATACAATAAATTATTAAATCAACACTTGATTTAATAATCCGGTTATATCACATATAATCGACTAATATCAAATGTATCCTTTTATCGAATCAACACTTGATCTAATAGCCCGGCTGTATCACATATAACCAATCGATACATATATCGCGAGAATAGAATGCAGTATCACATACGCGCATTAAACTCAATACTCCGTTTCGCATGAACCAGGAAACCTCTGTGTAGGACTCTAAAGACTCGTCAATACGCCGGCAATAGGTGATGATCATATCAAACACCCACAAGCCGCAAGTGGTCTGCTAAACGTAACGGCCACCCGGGTATTGAGCAATCAGAAGATCAACAAGCAAGCCTGCTCATACTCCTGCGAATCCAATCAGTAACACTACCGTACAGTCCGGTATCTTCGTCTAATATGTCATATATCACAGCCTGGGGTGGTATAATGTCAGACTCCAATAGCCTGATAAGTCATGCCGATGCAAGGTCCATAAATGTTCGAGAAACTACTGATAACACTTACCAGTAAATCTCAGCAACCCTGGCCAGAGATTTCCTGTTATGGCCAATCGAATATAGCGCAACATCAACTCCCAATACCGGGAGAGACGAAACCCCTCCTATCGCTCATTGCCTCCATGTGACTCGGGACTGTACCAAAAAACCATCTTTTTGCACGATCTATTGACCGTAGTATGGTGGAAATCAAAGCACAGTGGGAATCATATAAGACTCTATGATGATCTTGGGTCTACAGACTAACCTGTACCAGTGTCACCAGAGAACTGCTATCCGACGATAGGTATAATACCATCTAGGATTTCTCGGCGAGTCCGTTCAGTTACCCAGTCTCTACTGAGCACCCTTATACTTTCTTTGATGTCAAACACCAATGGATATGAGATCATCCATCGCCCATCATATGGGTCGAGAAGCGTATACGCTAGTCTACTCTGGAATATCGATGCCCTGTCTCGATGCTCCCATGACTAAGAACAGTTATAAGGTGTACTTATAGACTACCCTTGGCCCCACTAGTATGATCTTCATCATAGTCCTGGTAGTCAAGTACACATCCTAAGGGCTTTATCAACATGTGAGAGCAAGACAGCATCACTTATACAAGTCAACATGTTAAGATAAAGAGCAACCAGATAGCATACTATCATGTCGAGCAAGAAAGTTCTCTCTATATATGTCCAAGCATCCACCACAATATAAATCACATGTACAATAATGGCTTCTAGGGCATACATATAACCAACAATCTCCTACGTGCACTAAGGCCATTTGTTGCAGTATCTCATACTCAACAATTTAGCAGTGGTTGTAGTATCCCATACTCAACCATCCCAAAATCTTTCAAATAGTATTTGGGGAAGCAGGCCTTGGTGAGTGGATCCGCCGTGTTAACCTCTAAATCTACTCTCCTTACCTCAATCCCTTGGAGATCAACCATCTCTTTGATCAGGTGATACTGTCCTCAGAATATGTCTGGAACTCTGATGGGACCGGCGTTCCTAGGCCAAAGCTACAACTCCATTGTAGTCACAATAACAGTTATTGGACACTCAATGGTAGGAACCTTGTTCATCTTATGAACAAGAAATGTCCAGACAACTTCTTTGGTAGCATCGTTGGTAGTTATGTATTCAGCCTTTATCGTCTAGTATGCCACGGTATCTAGCTTGGAACTCTTCCAACATACCATCTCTCCACTGAGGGTAAAGACAATGCCTGTGACTGACTTTCAGTCGAACTTATCACTCTGGAAGCTGGAACCAAGAACTTTCTTTTCGTGCTTCTCAAGTACTTAAGAATGTTCTCCACAGCTGTCCAGTGATTCTCCCAAGATCCGATTGATTCCTAATCACTATACCTAGTGAGTCATCTACATCTGGTCTGGTATATAATATCTCATACATGATAGAGCCTACTGCCGAAGCATAGGGTATCCCTTGCACGTGAGCTCTCTCTAAATCAGTCTTGGAAGACTTCTTTTTGGAGAGAGTGATTCCTGAGTAAGTGGACGAACCACCACGTTTAGAATCTTCCATACTAAACCCCTTTAGTATGGTGTGATTGTACCTGGATTTGGGACACTCCCAATATCCACTTAGATCTATCACCTTAGATCATAATCCACAAGATGTAGTAGGTATCATCCAGATCTTCTATGGAGAATCCTCGTGATAAGAGGAGCTTGACCGAGTGTAGCATAGGAAACCATTTCCTATCAAGAGTATGTTATCTATGTACAATACGTGTAAGACAACCTTACTCTCTACAACCTTCTTGAATATACAAGGTTCATCTACCATTTTGATGAAGTCAAACTCTTTGACTGTCACATCAAAACAGATGTTCCAACTCCGCGATACTTGCATTGATCCTGATGGACTTAAGCATAGCTTTGAAAGTCTCAACTTTTCCATCTACACCAAGAATCTTCTCAAGATCCACTTGCTCCCGATGGGTTTTACCCCTTCAGATGCAGCATTCAAAGTCATATTTTGTTGGTGTATATGGATTCCATCTATGATCGCATCGCATCCAGCCATTTCACAGAGTCCTCACTCATGACGGCCTGCCTGAACCTAATTGGGCCATCATCTACCATGATGCAATCCTCGCTCCCACTGTCACCGAGAATACCACAGTATCTCTCAAGTGGATGAAGAACCCTACCAGATTCGCGGAGAGGCTGAGGTTCGTTGGAGGCTATTGAATCCTTTGATTTCACCAAATCATCAGCTGTTAGTTTGTCTAGCTGGAACTCCTTCCAGTTCTACCTCATAACCACTAATTTCTTCACAAGAAATTCCTTTTCTAAAAAGATGGTATGCTGAGAAACAAAAAATCTTTTGCTCCTCAGTATGGTAGAAGATATTCCCTCGCAAATGTTTGGGATATCCTACAAACTTATACAGATCTGACATTGCCTCGAGCTTGTCCGGATTCTGCCTATCAACACAGGTCGGACAACCCATATCTTAACTCGTTTAAGACATGGTCTCTTCCCATTCCATATCTCATATGTAGTGGTAGGCACTGATTTGGACGGAACCCCATTCAATAGGTATGCAGCTTCTCAAGTGCATAATACAAAAAGGAAACATGTAACTTAGCAGTACTCATCATAGAGTGCGCCATATCTCATAGGGTGCGATACCTCCGCCCCGATACACCGTTGTGCTGTGGTGTATACGAAGGAGTAAGCTGAGAGAGAATCACATTCTCCTTTTATAAACTCCAGGAATTCCATGCGTAAGTATTCTCCTCCTTGATCACATCGAAGGACTTAATACTTCTACTTGTTTGGTTCTCAACTTCTAGCTTATATTCCTTGAATTTCTCAAAAGTTTCAGACTTGTGTTTTAACAGGAACATATGTCCGAATCCTGAAAGAAGATCAGTAAATATAATGAAGTACGAAGAACCAACCTTGGCATTTGCAGACATAGGACTGTATACATCATCATGTATCCGTCCCAAGAGTTCAATAACTCTTTCTCTGTTTCCAGTAAATGGAGTTTAGGTCATTTTACCTTTGAGACAAGACTGGCAAGTGGCATAAGATGAAAATTCGAACAGATTCTCATATTCATCCTTATGTAACTTAGCTGGTCGTGTCGCATTGATATGACCTAGTCTACAATGCCACAAGAAGGATTCGTTCATTTCTGAACTACTCCTCTTGTGTGTATTCTATATACTTTGAACTGTGGTTTGGTTAGAACGTATATGCTATTATATAACGTGCCTGAACGAATCAACTCTTGATTCAGGAAAATGTTCACAACATTATCCTCCGATACAGAATTATATCCTTCTTTAACTTAATAAAGAATCTGATATAATATTGTATATTAGGTTCGGTATGTAATAACATTCGTTCAAAATCAATGTATTAGTACAAGGTGATTTTTGCCAACTAATTTGGCTGCAACACTTGCACCATTCTCTACACTTAGAGATATATCACCCATTCTCAGTTCTTTACTTTTCTGTAGCCCATGTAACATATTACATATGTGGGATCCTAATCTGGTATCTCATACCTAGGATGCAGAGAATACTGAGAAACAGTTCTCGGTAATGAACACACCCGAAGAAGATACATCAACATGCACTTTCTTCGATTGGATGGCATGGGTGTCCGGACATTCCCCTATTTCCTGCTCGGACTTATAACAGTTATAAGATAGAGCGGAACCAATGTTCCTTAGTCCAGTATAATAAGTAGGTTCAGTCAATGCATCCATATTATTATCTTGATTAAGGCGTGACATGGTTGCTACCAGGAGAGAGAGAGAAGAAAACACTCTGCGTGCGCTCTTGCAAGATTAGATTGGTTATTATTTTATCTAATCAGGATGTCTCCCACTGTTTTAGTCAAATCTTCCTTCAAACCCTAAAAGGTAAGACTAGCAGGGATTAATTACACCCTACAAGTTCTCCAATCTTTCGGCTAGGCCAGTGTCGGTACTTTGAGGGAGGTTCCCCGTGCTTTCGTACGGACCTAATTAAAATAAACCTCGTTTCCCAGGGGCGTAACCCCGTTAACACCTTTCTAGACACCTACTTGATTGGCTAATTGTAATGTGTAAACTCTCCCAGGAGTAACTCTTACTCGTAGTGGGTATCGGGATCCAACTATCTCATAGAAGGTATGCAATCTCATTGCAAATTTCAACACTTGAAATTCCCGATAATATTTTGCCCCAAGCGATCTATGACCTTGACAAGCTCAACAAACCATAGACCGCATGTCAAGTTCAACCCGTCATTTCCTGATTGAATTAAACTCACCCGCATGACCCTTGACAAGGTCAACAAGGCCGCACGACTACCCTAATCCAATCGCATCATATGCTAGCAGATAAGCACTAATTAGCTACAATACACTACGCCTTGACAAGGTCAACAAATGAAGCACGAATACTAAATACTACTTATCTGAAATGACGGAGGGCTACGACAGGTTTTTAAGAAAACCCTTTGTGTAATGAACTTGATATCGTTGTAGAATCAAGTGAATTTTAAAAGGAGTGTTTTTGAGGCTTTTACTAGTTTTACTAAAGAGGTCACTTCCGGTGAAGGGATCTCGGCTCTTTCCTTATCGAATATGGTGCAGGATATTTCACAAATACCACTTTGCAAAGCAAAAACTATAGAAGCATTCAAAAGACAAACCGAGTGGGTTGTAACATCTTCTAGTTTCGCTAAAGAGGTCAGCCCCGGTGAAGGGATCCCGGCTCTTTCCTTATCGAATAAGGTGCTGGATATTCTACAAGGAATACCACTATGCAAAGCAAAAACTAGAGCTACCAGTTTTTAAAACAAGTTTCTACAACATCTTTAGGTTTCTTTTATTTCATCAATCTCATTAATGAAGTCCCATTAATTATGCTTCCCAAGCATCACATATGAAACGAAAGCAGCAATATTAATTATATCTCATATATATAATATATGCATTCGTCTCAGAACATATTAAGTGATCACATCACAAAGTATCAGAAGCAGAAGAATCACATATGAAATATTGGATATACTAGAGATTCCGTGTTTTAAATTAAGCCATTACAAAACACGGATTCCACGGTCGCGATGAATAGCCAAACCCACATTCCTAGACCCCTACGATAGCGGCAAGCAACCTTACCAATTCTAGAGTTAGGAGACCCGGTCTTGACTCCTCGAGATGGTCTCCCACTGGACCCTAGAACCCGGTTACTTATGCTCCCCGCCTTGGGTCTATCCTAATGCAGAAAAGTAAATAATATACATCAATGGTGACATCATCCTCAACCCGGAAGTGCCCCAATAAAAAAATATTACATACAAGCTTTTACATGAATGAAAATGAAAAGCCCTCATCTCACATAAAACACCCCGGCTATTCAGAAGACGACGATCCAATATAACATATCACAGCAACACATAACATCACATGTCATCAACGTAAGTAAATATGCGTATCCCAGTTGTCGTTGATATATAGCACCGAAATCGGCGATACACCACATATTACACTTACGGTCGCAGAAAAGAAAGTGAAAACTACAACAGTTGGAATCCGCAACCACCTTAGATATCATAAACCCAATGTATCACATATATTGGATTTCATGCCTAACCAAATGAATTCCTTAGACATCACATGCCTAACAATTATAAACCCCACATTTTAGTCTCGATATTGAGAACTCTTTCCAATAACCTGTCGGGTAATTCAACAAGATTCCCGATAACCTGATCGAATGCTCGTCGGAAACTTTAGTAGATGGCCGCACCCCCGATGCCGTCGATGAAGTGCACTAAGGCGGAACATCGCGGCCGCGAGCATCCAAATGGATACTTTTGGCGACGGGGTTCTCCTACAGTCACTTGGTTGGGGCTATAGGGCGTGGCTATCTAATCAGGTTACCCGGCAAGTATCCGCGTACGCTACGTGATTACGACGAACTTTTGACCACATCAAAATCCCATGGCGACCGATCAAATGAGACTAAATTGCTAAATTTATAAAATTTAAATTAGTGTGGATTCCAAGTATTGTATCCCATCACATGATACCCGAACGACGTTAAACTTTTCGATCAATTCATCAAAGTCCCACAATTCCCCGACTGCTCAACACTTGAGCATAGTTTAATAATACCCAGAACATGCCACAGTACCTATGGACCAACCGTAGAAGGGCAGACCCAAGCCTCATTAATGGCACCGCGGAACTGCCGCAAATCCTAAGGTTCGAAAGCGGTTCCATGGTCATTATGTCGAGTTAGGGTTTCATTCTTCTAGAGGGTTCACAGAATTACTTGCATATTTTTCCGAATACGTTAAACTTGGAAAAATAGATTTTTGACATTCGTTTGACCTTTTTAACTTCGCCTAGACAACACGCGAATACCCGAAACAATGTTAAAACTACGAATACGAAACACTCCGAATTGCCTATACTGTAAGATCACATCTCATGCAAAATTAGCAAAAACAAATAACACCTAAAACACCAAAACCCAGTGACTGGAACACACCAAAAAATTTAACCCAAAATTCCACAAAGTGGCCAAGGTGGCCGGATTTTCTATGCATGTGGTCGGCCTTAATCCGGAGAGGGGGGCTAAATTTTCTTGTGTGTTCATGTTGCATCTCATACAACATTCTGCAATTGTTTAAAAAAAAATTAGAGGCCCTTTTAAATTCGACAGAAACTGGGTTGCAACGTTTCAAGTTTCGGAGTCATTTCGGTTTCGTAATCTAACAAATATCGTCTAATTTTCTAGCATGGCTCTGATACCACTACAGGGTTGTCTAGCACGGCAACAAGGTTTCGGGAGGCATCGTCCATACCAATTTCAAAAATTTGCCGTTCTAGCTAACCCTAACCCTAGAATCGTTACTAGAAATTCCGACGAATAAACATGTAAACTACTTTACATACAAGTGAATGCGGAATACAACCTTTGTAGATCGATCCTTCACTTCTCAAGCTCCATGTTGTAGTCCCTTCACTGCGAATGGTGAACTCCCGGACTCTAGAGAGGGTTCACTTGAAGAAAAGAACAACCTTGCTCAATGTCTTCAATACCGAAGAAGATCTACGTCGAGAAGACTCAAGCTCATGCCATCTCTTCACTAATGGTGAGAATAGTGAAGCAAACACCCTGAACTAAATGGCTAATAGTAGAGGATGATGAAGTAGGAATTTTGCTCACTTTAGATTTTATTTTCTCACTCAATTTCATCACTTCATGAAAATCAAGAGAGCTTTAAAAAGCAAGAAGAAGATGAAAATGAAAATGATGAAGAGAAATAATTACCTAAGGTTAGAAATGCAATCATGGTTGGTATATGCCCTGCCAAACCCTTGTAGAGAAGAAACCAAGGCTAAAGGTTAAGGCTTGGGTTAATAAATATCTTAAGCTAGACAAACAAGTGGACTAAGTCAATGTTCTGCTAGCTTCTCCAAGCTCATCCATGACTAATTCCAAATGTTTGAATTACTTAAAACTAATAAAACCCTAGCATTAACCTAGCATAGTGTGAGTCTCATAGATACATGTTGCATGTGTAACCTAGCATGACACAACAATATATATCACACATATATTTTGTGCAAAAGAAAACAATACATTTAACATATATCACATATATATCAATGTATCATAAGTAAGAAAAAATAATGCTTAAGTGAGCTAATATTAGTTAATGTAATGTAATATATCAAATATATAATTATACATTAAATTATTAAATCAACATTTGATTTAATAATCCGGCTATATCACATATAACCGACTAATATCAAATGTATCCTTTTATTGAATTAACACTTGATCCGATAACCCGGTTATATCACATATAATCAATCGATACATATATCGCGAGAATAGAATGCGGTATCACATACGCGCATTAATCTCGGTCCCGCACATATCACATATGTGCTCCTACTCCATTTCGCATGAACCAGGAAATCTCTGTGTAGGACTCTAAAGACTCGTCAATACGCTGGCAGTAGGTGATGATCATATCAAATACCCACAAGCCGCAAGCGGTCTGCTAAATGTAATGGCCACCCGGGTATTGAGCAATCAGAAGATCAACAAGCAAGCCTGCTCATACTTCTGCGAATCCAATCAGTAACACTATCGTATAGTCTGGTCTTTTCGTCTAATATATCGCATATCACAGCCTGGGGGTGGTATAACGTCAGACCCCAATAGCCTGATAAGTCATGCCGATGCAAGGTCCATAACGGTTCGAGAAATTACTGATAACACTTACCAGTAAATCTCAGCAACCCTGGCCAGGAATTTCCTATTATGGCCAATCGAGTATAGCACAACATCAACTCCCAATACCGGGAGAGACGAAACCCCTCCTATCGCTCATTACCTACATGTGACTCGGGACTGTACCCAAAAACCATATTTTTGCACGATCTCTTGACCATGGTACGGTGGAAATCAAAGCACAGTGAGAATCACACAAGACTCTATGACGATCTCGGGTCTACAGACTAACCTGTACCAGTGTCACCAGATAACTGCTATCCGACGATAGGTATAATACCATCTAGGAGTTCTCGGCGGGTCCGTTCAGTGTACCCAGTCTCCACTGAGCACCCGTATACCTTCTCTGATGTCAAACACCAATGGATATGGGATCATCCATCGCCCATCATATGGGTCGAGAAGCGTATACGCTAGTCTACTCTGGAATATCGATGCCCTGTCTCGATACTCCCATGACTAAGAACAGTTATAGGGTGTACTTTTGGACTACCCTTGGCCCCATTAGTATGATCTTCATCATAGTCCTGGTAGTCCAGTACACATCCTAAGGGCTTTATCAACATGTGAGAGCAAGACAGCATCACTTATACAAGTCAACATGTTAAGATAAAGTGCAACCAGATAGCATACTATAATGTCGAGCAAGAAAGTCCTCCCTATATATGTTCAAGCATCCACCACAATATATATCACATGTACAGTAATGGCCTCTGGGGCATACATATAACTAACACGCTTCATCTGCGTAACGCCCGGCCTATGAACTGGGATCGCTCCACGAGGGAAAATGGTAGTTCGTGATGGAATTGCATGGGATTTCTTGTCCACCGATCGTTGGCCCTTGGCCTTCTCCACCAATCTTTCCTGTACTTGAGCAGCATTCAATACCTGAGCGAAGGTCTGTAGGTCGAGAGACGCGATAAGCCGTTGTAGTTCAATATCGAGCCCCTGCTGCAACTATCTGGCCCTGGCGGCTTCGGTGACTACTATGTACGATGTGAAGCGACTCAGACTGTTAAACTCTGCGGCGTAGACATCCACCGAGCGTCCATTTTGCTTCAATATGATGAATTTATCCTCCATTTTGGCCTTGGTAGTGGCCGGAAAATAGTGATCTAGAAAGCACGCGGAGAATGTGTCCCATCCGATAGGTTTCTCTAGCCGGAATTCCTCTATGGACCACCACTTGCGAGCCTCGTCTTCCAGCTGAATCATCACTACGCTCACTCTGTCATTGTCAAGGACCCGAGCGGCAGTCAAAAGGTTCTCCATGTTGATGAGCCATTGCTTGGCCTCGAGTGGATTTGCTGATCTCGTGAAAACCGCTGGATGAAGCCTCCTAAAGTCAAAAATGGTACCAACCCTAGCCTGTGTAGTCGGTACGAGGGTGCCCTCAGGGGCGGCGAGAACAGCCGTAGATCTCTCCAGAGCGGTAATTGCGGTCTCCTGTACCGCCTTCAATCCTTCAGCCAGGAGATCGGTCTTTCTCTTTTGAGCCTGGGCTAGGGTCGTCAATGTGCTGAGGATCTTCTCGGTATGATCGTGGGAACCGACACCTGAGGAGTTGCATGAGGAGTCCATATCTCTGCAAGATGATCAAGAAAAGAAATCAGATTCAACTGAGGATTACAAGATGATTCAACGAGGATTAGAAAATTGAAAATGAAATGCAATAAAGCATAAATCAAGGGTGTAACTCAATCGACGGAACTATGATTTCATCCAAACCTGGCTCTGATACCAACAAAACCATGTCACGTCCCGCTTCTCAAAATATAGAATGCGAGGGGTGACTGGCCAGCCATGCTCCTACGGTCAAGGAATAATCCCGCCGTAGTCACACTTCGGCTTTTAGCATTACATGGTAGTTAGTAAACAATACTAAATTAAAGGAAATCACAATTCATAACTTTATTGCATTAAAATAAAAGAGTTCAAGATACGTTTATTTGCATGGAAGAAATAACTAACCAACGAAATAACAATGTTCTTATAGCAAGAAAGAGATGGACCTGATGGCGCGGTCTAAACCTCCGCGATCTCGAATGGCAGGTCCCGCTCCTTAACTGGGTCTACTTTGTCCTCTGAGCATGCACACTCAGGTCGTCACGGCGACACATATAGCAATAAATATATATAGAGCGTACAATGTTATTAAACATGAAAGGTGCGACAGAATATAGAAACATGAGAATAATGAATATCATTTGAATCTGAACAACGCAATATATGTATCATGTCAGCAAAGCAAGCAATGTGTATGTTACTACTTATCAGTCACTAAGTCAATGAAATCAATTGGTGGAAAGGATGCTCATGTTTAACAAGGGTCTCGTGCATGCCCGAGACTGCGGTCCACTGTTGCCCGGGACATAACCCTGCAGCCGTGCCGCTAGACTTACGACCTAATGTGTGTGTGTATATATATCACTAATATCGAATGATCATCCTCTAAGTCGCTGTATCTCTAAATACGAGTTCAATTCCACCTTGATTTCCCAATTCCCCAGGTCTCAATAACTATAAGTATAGGGTTAGTTGTATACTATCACGCGCCAAATCACGCTCTTACTCATTTTCACTGCATTGTTCACTTTCACTAGTCAATCACTTATCACTGGTATGCTTGATACAACTAATCCAATACCACTCATGTTCGATGATGCAAGTCGGTCGCTAGGTCTCAATGTAAAGGATCACTTTGCACTGGGTATAAAGCAACACGGAATAAGGTAGAAATGCACTAAACAGATGTTCACTAAATTATGACAGTCAACGCCATATGACTTGCAAAATTCACCATAAATCACACGTATAGAATCAACCAAAACAATATAAAAGGCATACGAAATATACATGATTATCTAAGCGGTAAAATTAGTTTCATGTCAATAGAAATTCTGGTTAAGGATTCATCATCATTTTAAATCAGCGATCAGTTGCCGGAATTCCAGTTTCAGAACTGGGAGTTCAACTTCACGTGCGGTTTACTAGGGATTGTATTTAGATTCAGATGTTGACCCAGTTGAATAAAACCTAGTTCTATCTGTTAGGTTTCCGAAGAATCAAGCAGATTAAAGATAATCTTTCTATAATAGGAGATATGTTATGTTCAGTGTGAAGGTGTAAAAAAATGTCACTACAGAAACTGCAGAACACGTCGACAATCTAAAATATAATCAAAATACCAAACGACAGAGAAAATGAACAAGACAAGAACCATATGTTAGGTAACTAAATAATCTACGCGAAAATATAGGACTCTGCATATTTTCAGTTTTTATTAGGGATGTGCAGGTGCTTAAGTTCAGGTATCTTCATGGAATGCTGCTCCAGACTGCAGTCCAGAGCCGCATTCCCAGTCCGTTCTCGTTTCTATGATCTATCAGTATTAAAGAATAAACCATATAGAGTTCTAGATTATCGAGTCAGCTCCGATATGAACTATAGAATATTACATTCCGACATGTATCTAATTTAATATCAATTTAACACTATGCCATGTACAGTAAAACCCAGATTTGAGGTCGCCTCTTTGGGGCGATGATTCATGACGATATTCTCAACATTTTAAACTTAAACCACTACACAAAAGTTATCAACAGTAACGGAATTCAATGTTCCCAAAACATAGGCATGTTAAATAGGATTTTCATTCGGTTAACCTATCGAACATCTAGGTAAACGTTCGGTTAACGATCGTAATTCCCGTTTCATTTATCCAAACTAAGTTAGATAAAGACCATATGACAAATACATGATGCCAAACACAGTAATAATCCCTAGTCGGGCTCCAATCAATAAGACGGTGCTATAGTTCGCTACACAATTTCAATAAAATCGACTATCTAATTATATATATATATATATATATATATATATATATATATCTAGTTGTTGTAACTATCACGGCTAAAGTTTGTAGTAGCATGGTAAACAAGTGAACGTTTCACTTGCTTTCAGTCGTTGATATAGAAGCGACACCACGTGCAGGATCCGTCTCGACACATAAGACGGTGCGATGCTGGACACGGTGCGTGGCGTATGCGCGATGCGCGGTGACCCGGTACTGGACGCGGTGGTGACGCGAGCGTGATACGGTAGTGGGCGTGGTGGCGATGTGGGCGTGACACGGTACTGGGCACGGTCTTGGCTCCGTGCATGGAGCGGGTGTGGCACGACACGACACGGTACTGGACGCGATGCTGGTGTGGGAGTACGCACAGTGTGTGCACTGGAATGGGGCACGGGGTGGCACGGAGGCGAGTATGAGCCACGACGCGTCTGGGCACATGGTGGTGCAGTCGTAGCATGATGGCGGTGCGGAGGTGGGTTCAATGTGAGCATGGTGGTTCTAGGAGTGGGCACAATGGCAGCACGGACACGAGCACGGCACGTTCTCGGCTGCGACGACGGTAACTTAGTTTGGCCACGGACGCTGGACTTAGCCGTGACTGGAGCAGCGGTGGTGCTCAGGCGACGGGAGTCGGCTGTGGGTTGCAGAGGAGATCGAGGCGTGCATGGAGTGATGGGTGTTGGAGAGAGGGGTTGGTGCAGAGAAAGGGGGGCGATGCGCAGAGACGAGGCGACGTTGAGAGGGGTGGCCGGCGATGGAGTTGCTGCGGTGGTGCTGGGGTTACGTGAGATGGAGGGAGTGGTGGTGGATTTGGTTTTGAAGAGGGGAGGAAGTGGAGGAGGCCTTGATAAGGGTGGTGGTGGTGTCGGGAGCTAGGCCTCGACGAAGGAGAGTTCGTTGGTGTTGGGTAGCGCTGGTGGTGGTGTTGCGCAGTAGTGAGAGAGAAGGGGAGAGCAAGTAAGTTGATAAAAGATGAGAGCAAGAGAGACGTTGAGAAGATGAGAGAAGGCTGGCGCGAGGATCTCGGGGTCGTTAGTGACGAAGGCTACGTCACGGTGGAGCGGTTCTCACGGAGGTGTGCGCGAGAGAAGGGCGGCGACCATTGGGTTGAGGAAGAGGGAACGAGAGGGAGAGGGAGTGAGGATTTGGAGGAGAGGATCTCGGGGTCGTTTGCGAGCGGAGAGCGGCGTCGACGAGGGCCGGGTCGGCGTCAAGAGCGAGAAGGGGGGAGTGTCATTGGGGTGTGGCGTGAAAAAGAAGATAAGGAGAAGAAGTGGGGGTAACAGGTCAGGTTTGGGCCGGGGTTAGGGATTGTGTTTGGGTTTAGACCGGGGTTAGGGATTGGGTTTGGGTTTAGATTAGGAAAAATAATAAATAAAATAATAAAAAATATAAAAATATTCAAAATAATAGGAAAATTTTGGGGAAAATACGGGAAAAATATATACAAGGAACTGGGGATTTACAACGCCAAACAGAGCTCCTGAACGCAGAAGCATTCCGGTGAACAAGCGAGGCATTATGCCCATGAAGAAGCCCGTTGTATCCGATTAGAAAAGAAGTGTGTTTTGTGACTACTGCCAACGACCGGGTCATTTCCGGAGGGAGTGCCGGATGTGGCTTGGGTAGTATCTGATTTGCGGAGCTGCTGATCATCGAATGCATACTTGTCCATTGAGAGTTCAGTTGAAGGGTGGTGCTCCGAGAGCACAGCAGAAGTAGATTACTCAGGGACCTAATCAAGCACGGGCCTTCACTTTGACGGCCGAGGAGGCCAAAGTTTCAGACGAACTTGTTTCAAGTATCCTGCTCGTTTATAATTTTCCCGCATTGGCGTTATTCGATTCAGGTGCATCCCATTGCTTTATGTTGTCCAAGTTTATTAGTGCACACTCTATTTTACACACAGCCATGTCTAGTTGCTGGAACATACACACTGGAAATGGAAAATTATATCTAGTAGTGAGTGCAAGTGTTGCTCGATTGTTGTTTGCGGACGAAAGTTATTCGCGGATTTCTTGGTGATTGATACTGGCAGCTATGATGTTGTCTTGAAAATGGATTTTCTTGGTATTTTCCACGCTCACATTGATTGCAGGGCAAAAAAAGTGATTCCAGATTCCCGGACATCCGGAGTTCGTATTTTTGGGAGGTAGCAGATCTGTCGGGCCAGTCAAATTTAGAGCTAGGCCGACTAATGCCGTTCTTGCGTCGATAGAAGTAACCAAGGAGGAAGTGCCAACAGTAATTCGGGAATTTATGGATGTGTTCGAGGACATTTCGGGTTTACCGCCAAAATGAGATGTGGAGTTCGCGATTAATCTTATTCCTGGAGCATCACCGATTTCAAAGGCTTTTTATCCAATGGCACTGGTAGAACTGGAAGAGGTAAAGAAACAGGTTGCCGAATTGCTAGAGAAGGATTGGATTTGCAGCAGCAAGTCACCCTGGGGAGCTCCAGTTCTTCTAGTCAAGAAGAAGGATGGCACGCGGAGGATGTGCATTGATTATCGAGAATTAAATCAGGTGACTATTAAGAACAAGTACCCAATCCCTCTCATCGGCGAATTATTCGAACAACTCAGTGGCGTGAGGGTATTCTCGAAGTTGGATTTGCGATTCGGATGTCATCAAGTTCGGGTGAAATCAGAAGATATTTGCAAGACAGCGTTCCGAACTCGATATGGGCATTACAAGTACTTAGCGATGCCATTTGGAGTTACTAACACACCGGCAATATTTATGGACTTGATGAACCGAATCTTTTCACCGTACCTAGACTAGTTCGTAGTAGTATTTATTGATGATATTCTGGTTTATTCGAGGAGCAAAGAAGAGCATGCAGAACACTTGAGGATCGCACTACAAACGTTGAGACAGGAAATGTTATATGCTAAGATGAGCAAGTGTGGGTTTTGGCTCGAAGAAGTGAAGTTCTTGGGTTATGTTGTATCCGTAGATGGAATTGCTGTTGACCCTGAAAAGATTGCAGCTATTCGTGATTGGCCAATTCCAAAAAATATAGGGAAGATCAGAAGTTTTCTTGGGCTTGCTGGATATTATAGAAGGTTTGTGGAAAACTTCGCTCGAATAGCAGAACCATTGAACAAGCTAACACAAAAAGATGTACCGTTCATATGGACGGAGAAATGCGCGTCAGCTTTTGAAGCGTTGAAGCGAAGATTGACCACGCTCCTATCTTGACAGTACCAGACGGTTCCGAAGGGTTGGTTATTTACAGCGGCACATCTAGGAAAGGCTTGGGATGTGTTCTAATACAGCATGGGAAAATCATAGCTTATGCATCGAGACAATTGAAGACTCATGAGAAGAACTACCCAACTCATGATCTGGAGTTAGCAACAGTGATTTTCGCTTTGAAGATTTGGAGACACTACTTATTGGGTGAAATGGTAGAAGTATTTACCGATCACAAGAGTCTAAAGTATATGTTCACGCAGAAAGAGCTCAACATGAGCCAGCGTAGATGGTTAGAGCTGATGGCTGACTACGATCTTGATCTCAAATACCATCCGGGGAAGGTTAATATAGCGCCGGATGCTCTGAGTCGGTTGCCAGCGATACGGATGTTGACTGCACAGAAGGAGATTATAGCTGATCTTCAGAGATTCGAGTTGGAGATTGTACTGCCGCATTCTTTGGGACAGTTGATGCAATTGCAAGTACAGTCGTTCTTGATCGATAACATTAAAGCAGCGCAGTCGCACGATCCAAGATTGCAGAAGTTTCTAGAACAAGTTGAAGCGGGACTTCGAACGGATCTGTTAATTCATGAAGATGGTTCGTTACGATATGGGAACCATTTATGTATACCTAAAGGAGATGTTCATGAAGAAGTCATGAAGGAGGCTCATAGTTCCGCGTATTCAGTACATCCAGGAGGCACAAAAATGTACAGAGATCTACGACAACATTTCTAGTGGGAAGGCATGAAAAGGGAGATTGCTCGCTATGTATCAAAGTGCTTGGTGTGTTAGCAAGTCAAGGCTAAACATCAAAGGGTAGCTGGTTTGTTACAACCACTTCCGATTCCTCAATGGAAGTGGGAACATATAATCATGGATTTCGTGACTGCTTTACCATGGAGTCCAAAGAGCAATAATGCAGTTTGGATGATTGTTGATTGATTGACTAAGACAACTCATTTTATACCGTTTCGAGTTGGTCAGTCGATGGAAGCTTTAACAGAGCGCTATATACAGGAGATTGTGAGATTGCATGGAGTACCTGTGAGTATCGTTTCCGATCATGATACCCGATTTTTATCACACTTTTGGAGGAGCCTACAGGAAAGTTTGGGGACTCGCTTGAAGTTTAGCACCATTTATCATTCTCAGACAGATGACCAGTCTAAAAGAATGATCCAAATTCTTGAAAATATGTTGAGAGCATGCATGTTAGACTTCAAGGGTTCATAGGAGGATCATTTGCACTTGGTGGAGTTTTCTTATAATAACAGTTTTCAGGCGACTATACAGATGGCTCCATTAGAAGTATTATACGGTCGTAAGTGTCGCTCGCCTATCTGTTGGGATGATGTAGGATAAAGAAGATTTTTGGGACCGAATCTTATTGTGCAAACTGTGGAGAAAGTTAACGTGATTCGAAATCATATGAAGGCGGTACAAGATCGACAGAAAAGTTGGGTTGATATAGGACGAAGACCTCTGGAGTTCGCAGTTGGTGATCTTGTATTCCTGAAGATATCACCAACCAGAGGAGTGATTCAGTTTGGTAGTCGAGGCAAGCTTAGTCTTCGATTTGTGGGGCCTTTCGGTATTATCGAGCGTGTTGGAAAGGTAGCGCATCGATTGGCATTACCACCATCCTTGGTGGGTGTTCATGACGTGTTGCATGTATCTCAACTCTGCAAGCATGTTCGAGATGAGACGCACGTCCTAGATCACTCGGAGCTAACAGTGAGGGAAGATTTGACATATGAAGAAAGACCAATGGCGATTGTGGATCGACGAGAAAAGGTCCTCAAGAACAAAGTTATCCCTCTAGTACTTGTTTCATGGGGGAATCGTTCGCACGGAGAATCTACTTGGGAATGTGATTTTTATTGTATTTCTCGGATGTATAAAGAACTCACAATCAAAGAATTATATTTGACCGCAATCAATTACGGTGTCAGTTGTAGATCGTAAGCGAGTGCGGATCGTCCACAGGGATTGTGCGATTCATTTCAATGTTCGATTTGTTTGAATTGAATAGTTAATTGCGAAGAAAAGAAAGCATGATTCAAGATTTATCAATTGTTTCAAGTGTCACTATTCTATTCAAGAATCAAGAAAAAGTTAAACAATCAAGAATCGGGTTTCGATGATATTTCCAACCAAAATGTCAAGAATCTAAATGAGGCTCGTAGGAATCGATCGGATCTATAGACGTGATGTAATCTCAAGATTTCGTGTTCTTGTCCTTCGAAGGATTGATACTAGATCGATGATGATCGACGAGAGTTAGGGCTTTCTTGATGAAACTAGGGTTTCATCGTTTAACCCTTGTTCTTTCGTCGATATCATTCGCATTCTAGCCTCTAACAATTTCAAGAAACGATGTAACTCCCCAATCTCGAGCGATATCAATCAAGAAAGCATCGCAACGAATTGGGTCGTCGATTCTTGAACTTGCTAGGGTTTACAAAACTCGTAGGATTCAAGAATCGATTTAAGATATATTACATCATCATTCTATTGATCGTCTCGACTCCTCGACGAGCGGAGTATTACTCAAACATCATCACACAGAAAACATTCAAGAATTGAAAAGATATCATGATGCAAGAATTTAAAGAAAACAAGATAAAAGAATATCACATTTTATTTATATCAACAATTTGATTACAGTCGCTCAAGAACTACAAGAGGAAGAACTAAATTGTCGATTTGGCATCGCTCGGCTTCGTGAGTCGCGGATCAGCTTGGACCACTTGCTCTGTTGAAGATCGGCTCGGCTCATAAAAGGTTGCAAGGCTTCATGCTTGATGGGTACTCGGGATCTTGGCTTTTGATTGGAATTAGGGTTAGGGTTTCACACAAGCCCTCTCACTAGACTTGTGGAAGAAGAAGATGAAGAAAGAGAGTGAATGACTCTAAAAATTTCAATGAATGAATGAATTCTTTCTTATAAGTGAGCCTAGGGTCCTATTTATAGATTTCCCAAACCCTAGGTCTAGGTTTGAATTCACAATTCCCTCTAAAAGTTTGTTGAGGCTTCTAGAAGTAGTTTGTTAGGCTTAGCTTAGGGTTTAAGCTAGGGTTTAGGGAGAAGTTTCTAGAATACAAGGCTAGTTTAGTGTTGGTCCCAAAGCTTGCTGATCTGGCAGAAGTCTCTGGAGTCTTCTGGAAATTGAAGTACATGAGCTAAATGTGGGCCCTGAATGAAGCATTGTGCAGCAAAAATTGGTGGATGAAGTGACAAGACGGCCGCGGAACCGCGGCGTAAGCAGGCTCAGGCCGCGGTTCCGCGGCCATGTTGGCTCCTTGGGCTTTGGTCTTTTTGCAGTGGTCTTGGGCTAATATTTGGAGCTTTATCTGATATGTTGATTTGTATTTGTCCCTTTGTATTGATACCAGAATTGAAATTATTGAGTTGGCGTAATGTTTGATCGGTACCATGTAAATTTTTGGCCTTTCTTCTGGATTTTCCTGCACAGATCTTAAAATAAGTGTTGCGCAATATAGGAATGATGTGATGCCATGAAATGCGGTCAATTTCCCTAAAAATACCGGGTTTAGAGTCTAACACATGCAATCTGATATTTTGCGATAGTTTTTCTAATATGTGAAATATGAATACCGTACACTTCTAAATGAGTGCAAATGATGAGGAAATTGCCGGCTGAAATATGCAATATTTTCGACTAATCAAATTCCCCCAAACTTAATTTCGATCGTCTCGAGCGAACTGTTTTATTAAAAAGAGAAGGAGAAAATAAAGAAAGAGAAAAACTAATTAGCACACTTTCGTAGGCAACACGATTGCACTGAGCACGTGCAACAAGCCTTTAAATCTCTAGGTGTCCCTAGTAGGAGGAGTGTTGTCTCCTGAGGGTTTTCAGCGGATTGCACCCAAAAAATCCAATAATAAAAGAAAGATCATGAATATTACATTTAAAGAAAAGAATTGTAAAAGAAAAGCCTTGAAAATTAGGGTTTCCAACTAAGCTAGCTTTTCGGTTGTCATGAGCCCTATCTTAATGGTCATGAAAAAATGTTAGAAATCATGTCCTCCCTCAATAAAACATCGTCTTATTTTTCATTCCTATCTTTCTTCCAAAACATCGATCATATCAGCCTGCGTGTGTGTAAAGGACATCCCTACACCCGGAGAATTCAATTCAAGCTATCATACTCTTGCCCATCAGCCTCAGTACTTTTTAATTAATGAATATTTAGATGAGATTGCTCACACACTTTCATGCGACCGTTAATACTTCTTGAGGTACTAACCGACCAATTACTCACGTGCTTGCTTATTTGGTGTATTTTCCTCGTCTTGCACCACTTCAGGCATAGCAGTGCTCCTAGACCAGTTGGCCTTAGGGCACTAGGTGAAGAAGCACCCTCGCTATACATTTTTTTTATTGCCCTTGGTGATAACAAAACCAGTGTCCATTTTTCTCACCACTTTTTATTCACTTTTTTTTAATTTCCTTCATACATCGGCTTTAAGACAAGAGCATTTCAAGGTATCCTCTACTATCCCAGGCTTTAAGACGTGTGTAAGTGCGAATAGTAGGGTAGCAACGTTCAAAATGTTTGGCTTCCAGAATAGAAACTATTTTTCAGACTTATTTTTATCCTCAGATTAGTGACGTCCTTCATCTTACTAACCCTTGGGACAACAGCTCATAACTACTTATTACTAGTTTGTATAAGAAAACTTCTAATTTTCTTAGTTTTCTTAAATTTTTCTAATCTCATGGATGTAATTGTTCACTATCTAAACTTTCATTATCTTATTTATGTACAAAAAAGTGTAAATATTAAAATTATTTTTATACTTGAAATTTTTTAAATTTTTATCGGTTTTGAAATTTTTTCAATTTTTAAAAGAAATGTTTTGTGCTTATGCAGATGATATGCAAATGATGCAAAAATAAGCACAAACCTCCCCCAAACTTGTTTTCAACAGTGTCCTCACTGTTGTCAACCGCTATACCTATAAAAACTGTAAGCCTGGGGGGAATTATTAGTGGGGGCAAAATATATAAGTAAAGAACTTCCCCCAAACTTACTCATTTTACTCACCTTCATTCAAAAGATGACGCAGTGATATACTGGACATGAAGGTGAGACGGAGGAATTTTAATCTAAATAAACTGGCTCTTGTAAGAACAAGAGCTCCTCCGTGGGGTCAGTGGAAAAATACGGCTTTAGTCTATGTCCATTTACTTTGAAAAAGGTGCCGTTTTTAACATTTTCTACTTCTACTGCCCCGTGCGGGTATACAGACCGCACAACAAAAGGTCCCTTCCATCGAGATCGGAGCTTACCCGCGTGAAGGTGTAATCGTGAATCATAAAAAAGGACTTGTTGACCAGGTGAAAATGTTTTCCTTAAAATGTTTTTATGGTGAAAAACCTTAGTCCTATTCTTTGTGATTACAGCGTTATCATAAGCTTCATCGCGGAGTTCGCTTAGCTCATTAAGTTGCAGCTTCCGAAAGTTGCAAGCAAGGTTTAGATCAAAATTTATTTCTTTAATAGCCCACAATGCTTTATGTTCTATCTCGACGGGTAAATGACATGCTTTCCCAAACACTATCCTATATGGAGACATTCCTAGGTCGGTTTTAAATGCAGTTCTGAATGCCCATAGAGCATCCGTCAATTTGGTCGACCAGTCTTTTCTATTTTTAGCAACAGTTTTCTCCAGGATAAGTTTGATTTGTCTGTTTGAGATTTTAGCCTGCCCGCTTGTTTGGGGATGATAGGGTGTAGAAAGTCGGTGGTTGATTGAGTATTTTCGCATCAGAGTCTCGAAAGACCTGTTGCAGAAATGTGTCCCATTATCGCTAATAATAGCGCGTGGGTGTCCAAATCGCGAGAAGATATTCTCTTTCAAGAACTTAATGACAACTTTCTTGTCATTAGTGCGACATGGAATGGCTTCTACCCACTTTGAGACATAATCAACCGCCAGCAGTATGTACAAATTCCCAAAGGAGTTGGGAAAAGGACCCATAAAATCAATGCCCCAAACATCAAATATTTCAACAACCAAGATGGGTTGCTGAGGCATTTCATTCCTCTGGGATATTCTACCCGTGTACTGACATTGTGTACAGGTTTTGCAATACTCAAATGCGTCCTTGAATAAGGTCGGCCAATAAAATCTACATTGCAAAACCTTTTCCGCTGTCTTTCTAGGACTAAAGTGACCCCCACAGGCCTGATCATGACAAAATGAAAGAACACTCTTGAACTCTTCTTTTGGGACACATCGGCGAATGATCTGATCAGGACAATATTTAAACAAATAGGGCTCGTCCCAGTAAAAGTGTTTTACTTGGGAAAGAAAACGATATTTGTCCTATTTTGACCAATCGCTCGGTATAAGTCCGGTGGCATGATAGTTCACAATATCCCTGAACCATGGTTCAGCGGATATGCTCAAGAGTTGTTCGTCAGGGAACGAATCATTGATCGGCAGGGTCACAAGGGAAGAAATGATGCGTGAAAGATGGTCAGCTACTACGTTTTCACATCCTTTCTTATCTTTGATAACAAGATCGAATTCTTGTAACAGAAGGATCCAACGTATTAGTCGACCTTTTGCATCTTTCTTCGCCAGAAGATGTTTTAAAGCGGAATGGTCAGTATACACAACTATAGGAGAGCCAATTAAGTAAGGCCTGAATTTTTCTAATGCAAATACAACCGCTAAAAGTTTTTTCTCGGTGGTTGTATAATTGATTTGCGCATCATTCAGGGTCTTACTTGCATAGTATATTACGTGTGGCATCTTTTCAATATGCTGTCCTAAGACTGCACCTACTGCAAAATCAGATGCGTCACACATCAGCTCAAAGGGATAGTCCCAGTTTGGTGATGATAACACGGGGGCTGAAGTGAGTGAGTGTTTAAGTGAGTCGAAAGCAGTCTCGCAGTCCGAGTCAAAATGGAAGGTCGTCTCCTTGGCCAGGAGAAGAGTTAAAGGTCTAGCAATTTTGCTAAAGTCCTTAATGAATCTCCTATAAAAACCCGCATGGCCAAGGAAAGATCGAATATTTTTGACGCTTTTGGGATGAGGGAGGTTTTGAATGACATCTATCTTAGCTCTGTCAACCTCAATGCCTTTCTGTGAAATAACATGTCCAAGTACTATTCCTTCTTGGACCATAAAATGGCATTTTTCCCAGTTCAAAGTCAAGTTCTTCTCTTTGCAACGAGTAAGAACAGCGTCAAGATTCGATAGGCAATCAGAAAAAGAGTCTCCAAAAATCGAGAAATCGTCCATAAAGATCTCCAGAAAATTCTCTACCATATCAGAGAATATCCCCATCATACACCGTTGAAAGGTAGCGGGAGCATTGCATAACCCAAAGGGCATGCGACTGTAAGCAAAGGTACCAAAAGGACAAGTAAAAGTGGTTTTATCTTGATCCTTTTTGGCGATGGGGACCTGATTATAGCCTGAGTATCCGTCCATAAAGCAATAATACTCTCGTCCCGCTAAGCGTTCCAGCATCTGATCAATGAATGGTAAAGGAAAGTGGTCTTTCCTCGTGGCAGCATTGAGTTTTCTATAATCAATACATACACGCCACCCAGTTTGGGTGCGTGTCTAAATCAACTCATTTGCCTCATTGGTTATAACAGTGATGCCGGATTTCTTAGGAACGACATGTATAGGACTCACCCACTGGCTATCGGAGATGGGGTATATAATACCATTATCTAAGCATTTGACGATTTCTTTTATGACAGCTTCCTTCATGACGGGATTCAACCGTCTCTGTGGTTCTCGGGTCGGTCTGGCATCATCCATCACATGTATATGATGTTCAACAATCAAGGGACTAATCCCTTTGATGTCCGCCATACTCCAACCAAACGCCTCTTTGTTAGATCTCAATACCGATAAAAGTGCATTCTCTTGCTCTGATGCAAGAGAAGCGGATATGATAACCGGTAAAGACTCATTCTCACCTAGATATGCATATTTAAGGTGAGAAGGTAAAATTTTGAGATCTAACTCAGGCGGAGAAATGATAGAAGGAGGGAACATTGAGTGATTTTTGGATTTACAAAGAAGCTCAGAGCCTGTGAAAGATACAGACTCGGGTGGAGAAAAGTCAGAAGTGCAGGACTCAAGTGTAGGTAAAGTGTCCTCACTAAGATCATGTGTAAGATCAAGCAGAGATGTGGTAATGTCATCGAGATCAGTAAAGCAAAGATCCTCAGCTCCACAGCAATCGGGAGCGATCTCATGGACAGAGCACACATCTAAAATATGAGCAGAGGGTTCTGATGGCTGACTTCCAACTTTGTAGATGTTTAGTTCAATGGTCATATTTCCAAATGATAAGTTCATTGAACCATTTCTACAGTTTATAACAGCGTTGGAAGTGGTAAGGAAAGGACGACCCAGAATCACCGGAATTTGGCCCCGGGGGTTTGCTACAGGATGTGTGTCGAGTACAATGAAGTCTACAGGGAAAACAAATTCCCCGACCTTTATCAACACATCCTCTAATTCACCCCTTGGTTTGGTGATTGAACGGTCTGCCATTTGGAGAGTGCAGTGAGCAGGTTTCAGCTCTCCAATCCCTAATTGCTCATAGACAGAATAAGGGAGCAGGTTAACACTTGCGCCAAGGTCTAAAAGAGCACGATTTATGTTTTTACCCCCAATCGAAATCGATATTGTAGGACATCCTGGGTCCTTTCGTTTCTTTGGTAGCTGGGGTATAAAAGCAGTGCTAATATTATTAGACATGAAGACCTTCTTCGGCACTTGAGTCTTCCTCTTCCTAGTGCACAAGTCCTTAAGAATTTTCGCATAAGCGGGGACTTGTTGAATCGCATCTAGGAGAGGGATATTGATGTTAACCTGTTTGAACATTTTCAAAATTTTCTCCATATGAGGACTCGTTCTATTAGCCCTTAACCGGTTCGGGTAAGGAGCTTTCGCAATAAGCGCAGGGTCCATCATAGGAGAAGGAAGAGGGGGTAGACGCGGTCCCAAAAGAGGTGTGGGGACCGTCTGTGGAGAACTATAAGGGTTGGGAGAAGGTGTCGAGCCTAATGGGAAATGGAGAATAGGCTCGCGAGAAGATGGTGTGGTAGAAGAAGAAGGATCAGAAGGAGAAGTGTGTGTGTGTGGAAAGGTCTCAGCCGGGGTGTTGATATGATTTTCAGTATCATCAATACCTTCCCCGACATGATTGTTCAGCACTTTTCCCGATCTCAACGTTGTGATGGCATTTACATTGTAATGCCCAGGATTCTGTAGGGGTTGAGAGGGAAGTTTCCCTTTTTCTCTCGCACTCATTTCGGCTTTAAGTCGTGCGATTTCAGCTTCCATCGTTCTGATACTCTCAGCTTGGGACGCTGAGTTTTTCTTTATCTCACCGACAGAAGATCTAACCTCAGCCGAAACCTCTATGAAATTTGACAAAAGTGATTTCATGGTTTGAGTGAATTGAGAGAACTCGTCAGAACAGGTCATCGGATTAGACTGTGTAGGAGTGTTGACCTGATTTTGGAAGTTTTGTGACTGATAGGGGTGCTGAGTGAGTTGAAGGGGTTGCTGTTGTGGTGGAGGAAGAGCCCTTTGAAAATTATTCGTGTTTGGAACCGTGTTTTGAGATTGGTTTTGGTTCCAAGCGAAATTCGGGTGATTCCTCCAACCCTGATTGTACGTGGAAGAATATGGATCGTTTCGAGGTCTTTGAAATGCGGCATTAGAATGCTCGTGATCTTGAAACGCAGAGTTTAATAGACATTCTTCCGTTAAATGAGACGGATCAGAACAGCACCCACAAACAGTTTTGGGGAGCGACACTGGGTTTAGGGAGGCTGCTGCAAATTTGTGTTCCATAGCATCGAGCTTCTTTTGCATTGCTGCCATTTCAGCTCGAACACCTATGGACACATCTATTTGGTGTACGCCATCCCTATTCAATGGTTGGGTTCCACTCTCCCACTGTAGTGATTTTTCAGCGAACTCTTCTAAATACTTCCAAGCTTCCCCATCATCTTTGGTCATAAAAGTACCTTGACACATGTTTTCAAGGCTCTGTTTAGTGTTTGGGTTAATGCCCTCATAAATGATTCGGCAAAGCTTCCATCTCGGGATGCCGTGATAAGGACACTGAACCAATAAATTCTTGAAACGTTCAAAGCATTTTGAAAATGGTTCAGTAGGGAGCTGGGCAAATTGATTCAGTTCGCTACGGATTCGAGCTGTCTTTTGTATTGGGTAAAATTTCTTAAGGAATGCAGCGACGAATTCTTCCCAATTCGTAATAGAGTGTGCGGTAGTGTTATATAGCCACTTCTCGGCTATATCGCACAATGTAAATGGAAGAAGTCGTAGACGCATAGCATCCACTGAAAGTTGTGACGTACCCATCATTGCGCATACGTTTTCAAATTTGGTAATGAAAACGTAAGCGTCCTCAGTCTCGAGTCCGTGGAATTTGGGTAAAAGATTGATATACTGGGGCTTAATCTCAAAGTTATCCCCGTTGGCTGGTGGTGTGGATAAGCAGGTCGAAAGAGGACCTCGAATAGGGTAGCACCTCTCCTGGAGAGAGATGCGGGGTGGATTCTGCGCATCAACGGATGGTGGCAGATTAGGGTTAAAGAAGTTTGATGGATTCGGATCCATCGGTGTGGGTGTGGTACTGGGTAAAGAAAAGGTAAATGGAGAAATATCGACTTCGGAGTCGATAGGAGGTACGCGGACTAAACGGGCACTAGAATCCCGTGTCCAGCCTATCTTGCACTAAAAAGGGTTAGTACAAGTGGCAGCGTTGACTTATAATTAGGGGTAATGAATGAATGCGGTGCTTGAATTTGAAAAAGGGACGGATTTTTGAAAAAATGATGCGACAAAACAAATGCAGCACACCAACCCTAGAATCTAGTGGTCACCTAGGTCGGCTCTAGACCGCTCCTAACTGCCAAAAGACAAGTCGCAGGATAGAATCCTCCACTGCCTCTTTGTTCCCCTGTGGCCGGATAAGTGCCAGGTAAGTGGGAAGGTACTCCACTACGTAAGTAGTGGGCCTAATTAAAAACCACTAGCCTTAGACACACCCGCCTTAGGCACCATAAGAAAACGCGGATAAGCAATGAATTACCCACGGCCTTCTCTTGTCCTAATTGAGCACGACAGTCCTTAGAGTCTTCTCTAGATTTCTTTTAGTTAATGTGGGTCAATGCGGATGCAAGTTTTGTGATTTTCGGGGCCTAGGAAGGGTAATGAAATCCCCACCTAATTTGGATTTGGCCGTGCCCCTTAAATTCCGTATTTAGAATGCAAACAACCAAGAAACAAAATCACGCACAAATTTTAATTTTGCTTTTGCGGCGCTGCGATTATTTGCAAAGAATCCTGCAGAAAATTGTTAGTTGGAGCTAAAAGAGGAGAGACGAGAAGGTAAGAAATCACCTGAAGTAAAAATTGCACAGAGACCCCCCAATATTGTTGCGGTTCCGCCGCATATGGGCACTTAGGCCGCGCTTCCGCGGTCTGACAATGGGAACACTGCACCAAATCTCACCAGGGAGCTTCTGTAGACTCCCTCTGTTCTCTGGTATTTTCCAAAAAAATTTCTCAATTTCCAAACAGCTCCAGATTTCCTTGCAATGAATCACAACAAATCGTTTAGGGTTTGCACGAATTTTGATCTCAAAATAACAATAGAATAATTCTTTCAATTCAAACTATAATATGAAACGAATTAGCGCGCGATCCCCGGCAACGGCGCCATTTGATTTTCATTGTATTTCTCGGATGTATAAAGAACTCACAATCAAAGAATTATATTTGACCGCAATCAATTACGGTGTCAGTTGTAGATCGTAAGCGAGTGCGGATCGTCCACAGGGATTGTGCGATTCATTTCAATGTTCGATTTGTTTGAATTGAATAGTTAATTGCGAAGAAAAGAAAGCATGATTCAAGATTTATCAATTGTTTCAAGTGTCACTATTCTATTCAAGAATCAAGAAAAAGTTAAACAATCAAGAATCGGGTTTCGATGATATTTCCAACCAAAATGTCAAGAATCTAAATGAGGCTCGTAGGAATCGATCGGATCTATAGACGTGATGTAATCTCAAGATTTCGTGTTCTTGTCCTTCGAAGGATTGATACTAGATCGATGATGATCGACGAGAGTTAGGGCTTTCTTGATGAAACTAGGGTTTCATCGTTTAACCCTTGTTCTTTCGTCGATATCATTCGCATTCTAGCCTCTAACAATTTCAAGAAACGATCGTAACTCCCCAATCTCGAGCGATATCAATCAAGAAAGCATCGCAACGAATTGGGTCGTCGATTCTTGAACTTGCTAGGGTTTACAAAACTCGTAGGATTCAAGAATCGATTTAAGATATATTACATCATCATTCTATTGATCGTCTCGACTCCTTGACGAGTGGAGTATTACTCAAACATCATCACACAGAAAACATTCAAGAATTGAAAAGATATCATGATGCAAGAATTTAAAGAAAACAAGATAAAAGAATATCACATTTTATTTATATCAACAATTTGATTACAGTCGCTCAAGAACTACAAGAGGAAGAACTAAATTGTCGATTTGGCGTCGCTCGGCTTCGTGAGTCGCGGATCATCTTGGACCACTTGCTCTGTTGAAGATCGGCTCGGCTCATAAAAGGTTGCAAGGCTTCTTGCTTGATGGGTACTCGGGATCTTGGCTTTTGATTGGAATTAGGGTTAGGGTTTCACACAAGCCCTCTCACTAGACTTGTGGAAGAAGAAGATGAAGAAAGAGAGTGAATGGCTCTAAAAATTTCAATGAATGAATGAATTCTTTCTTACAAGTGAGCCTAGGGTCCTATTTATAGATTTCCCAAACCCTAGGTCTAGGTTTGAATTCACAATTCCCTCCAAAAGTTTGTTGAGGCTTCTAGAAGTAGTTTGTTAGGCTTAGCTTAGGGTTTAAGCTAGGGTTTAGGGAGAAGTTTCTAGAATACAAGGCTAGTTTAGTGTTGGTCCCAAAGCTTGCTGATCTGGCAGAAGTCTCTGGAGTCTTCTGGAAATTGAAGTACATGAGCTAAATGTGGGCCCTGAATGAAGCATTGTGCAGCAAAAATTGGTGGATGAAGTGGCAAGACGGCCGCGGAACCGCGGCGTAAGCAGGCTCCGGCCGCGGTTCCGCGGCCATGTTGGCTCCTTGGGCTTTGGTCTTTTTGCAGTGGTCTTGGGCTAATATTTGGAGCTTTATCTGATATGTTGATTTTTATTTGTCCCTTTGTATTGATACCAGAATTGAAATTATTGAGTTGGCGTAATGTTTGATCGGTACTATGTAAATTTTTGGCCTTTCTTCTGGATTTTCCTGCACAGATCTTAAAACAAGTGTTGCGCAATATAGGAATGATGTGATGCCATGAAATGCGGTCAATTTCCCTAAAAATACCGGTTTTAGAGTCTAACACATGAAATCTGATATTTTGCGATAGTTTTGCTAATATGTGAAATATGAATACTGTACACTTCTAAATGAGTGCAAATGATGAGGAAATTGCCGGCTGAAATATGCAATATTTTCGACTAATCAGAATGTGAAGACGAGATCCGACAGAAGTTTCCATACCTCTTTTCTTAGATCCGTGTTTTTTTGTCTTTTTTTGTTCCGGGAATTTCGAGGACGAAATTCTTTTGTAGTTGTGTATAATCTAACACACTAGCACTGTTATACTATATCTTATTTGGGGTATTTCAAATTTTGCGACAGATTTTTTATTATTATTGCTTTTGGGTGTGGATGTATATTTGGTAAATATGGTTAGTATCCGACCCGATCCACATGTTTGAAACCCATCATAGTTCAAGATTACGCCAAATATTTGCTAGTACAGAGAATCCATGCAAATCTAGATTCGATACACTTATATGATATATTTTTGTATCCGCATATCTTTTAATAATACAAATAAAAACCAAATAATATATTTTGATATCTAGAATGCCATAATATCGTACCCCATATCATGTGGTTGCATCCATACATCATGTTCATGCCCTAATTGTTAAAACAGACTCGTTTGGATCGCTACGTATATTTACATAGATCCATACTTGGGGGTATGCATTTTTATTGACAGGATATCGCATTATGATTTAAACTTTTACGTATATTCTCCATATTTAAAAACTATAATTTTAGAAAGGACCCGGGTAATATTCGGAGTAATTTGATATTAGCTGTATAAACCCAAAATATATATATTATAATATTTTTCTTTACAGCTAAATATATATTCACTAATAGTATATATATATATATATATATATTAACTAACCTTTTTCTCTCTTCTCTCTGTCGCTCTCTCGTCATATATATATATATTAACTAACCTTTTTCTCTCTTCTCTCTGTCGCTCTCTCGTCATTGTCTCTCTCTCTCCCCGCTGTCTTTCTCTCTCTCTCATTATATATATATATAACATAATATTTTAACCTCACCCCTCACCTTTCTCTCTCTTCCTCTTTCCTTTCTTTGATTCTTTCCGCCGCGAGAAAACCCAAACCCTACCCTCATTGTCTCCAAACCCACGCCGCCGCCGTTCACCTCGGGCTCGCCCTCTCAACCTTGCCGTCCCTACCTCGCCACCCTCACCACCTCACCTCCCTCCTCTCCTTCCCGAGCACTACCCCTTGCAGCACCCCGTCGCCAACCCAAGAACCTCATACCTCGCCAGAGATCTCACCGTCGCCACCTATCATCACCGCCATCCCCTCCTCCTTACCTCCCTCTCCACTCCCGACACCCCAAACCACCACCACCACCAACCTCACAATCCCCGACCCCCGATTACCAACCCAAGAAAACTAGCCACCTCGCCGACGCAGCACATCGTCGTCAGCCATCGTCACCGTCATCTCGCCTCTGTCCTCGCCACCCCAGAACCTAACACAACCGCCACCCACTTCTCTTCTTCATTTCTTTCTTTTCTTGATCGTTTCTTGATTCTCCGATTGGCTCGCCGGAGCTGCGCGCGTCGCCGACTATCCATACGTCCCAGTCACCATCGTCGTCTAGCCTAGTCACCACGTAATGTCACTGCTCAGCCAGGTCCAGTCCTGCGCATGTAAGTTTGCATCGCGACGTTATTCCGACGTCGGACGTAACATCCGTATCTTGACGTGAGATCCGATAAGGCAAGTTTTAACTTGCAACATGTTATGTTATTATATCGATATCTATATGAATAAGAATAGTGCATATGTTTTATTATTCAGCAAATATTACAGATTTACGGTTTTACGGCATCCGTACTGATAATCGTTTATCTAGTTGCATGTTGGAACATCATGATATCATTATAGTACTATACCAGTACAATATGTTATCTAGTTTGCATCATGCATGGTAATGGATGTATAATGGTTATTACAGATAGATACATATGCATCCTGGCATCAGTTGTGTTCACCGTGTTCCGATATTGATTACCGTTTCACATTAGGTATCTATTTGGTTAATATGCATTACATGACATGTTCACGACACACTACCTAACTTGTTACTTGGATCTAGTTACTAATGCCAACAATTCTGATTTGTTGTTCTGGCGGACGTGACTTGTTTTTTTCATAGACAAAACTTGTACCTGCGTGATCCTGTGTTGGCATTAGATTTATATCGTTAATACCTGACTTGAACACAAACCTGGGGAAATAGGGAAAATCAAGAATATAACCGAAACGTAACTCAAGAGGATATTATTATTGTTTGCCGTGATTCCTGGCGTTACGGAATAAAATATCATTGTTTGCCATGGTTCCGGGCGTTGCGGAATAAATCATTGTTTGTCGTGTTTCCGGGCGTTACGGAATAAATCATTGTTTGCCGTGTTTCCGGGCGTTACGGAATAAATACTGTTACAGCGGTCCCGTGGGAAATGAACGGGATATATACTGTTGGGTTACGATGAGGATTATATTAATTGATTTCAATGATTTTTAGAATAGATAACCTAGAAGCACAGATTTAGGATACACATCACATACCCATACATACACATAGCTCACTATTTATACCTGTGTTTATTATTTATATTCATGTTTAATCAGATCATTATATCCTGGTCATTACTGTTATTTTAATATTATGACGCACCGACGTCTGGATTTTGCATGGCCCAGTTCCTCTATCTTTATCGTAGGCAGATCCATAGTATTTTAACAATCAAACCAAGCAATGAGGAATTGAACGTGTATTATTAGAGATATTTAGTTTATTTATTTTTTTACTTTTGTTTATTGATGTGAGCCCATATTGGGACATAATTTAGATATTGTTTATTGGATCTTGATTCGTTTCCGCTTTATGGATTTTCTTTTATTGTGGCAAATGGATATGTACTAGCTAGATTATATTCTTTTCTGTTCTTGATATCCTATAAACAGCCGTAATGTAACTGTGGAGGGATGATTCCTATCCACAGGTAACATGGTTGGCTCTGTCACACGCTATGGTTATGTATCTTGGGAAGAGGGGCGTGACACGAAGACTTCACTAATCCACTTTGATATTTTATTAGTGCTAAACCTAGTATTTTTATAGGAGATTGGGGTTCAATTTGAATATGCTACTATTCCAGTGATCACAGAGATAAACTGAGATTTCTGAGAGCTTATTATAGAACCTAGTGTCACGCCCCACCTCCAATACAGAGAATATTGTCCGCTCTGGCCGAAGCCGCACGGTTTTGTCCTTCGGGGCGAACCAAACCCGACCAGTGGCCACTTCTCAGGAGGTCACCCATCCCAGAACTTCCCTAGATCGAGCACGCTTAATTATAGAGTTCTCAAGCTCCTGTAGTGCCGGTTCACTTAAAAGGCGCATCTGTATTGAAGAGTGGTATCATTTCATTTATAGTTCCTGATTTGTCCTCCTTCAGAATGTATTCCGAAAATTCCCTATTAGGCCCCACGGATTCAAGAGGTGGCCCTACCCCCCATAACATGACACTTGGCGTGGCACTTTGTTCCGTGAGCAAGAACCGGGTCCTGACATTCTCCCCATCTGTGAACAATGGTTTGTCCTGGAATCACAGACCTATCTATTGAGGGACCAGCTCTGATACCATTTTGTCACGCCCCACCTTCAATACAGAGAGTATTGTCCGCTCTGGCCGATACCGTACGGTTTTGTTCTTCGGGGCGAACCGGATCCGACCAGGGGCCACTTCCCAGGAGGTCACCCATCCCAGAATATCCCTGGATCGAGCACGCTTAACTACGGAGTTCTCAAGCTCCTGTGGTGTTGGTTCGCTTAAAAGGCACATATGTATTGAAGAGTGATATTATTTCATTTATAGTTCCTGATTTGCCCTCCTTCGGAATGTATTCAGAAAATTCCCCATTGTTCTACAGTGGGTCCCACGGATTCAAGAGGTGGCCTCCACGGATTCAAGAGGTGGTCCCCGCCCTCCTTAACATGACACTTGGTGTGACACTTTGTTCCGTGACCAAGAACTGGGTCCCGACACTTAGAGTACACCCTAGAAACCCGAGCCCATTCCACTTCACCATGGTCGCCAAAATAACCGCCATAGCCGCAAATTACGGTTTGACTTAGGAGTTAGGGTTTGGATTTTTGTTGGGGGCTCTCTGATCCTTAAACTAGGCCCCTGGTATACTTAATTTCTTTCTAGATCGTGTATACAAAAATCTGGAATCATTTTACTTCACTTTTGGTGATGTTTTAGAGTACGATACGGATATCTCGACTCTCGATTTAGCGTTTTCGTTGGTTAACAGCTATTCGGAGTAGTCCTAGATGATCGTTGCACACGTACAGTACACGAGGGTCGCACATATTAACCTATGGGAGTTTAATTCGCTTTGTGTATGTATATATGTCGTATCGGTATTCTAGCCCCTCACGCGCTAAAGTTTTTATTCAATGTTAGGATCGGTTGTTTTAAGCATTTTTAATTTGGAAAAAACCACTTTTTCAGAAAAAGTCCAGAGAGGGTTAAAAGTTAGGGTTTCGGGGTTCGATCGGGTTTCTAACATCGTCTACGCATCGTCTAAGGCTCTAGCTAGGCTCTGATACCACTGTAGGGTTCCTAGGCACGCTAATGAGGTCTCACAAGGCATCAACCATGCCAATTTCAAATTTTACAAGTGCCGAGAAACCCTAATACGGATCGTTAACTAGAATTTTAGGCGAAACAAGCAACTAGTTAACAACTTAACTAAGTGAACGGAAATACAACCTTTGTAGATCTGGTACTCCACCTCCATAGCTCCGTGATGAAGTCCCCTTGCTATCCAAATCGAATCCCGGGCTCTAGCATCGGTTTCATCGGAGAAATGGGCGGGCTAGGTCATCGACAACGATGCCGAAGATGATCTACGTCGAGGCATCACAAGATCAAGCTCCCACTTCACCAAGTCATGAAACTTGTGAAGAAAACACCCTATACTACTTGGCAAGAGGTAGAGGATGAAGAAATAGGAGGTGGGTTCACTTTAGAATTGGATTTCTCACTCATTTCATCAAATCACCATTGATGGAATCAAGCTTCTTCATCTTGAAGAAGAAGAAGAAGAAGAAGAAGAAATTATGATAAGTTGTTTTCAAATAGAAAATAAAAGAATACTTATCATAAACCAACCATGGTCAAGTGTAGAGAATGAACTAGGGTTAAATGAATGGTTAGGGTTAAGCATGAAGACAAAAATGGTGACTTAGTCAAAGCTTCATGAAGCTTCAATATCAAACAAAGAAAGCCACCATTTTCTCTTTATCTTTTCCAAAATAAATAAATAAATAAATAAGAAAAAGAAAACCCTAATCATCAATTTAACCATGGTTTAGTTCTTTACACTTAACCAAATAAGCATGTATCATCAAACATGATACAATCATGTGCACAAAAGTATATCACATATACAACTTGCACAATTCAAGTGAGAAAATCCATTTAAAGTGAACCAATACTAGTTAATGTAAAGTAATATATCAAATATATAATTATACATTAAATCATTAAATCAACACTTGATTTAACGATCCGGTCATGTCGTATATAACCGACTAGTATCCTATGTATCGGCTTATCGAATCAATGCTTGATTCGATAACTAGGTTATATCGTATATAACCAATCGATACATTCATCGCGAGAATGAAATACGATATCACATACACGCATCATTCTCGGTCCTGCACATATCTCATATGCGCTCCTATTTCGTTTCGCTTGAGCCAGGAAACCTCTGTGTAGGACTCTAAAGACTCGTCAATACGCCGGCAGCAGGTGATGATCATATCAAACACCCACAAGCCGCAAGCGGTCTGCTAAACGTAACGGCCACCCGGGTATTGAGCGATCAGAAGATCGACGAGCAAGCCCGCTCATACTCCTGTGAATCCAACCAGTAACACTTACCGTACAGTCCGGTCTCGTCGTCTGATATGTCGCATATCTCGCTTAGGGGTGGTAAACGTCAGACCCCAATAGCTTGATAAGTCGTGTTGATATGAGGTCTATAACAGTTCGAGAAACTACTGGTAACACTTACCAGTAAATCTCAGCAACCCTGGCCAGGGATTTCCGGTTATAGCCAATCGAACACAGCGCAACATCAACTTCCTATATCGGGAGAGACGAATCCCCTCCTATCGCTCATTGCCTCCATGTGATTCGGGACTGTACCCAAAAACCATCGTTTTGCATGCCCTCTTGGACGTGGTAAGGTGGAAATCAAAGCACAGTGGGAACCACACAAGACTCTATGACGATCTCGGGTCAACAGACTACTCTGTACCAGTGTCACCAGAGAACTGCCATCTGACGTAAGGTATAATACCATCTGGGAGTTCTCGGCGAGTCCGTCCAGTGTACCCAGTCTCCACTGAGCACCCGTATATCATCTCTGATGTCAAACACCAATGGATATGGGATCATCCATCGCCCATCTGTATGGGTCGAGAAGGTATACGCTAGTCTACTCTGGTATATCGATGCCCCATCTCGATACACCCACGACTAGGGACCTTGAAGGATGTACTTATGGACTACCATGTCCCCACTAGTATGATCTGCATCATAGTCCAGGTAGTCAAGTACACATCCTAAGGGCTTTACCAACATGTAACAGAGAGACAATCAGTATACACGTTAAGGTAAAGTGTAACCAGATAGCATACTATCATGTCGAGCAAGAAAGTCCTCCCTATATATGTCCAAGCATCCACTACATTATACATCCTATGTATAGTAATGGCCTCTAGGGCATACATAAAACTAACAATCTCCCACTTGCACTAGGGCCATCTGATAGCAGTGCTTGCAGTATCTCATACTCAACCATCCCATAAAAGTCTCTCTCTGGGAAAAGGCCTTTGTGAGTGGATCCGCCGTGTTGTCCTCTGAGTCTACTCTCCTAACCCTGATCACCCTGGAGATCAACCATCTCCATGATCAGGTGATACTGCCTTAGAATATGTCTGGATCACTGATGGGACGGACGTTCCTTGGCATAAGCCACAACTCCATTGTCACACAATGGGAGGAACTAAGTTCATCTCATGAACAAATATACACCCAAACATCCTCTTTGGTAGCATCTTAAGTAGCGATGTATCGTGCCTTTATCGTCTAGTTAGCCACGGTATCTAGCTTGGAACTCTTCCAACATACCGTCCCTTTACTGAGGGTAAAGACAATGCCTGCGACTGACTTTCAGTCATCCTTATCACTCTGGAACCCTTCCAGTGATTCTCCCCAGGATCGATTGATACCATCTCACTACAGCTAGTGAGAATCCTAACATCCAATTAGATCTATCTCATAGATCCAAAACCCAGGATTTAGGAGGTATCATTATGATCCTTTATGGAGAATCATTGTGATAAGCGGAGATTGACCGAGCGTAGCATAGGAAACTTCTTTCTTATCAAGAGTATGTCATCCACGTACTCTACGAGGATCACCACCATACTCCCTACTACCTTTTTGTTTATACAAGGTTCATCTACCATTTTGATGATGTCAAACTCTTTGACTAACACATCAAAACAGATGTTCCAACTCCGCGATACCTTCTTTATCCTATAAAGCATCTTGTACACGTTTCCGCTGCTCCCACTGTCTACGAAGCCCTCTGGTTGTGTACTTATAGACGTTCTCTTCTAAAACATCATTTAGAAAAGCAGTCATGGCACCCAACCGCCAGATATCATAGTCATGGTATGTAGCCGTGGCAAGTAGGATCTGTATGGACTTAAGCATAGCCACTGGAAAATGTTTCATCATTATCCACGCCTGGTTGATGACGAAAGCCTTTAACAAGTCTTGTTTTGAAAGTCTCAACCTTTCCATGTACACCAAATAATCTTCTCAAGATATACTTGCTCCTGATGGGGATTTAACCCTTCAGATATAGCAACTAAAGTCCATACTTTTGTTGGTGTACATGGATTCCATCTCAGATCGCTAAGCATCCAGCCATTCTTACAGAGTCTTACTCCTGATGGCCAGCTCGAAACTAGTTGGGTCATCATCTCATGATGCAATCCTCGCTCCCACTGTCATAGAGAAACCGAAGTATCTCTCAGGTGGGTGAGGAACTCTACTAGATCGGCGGAGAGGCTGAGGTTCGTTGGTAACTATTGAATCCTTTGGTTTTATCAAATCATGTGCTGTAACTTGTATAGCTGGAACCTTTCCAGTTCTACATTACAGACCTTGCCTCGAGCTTGTCCGGATTTTGCTTTTTAGACATAGCCCGGACAACCCCAAATCTTAACCAACTTAAGATATGGGCTCTTCCCTTATCATATTACTTATGAAATGTTAGGCAACTGATTTGATTTGAACCCTATTCAATAGGTATGCAGCTTCTCAAGCGCATAACTCCCAAAAGGAAATAGGAAACTCAGTAGTACTCATCATAGAGCACACCATATCATATAGGGTGCATCTGCTCCGCCCCGATATACCATCGTGCTATGGTGTATACGGAGGAGTAATTCTGAGAGAGAATCTCATTCTCCTTTAGAATAATCCAGGATTTCCGTGCTCAAGTATTCTCCTCCTCGATCTCATCAAAGGACATAATACTTATACCCACATTTTGGTTCTCTACTTCTAACTTATATTTTGTGAATATCTCAAAAGGTTCAGACTTGTGTTTCAACAGGAACATATGTCTGAATCTTGAGAGATCATCAGAGAATGTAATGAAGTAAAAAGAACCGGTCTTGGCATGTATAGACAGGGGATCTACATACATCATCATGTATCAATTCAAGAGTTTAATAACTCTTTCTCTATTTCCAGTAAACAGAGCTATGGTCATCTTATCTCTGTGACATGACTGGCAAGTTTCACAAGATGTAAATTCAAACTGATTTAAATATGCATCTAAAATGTAATTTCAGCCAGTCGAATCGCATTGATATGACCTAGTCTACAATGCCTCAAGAAGGATTCGTTCATTTCTGAACTCTTCCTCTTGTGTGTGTTCCGTATACTAAAGAACTGTAGTTTGATTTAGAACATCAATGTTTTTAGATAACGTGCCTGAACCGATCAACTTTTGATATAGGAAATGTTCAAAACATTATCCAACTATACAAAATTTTATCATTTCTTTACTAATAAAGAGATTGATATGATTTTGTATATCAGGTTCGTTATCTAATAACATTCGTTCAGAATCAATGTATTTAGAATACAGGGTGACAGTGACCAACAGACTTGGCTGCAACTCTTGCCCCGTTTTCTGCCTCATGAAACTTATCACCCGTTCTCAGTTCTCTACCTTTCTCTAGCCCTATGTAACAGATTACATATCTGGGATCCTGATCTGGTATCAAATACCCAGGACGTAGAGGATACAGAGAAACAGTTCTTTGTAATGAACACACCCGAAGGAGATGCATCATATGCACTTTCTTCGTTTGGGTGGCACGGGAATTCTGGTAATCCCCAATTTCCTGCTCTGTCTTATAACAATTATAAGTTGGAGCGGGACCAATGTTCCCCAGCTCAGTATAACAAGCGGGTTCGGTCAATACTTCCGTATTATTATCTTGATTAAAGCGTGATATGGTCGCTACCTGGAGAGAGAGAGAGAAGAAAACACTCAGAGTGCGCTCTTGCAAGATCAGATTGGTTATTATTTTATCTAATCAGGATGGCTCCCACTGTTTTTTATCAAATCTTCCTTCAAACCCTAAAAGGAAAGACTAGCCGGGATTAATTACACACTACAAGTTCGCCAATCTTTCAGCCAGGCCAGTGTCGGTACTTTGAGGGAGGTCCCCCGTGCTTTCGCACGAACCTAATTACAGTAAACCTTGTTTTCCCAGAGGCGTAATCTCGTTAACACCTTTCTAGACACCTACTTGATCGGCTAATTGTAATGTGTAAAACTCTCCCAGGAGTAACAATTACTCGCAGCGGGTATCGGGATCCAATTATCTCATAGAAGGTATGCAATCTCATTGCAAATTTCAACACTTGAAATTCCCGATAATATTTTGCCCCTAGCAGCTATATGACCTTAACATAGTCAACAAATCATAAGTGCTAGTCAAGTTCAACCCGTCATTTCCCGATTGAATTAAACCCACCCGCACGACCCTTAACATAGTCAACAAAGTCGCACGACTACCCTAATCCAATCGCATCATATGCTTATGCAGATAAGCACTAATTAGCTACCGCACACTACGCCTTAACATAGTCAATAAACGTAGCACGAATACTAACTACTACTTATCTGAAATGACGGAGGGCTACGACAGGTTTTTCTGAAAACCTATTGCGTAATGAACTTGATATCGTTGTAGAATCAAATGGTTTTAAAATGGAGTGTTTTTGAAGCTTTTCTAGTTTTGCTAAAGGAGTCACTCCCGGTGAAGGGATCGTCGGTCCTTTTCTCGTCGAATGAGGTGCGGGATATATCATATATATCACTGTGCAAAGCAAAAACTCTTAAAAGCAATCAAAAGACAAACCGAGTGTTGTAGCATCTGCCAGTTATTGCTAAAGGAGTCACTCCCGGTGAAGGGATCTCGGTCCTTTCCTCATCGAATGAGGTGCAGGATATATCTCATATACCGCTATGCAAAGCAAGAACTGTAGCTACCTGTTTTATTTTTGAAATTCAATTCTACAACATCTTTAGGTTTCTTTTATTTCATTAATCACATTAATGAAGTCCCATCATTTAAAGTACCAAAACATCACAGATAAATACGACGTACACTTATGCCATCCGCATTCGCCTCGATGTCCCCTCGTGCACCGTTAGGTTAGGTAACTAACGGCAGAGCGGGGCAGGGCTAGCGCGGGTGTAAAACATAAGTAACGTCTATATAATATATCATATATACTATATATAGTATCTATCACAGAACATCACTTGATCACATCACAGATATCGCAGCAGAAGAATCATATGAAACATTGGATATACTAGGACGTCCGTGTTTTCAATACGAGCCAGTATAAAAAACGGATTCTACGGTCGCGATGAATAGCCAAACCCACACCCCTAGACCCCTACGAGAGCGGCAAGCAACCCTACCAATTCTAGAGTTAGGAGACCCAGACTCGACTCCTCGAGTTGGTCTCCTACTGGACTCCAGAACCCGGTTACTTGTGCTCCCCTCCTTGGGTCTATCCTAGTGCGGAAAAGTAAATAATATACAAAGGGTGACATCTTCCGCAACCTGGAAGTGCCCCAATAAAAGAATATTACATACAAGTTTTTACATGAATGAAAAAGAAAACACTCATCTCACATAAAAAACCCCCGGCTATTCAAACACGACGATCCAATATAACATATCCAGCAACACATAACATCACATGTCATCAACGTAAGTAAATATGCGCATCCCAATTGTCGTTGACATATAGCAACGAAACCGGCGATATCACATATTACACTTACGGTCACAGAAAAGAAAGTATAAAACTACAACAGTTGGAATCCGCAATCTCTTTAGACATCGCATGCCTAATCAAATGAAATACTTAGACATCACATGCCTAACAATTATAAACCCCACATTTTAGTCTCATTATCGAAAACTCTTTTCAATATCAAGTCGGGCAATTCAACAAGATTCCCGACATCCTGATCGAATGCTCGTCGCAAACTTTAGTAGACGGCCGCACCCCCGATACCGTCGACGAAGTGCACCAAGGCGGAACACCGCTGCCGCGAGCACCCGAACGGATGCTTTCGGCGACGGGGTTCTCCTACAGTCACTTGGTCGGGGCTATGGAGTGAGGCTGTCTATTAAGTTTACCCGGCGAGTATCCGCGTACGCTACGTGATTGCGACGGACTTTTGATCACATCAAAATTCCGTGGCAACCGATCAAGTGAGACTAAAGTGCCGTGTTTATAACATTCATTCAGTTATCACATAACTTATTGCGAATTCCAATTATTGTATCACATTCCGAATAAGATAGAAAATGTTAAACTTTCCGATCGAACAATCGAACACCCAAGTTTTCCCGAAACAGCTCAACTCATGAAATAAGTTCAAAGACATTCACTTCGTGCCTCAGTACCAACGGTCCAGCCGTAGAAGGGTCAAGCAAACGCCTCACATGTGGCACGCCGTACTGCCCCAAACCCTAAGGTTCAAAGGGCAGTTCAAGACAGTCACATAATCGAGTTAAGGTTTGTTGTCTTCTAGAGGGTCCATCGCGTTACTTGCACTGCTTAGAACGTCTTTAAACCATGGAAAAATCCAAAACTTGGAATTTTTCCGGCAGGGGAAAGATTGGGTATTTATATCCGGTCGAACTTTTTAACATATTCTAAAATTATCCGGAAAAGCACACAGACAAAATTAGACAATCCGATCGAAATACCGAGTCCCTAATACAACCCAGAAAACTCAACTCTTGAGTAAATTTTAAAAATTCCCATAAAACTCAGCATTTAAATAAAGAAGTTACTGTGCAAAAATGGTTGACTGAAGAGACTAAATGGGCGCGGAACCGCCGCAATAGGCGGCTAATACCGCGGTTCCGCCGCGCTTTAGAAAGATCATTAGGTAATTTTTGCACCGTAATTCTTAGAATTTCCTGCTGAATTTTTTAAGCATTTTTAATTTGGAAAAAACCACTTTTTCAGAAAAAGTCCAGAGAGGGTTAAAAGTTTGGGTTTCGGGGTTCGATCGGGTTTCTAACATCGTCTACGCATCGCCTAAGGCTCTAGCTAGGCTCTGATACCACTGTAGGGTTCCTAGGCACGCTAATGAGGTCTCACAAGGCATCAACCATGCCAATTTCAAATTTTACAAGTGCCGAGAAACCCTAATACGGATCGTTAACTAGAATTTTAGGCGAAACAAGCAACTAGTTAACAACTTAACTAAGTGAACGGAAATACAACCTTTGTAGATCCGGTACTCCACCTCCATAGCATCGTGATGAAGTCCCCTTGCTGTCCAAATCGAATCCCGGGCTCTAGCGTCGGCTTCATCGGAGAAATGGGCGGGCTAGGTCATCGACAACGATGCCGAAGATGATCTACGTCGAGGCATCACAAGATCAAGCTCCCACTTCACCAAGTCATGAAACTTGTGAAGAAAACACCCTATACTACTTGGCAAGAGGTAGAGGATGAAGAAATAGGAGGTGGGTTCACTTTAGAATTGGATTTCTCACTCATTTCATCAAATCACCATTGATGGAATCAAGCTTCTTCATCTTGAAGAAGAAGAAGAAGAAGAAAAAATTATGATAAGTTGTTTTCAAATAGAAAATAAAAGAATACTTATCATAAACCAACCATGGTCAAGTGTAGAGAATGAACTAGGGTTAAATGAATGGTTAGGGTTAAGCATGAAGACAAAAATGGTGACTTAGTCAAAGCTTCATGAAGCTTCAATATCAAACAAAGAAAGCCACCATTTTCTCTTTATCTTTTCCAAAATAAATAAATAAATAAATAAATAAGAAAAAGAAAACCCTAATCATCAATTTAACCATGGTTTAGTTCTTTACACTTAACCAAATAAGCATGTATCATCAAACATGATACAATCATGTGCACAAAAGTATATCACATATACAACTTGCACAATTCAAGTGAGAAAATCCATTTAAAGTGAACCAATACTAGTTAATGCAAAGTAATATATCAAATATATAATTATACATTAAATCATTAAATCAACACTTGATTTAACGATCCGGTCATATCGCATATAACCGACTAGTATCCTATGTATCGGCTTATCGAATCAATGCTTGATTCGATAACTAGGTTATATCGTATATAACCAATCGATACATTCATCGCGAGAATGAAATACGATATCACATACAAGCATCATTCTCGGTCCTGCACATATCTCATATGCGCTCCTATTTCGTTTCGCTTGAGCCAGGAAACCTCTGTGTAGGACTCTAAAGACTCGTCAATACGCCGGCAGCAGGTGATGATCATATCAAACACCCACAAGCCGCAAGCGGTCTGCTAAACGTAACGGCCACCCGGGTATTGAGCGATCAGAAGATCGACGAGCAAGCCCGCTCATACTCCTGTGAATCCAACCAGTAACACTTACCGTACAGTCCGGTCTCGTCGTCTGATATGTCGCATATCTCGCTTAGGGGTGGTAAACGTCAGACCCCAATAGCTTGATAAGTCATGTCGATATGAGGTCTATAACAGTTCGAGAAACTACTGGTAACACTTACCAGTAAATCTCAGCAACCCTGGCCAGGGATTTCCGTTTATAGCCAATCGAACACAGCGCAACATCAACTCCCTATACCGGGAGAGACGAATCCCCTCCTATCGCTCATTGCCTCCATGTGATTCGGGACTGTACCCAAAAACCACCGTTTTGCACGCCCTCTTGGACGTGGTAAGGTGGAAATCAAAGCACAGTGGGAACCACACAAGACTCTATGACGATCTCGGGTCAACAGACTACTCTGTACCAGTGTCACCAGAGAACTGCCATCTGACGTAAGGTATAATACCATCTGGGAGTTCTCGGCGAGTCCGTCCAGTGTACCCAGTCTCCACTGAGCACCCGTATATCATCTCTGATGTCAAACACCAATGGATATGGGATCATCCATCGCCCATCTGTATGGGTCGAGAAGGTATACGCTAGTCTACTCTGGTATATCGATGCCCCATCTCGATACACCCACGACTAGGGACCTTGAAGGATGTACTTATGGACTACCATGTCCCCACTAGTATGATCTGCATCATAGTCCAGGTAGTCAAGTACACATCCTAAGGGCTTTACCAACATGTAACAGAGAGACAATCAGTATACACGTTAAGGTAAAGTGTAACCAGATAGCATACTATCATGTCGAGCAAGAAAGTCCTCCCTATATATGTCCAAGCATCCACTACATTATACATCCTATGTATAGTAATGGCCTCTAGGGCATACATATAACTAACAGGTTGCGGGGACTTCTGAAGCGACAAAGAAAGGGGAGGGGTGGTTGGATTCGAGTAGATCGACGCCGTTCCAGTGAGTAGATTTAACATCTATGGGGAAATCGTTTGAATGGTGTTAATCGCCCGATATCTAGATCTATGTTATACATCACTATCTATATCTATATGTTGCATTATCATCATACATACTCAATTACTTGCTACACTTTGATAAACCCTTGTTAGGACACTTGCACCATTACCAATGACTTTTATGCCGCACAAGCATAAACTCATATCTACAAACACCATTGGTAATTACCATGCCATGTACACTATAGAATTTGCCACATTGCCTTGTATTGCACTGTATCCCTGTTAGTAGTTAGATACTTGCTCATTTCATACTAGCATGCATCATGCTGATATCCTGTACTTTTATCATTATTACCATGTTCTCTATACGATGTTGTTTCTTGGGATTTTTGTTTTTATGAGATTTGGAGAAACCGCGGAGATGGTTTTATAAAAACATGGATTCGTTTTCAAAATTGCGATTTTTATTAGATATGATGATTTGACGTCCACCATGAGTTTTCTGGTAATCATGATATAATTATCCAAATCAAGGCAGTGGGAGAAGGACCGATTACGGATATATGGTGGACCCGGTACGGTACCGAGGGGAAAGAAGCCCGTATAGAAAGGCAAGTGAGCCTAGCGAGGATGAAACCGACCGGTGATAGTATGGAAACTCGACGGATATCCGGAGGATACCGACCGGAGTTATATGTTTCAGATGGATATGAGGGCCGATCCGAGAGACGGCGCCTGTGATATTTGGATTTGAGTGTCGATATTTGATATAGGATTTATGATGACTCATTGATGGTATTTTAGTTTTTACCTTATTAGAATTGTTACAATGTGCTCGTTTTGTACATGCTACATCCATGGTACTACACGTTGCTTACTTCACATATGCCAAGTCACGACTCGGAAAAGGCACGTGTCTGGCACTTGAATCACGTGAAGTCTATATGACCCCACCTAATCCAAGTAAGCCAAAAGCCCAGAAATCTAAACTTTTTTGGAAAATAGTGGAGGTGAAGTTTTAAAATAAAGGTATAATGAAAATCAAGTTCTTTCTTTAAATACACAAGTAATGATATATGAAAATACAAGTGGACTATATACTATAATTGAAAGCATTTTTATCATTTGAAATTTGGGCAGCACCTCCTTTGTAAATTTTGAACCAAAACCAATACATAACAATAATAATAGGCATCCCCAAGCGGGAGCTAGCTCTTCGCCAATTGGCGGAATCACAACCACACAAATGATATATATATGACGCCCTAAGGCGAAGATCAAACACAGAAAGAAAGAAAAACCAAAACATTATCAAAGAAAACAGAAATAAAGAATAAATATAAAACCGCGACTCTAGGTCCGAAAGAATATACAATCTGTGGTTTCTAAGTCTACTAAATACACAAAGTCTGGTTGATGGGGCTTTTAACTAGATACAACTGAATAACTATACAAGTACAAATGGTGGTCACGATACAAGTGTACCCCACCTACCAAAGCAAATCACCCAGGAGGAAACTGTGTGCCAGCTAGCCGCTACTGAATCCATGCGATCAAACCTGCAAGAAAACTGTGGCACAACGGGGGTGGGTTGCCAACTCGTGAGTAGAAGACATCACCGGGTAGAAATCGAATGTATGACGATGTCCTAAGTCATACAGTAACATAATAATAATACAATAACGACTATGTAGTAACAAGGGTGATAGTGTAAACATAAGTATAACAATGCTATTGTAATCATGTCGGTGTCACAAAGTGGTACCATGTCATCTGTATCATATGTGTGTGTATGTGTGTGTGTGTGTGTGTGTGTGTCATCCAACGTGTACCCATCAACGACACACCAAGTCATTATCAATACCTGAGTGCCCAGCATCGACACTCGAAAACATCATAAAAACCGTGTCCAGCAGTGACACATAAGTCCTCATATCTCGGGCGCCGTCTCATCGGATCGGCCCTCATGCCCATCTGATCTCACGACTCCGGTCGGTATCCTCCGGATATCCGCCGAGCCAAACTATCACCGGTCGGTAGTGCTCCCCTGCTAGGCTCAACCCCTCTCTATATGATCTTTTTACCCCGGGATACCGTACCGGGTCCACCATGTAGCCGCAGACGGTGCCTCCTTTTTCCTCGAATCGGCTATACATATAGCTCACAACCGAGAAAACTCATGGTGGATGCCATACATCATATCAAGAAAAACCGTAATTTTCTTTTAAAATGATTATAAGTTTTCAAAATTCATATGTGGTTTCCCAAATCTAGAAATCTCATGAAAACCGAAATCTCATAAACATGAGCCAATAATGAAACAATGAATACCGGTACAGAGCCAATCTACAGTGCATAACTAGAATGTATATCTAAATGAATATGGCATCTAAGTAAGAAATGCAATATCTAAACTAGCATGTGAGATCATGAATGTTAAGCAATACTATTAAGCTGCAAGTTATCAGATTGTACGAGTGAAGTAACGGTTTCTAATGTGTACGTGGCATGGCAATTAACGATGATGAGTGTGTGAGCCGGCGAGTATGTGTACGTGCAACATGCGCATCATCGGTAATGGTGCATGTGTCCTAGCAGACGAGACCATAACAGCTAATGAAAAGAACATGTATATATAAAATGCAAAGAGAATAATATAAGCCTAGCAGAAAAGTAAACAGAAAATGCAACAATATAAAATATATATAGCTATATACGAGCCATACAATTATAGTATTTAAAATAGTACGAATCATTGTTTTTAGAAAAATAGGGGCTACGGTGTTTTTGAGAAAAAGATACCATTTGAAAATCCGTAGCGTTCCTTGGGTTTGTCCTTTGAAAATGCATACGATTCGTTAGTTTTAAAAATAGGTATGGCTCTAATTATATTCTAATATTTACTTAAGTGATTTGAAGACTAAAATATATCCGAGTCGAAAGTGATTAGAAAACTATAATATTTCCGAGTCGATACATCCATCAGTCGGCGATCCGGCTGTTAGTTATATGTATGCCCTAGAGGCCATTATTGTACATATGATGTATATTATAGTGGATGCTTGGATATATATAGAGAGGACTTTCTTGCTCGACATGATAGTATGCTATCTAGTTATCTTTGTCTTAATATGTAGACTTATATTGTGATACTGTCTTGCTCTTACATGTTGATAAAATCCTTAGGATATGTACTTGATTACCAGGACTATGATTGAGATCATACTAGTGGGGCCAGAGGAGTTCATAAGTAAATCCTTTAATTGTTCCTAGTCGAGGGAATATCGAGACAGGGCATCGATATTCCAGAGCAGACTAGCGTATACGCTTCTTGACCCATATGATGGGTGATGGATGATCTCACATCCATTGGTGTTTGACATCAAAGATGGTATACGGGTGCTCAGTGGTGACTGGGTACACTGAACAGGACTCGTCGAGGACTCCTATGTGGTAGTATACCTATCGTCAGATAGCAGTCCTCTGGTGACACTGGTACATGTTAGTCTATAGACCCGAGATCGTCATAGAGTCTTGTGCGGCTCCCACGGTGTTTTGATTTCCTCCCTACCACGCTCAAAGGAGACGCGCAAACAGGTGGATTTTAGGTACAGTCCCGAGTCGTATGGAGGCAATGAGCAATAGGAGGGGTTTCTTCTCTCCCAGTACTGGGGGTTGATGTTGCGCTATGCTCGATTGGCCATAACTGAAAGTCTCTGGCCAGGGCTGATATGGAGATCCACTAATAAGTGTTATCAGTAGTTTCTCCACCCGTTATGAGCCTCACATCGGCATGACTTATCACGTTACTGGGGTCTGATGATTTCCACCCCTAGACATGATATTCGACATATCAGACGAAGAGACCGGACTGTACGGTAGTGTTACTTATAGGCTTCATGGAGAGTATGGACGAGCTTGCTTGTTGATCTTCATATCGCTCAATACCCGGGTAGCCGTTATGTCCAGCTAGTACCGCTGACGGCTTGTAGGTGACTGATGTGATCATCACCTACTGCTGGCATATTGACGAGTTTTTAGAGTCCCACACAGAAGTTTCCTGGTTCGAGCGAAATGAAGTAGGGCACATATGTGATATGTGCGTGGGCCTGATTAAATACGTGTATATGATACCGTATTGTAATCTGGCAGTCATCTGGTATCGGTTAGGTCATATATGATATGACCAGATTATCGAATCAAGTGTTGATTTGATAATGTGATATTCAGATAAATGATATTAGTTGGTTATATGTGATATAACCGGATTATTAGATCAAGTGTTGATTTAATAATGTGATATATATTATATGTGATATAATTATATCTTAACTAATATCATTAGCTCACTAATTGCTTTATATATATATTAATGTATATTTGATATATATATATATATATATATATATATATATATATATATATATATATATATATATATATATATATATATATATATGAAGCATGGCATGTTTTTCTATTTTTAGAAAAATGGAAAAATAAGGCGTAAATTGTGGAGATATTTTGGGTATGGATGAGGCATGGGCTTATATAGTTTTTTATTAGCCTTGACTCACTATTCAAGCATGGTTGCAATTTAGAATTGCAATTTATTCCATACTTGAATGAGTGAGGAGATAGATGATTCATATTATTGTTTCTACACTTGCTTCATGCTTAATGCCTTAGCCATTTCCTTGAGCTTCTTCTTCCTCTTGATCTCTACAATTTCTTCATCTCACCTCCAAGCTCAAACCCTCACATGAGATGTGAATCATTGAGCTTGTGAGAAACCTAGTGAGCTTATCATATCCCCTACTTCATCATCCCACACAAAACTAGCAATTTAGTGTGGTGTGTTTCATACACTAAAGAAGTTTAGTGTAAAGTTAGCTTGATTTAGAGGAACTTAGGGTGAATCGTCTTTGGCGCGAAGATCACGAAGGAAGGTCGTTCAAACATGAAGAGGAGCCTTATAGAGTCGTATGGACTTCAACCCGGAGCTTTAGAAGAGAAGGACTCGAACTATAAAGGTTGTATTCTTGTTCTCAACATGTAAAGTAGTTTACATTTGGATTTTTTCTAAATCTCTAGTTAAAGATTCTTAGTTTAGAGTTGCTTAGCATGATAAATTTTTGAAAATGGCATGGACGATACCTCCTAAAACCTTGCTGTCATGCTAGGGAACCTTACACCAGCCTCATAGTATCACGTACGGTATAGTCTATCGTACGGTATCCTCGAGTCAAGAGTGCAGATCAATCATCATATATATCATATCTCGTACGGTATAATCCGTCGTACGATATCCTCAAATCAAGAGTACGGGTCAATTATCATATATATATATATCGTACGGTATAATCCGTCATACGATATTATAATTCAAGGGTACGGATCTATGGTCACGTACATTCTATCATCTCATCTAGTCACATGTCGTCACATGTTATATGTATATCGCCTAATGATCATTTAATATGTTATATCATAATATGATGTTTCAATCTCAAATCATATATCATAACCCCGTGACATCATATCCGATCATATCGATTCATATCCTTCTAGCATATCATATCCTCATTTTACACGTACACACACACACACACACACATGAACCTATACATGTGTATGTATACACACACACACACACATATACATATACACACATATAATACCAAGTGTGTTTTTGTGTGACAACATATATCCCAAAGGCTCAAGACTAAGAGAAATAGGGCTAAGGATATACCTTCGTACGAGTACTCTTATTCTAATCTATAGTCTCCTAGAACCCTATTAGCTAAGTATACATATCCAACATTGGCATATATATATATATATATATATATATATATATATATATATATATATATATATATATATATATATATATAAGTACCCTAATCTACGGTTGCGGGGGTGCTATACGCCATCCACCCAATTTCCCCCGTAGATATACATCTACTCACCTACTATCCTTGGTTTAGCCGAAGTTGATGACGCCTTGCTCTCCTTTGTCGTCTCGAAAATCCACGCGAAGGTACCTACAGTTCAACGCACGTTGTATCGACATCAAAATCAAGTCCGGAAATCGATATGGCAAGCGACACGTACATAGGTTAGAACCTATTATCCACGCATGTAAGAATAACCAAACAACTCTCGACGTTGAAGTACAAAAGTCAAATGACTGAGACAAAACTTAAATACCAAAACTCAAGTTAATAAAAGTCGCAAATCGAAAACAGCAACTTGGAAAAAAACTCCGAGATTTTACCCTGAGTGAAATTAGGACATTTTGCATATGTGATAGGTCTAAATATCATATGACTGAACCATGGACTAAGAACGAAGCCTGGATTCCATGCCCAGGCTGCAAATTGTGGCCAGAAGGTGTATTTTGGCGGCCAGTACAGGGAGTTAGGGGCTCGCGTCTCTAAGGTATGTTCTTAATGGCCTGCACATCTCTCTGTGTTTGCTAAATATTTTTTAGAGTCTCCGAGTTATAGCAGATCCTATTTGATCATTATATTTCCATAAAAACTTGATATCGAAAAATTCCAAGTTTATGTTTAGGACTCTGAACTCAAGTTTAGTTCAGAATTCTACCACTAGAAGGGTTGTGGTCACTAACTAAGCCTCAAATACACATCCACAACTCAAAACATCCCCTAAATCTCATCTTAAAATTTTCCAAGATCATTAACCTGCACTTGTCTAACTTTAATTTTACTATAGGAGATTAGGAAACTTAATACTTAACTAAAAGTGAGGGATTTACCTTCCAAGAGCAACCCAAGAAATTTCTAGGATGACAAAAGTGCTCAAAGTTCCAACTTGATTCTACCATGGTGTGTGTAGTGATGTGAGGAATGATTTTTGTGAAGGTTTTGTGTAGTTTTGATGAAGTTTTGGGGATGGTTTCATAGGGGTAATGAGGTTGAAGGAGATGGAGAATGAGAAGATGAAGAAGGGAATGATGAAGGAGGTGAAGAAATTAAGTAGAATGAGGGCATCATGGTGCTAGAACCTTCTCTCCCTCTCTCTTTCTTTCTCTCTCCTCAACCATGATACATGTCACCACACCCTCTCTTTCATCTTTATTCTTTTCCTTTTCTTTTCCAAATTAAAAACAAAAACCATTTAAATGCAAATGAAACCATGGTTAACAATATAAACAAGTGTTACAACATAAAATGTTGCATGTCATGATACACAAATAAGGTTAATACATAATTAGTGAAATATTAATAAGGTTTAGCATTAAATTTTTATGCAAATAATTATATAATAACTTATAAAATGTCCAAATCAAATAAATGCTTCCATAATCAATAATTCATATAAATTTCCAATTATTTTCCAAACTATATGTATATAATCATACTATTTCATTTAAAACTAATTTCCATCCTTCTATAATATTCATAAAATTCATTATTTTATTATTTAAATTCCGAAAATAATATTTTATATTTCTGAAATGTTACATGCCACATCCATACAATGTATAAGTACAAAAGACGTTGTTTCGTTTATTCATGCGATTGCCACTTACGATATTAATTATTACTCACGAGCTGGCAACTCATTCCCGTTGTGCTACAGTTTTTTGCAGGGCTAATCGTTCGAAATAGTCACGGTTTAGAACATACTACTACTTTTGGGCATGATCTTTTTTGCTTAGGTGGGTTATGAGTACTCTTTTGTCTGCAGTCTTTTGTACTTATACATTGTATCTAGTATACTCCATCCACCATATGTATATTTGACTGGAGACGGGACTAAGAGATTTGTATTGTATTGACTCTGGGTGTCGTGCTCGTGTGAGCCGACCATTGTGGTTATGCTTTTGTTATTGTTTTCTTTTCTTTCTTGTTTTATTCTTCGTCTAAGGTGTCATATATTTAGACTGCGTGGTTGTGTTCCGCCAGGTGGGCGTTGTGATTGCTCCCAAGTGGGGATGCTTGCATATATATATATTGCTTAGGTATCGGTTTTGATCAAATTTACAAAGGAGGTGTTGCCGAAAATTTTAACGACAACTTATTTTCAAAACGTTTTCCAACAACTCTTTAACACTTTTATTTAAAATTTTTCTAAAATCTTCACCTCTTTATTTTTACTTACGGTTTAGATTCTTGATTTCGGCTTACTGGAACTGCGTTACGCCTTTAGACGTCACGTGATTTAAGTGCCGGTCACTTCTCCCGTTTTAAGTCATGACAGTATGTGTACAGGATCCTATTGATAAAACACCGTAACTTTATCTATCGGCTATAATGATATTGGTTTAAGTACAGTCGAATCCATTAAACCGTATTGAAACCAATTAGATATTTACACGAATCTTCTGTTGTTTTAAATTAACTCGTTCGAGTTAACGACGTTTAGTATACATAAACATGATCTAAGTGCTTGATATGTTATTCGAATATTTTAAAAATGGTGTAATTTATGATTAATAGATTGCTTTAGTGATAATGAATAACACTCAAGAAGTTGGGTTAAAAATACGGACTTTATCACCATGAAATGATGCCCCCATTTAGTTTCCTCAAAACTGAAATTCCTCGCACATGTGGTTTATAAAAATCATAGTAAATTAGATATATACTAGAATGTTGTGTTCTAGGGCTCGTATCGAAGCCGATTCGATAACCTAGAACCCTATGTGTTTTATATTTCAATAATGCTATAACACAATGACGAAAACTAAATGGAAATACGGCTCTGGATTGCAGTCCAGAGCAGTATTTCACACCTGAATTTAACTGCCTGAATACCTCTGTAAGGAAACGAAAATATGCAGAATCCTGTACCGTTGTGAAGATAATTATTTTTGATAACTATAGGCGGCGGTTTCATTCAATTTGATTATTGTGGCTATTTTAAATGTATTTAAAACCGTCGGTATGTACTGCAGTTTTCTGCAGAGACAGATTGTATACCTTAAGCTTAAACAGTGCATATGTCCCTGCATACAGCGGATATTATCGATTTGTCTGATGCGTTGGAAATGTAACAGTCTAAATATTATATAAATTTAGCGTCGCCTAATTATGATCCTAACATGGTGTAAAATGTATTACGAAACGAACTTTCAGTTCAGAAACTGGATTTCCAGGTGTGAACACTTAAAATGGAATGACCGTAACTCGCAAACCCGAAACCCGATTGACCTGAAACTAATTTTGTTGGATTGATGTTTAAGTTTACTTTGTACCCCTTTTGTATCATTTTGCCTTATTACGATCATACGATTTAATATGATTTTCTAAACTCATAATACACGTTGTGATTCGTATTAGACATGACTTAATTAGTGTCATAATTCACATACTTACCCGACCGTGATACCTTTAGCGATAGCGAACGCTCTTATTGATTCTTAGCGATTATTGCATTGTCGAACAAGAGTGGTAATGGATTAGTTGTGTCAAGTACACTAGTGACAAGCGAATGATTCATGAAAGTGAACAATGCAGCGAAAGGTGAATAAAACCGTGTTATTGGTGTGTACTTGTACACAGCTAGCCCCATACATATAGTTATTGAAACCTGGGGAAAAAGGAAAAATCGAAGTGGAATGGAACTTGTATTTAGTAAGATTAGCGATTTAGAAGATGATCATTCGAACAACAACTCATATATATATTTTAGGTTATGGACTTAGCGGTCCACCTGACAGAGTTATGTCCCGGGCAACAGCGGGCTGTAATCTCGGGTACACGCGAGACCCTCGCTAAACATGATCGCACTTTCCACGGTTCGATTTCAAATTGACCTAGAGACCATTGGGAACGTAAATCATATACAACATTGACTATTGATACACTGATTACCTGCACTCATCGCCTCCACTATTTTTACCTTACATTTCATGTTTTATTCTATTACTATTGTATATTTGATATTGCGTCACCCTGATGACCTGAGTATGCATGCTCAGAGCTTGGAGAGGACACCGCTCAGGAGTCAGATCTACCGTTCGAGCTTGCAAAGATCTAGACAGTGTTACTTTCAGCACTTTTACTACTTTCCCTAAAGCAACCTTCTATCCGCACTTGGTTAGTAGTTTCCTTTTCTGTTGAACTGTTGTAGATTGTGAACAATAAGAGTTGATGTAATAAACTAAGTGATGTGTTTCCTTTACTTCTGTGTTATGTTTACTGATTACCATGTAATGCTAGAAGCCGAAGTGTGACTACGACGGGATTATTCCTTGACCGTAGGAGTATGGCTGGCCTAGTCGCCTCCCTTATTCCGTATTTTGGAAAGCGGGGCTTGACATGGTTTTGTTGGTATCAGAACCAGGTTTGGTATAAAGGAATAACGTGACCCACGCTTTACTACACTGTTTTCACTTCACTATCCTTTGCTTTCATCTTTGTATTTAATTCTATCCTTTGATCTATCTTTCAGCGGCATGTCCTTCTCGAATGACCACTCTTCGGATTCTACTTCCCAAGATCGCACAGAGAGGATCCTGAACGCACTAACGACTCTCGCAGAAGCTCAAGAGAGAAAGATTGACCTACTTACCGAAGGTCTTAGGACAATTACCGCATTGGGATGACCCACAGCTCTCATTACCGCCCCCGAGGGCGCCGCTGCACCAGCTACACCTGCCAGAGCTGGCACTGTATCGGATTTCCGGAGGTTACACCCGACTGTGTTTATAGGGTTAGCCAAACCACTTGAAGCCGAGCAATAACTAGTTAATGTGGAGAACATACTGACGGCCGCACGAGTCTCCGATGAAGAAAAGGTAAACGTGATAAAGATTCAACTAGAAAACGAGGCCCGAACTTGGTGGTTCGTTGAAGAGAGCAGGCTAGGTGAACCGATTGAATGGAGCAAGTTCAAAAATGTTTCTTGGACCACTACTTCTCCTCCACAGCCAAAGCAGAAATGGAGGAGAGATTTATCTTGCTGAAGCAGAACGGCCACCCCGTTAATGTATATATGGCAGAATTCAACCGTCTGAGCCGATTCGCTCCGTATATGGTCGCTTCAGAGGCCAACACGGCCATACATTTCTTACAAGGACTGAACTTTGAGCTGCAGCAGTTGATTGCGTCTCTCGAGTTGCATGCGCAAGTACTCATGCTGCATGAATTCAGGAGAAGCTGATCGATAAATTCAAAGGCCCCTGCTCAAGTGACAGGAGGCCCCCAGTGATCCCGGCATGTACTCAAACACTGTCCCGAGGGGTGTGACATTTCAGAAAATTTTTAAATGTTATTTTAGAATTTTAAATAATAATAGAATTTTAGATAATGTTAAAAAGAGGTTTATTAAAGATTATGGTAGTTAAGTGTAGTAGCAACTAATTATAAAAGGTTTTTATTTGTAAGAAGGGTTTTATTTGCAAAAGGTTTTTGAAATTTTAATAAGGGGTGGTATATGATAAAGGTTTGATCATGCATACACATCACACCCCTCACACTCTCATGTCACTCCACCTCATACTTACCCTACACACACCTCCTCCTTATGATTTTCTCATTATTCATTTAGATAAAACACTCTAACTGAATTATTCCTTCCTTAAAACCTTCATCACACAGAAAAAATTCACTAGTTCATCACCTAGCTAAGACAAGTGAGGCTTCATGAAATTTTTTCTCAAAAAAACTCAAGATAAAACATGTACCAAATCCAAGATGTTCCAAGCTGCAATGCATGTGCTTGGAAGTTTTGTAACCTCCCTTTAATTAGGTAAAAAATTATCTTTTACCAGTTTTGAAGTGCTTTAAGTTTCAAAGTTTTGGTATGATATCATAAAAGTCCAAGTTTTGTAGGATTTCTGATATTAAATTTGTATCTGCTATAACAAATGAACTCTGAAAAATATTTTGAGGATATTATGAGATGGTGAGAACAACTAGAGACCACATCCCTCGTCCGTACCCAATTGGGCTCCACTTGGCCGCAGATTTAATAAGAATGGCTGCAATTTGAGGCTGGGGTTTTAAGTTAGGGTGTGGGATTTTTACAGTTGGTTATATACATCCTAAATAAGACTGGTGTATATGCAATTTTGTCCCAGATCACTTGTATCAAAATCTGGAACAAATATCCTATAAAAATTCAATGTTTTATGTTTTAAAAACCTAAGTTTTGATTTTCGTAATCGCCGGGGGGTAGTTCAATATTGATAACACGCGTTAAAATACGTCAATCATAAGTTCTGGCCTTTTTGCATTAGAAGTGTAGTAACATTTGCATTTCAATTCTTATATATATACGCTTGGGTTAATATATAGGCTCGATCGCGGAGACGTCCGACACGACGAGGAAGAGCAAGGCATTCATGAGTTTCGTCTAGTGCGTACTGATATTAGGTGAATAGGGGGGCATTTACAAATGGGAACTCGGGCGGATGGTGTATGGCACCCCTGACTATCAAAAGCTTTATAAAACTCTGTATTGGTTTCTAAACACTATTAGTGATACATAACCATATTTATGTCATATGCATTACATTGAGTACCATGTTATCTTTATTGTATATCACACTTGCTAGAATAGATATATTGAATAGAACGCAAGCACAAATACCAACGATTGCCATGTTGCACAATCGGACACGCATATATTACACTACGCATCGTTGGTACTGCCATGACATTTAGAAACTGCTATGATATTAGTATTGTTAACGATATCCATGCTAGTTGAAATGATTGTGTACTACTATCTTGATGTTTGCATATTATTGTTATATATATTCATGTGTTGTAGCTGCCTACTATTGCAAGACTGAACTGTTCATTATTGATATCAGAGATTTGAGAAACCGCGGGTATCTTTTATAAAATGGATTATGTTTTCAAAAGTGCGGTTTTCTCGTGATATGATGATTTGGCGTCCACAATGAGTTTTGGTTTTCATGATTAGATATCCTAATCGAGGGAGGGGTTAACCGATTACGGATACATAGTGGATCCGGAATGACTCTGAGGGGCAGGATGACCGTAGGGAGATACGAGGAGCTTGGCGAGGATGATCGATACCGGAGGTGACATTAGAGCGCGGCGGATATCCGGAGGATTCCGACCGCAGCTAAGTTGATATCAGGAGAGGATCGATCGATTGGATGGTGCCTACGATATTCAGATTTTGTGTCGATGATGGATACGAGTTTTATGAGGATTTGATGAAGATGGATATTATTATTATGAGATTTCATTCATATGGTACTTGCATTCATTATTATACATGTTATATTATATCTTGTGATATATACTTCTATTCACTGAGTTGGCAAGTCACCCCCATTATGCCTTAGCTCCTTGCAGGGTAGACCGCACGGACACATAGCAGCGTCATGGATTCATACTGTGGAGTACATCACAGATTTTGCTAGGTGGGTTACACGTATAGTGACCGCCTCTTTTGTTTATATTGCATCTTGTATCTAGAGTCACTCCATCAGACCACTTGTATATTCTTTTGATTTAGATCGAGTTTGAGACTTTATGTATATTCTTTTTGTAACAACTCAAATTTTTCTGTACGAAAATTTTCAAGTTAATGTACAGAATATAGTTGTAAGCCTGAGCACAACTTATAAATTTAATTTGTTTAAGAACAGCAAGAAATAACTTGTACCTCACTGGTAAAGACTCTACACTGCTGTGACATAGCCTGTGTGTTCGAATCCCATCAGCCACATATATTTTTACTAATTTTTATTTTAAACTTTTTGGAAGCCCAAAGGTTTACATGTGCAATACACGTAAAAATGAAAAGTCAAATAAAATAAACATGTGCACAATGTTATATGTACAGATTAAGACACTTGGCAAAGATCCAGAGCCCCACCTCACCCCTACGGCCGGCGAGATCGGCTCATGGCCTGGCTCCATCGGTCCCTAAGTACCCAATGACCCCCGTGTCTTGCACACTAAACCTCTTGGCCTACCCCATTACCCCCATGCTGTTTGATTTCTCTGTAAATTAACAGAGAACTTAAAATCACCCATTAATCCAAATTTTAATGCATTTAAATTCTTTCTTCAATTCCTAAAACCCTAATTCCATCCTATAAATACAACACCATACCTTTGCCCTCTTCATTATGAAATCCATTGCCAAAATCCTCAAAATTTTCTAAGTCAAAGAAAAGTACAATTGGAGTTAGCCAAAGTTAACCTTTTCGGCGAGGATTCGAAGCGATTCCAGTGACCCCGCGACTCCACGAAGCCACCAATCTCTTCCTCAACCTCCCTTCTCTTCTTTCTACTTATAAGTCCCCTCTTTTCTCCTCTTCTCCTAATTTAAAAAGTTCTCTTTTTCAAAACTCATCGGAAATGGAGTTATTCCGACATCCATTTCTAAACTCGTTAAAATCATAATATTTCTTAATAACTAATCATCCACATCATTATATCTTGCTTAGTAATCATGAAACAAATATTGAGAACAAGTTTCATCTTAAAATATCATGTTATATAACTTTTATTTGCATTTTTCGTTTAAATACCACAAACTTTACATATGACATCTTTTAAGTTTTTAGCTTAGCATACCTTTAGAAAACCTCTCGAGGTAATGACCTACCTCTCACATACACATATCTTGACATAGCACGATTCGCTTGAAAACAATATCTTGTGGCAAATACGACTTTTCAAATAATACCTTGAACTATTAAAAAACCGTATTTCTTTAAATTGTGTGATTACATTCCTTGCGATTATGCCTCTACAACCCATTTTGGGAAACCCGATCGGGATGGTGCGGGTTATCGCACATTCTCGGGACTAGTAGAGCGAGATGCAGACCTCTTCACGGAGCATACGATCTCGATGGAATTTTTAATGCAATTTTTAAGAAAAACGTGATTTTCTATTTAATAAATAATTTTTTTTAATAATTATATATAAATATTATCAAACCATCTATTTTAAATATATAATAAATTCCATCTTTTTTTCTAAACAAAAGAAAAGAATTACAAGTTTCATGAAAATACCATCAAGAATCCATTCAAGTTAAGTTTACACTAAAATATCTTGAATTATTCAAGCTAGGTATTTATTCACTAGAATACCTCACTTTTAAAAAAAAATACATCCATGAAAACCCTAAATACGATAAATAAATACCTGAAGTTTATTTTGAAAGTATACTAAAAATATTTTTCATAAAACCCCCTCAAGTTATATTAATTTACATTAAGGACCCTAGTAAATATAGGTTTAAGCGGGACCAATTCTCTTGAGTCTCAAGGAGCCGGAGAAAGTGGGTGCTTGCGTATTTAGGGTAGAAAATTAAAACGGGGTTATCAATGGTAATTGTCTTGGAAAAAGACACAAATCCTACCGTCCATGCGCAACAGTTACTGATAACTCCTAAACCTAATTCAGGACCCAAATCTGTTTAAGTGTCTGACTCAATCTGAGTCTCAGTCTAATCTGAATACAATCCAAATATGAATCCAACCATATATCTAATTCAACATGAATCTAATATATCAAACATGAACACTTGAACATGAATACCGAACAATACGAACATGCAACATGACTTGACTTGACCGATCCATGGCTATATCTTGAACTTGACTACATGACTATCTGTTTATATCCGAACCGTTTACATGAACAACTTATACCATGGTTTTGGCAAGTCTTATACTACAACTCATTACAATCAATACAATATGCATTACGTGGTTTAACGGGATAGATTGGTACGGAATGTATTAAAAGTGGAATGAGACGGTCACTATAATACACCTAACCTGACTATCCGTACCGTTGTCCCGTGGGTTTAACGGAGCCTTGTACTCCATATGCCTCAGTCCACGGAGCAAGTTGGACTTCTCTTATATACACTGATGCATTCTGTACCAATCTATAAACAACTACGTTAGTATAATAAAAACAGATATATTACTAGACCTATTCCCTTTACTTGATCTATCTCTCTTTTGGGATTTACCGAGCGATTGTTCGCTGAAAAAATTCCTTTTTCTTTTTCTTTGGAATGTTGTCAGGAGGACGCAACTCTCAGGAGATCGAGCCTAGCCATGAAGATTTGGAGCAGTTTGCTAAGGAGCCAGAGTTCTAGATCCTACTTGTACTTACTTTACTTTCAGTTCATATGTAATTGTTTAGGCATCGCTTTTCGGCATTGTATTTACTTTTCAGTTGTATGTAAAGAATGTTTATCAATAAAAAGTTGTTTCATTACATCTCTTGTCTTTCTTGTGCTTTACTATTATATTGCTTATTTACGCTTAACGTGTTTACTTTTGAGTAAATACGTCGCGGGGCTTGCCACGTCCTCTTCCCCGTATACCGGGAAGCGGGGCGTGACAGGTTTTGTTGGCGGCCCATGCAGGTCAGTTCCGCATGAAAACCTAAGCAATATATCACAAGAATTATAAGAATCGGTAACTAAACATTCTTTACATTTCATATTCCTTGAATCTATCCTAACTCTATTTTTATTTCAAAGGTTATGGATTCTCCCAATAATACGAGCACGAACGTTAATGGCAACACCCCACCACCACCACCTCTACCGCTTACACCTACCGTAGCAGCTCTGATCAATGAGCAGACGGTTTTTCTTGAGGCAATCAAGAGCCACTTGGAGGGACAGCAGCAGCAAACTGCTATATTATTGCACCGTCCAGATGCTGAGGCACCCGGTGTGAAACAATTCCGGGCACTGCACCCTAAACAATTTTCTGGGAAAGAGAGCCCTTTGGAAGCAGAGGAATGGGCTCAGTCAATCGAAGATGACCTGGCAGCAGCACAAGTGCCAGAGATTGCTTGGGTAAGAGTTACGAAGCTGCAACTCACTGACAACGCCAGAGTATGGTGGAAGGCAGAAGAAAGCCGTCTTACCCAGCCGATTGAATGGAGAACTTTTCACGAGATGTTCGACGCGAAATATTTTCCCGAGACTTCCTGTTTTGACATGGAGCGGAAATTCATCCACCTGCAACAAGATTCGATGTGGACCAAATCTGTGGATGAGTATGATGCTGAATTCACCATACTCAGCAGGTAAGATATGTCTCAATATTCAATTTCCTTATAACATATACTACACTGCTAACACAAGACCGTAATAGGTTCGCAGCACATCTCATACCGTCTGCTGAGATCAGGGCTAGACGATTTCAGTAAGGGTTGGACTAGGAGATCCAAGCTGCTCTAGCTATAGGGGATTTCCCAACCCAGGATTTAGCTCTGAAGGCCTCCCGAAGGTATGAGGCAGTAGTGAAGAAGGAGGGTAGACCTCAATTTACCAGTGTGAAACGCCCTACTACTCAGATGGTAGAAGGAGCCTCTTCCAGGCCACCGTTTGTACCCAGGAGACCGGGAGTAACTTTTAACAGCCCAGTCCAGATTTTTGCACCTACTGCAGGAGTAATGGACACCTGGCGAAGGACTGCAGGCGTGCAAACGGACTGTGCTTAGTCTACGGCTCATCCACTCACGACATTGTTGCATGTCCTCATAGACTCAATCCGAATCTAGCCTCCAGACCAGCCATCACTTTTCCGCAGTAGCCAGCTATTCAGGCACCTGAAGCTCGACTTGCTCTCCCAGCTCCACCTCCTCGTGGACCTACTGCACCTCCTCCTCATCAGTTCCATCAAGAACAAAGGAACCTACCTCAAGGACAGAGAAACGGACAGAGGAATGCTCCCCCAGCAAGGAGGAACTTACCTAGGCGTCAGACTTTTACAATGACTATAGAAGAAGCTGAAGCCACTGGCCAAGTCATCACTGGTAACTTCCCATATTTCAAATCTGTTCAATACTTGTTTACATCCATATATCTTTCCATACCTAAGCATATCCCACACAACTTAGGTACAATCTTAGTTGGCTCACTTCCTGCACTAGCACTCTTCGATACTGGAGCATCTCATTGCTTTATGTCGCAACGGTTCGTCCGAACTTATGCGATTCCAGTCCAACCACTCGTATCCAGCTGGAATGTCAGGTTATGGAACGGCGTTCTAAAGGCAACTCTGGGATACGACCTGTGTCCAGTGGTCATCTGCAGCAGAGAATTTTATGTTGACTTTAAGGTGCTTGACATACCGAACTTTGATGTAGCCTTGGGAATGGACTGACTAGGAACTTTCTACGCTACCATCGACTGTCATTAAAGGAGAGTGGTGTTCAAGATTCCAGATCATCCGGTCTTTTATTTCAAGAGTGGAGACCGTACACTAGAGCCTAGCACCTACAAAGCTAAATCAAAGAAGGCAGTGGTTGCTACACTTTAGGCGGAAGAAGACAAGCCAGAGGTAGTTCGAGAGTTCGAAGATGTATTTCCTGAAGACATCTCAGGTTTGCCTCCCGATCAAGCTCTTGAATTTGGTATTGATTTAGTACCTAGTGCACAACCGGTGATCAAAGCACTATATCGCTTAAGTCCTGAAGGATTGAAGGAGATCCTGTTAGATATATGTATACCCTAGATGCCATTATATGTATAGTGGATGCTTGGACATGTATATATGTATATAGATGACTTTCTTGCTCGACATGATAGTATGCTATCTGGTTTACTTTATCTAGACATGTTCATTTGATCATGCATCTTACTCATTTGGTATATGTTGATAAAGCCCATAGGATATTTGCTTGACTACTGGGACTATGATGCAGATCATATTAGTGGGACACCTGTAGTTTATAAGTATATCCTTTAACTGTTCCTAGTCGTGGGTATATCGAGACGGGGCATCGATATTCCAGATTAGACTAGCGTATACCATTCTTGTCCCATATGATGGGCGATGGATGATCCCATATCTATCTGGTGTGGTGACACCAAAGATTGTATGCGGGTGATCAGTGGAGACTGGGTACACTGAACGGACTCGCCGAGAACTCCTATGTGGTATTATATCTATCGTCGGATAGCAGTTCTCAGGTGACACTGGTACAGGTTAGTCTGTAGACCCAAGATCGTCATAGAGTCTTGTGTGTCCTCCCACTGTACTTTGATCTCCACCCTACCACGGCTCTACTGAGTCATGCAAACATATGGACTTTGGGTACAGTCCCGAGGCACATGGAGGCAATGAGCGATAGGAGGGGTTTCGTCTCTCCCGGTATTGGGGGTTGACGTTGTGCTATGCTCGATTGGCTATAACAGGAAGTCCCTGGCTAGGGCTGCTGAGATTTACTGATAGGTGTTATCAGTAGTTTCTCGATCTGTTATGAGCCATACACCGGCATGACTTGTTGAGTTATTAGGGTCGACAATTCCATCCCTAGACTCGATATGCAGCATATCTGACGAAGAGACCGGACTGTACGGTAAGTGTTGCCAGTTGGCTCAACGGGAGTTTTGACAGCTTCGCTGGTTTTCTTCTGATCGCTCAATACCCGGGTGGCCGTTACGTTTAGCTGACCGCTTGCGGCTTGTAGGTTTTTGATATGATCATCACCTTCTACCGGCGTATTGACGAGTCTTAGAGTCCCACAATGAATTTTCCTGGCTCAGGCGAAAAGATGTGGTGTGCATATGAGATATGCGCGGGGACCCGATTAAATGCGTGTATGTGATACCGTATATTTAATCGGGCGTTTTTCTATTGGTCGGGTCGTATGTGATATGACTGGTTTGTTAAATCAAGTGTTGGTTTAACATTTTACTTTTAGATTAATTTTTTATTAAACCCTTTTCTTTGTTGATGTATGTATGCATGAAGGCATATGTTGATGTGCATGGACACATACATACATACATTGTATCATGGTTGTTGATACAATGGATGGTGGCAATGCAAGACTCACATGGTTATATATATATATATATATATATAACCATGTGAGTCTTGCATTGCCACCATTATATATATATATATTGAGTTAAATTTAAAGATAATTCACTCATGGTTAATTATCCACATTTGACCGCACTTGACCTAACTTTTAACCATGAGTTAATTTTGTTTTGGATTTTTTAACTCAATGATAAATATCTAGATATTTACTAACCATGGTTTAAAGTGAGAATGATTTAATATTGATTATTCATTCTCATCTCATTATTCATCACAAAACACTTTGAGCTTAAGCCACCATTATCTTCTTCTTCCTCCAAGCTCTCTTGATTTTTCTAAAGAGTGGGGTTGATAAAAAGAAAGGGTTTTGATTATAGAATACAAACCACCTCATCATTCTACACCTCTCTAGCTTATTTGTGTAGGGTGTTTTGCTCTACTTCTTTTAAAGATCAAGTAAAGCAAGGAGCTTTAGGCAAAGGGACTTCGGGTGGATCATCGTGGACGAGGAAGACCTCTAGCAATCCGTTCCAAACTCTCAAAGGTCCAAGGAGTCACCAAGGAAGGTCTACAAAGGTTGTAATCTCTTCACTTAGTGATAGATTCTCATTTGTATATGATACTAGTTCATTGTTACCCTAAAATTCTAGTTAAGATTCTAGTTTAGTTTACTTAGCACCTTTAAAATTTAAATTGTGGCATGCGTGATGCTTCCAAACCCTAGATGAGGTGCTAGGTAAACCCAACAGATCCATATTCAGTTGGACGAACTTTTGAAGAAAGGATGGATTCATCCCAGTACTTCAAGTTGGGGATCTCCAGTTTTGCTTGCGAAGAAGAAGGAAGGTTCATACAGAATGTATATAGACTACCGAGCTCTGAACGAAGTAACGATAAAGAACAAGTATCCACTACCGCGCATCGACGATCTGTTCGATCAGCTAAGTGGGTCTTGCATTTTCTCAAAATTAGATTTTCATTCGGGTTATCATTAGGTGAAGGTCAAAGAGTCTGATATTCCGAAGACGACATTCAGGACTCGCTATGGTCATTATGAATTTCTCGTGATGCCATTTGGAGTGACCAATGCACCAGCTATTTTTATGAATATGATGAACCAAGTTTTCCGAGAGTACCTAAACAGATTTGTGGTCATTTTCATCGACGACATCCTGGTATATTCAAAGAATTGAAAAGAGCTCACTGAACATTTACGAATTGTTCTGGAGACTTTACGACAGCATCAACTCTACGCCAAGTACAGTAAGTGTGAGTTTTGGCTAGATCAAGTCTGATTTCTCAGACATATTGTTTCAGACGAAGGAATCTCAGTAGATACAGCTAAAGTATCAGCAGTAAGCGAATGGCTGATGCTAAAGACAGTGAAGGATATTCAAAGTTTCTTGGGTTTAGCAGGATACTACCGAAGATTCATAGAAGGTTTCTCGAAGATTGCAACGCCTCTGACCAAGCTCACACGTAAAGATGAAGTATTCGTGTGGTCAGAAGTATGTGAACAAGCTTTTATAGAACTCAAGTCAAGATTAACATCAGTGCCTATTCTCGTAATACCGGACCAATCTGGAGGATTCGTTGCTATGCATCCGGCAAAAGATTAGGATGTGTTCTACACCAGCATGGAAAAGTTGTAGCTTATGCATCAAGACGGTTGAAGATTCAGGAGCGCAATCATCCAACGCATGATCTGGAGTTGACAGCTATTTTCTTTGCACTGAAGATTTTGCGTCATTACCTTCTTGGAGAACGAGTAGATATATACACGGACCACAAAAGTCTGAAGTATGTGTTTACTCAGAAGGAGTTGAATATGCGGCAGAGAAGATGGTTAGAACTCATGGCGGACTTCGACATCAACCTAAAATATCATCTAGGGAAGGTGAATGTAGTTCCTGATGCACTTAGCCATCAACCATTAGCAACGAATCTTACCGCACAGTGGAAGCTTCAACAGGAATTGCACAAGATGGAGATAGAAGTGGTTATGCCAGGTAATATTTCAAAGTTGATGAACTTACAAGTTCAGTCTACAATTTTCAATCAGTTCAAAGCAGCTCAAGCAAGTGATGCCAAGTTGCAAAAGATCAGAGAATAAGTAGAAAGTGGACTTCGAACAAACTTCATTATCCACAAAGACAGATCTTTGAGATACGGAAGCGGATTGTGTGTAACACAAGGTTTTATTCGGGAAAAGTTGATGAAAGAAGCTCACAGCTCTCCATATTCAGTACACCCTGGTGGTACAAAATTGTACAAAGATCTACGTCAATATTACTGGTGGCATAGAATGAAGCGTGAAGTAGCCAGAAGCGTAGCCAAATGCTTGGTGTGTCAGCAAGTAAAATCTAAACATCACAGGACTGCTGGTTAACTTCAACCGTTATCTATCTCAGAATGGAAGTGGCAACACATCACCATGGACTTCGTGACTGCACTTCCTCGCATCACGAAAGATAATGATGCGGTATGGGTTATTGTGGATCGACTCACAAAGTCGGCTCATTTTATTCCCTTTCGAGTTAGCCAATCTACCAAGACATTAGCAAAGTAGTACATGGAGGTATATCTGAATCTAAGTAAGATTTAACTTTTTAATGTGTACTATCTCTGATATCCATGAACTCATGCAGGAGATCGTGAGATTACATGGAGTACCGGTTTGCATTGTCTCCGATCGTGACACCGGATTCCGATCACAGTTTTGGCAGAGTCTGCAAACTAGCTTGGGAACGAGTCTCAGTTCAGCTTACCACCCACAAACAGATGGACAGTCTGAGCGAACGATTCAGATCCTTAAAGATATACTAAGAGCGTGTATGTTAGATTTCGGAGGATCGTGGGAAGATCACCTACATCTTGTGGAGTTTTCATATAACAACATCTACCAAGCGAGTATTGGAATGACACCCTTTGCAGCTCTCTATGGGAGGAAGTGACATTCACCATTAAGTTGGGACGACATTGGAGATAGAGAACTCCTTAGACCAGAGATGATCGTGGCGACGGTGGACGTAGTTCGCACGATCAAGGAAAGAATGCGCGTAGCCCAAGACAGACAGAAGCACCGGGCTGATGCAAAGCGCCGGCATTTGGAGTTCCAGCCGGGAGATCATGTGTTCTTAAAGATCTCTCCAAACCATGGGGTAATTCACTTTGGCAAGAGGGGTAAGCTCAGTCCAAGATATATTAGACCGTTCGACATTCTCGAACGAGTCGGAGAAGTGGTAAATCGTTTGGCACTACCACCCTCATTGGAAGGAGTGCACAACGTATTCCATATATCCCAGTTTCAAAGATATGTGAGCGACCCCCGCCACATTCTTGATCAGTCCGAGCTCACTGTACGGACAGATCTATCTTGTGAGCAGCAACCCGTTGAGATCCTGGACAGAAAGATAAAGTCACTTAGGAACAAGGAAGTAAACTTGATTCGAGTGATGTGGGGAAAAGATTCACCAGGAGAATCAACGTGGAAACGTGAGGACGTCATGCGTGCAAGATGTTAGTTATATGTATGCCCTAGAGACCATTACTATACATGCGGTGTATATTGTAGTGGATGCTTGGACATATATAGGGAGGACTTTCTTGCTCGACATGATAGTATGCTATCTGGTTGCACTTTATCTTAACATGTTAACAGATACTGTTTTGTGATCACATGTTGATAAAGCCCATAGGATGATTACTTGAGTACCAGGATTATGATGCAGATCATACTAGTGGGGAAAGGGTAGTCGATAAGTACATCATTCAAATGTTCCTAGTCGTGGGAGTATCGAGACAGGGCATCAGTACTCCAGAGTAGACTAGCTTATGCGCTTCTTGACCCATATGATGAGCGATGGATGATCCCATATCCATTGGTGTTTGATATCAGAGAAGGTATACGGGTGCTCAGTGGAGACTGGGTACACTAGACGGACTCGCCGAGAACTCCTAGATGGTATTATACCTATCGTCGGATAGCAGTTCTCTGGTGACGCTGGTACAGATTAGTCTGTAGACCCGAGATCGTCATAGAGTCTTGTGTGATTCCCACTGTGCTTTGATTTCCACCATACCACGGTCAAGAGATCGTGCAAACGGTGGATTTTGGGTATAGTCCCGAATCACATGGAGGCAATGAGCGATAGGAGGGGTTTCGTCTCTCCCGGTATTGGGGGTTGATGTTGCGCTGTGCTCGATTGGCCATAACAGGAAATCCCTGGCCAGGGTTGCTGAGATTTACTGGTAAGTGTTATCAGTAGTTTCTCAAAACGTTATGGACCTTGCATCGGCATGACTTATCAGGCTATTGGGTTCTGACGTTATACCACCCCTAGGCTGTGATTTGCGACATATCAGACGAAGAGACCGGACTGTACGGTAGTGTTACTGATTGGATTCACAGGAGTTATAGCAGGCTTGCTTGTTGATCTTCTGATCACTCAATACCCGGGTGGCCGTTACGTTTAGCAGACCGTTTGCGGCTTGTGGGTGTTTGATATGATCATCACCTATTGCTGGCGTATTGACGAGTCTTTAGAGTCCTACACAGAGCTTTCCTAGTTCATGCGAAACAGAGTAGGAGCACATATGTGATATGTGCGGGACCGAGATTAATACGAGTATGTGATACCGTATTCTATGCTCGCGATATGTGACATTCGTAGGTTATATTGGATATAGCCAAGTTATCGGATCAAGTGTTGATTCGATAAGTTGTTACATGTAATATTAGTCGGTTATACAGGATATAGCCGGATTATTAAATCAAGAGTTGATTTAATAATTTAATGTATAATTATATATTTGATATATTAAATTACATTGACTAATATTAGCTCACTTAATATTTCTTTTCTCACTTTATGATACATTGATATATATGTGATATATGTTAAATGTACCGTTTTCTTTTTGCACAAAATATATATGTGATATATATTGTTGTGTCATGCTAGGTTACACATGCAACATGTATGTATGAGACTCACACCATGCTAGAGTTAAGTTAGGGTTTTATTTGTTTTAAGTAATTCAAACACTTGGATAATGAGTCATGGTGGAAGCTTGGAGAAGCTTGTGGAAAACTTTGACTTAGTCCACTTGTTTGTCTAGCTTAAGATATTTTTTGACCTAACCCTTAACTCATAGCTATGGTTAAGTCTCTAAAATGGTTAGTGGATGACATACACTAACTATGGTTGCATTTCTAACTTCATGGATTCATTCATCACTTGAGCTTCATCTTCTTCTTCCTCATTCAAGCTTTCTAGCTTTTGTGAAAGTGATCATAACTTGTGAGAAAAATATATCTAAAGTGAGCCCACTTCCTACTTCATCATCCTCTACTATTAGCTATTTAGTTTAGGGTGTTTGCTTCACTAATCTACACAATTAGTGAAGTTATAGCATGAGCTAGTGTCTCCTCGACGTATATCATCTTCGGTCTCGAAGACTTCGAAGCAAGCTTGTTCGTTTCTTCATGGGAGCCTCTCTAGAGTCCGGAAGTTCGTGATCGCAGTGAAGGGACTACTACATGGAGCTATTGAAGTGAAGGACCGGTCTACAAAGGTTGTATTCCTTGTTCACTTAGATATAAAGAGTTTACATATCATGTTTAACCTTAATTCTCTAGTTAAGATCTTGGTTAGGGTTTGTTTAGCACCCCAAAATTTTAAAGTAGCATGATTGATACTTGCCAAAACCTTCACAAGGTGCTAAGCTAACCCTACACAAGATACCCTTTCTTATTTGTAAATTAGTCCTTATGTAAATGTAAATTTCGAGGACGAAATTTTTGTAAGGATGGTAGAATGTAACAACTCAAATTTTACTGTACGAAAATTTTCAAGTTAATGTACAGAATAGAGTTGTAAGTCTCAGCACAACTTATAAATTTAATTTGTTTAAGAACAGCGAGTTGGTACGGAATGTATTAGAAGCGGAATGAGACGGTCACTATAATACACATAACCTGACTATCCGTGCTGTTGTCTCGTGGGTTTAACGGGGCCTTGTACTCCATATGCCTTAGTCCACGGAGAAAGTTGGACTCCTTTCATATACACTGATGCATTCTGTACCAAGTTACAAACAACTACGTTAGTATAACAAAAATATATATATTACCAGACCTATTCTTTTTACTTGATCTATCCCTCTTTTGGGACTTACCGAGCGATTGTTCGCTGACGATATTCCTATTTCTTTGGAATGTTGTCAGGAGGACCCGACTCTTAGAAGATCGAGCCCAGCCAGGAAGATTTGGAGCAGTTTTCTGAGAAGCCATAGTTCTAGATCCTACTTGTACTTACTTTACTTTCAGTTCATATGCCATTATTTAGGCATCACTTTCCGGCATTGTATTTACTTTTCCGTTGTATGTAAAGAATGTTTATCAATAAAAAGTTGTTTCATTACATCTCTTGTCTTTCTTGTGCTTTACTATTATATTGCTTATTTACGCTTACCGTGTTTACTTCTGAGTAAATATGTCGCGGGCCTTGCCACGTCCTCTTCTCCGTACACTGGAAAGCGGGACGTGACATTTTTGGATCGAATTCGGATAAAGTCGACTAGTTAGCTTTATTACGCAATTCATTTTATATTTACTTGTAATCCTTCGCTTTCGAGCGTCGTATATAACTGCATGGTTATGATTCTGCCGTTGGGCGTTGAGATAGCTCCCAAGTGGGGACGCGTTTATAATTATATATATATATACCTATTTTTATCAGTAATTACAAAGGAGGCGTTGTCGAAATTTCAAATAATGAAAACATTTTTACCCCATTTTCAAAACACTTGACATATGTTTTTTTGTAAGCAGATTTTGTAAATAAATTGTGTTTCATATTAAATAACCTTTTGAAACTTCACCTTCTTTATTATTTAAAAAGGTTTAGATCTTGGTTTTTGGCTTACTTGGTCGCATCGACATTTCTAGACGTCATGTGATCTAAGTGCCGGTCACGTGCCAAACTGGGTCGTGAAAGAGTTGGTATCAAAGTGCTAGGTTTTACCTTTTTCGAGTTTAGGATTGACTATGTGGAGTCTAGGTTATATATTTTGGAATATAGGCTTAACCTTACGAAACTTGGACTTGACTTTATGGGTATTAGACCCGAACTTTCGTTTCATACATTGACCTTGGTATGATGGAGTAGGTAATTTAAGCAGAGTAACATAGTGTACGTATGTTCCACGATATATTTATGATACAATACTCCACTTAAGTGACCTTAGGATTTATAGGGTTACTAGGCACTGTCACAAGGGTCTATAAGGCATCAACTATGCCCGATTTAAAATTTAGACGTGCCAAACAACCCTAACCAAGATCTAAGACTAGAGATTAGGCGAAACTAAGCAAGTAAACAACTTTACTTCTAAGAGTTAGGGATTACAACCTTTGTAGTCCGTTTCTTCACTTCTAAAGCTCCGTGTTGAGGTCTGTTCGCTGCGATCATCGAGTACCCGGACTCAAGAGAGGCTCCATGAAGAGAAAGATACAAGCTTGCTTCCGATCTTCGATAACAAAGATGATCTACCTTGAAAAAACTCAAGCCCAAGCTTTTGCTTCACTAATCAAGTATTAGCAAAGCAAACACCCTAATCTAAGTGGCTAGAATAGATGAGGATGATGAAGTAGGAATTTAGCTCTCATTTGTTTTCTTTATCTCACTCATTCTCATCACTTATGAAAAAGCTAGAAAGCTTTTCATCAAAAAAGGGAAGAAGAAGAAGAAGCAAATCAATTTGTGATGAATAATGAATTGTGTGTGAGGTTAGAATTGCAACCTTGGGTTAAGAAAGAAAACTTAACCCTTGTAGAGATTTAATTATGGTTAAAGGGTTGGGTTGGGTTAAAGAAATATCTTTGCAAAATATCACAAAATATCAAGGTCAAAGTCAAAGCTTCATGAAAGCTTAACCCTAATCCAAACCCTAACTATATTTAAACTCCACAAAATATGTTGCATTTATAACCTTAACTTGTTACAATATTATATATCACATATACAATTTTTTTTATAACAAAATAAAATAATACAATTAACATATATCACATATATATCAATGTATTACCCGAGTGAGAAAAAGAATCTTTAAGTGAGCTTATATTAGTTAATGCAACTTAATATATCACATATATAAAGCAACCAAAGTCCATATTTTGTTGGTGTATATTTTGTTGGTGTATAAGGATTCCATCTCAGATCACTAAGCATCCAGCCATTCTTACAGAGTCCCCACTCCTGATAGCCTGCTCAAAACTAGTTGGGTCATCATCTCATGATGCAATCCTCTCTCCCACTGTCATAGAGAAACCGAAGTATCTCTCAGGTGGATGAGGAACCCTACCAGATCGGCGGAGAGGCTGAGGTTCGTTGGAAACTTTTGAATCCTCCGGGTTTACCAAATCATCAGCTGCAGTTTGTATAGCTGAAACTCCTTCCAGTTCTACCTCATGACCACTAATTTCTTCACAAGAAATTCCCTTTTTCTCAAAAAGTGGTATTCCGAGAAATAAAACATCTTTTGTTCCTCGGTGTTGTAGAAGATATTCCAACAAACTTCCACAGAACCGACCTTGCCTCGAGCTTGTCCGGATTTTGCTTTTATACATAGGCCGGACAACCCCAAATCTTAACATCTTTAAGAGATGGGCTCTTCCCATACCATATCACATATGGAGTGGTAGGCATCTGATTTGGTTGGAACCCTATTCAATAGGTATGCAACTTCTCAAATGCATAACCCCAAAAGAAAATAGGCAATTCAGTAGTACTCATCATAGAGCACACCATATCACATAGGGTGCAATTGCTCCGCCCCGATACACTGACGTGCTGTGGTGTATACGGAGGAGTAATGCTGAGAGAGAATCTCATTCTCCTTTAGAATAGTCCAGGAATTCCGTGCTCAAGTATTCTCCTCCTTGATCTCATCAGAGGACATAATACTTATACCCGTTTTTGGTTCTCTACTTCTAACTTATATTCATTGATTTTCTCAAAAGTTCCAGACTTGTGTTTCAACAGGAACATATGTCCGGATCTTGAGAGATAATCAGTAAATGTAATGAAGTACAAAGAACCGGTCTTGGCATGTGTAGACAGGGGACCTTCATACATCAGCATGTATCAATCCCAAGAGTTCACTAACTATTTCTCTGTTTCCAATAAACGGAGCTGTGGTCATCTTATCTTTGTGACATGACTGGCAAGTTTTACAAGATGTAAATCCAAAATAATTTAAATATGCATTTTTATGTAACTTCAGCTAGTCGGGTCGTATTGATATGACCTAGTCTACAATGCCTCAAGAAGGATTCGTTCATTTCTGAACTCTTCCTCTTGTGTGTGTTCTGTACTATAAGAACTGTGGTTTGATTTAGAACGTCTATGCTTTTAGATAACGTGCCTGAACCGATCAACTCTTGATATAGGAAATGTTCAAAACATTATCCAACAATACAAAATTATATCTTTCTTTACTAATAAAGAGACAGATATGATGTTGTATATCAGGTTCGGTATCTAATAACATTCGTTCAGAATCAATGTATTCTGGTAATACAGGGTGATAACTGCCAACAAACTTGGCTGCAACACTTGCATCATTTCCAACTCTTGAAATTTATCACCCGTTCTCATTCTCTACCTCTCTGTAGCCCATGTAACAAATTACATTTGCGGGATCCTGATCCGGTATCTCATACCTAGGACGTAAAAGATACTGAGAAATAGTTCTCGGTAATGAACACACCCGAAGAAGATGCATCAACATGTACTTTCTTCGTTTGGGCGGCACGGGAATTCTGGTAATCCCCTATTTCCTGCTCTGTCTTATAACAATTATAAGTTGGAGCGGGACCAACGTTCCCTAGTGCAGTATAACAAGCGAGTTCGGTCAATACATCCGTATTATTATCTTGATTAAGGCGTGACATGGTCGCTACCTGGAGATAGATAGAAGAAAATACTCAGCGTATACTCTTGCAAGATTAGATTGGTTATTAATATATCTAATCAGGATGGCTCCCACTGTTTTAGTCAAATCTTCCTTCAAACCCTAAAAGGAAAGACTAGCCGGGATTAATTACAATCTACAAGTTCGCCAATCTTTCAGCCAGGGCAGTGTCGGTTCTTTGAGAGAGGTTCCCCGTGCTTTCGCACGGACCTAATTAAAGTAAACCTCGCTTTCCCAGAGGCATAACCCGGTTGACACCTTTCTAGACACCTACTTGATCGGCTAATTGTAATGTGTAAAACTCTCCCAGGAGTAACTCTTACTCGCAGCGGGTATCGGGATCCAACTATCTCATAGAAGGTATGCAATCTCATTGCAAATTTCAACACTTGAAATTCCCGATAATATTTTACCCCTAGCATCCTATGACCTCGACGAAAGCCAACAAACCATAGGCTACTAGTAAAGTTCAACCCGTCATTTCCCTATTGAATTAAACCCACCTGCACGACCCTTGACGAAAGCCAACAAAGTCGCACGACTACCTTAATTCAATCGCATCATATGCTTATACAAATAAGCATAAATAGCTACCGCACACTACGCCTTGACGAAAGCCAACAAACGTAGTACGAATACTATAAAGTACTTATCTGAAATGACGGAGGGCTACGACAGGTTTTTAAGAAAACCCTTTGCGTAATGAACTTGATATCGTTGTAGAATCGAGTGATTTTAAAAGGAATGTTTTTGAGGCCTTTTCTAGTTTCGCTAAAGAGGTCACTCCCGGTGAAGGGATCTCGGCTCTTTCCTCATCGAATAAGGTGTAGGATATTTCAAAAATATCACTATGCAAAACAAAAACTATAGAAACAATCAATAGACAAATCGAGTTTGTAGCATCTGCTGGTTTCGCTAAAGTGGTCACTCTCGGTGAAGAGATCTCGGCTCTTTCCTTATCGAATAAGGTGCTGGATATTCTACAAGGAACACCGCTATGCAAAGCAAGAACTAGAGCTACCTGTTTTTTTTTGAGACAAGTTTCTACAACATCTTTAGGTTTCTTTTAGTTTCATTAATCTCATTAATGAAGTCCCATTTTATTATGCTTCACAAGCATCACATTTGAAACGAAATCAATAATATACAATATATATCTCATATATATAATATAAACATTCATCTCAGGCAGTAATATGATCTCATCACAGAACATTGCAGCAGAAGATAACATATGAAATATTGGATATACTAGGATTTCCGTGTTTTATGCGAGCCTGTATAAAACGCGGATTCCACGGTCGCGATGAATAGCCGAACCCACATCCCTAGACCCCTACGAGAGCGACAAGAAACACTGCCAATTCTAGGGTTAAGAGACCCGGTCTCGACTCCTCGAGATGGTCTCCCACTGGACCCTAGAACCCGGTTACTTGTGCTCCCCGCCTTGGGTCTACCTAATGCGGAAAAGTAAATAATATACAATGGTGACATCATCCTCAGCCCGGAGGTGCCCCAATAAAAGAATATTACATACAATGAATTTTATATGAATGAAAATAATAACCCTCATCTTACATAAAACCCCCGGCTATTCAAAACACGACGATCCAATATAACATATCACAGTAACACATAATATCTCATATCATCAACGTAAGCAAGTATGCGTATCCCGATTGTCGTTGATGTATAGCAACGAAGCCGGCGATACACCACATACTAAGCTTACGGTCACAGAAAAGAAAGTGTAAGACTACAACAGTTGGAATCCGCAACCACCTTAGACATCGCATGCCTAACCAAATGAATTCTTTAGACATTGCATGCCTAACAATTATAAACCCCGCATTTTAGTCTCGATCTCGAAAACACTTTTCAATATCTAATCGGGCAATTCAACAAGATTCCCGACATTCTGATCGAATGCTCGTCGCAAACTTTAGTAGACGGCCGCACCCCCGGATGCCGTCGACGAAGCGCACTAAGGCGGAACACCGCTGCCGCGACCATCCGAACGGATGCTTTTGGCGACGGGGTTCTCCTACAGTCACTTGGTCGGGGCTATGGGGCGTGACTATCTATTAAGTTTACCCGGCGAGTATCCGCGTACGCTACCTGATTGCGACGGAGTTTTGATCACATCAAAATCCCGTGGCAACCGATCAAATGAGACTAAACTGCTAGATTTATAACATTCAAATTAGTTATCTCATAACTACTTGAGGATTCCAAATATTGTATCACATTCCAGATAAATAGACAATCTTAAACTTTTCGATCGAATAAACAAACACCCAAGATTTCCCAAATAGCTCAACACTTGAGCGGAGTTCAAAAAGTATCCATCACATGTCACGGTACCAATGGTCCAGCCGTAGAAGGGTCAAACCAACGCCTCACATGTGGCAACGTCGTACTGCCCCAAACCCTAAGGTTTAGAGGCGGTTCAGACGGTCACATAATCAAGTTAAAGTTTGTGTTCTTCTAGAGGGTCCACCGCGTTACTTGCATTATTTTCCGGAAGTTTCAAACTCATGAAAAATTAAACACATGAAAGTTTTTCGTGTCGGGAAAAATGAGTTATTGATATCCGTTCAAACATTTTAACAGGTTCTAAATTATCCGGAAAACTAAATGAAATTAAACTTTCCGATCGAATCAACGAATACAAAGGATCTCCAGAAAACTCAACACTTGAGTAATATTAAAAATTCCCGGAAGCATGTAGAATTAGCTACGGATGTTACTGTAGAAAAAGCAAACCCTAACACCCCTATACGGCCGCGGAACCGCCGCGCAAGGCAGGGTATTGCCGTGGTTCCGCGGCGCTTTAAGGGTATTATGGTCTCGTTTTTCACAGTAATCCTTAGAATTCCCTGCTTAATTTTCTGAGTATTTTAATACGGGAAAAATCAAATTTTTAAAAAATTTCCAGAGAGGGGTCAAATTTTGACGTTTCGGGGTTCGATCGGACTTTTAACTTCGTATACACGTCGCCTAATGCTCTAGCTTGGCTCTGATACCACTGTAGGGTTACTAGGCACTGTCACAAGGGTCTATAAGGCATCAACCATACCCGATTTAAAATTTAGACGTGCCGAACAACCCTAACCAAGATCTAAGACTAGAGATTAGGCGAAACTAAGCAAGTAAACAACTTTACTTCTAAGAGTTAGGAATTACAACCTTTGTAGTCTGTTCCTTCACTTCTAAAGCTCCGTGTTGAGGTCCCTTTGCTGCGATCATCGAGTTCCCGGACTCAAGAGAGGCTCCATGAAGAGAAAGATGCAAGCTTGCTTCCGATCTTCGATAACAAAGATGATCTACCTTGAAAAAACTCAAGCCCAAGCTTTTGCTTCACTAATCAAGTATTAGCAAAGCAAACACCCTAATCTAAATGGCTAGAATAGATAAGGATGATGAAGTAGAAATTTAGCTCTCATTTGTTTTCTTTATCTCACTCATTTTCATCACTTATGAAAAAGCTAGAAAGCTTTTCATCAAAAAAGGGAAGAAGAAGAAGAAGCAAATCAATTTGTGTTGAATAATGAATTGTGTGTGAGGTTAGAATTGCAACCTTGGGTTAAGAAAGAAAACTTAACCCTTGTAGATATTTAACTATGTTTAAAGGGTTGGGTTGGATTAAAGAAATATTTTTGCAAAATATCACAAAATATCAAGGTTAAAGTCAAAGCTTCAAGAAGCTTCTTGAAAGCTTCATGAAAGCTTAACCCTAATCCAAACCCTAACCATATTTAAACTCCTTAAAACATGTTGCATTTATAACCTTAACTTTTTACAATATTATATATCACATATACAATATTTATTGTAACAAAATAAAATAATACAATTAACATATATCACATATATATCAATGTATTACCCGAGTGAGAAAAAGAATCTTTAAGTGAGCTTATATTAGTTAATGCAACTTAATATATCACATATATAATTATACATTAAATTATCGAATCAACACTTGATCCGATAATCCGGCTATATCGCATACAACCGACTAATATAATCTGTATCAGTTCATCGAATTAACACCTGATCCGATGACCCGACTATATCACATATACCCGGCCGATATCTCATATCGCGAGAATCTAATACGGTATCACATACACGTATTGTTCTCGGTCCCGCACATATCATATATGTGCTCCTACTCCGTTTTGCCTGAGCCAGGAAAGCTCTGTGTAGGACTCTAAAGAATCGTCAATACGCCGGCAGTAGGTGATGATCATATCAAACACCCACAAGATACAAGCGGTCAGCTATACGTAACAGCCACCCAGGTATTGAGCAATCAGAAGATCAACAAGCAAGCCTGTACATTCTCTCGTGAATCCAACCAGTAACACTCTCGTACAGTCCGGTCTTTTCGTCTGATATGTCGCATATCTCGCCTAGGGGTGGTAAACGTCAGACCCCAGTAGCTTGATAAGTCGTGTCGATATGAGGTCCATAACAGTTCGAGAAACTACTGCTAACACTTACCAGTAAATCTCAGCAACCCTGGCCAGGGATTTCCAGTTATAGCCAATCGAACACAGCGCAACATCAACTCCCTATACCGGGAGAGACGAAACCCCTCCTATCGCTCATTGCCTCCATGTGATTCGGGACTGTACCCAAAAGCCACCTTTTTGCACACCCTCTTGGACATGGTATGATGGAAATCAAAGCACAGTGGGAATCACACAAGACTCTATGACGATCTCGGGTCTACAGACTAACCTGTACCAGTGTCACCAGAGAACTGCCATCTGACGTGAGGTATAATACCATCTGGGAGTTCTCGGCGAGTCCGTCCAGTGTACCCACTCTTCACTGAGAACCCGTATACCTTCTCTGATGTCAAACACCAATGGATATGAGATCAACCATCGCCCATCATATGGGTCAAGAAACGCATACGCTAGTCTACTCTGGAGTATCAATGCTCTGTCTCGGTACTCCCACGACTAGGAACTTTTGAAGGATGTACTTGGCGACTACACTGTCCCCACTAGTATAATCTGCATCATAGTCCTGGTAGTCAAGTACTCATCCTAAGGGCTTTATCAACATGTGACATAGAGACAATCAGAGTACATGTTTAGATAAAGTGTAACCAGATAGCATACTATCATGTCGAGCAAGAAAGTCCTCCCTATATATATCCAAGCATCCACTACAATATACAACGTATGTACAGTAATGACCTCTAGGGCATACATATAACTAACGGATTATGTCTTGTTAACAATTTTTCTTGACTCTCTGCATCCTTTTGTTCCTATTATTACACCTTATCAACTCTCGTTTCCTTGTTCTAGTTGTCATGGCCGCGTGAGTTGAGAGAGCCGCAGCTAGGGATGCAGCCAGGGCAGATCCGCCAGTGATGGGGACTGACCCGCAGAGCACCCTGATGGCATAGGCACAAGTCGATTCTCTTATCCCCAGCCGGATGACTAGATTAGAGGAGAGTATGTTAGGCATATTGCAGATGATAGGACAGTTGGTTGAGACCATCCGGATTCAGAGGCAGGATCATGCATCGCCTATTCTGGAGCCCGTTGTACAGCCCGTTCGAACAGTTGCACCTGTCTTCATAGGGATTGTGGAGGTATCGCTTTCGAAGTTTATGAGGATGAAGCCTCCGGTGTTCACAGGGACAGATGCAGCAGAGGATACTCAGTCATTCCTTGATTAGATATCTAGGATCAGTAGGTCCTTGAGGTGTTCAGATGAGAGGTCGGTGGAGCTGAATAGTTTTTGGTTAGAGGGACTTGCCCAAACTTGGTGCGAGTCGATTGAGAGAGGTCGAGCAGCCGATCTTCTTCCGATGACTCGGGCAGAGTTCTCCGAGGTTTTTCTAGCCCAATTCCTTCTACAGAGCATGAGAGACTCCAGAGCTCACAGTTTGAGGCATTGCGCAAACCCGTGAGTATGTTGATAGCTGACTACAATTTACAGTTTACCAAGCCGTCACGTTATGTTCCGTACTTAGTTCCTACCGAAGAGCTTAGGGTGAAGAGATATGTGAGGAGTCTTGATAGCCAGTTGTTCCTTACTCTCAGCGCCCAGCACTTCGCTACATATGCCGAGGCTATGGTTGAAGCGATATGAGTAGAGGAGCGTCTGAACGAGACCACGGTTGTTCCAGAACCGAAGAGAGTCCGCCCCAGTATTCTATCTTCCATACAGAAAGGCCATGGTGGATTCATTCCTAGACACGGTGGAGGCAGAGGTTAGACTCAGGGTCAGATGTACGGCTCGTATCCTATGGGGCAAAGGTCACCGTCGACATGCTTTAGCTGTGGGAGCCCAGATCATTTCTATAAGGACTGTCCCACGAGACGTAAAGGCGGGATCGCGAGCTTTCAGACCGCTTTACCCCCTCTACCCCATTCTCAGATAGCCTTACTTACTCCGCCCGACGCTTCTCCGCACCAGACATTTGCTCCGAGAGGTCGTGGTATTGGTGGTTGTGCACAGAGAGGACATAAGGGCAAAGGAAGAGGACCCCAGGGAAGAGGTGGGGGTCAGGCTAGGGTTTTCGCCTTGACGCCTCAGGATGCCTAGGCATCCAATGCAGTGGTTACAGGTACTCTTCCAGTGTGTTCCTTTGATGTGCATGTTTTGTTTGATCCCGATTCTACACATTCATATGTATCTTCACATTTTGCACCGACACTGGGTAGAGATTCGTCATTGTTAGACCTATCGCTAGTTGTGGTTACTCCAGTGGGAGATTCTTTTATAGCCCGACACGTATTCAGGTCATGCTCCGTACAGATTGGTGAAAAAGAGTCGTTAGTCGATCTGATTCTTCTTGATATGCTAGACTTCGATGTACTTCTCGGTATGGACTGGCTGTCCGCTTAACATGCGTACGTTGATTGCCACGGGAAGTCAGTTAGATTTTGTTTTCCTGGTGAGCCGGTTTTTATGGTGCAGGGGTATCGCAGTGCTGCTCCTGCCAATGTGATTACTGCACTTAGTGCTAATCGACTTTTGAAGAAAGGGTGTCATGGGTGTTTAGTGTTTATTCGGGATATTGGAGCAGCAGAGGGTCCGTAGGACCAAGTTCTGATTATGCAAGAGTTTCTCCACGTGTTCCCTGATGAGCTACCAGGATTGCCGCTAGACCGTGATATTAAGTTCTGCATTGACCTTATTCCTGATGTGGGGCCTATTTCTATACCGTCCTATCGGATGGTCCCGACAGAGCTTAAAGAGCTTAAGAATCAGTTGCAGAAGTTGCTTGATAGAGGACTTGTTCATCCTAGTGTATCGCCCTGGGGAGCTCATGTCCTGTTCGTAAAAAGGAAGAACGGTAGTATAAGATTGTATATTGACTATCGTAAACTGAACCGCATTACGGTGCGGAATAGATATCCATTACCTCATATTGACGATTTGTTTGATCAGCTGCAGGGTGCAGGATATTTCTCGAAGATTGATTTGCGGTCTGGGTATCACCAGTTGCGAGTTCGGAATGATGACATTCCAAAGACTGCTTTTCAGACACGTTACGGACATTTTGAGTTCTTGGTGATATCGTTTGGGCTCATTACTGCTCCAGCAGCGTTCATGAATTTGATGAACCGGATCTTCAAGCCGTTTTTTATCAGTTGATTATCGTATTCATTGACGATATATTGATCTACTCTAGGAGTCGAGAGGATCACAAGTAGCATTTGAGGATTGTGTTGTAAACTTTGCGAGAGCATCAGCTGTTTGCCAAATTCTTGAATTGCGCTTTCTGTCTTAACAGCGTGGAATTCTTGGGTCATATCGTTAAGAGAGACGGGATGCAAGTTGATCCGAAAAAGATTGAGGCGGTACAACTTTGGCCCAGATCTATTTCTGTGATTGAGATTTGTAGCTTTTTGGGCTTAGCAGGGTATTACCGTCGTTTTGTGCAGGATTTCTCTCGTATTGCGGCACTTATGACCAGTTGGACCCGGAAGGGAGTTCCGTTTTTGTGGACTGATGGGTGTGAACAGAGCTTCTAGCAGTTGAAGACTCGTCTGATGACCACGCCAGTTCTATCTTTACCTTCAGGATCAGGAGGTTTTGTCGTGTATTGTGTTGCGTCTCATGTGGATTTTGGTTGCGTATTGATGCAACATGGCAGAGTTATTTCTTATGCTTCTCGACAGTTGAAGAAACACGAGCAGAACAACCCTACCCACGATCTAGAGATGGCCACGATGGTTTTTGTGCTTAAGATTGGGAGACATTACTTGTATGGAGAGTCGTGCCAGATCCTTACTGACTACCAGAGTTTGAAGTATATATTTCAACAGCGGGATTTGAACTTGAGGCAGCGTCGTTAGATGGAGCTTGTGAAGGACTATGATTGTGAGATTCTTTATCATCCAAGCAAGGCGAATGTAGTAGCTAATGCATTGAGTCGAAGGCCTGGAGGTAGCTTGTCTTATTTAGGCACAGTTCTGAGACAGTCGGCTGCTCATTGGCAGATCTTATGCGATAGTAGCATACGATTCGAGTTTACATTCATAGGTAGACAGTTCACTCATGTTCGTGCTCGTCCGTTTCTGCTCGATCATATTAAAAAGGAACAGTCCGAAGATGCCCGTATATCTGAGATTAGGGAGCAGGTCCGGCAAGGGATAGATTCTAAGTTTGTAATCGACAGCGAGGGAGCGTTGCGGTTTGGGACCCGTCTGTATGTGTCTGACTCTGATGGGCTGAGGCATGAGATCCTTGAGGAGGCACATCAGTCTGCTTACAGCGTTCATCCGTGGTCTACCAAGATGTATCATGATGAGCGAGACGTGTACTAGTGGGAAAGGATGAAACACGATGTGTCTGACTTTGTTTCGAGATACCTGACTTGTCAACATGTCAAGGCCGAGCATTAGAGGCCGGCAGGAGAGTTGCAGGCTTTACCCATTCCGGAGTGGAAATGGGAGCAGATTTTTATGGATATCATTGTGGGTTTATCTAGGTCCAGCAGAGGGTATGACTCTATTTGGATGATTTTGGATCGGTTAATGAAGGCGGCTCACTTTCTTCCGGTGAAGGCCACTTTCGGATATGCTTAGTATGCCCAGATCTACATTGATGAGATTGTACTGTTGCACGGCGTTTCAACCTGTATAGTTTCTGATAGAGGCACACAGTTTACCACTCATCTCTGGTAGAAGCTTTAGGATGCTTTAGGCACTCGCTTGAGTTTCGGTACTACTTTCCACCCACAGACCGATGGCCAGGTAGAGCGTACTATTAAGAATCTTGAGGATATGCTCCAAGCATGTACGCTAGATTTGGGTGGCAGTTGGGATCGTCACTTGCCCTTGATTGAGTTATCCTATAATAATAGCTTTCATGGGACGATTCAGATGGCACTTTTCGAGGCGTTATATGGGAGAAAGTGCCGATCGCCGGTTTGTTGGACCGAGCTTAGCGAGAGCAACCTCCTAGGACTTCAGTTGGTTCAGAAGACTACCGAGAAAATCCAATTGATTCGTGATAGGATGAGGACCGCCTAGAGCAGACAGAAATCTTATGCTGGTCACCATCGCCGTAGACTTGAGTTCGCTGTAAGTGACTATGTGTTTCTTCAAGTTTCTCCGATGAAGGGTGTGATGCGATTTAGGAAGAAGGGGAAGCTCAGCCCCAGATATGTTAGGCCCTTTGAGATTCTAGAGAGAGTGGATGCCGTAGTGTATTGGTTAGTGTCCTGCCTAGCTTTCCAGATGTGCACCATGTGTTCCATGTGTTCATACATCATAAGTATCTTCATGATCCTTCTTACGCTATTCAGCATCGAACTATACCGTTAGAGCGTGATTTATCTTACACTGAGCAACCGGTGACCATTCTTGACCGGCAGGTGAAGAAACTGATATCTAGGGTATTCCCTTCTGTTAAGCTTCTATGACATGGACCGTCTAGCGAAGAGGTCACCTGGGAAGCCGAGGTTGAGATGAGGAAGAAATTTTCCCATCTCTTCGAAGGTACGCGTAGTTAGATTTTAAACTCGGAGACCGAATTTTCGTAAGGGGGGATATTGTAATATTTCAGAAAAATTTTAAATGTTATTTTAGAATTTTAAATAATAATAGAATTTTAGATAACGTTAAAAAGAGGTTTATTAAAGATTATGGTAGTTAAGTGTAGTAGTAACTAATTATAAAAGGTTTTTATTTGTAAGAAGGGCCTTATTTGCAAAAGGTTTTTCAAATTTTAATAAGGGGTGGTATATGATAAAAGTCTGATCATGCATACACATCACACCCCTCACACTCTCATGTCACTCCACCTCATGGTTACCCTGCACACACCTCTTCCTTATGATTTTCTTATTATTCATTTAGATAAAACGTTCTAACTGAACTATTCCTTCCTCAAAACCTTCATCACACAAAATAAATTCATTAGTTCATCACCTAGCTAAGACAAGTGAGGGTTCATGAAGTTTTTTCTCAAAGAAACTCAAGATAAAACATGTACCAAGTCAGAAATGATCCAAGTTGCAACCCATGAGCTAGGAAGTTCTGTTACCATTCTTTAATTAGGTAAAAATTTATCTTTTTACCAGTTTTGAAGTGCTTTAAGTTTCAAAGTTTTGGTATGATATCATAAAAAGCTAAGTTTTATAGAATTTCTGATATTAAATTGGTATCTGTTATAACAAATGAACTCTGAAAAATATTTTGAGAATATTCTGAGATGGTGAGAACAACTAGAGACCACATCCCATGCCCATACCCAATTGGTCCCCACTTAGCCGCAGATTTAATAGGAATGGCCGCAATTGCGGCTGGGGTTTTAAGTTAGGGTGTGGGATTTTTACAGTAGCTATAAAAGTTTAATGTTTTACGTTTTAAAAACTTAAGTTTTGATTTTCGTAATCGCCGGGGGGTAGTTCGATACTGATAACACACGTTAAAATACATCAATCGTACGTTCTAATCTTTTTTCATTATAAGTGTAGTAATGTTTGCGTTCGATTCTTATATATATACGCTTGGGTTAATATATAGGCTCGATCGCAGAGACGTCCGACACGATAAGGAAGGGCAAGGCATTCGCGAGCTTCGTCTAGTGCGTTCTGATATTAGGTAAGTAGGGGGACATTTACAAGTGGGAATTCGGGCGGATAGCGTATAGCACTCCCGACTACCAGAAGCTTTATAAAACTCCGTATCGGTTTCGAAACACTATTAGCGATACGTAACCGTATTTTTGTCATGTGCATTACATTGAGTACCATGCTATTTTTATTATATATCACACTTGTTAGAATAGATATATTGAATAGAACATAAGCACAAATGACAGCAATTGCCATGTTGCACAATCACACATGCATATATTACACTACACATCATTGGTACCGCCATGGCATTTAGAAACTGCTATACTATTAGTATTTTTAACAACATCCATGCTAGTTGAAATGATTGTGTTCTACGATCTTGATGTTTGCATATTATTGTCATATATATTCATGTGTTGTAGTTGCCTACTGTTGCAAGACTGAAATGTTCATTATTGATATCATAGATTTGATATTTCTATGGATTTGAGAAACCACGAATATTTTTTATAAAACAAATCATGTTTTCAAAAGTGCGGTTTTCTCGTGATATGATGATTTGGCGTCCACCATGAGTTTTGGTTTTCATGATGAGATATCCGAATCGAGAGAGGTGTCAACCGATTACGGATACACGGCGGACCCGGTACGACTCCGAAGGGCAGGAAGGCCATAGGGAAGTAAGAGGAGCCTAGCGAGGATGATCAATACCGGAGGTGACATTATAGCGTGGCGGATATCCGGAGAATTCCGACCGTGGCTGAGTCGATACCATGAGAGGACCGATCGGTTGGACGGTGCCTACGATATTCAGATTTTGTATCGATGATGGACACGAGTTTTATGAGGATTTGATGATGATGGATATTATTATTATGAGCTTTCATTTATATGATACTTGCATTCTTTATTATACATGTCATATTATATCTTGTGATATATACTTCTATTCACTGAATTGACAACTCACCCCCGAGCCTTAGCTCCTTGCATGGTAGACCGCACGGACGCAAAGCAGCGTCTTGGATTCATACTGTGGAGTACATTGCAGATTTTGCTAGGTGGGTTACACATATAGTAACCGCCTGTTTTGTTTATATTGCATCTTGTATCTAGAGTCACTCCATCATCCCACCTGTATATTCTTTTGACTTAGATCGAGTTTGAGACTTTATGTATGTTCTTTTAGGTCGAACTCGGATAGGGTCGACTAGTTAGATTTATTACGCAGTTCATTTTATATTTACTTGTGATCCTCCGCCTTCGAGCATCGTATATAACTTTGTGGTTATGATTCCGCCATCGGGCGTTGAAATAGCTCCCAAGTAGGGATGCCTTTATAATTATATATATACATGTTTTTATCAGTAATTACAAAGGAAGTGCTGTCGAAATTTCAAATAATGAAAACAATTTTACCCTATTTTCAAAACACTTGACATATGTTTTAAAAACAAATATTTTAAATAAATTATGTTTCATATTAAATAACCTTCTAAAAACTTCACCTTCTTTATTATTTAAAAAGGTTTAGATCTTGGTTTTTGGCTTATTTGGATCGCGTTGACGTCTTTAGACGTCATGTGATCTGAGTGCCGGTCACGTGCCAAACTGGGTCGTGACAAGGGGTCATACCAGTTCATAGACCAGGAACGACGCAGATGAAGCGTCCATTCGCCCCCCAGCAACAACAATAAAGGAAGGTTTTGGTCTACGGTTACTGTCAAAGGACTGGACATACTCAGAAGGACTGTCGCCTTACCAAGGGACAATGTTTGCTTTGCGGGTCCAGTCAACACAGGGTTAGTGGTTGCCCTCAGCGGACAGAGTTAAAGGGAGGATCTGGACCGCAACAGCAGATATTGTTGGAGCAGAGGCAAACCAACACAGGTCGCGGTCAGGGACGGGTTTTCACCCTGACTATCGAGCAGGCAGAGGACTCGGGTGAAGTTGTTACAGCTATTTTACTCGTTCATTTTACACCAGCTAGAGTACTATTTGATTCTGGAGTATCATATTATTTCATATCTGCACATTTCGTCGATACTCACTCCATACCACATGAACCATTAACCAAGTGTTGGATACGGGTAATGGTATTATAGTGTCTAGTCGAGAATGTAGATCTTTTCCAGTTGTGGTTGGTGCCATGAATTCTATGCGAATTTTCTTATAATCGAGATATATAGCTATGATGTGATTCTTGGGATGGATTGGATGAGTACATTTCATGTGATCATCGATTGTCGAGCTATGGAGGTTGACGAGAACCCAGAGCCAGGGATTGTTTAGGATTTCTTTAATGTGTTCCCTGAAGATTTACCAGGTCTACCACCTCCTCGCATCATGGGATTCTCAATTGACCTGATTCTAGGTACATCACCAGTTTCTAGTGCACCGTACAGAATGATGCCAGTTGAATTGGTAGAATTGAAGAAGCAAATTGGAGATTTTCTAGAGAAGCGATTTATTCGACCAAGCGCTTTTCCGTGGGGTGCACCAGTTTTATTAGTGAAGAAGAAGGATGGCTCACTGCGGATGTGCATAGACTACTGTGAACTGAACAGAGTAACAATAAATAACAAGTACCCATGCCGCGCATCGACGACTTATTTGATCAATTAGGTGGTGCCAAGGTATTTTCGAAACTGGATCTTTGTTCGGGTTATCACTATATCAGAGTAACAGTTGAAAATGTATGCAAGATGGTTTTTCGGACCCGATACGGGCATTATCAGTTTCTTATGATGACGTTCGGTATTACCAATGCTCCAGCAATATTCATGGATATGATGAACATGATCTTTGCTAAATACTTGGACACATTTGTCGTTGTATTCATCGACATCATACTAGTTTACTCTGAGACTCGAGAAGAGTACGCCGAACATATGCGAACTGTACTACAAATTCTGCGAGAAGAGAATCTATACGCAAAGCTGAGCAAGTGCGGGTTCAGCTCGACAAAGTACAGTTCTTGGGACACAATGTTTCGGGCGAAAGCAATTTGGTGGACCCAGCGAAGATAGAATCTGTTAGAGATTGGCCGATGTTTGTTAGGGTCGAAAATTACACCCCGGTTGATCAAGTCAAAGTCAAAGTCAACCCCAAGTAAGCGGGCCCAAGCCCAGATCAAGTGGGCCCATGCCCAAGTCGAGCCCCGTAGCCGGCCTCCCCCATGCCAAAATGAAATCATGTAATAAATAATTTTGAAGTAATTTTTTATGCATGAATGTAAGAAAAATGGGCATAAAACCAAATTTTTGTAAAGCTCATGGCCTATGTGCAAAAGAAATGAGCACATGAGGTATGGGATGGGGAAAATGCCATTTTATAAAACCCAAGGGGATATTTGTAAATTTGTAAGCCTATAAAAGGCAACATGATAATGAAATAAAAAAGAAGAATTCATTCCCCATAAAATCTCTAGGGTTTGTGCCTCCATCCTCACTCTCTCAAGTTCTTCCTCTTCCTTTTCATTTTCCAATTAAATCAAGTGCTTAACTCTTTTTTTTTAAACTAAATAAAATTTTACCATAAACCCACTGAAGGAGAGTTTAACTCTCACATCCGATCGAAGAAAAAAATGGGTTAGATTTTCGCTACCTTCTTCTCCCTCCTCAAGATCCAATTTGAGAGAGGGAGACTCCCAAGACTCCATTAAGAGAAGAAAAATGGTCTCCATGATCTAAATCTTAGAGTTTCAAGAAAACCCATTTTGGGTTTCTTCTCACGTGAGGGGAATGCTTCCACAAGTGGGAGCCCCTGCTCCCTCTCACGTGAGGAAGAAGGAACTCCCACCACGTGGGAGCTTTCTCCCCTCTCACATGAGGGGGAGGCTCCCCATTCAGTGGAGTTTAACTCCATACCAAATAAAAATCCCATTTAAAATTCTTTTGGAGTTTAACTCCACAACAAAAATTCTTTTGGAGTTTAACTCCATAATAAAAATCTTTTTGGGAAGTTTAACTCCACATTAAATCTTTTTAGGAGTTTAACTTCATTTAGAATTCTTTTGGAATTTAACTCCACATTAAATCTTTTTAGGAGTTTAACTCCAAATAAAATTCTTTTGGAGTTTAACTCCACAATAAAAATCTTTTTGGAGTTGAACTCCATTTAAAATTCTTTTGGAGTTGAACTCCACAACAAAAATTCTTTTGGAGTTTAACTCCACAATAAAAATCTTTTTGGGGAATTTAACTCCACCTTAAATCTTTTTAGGAGTTTGACTCCATTTAAAATTCTTTGGAGTTTAACTCCACAATAAAAATCTTTTTGGAGTTGAACTCCACAATAAACTTCTTTTGGAGTTTAACTCTACAATAAAAATCTTTTTGGCGAGTTTAACTTCACATTAAATCTTTTTAGGAGTTTAACTCTATTTAAAATTCTTTTGGAGTTTAACTCCACATTTATAATTCTTTTGGAGTTTAACTCCACAAAAAAATTCTTTTAGAGTTGAACTCCATGTAAAATAATAATAATAAATAAATAAATAAATTTTGGAGCCCCCCTCACGTGAGGGGGAGGGAGCTCCCACCAAATGGGAGCTTTTCCCCCCTCAAGCGAGAGCCTCCCCCTCACATGAAGGAAGAGAGAAGCTCCCACTGAGGCTCCCATTTAGTGGGAGCCTCTTTCCTACCTCACGTGAGTGGGGGGTCTCTTTCTTTCTTTTTTTAATTTCAAAAAAAAAGAAATAAATAAAAATAAATTATAAATAATATTATTTTAAATGTTTCTTTAAATATTTTTTATATAAAAAAATATATATCCTTTTTTTTTACAAATGGAACAAAAAAAATGAACACGTCTCCATTATTATATATAAAAAACACACACCAATACTTCTCATTAAGTTCGCATGACCAGTTTTACCCATCAATCGGAAGTTCTCTCGCTCCAAAAGTGAGAGCTAATTAACGGCAGCTTAGTCCGCGGCTGCCGGAGATTCGGATCCCCACAATCAATAAACCCCGGCCTGCCCTAGGCAGGGGGAATCCGTACATGCCTGACAAGTGACGTGTATTCCCATCTCAATGGGGTGATGAAAAACACCCTACAATGTTTCCTTATTAATTAAATACAATAAGGCAGCGTCTCACGTGCCCCCCACGTGAGCACCAGGACCGGTCACTTATAGAATTAAATCCTACAGTGGCGCCTCACATGAAGCTCACATGAGCGCCGACGTGCAAAGCACGTGGTGCCTGATTTCGTAAGAATTAAATTCTTATGCAGCGCCCACGTGCATAGCACGTGAGCTTCTGCGCCCAAATTAAAGAGAGTAGAATTAAATTCTGTTAGTTATATATATGCCCTAGAGGCCATTATTGTATATATAATGTATATTATAGTGGATGCTTGGATATATATAGAGAGGACTTTCTTGCTCAACATGATAGTATGCTATTTGGTTGCTCTTTGTCTTAACATGTAGACTTGTATTGTGATACTGTCTTGTTCTCACATGTTGAAAGCCCTTAGGATGTGTACTTGATTACCAGGACTATGATGGAGATCATACTAGTGGGGCTAGAGTAGTCCATATGTTCATCATTTAATAGTTCCTAGTCGTGGGTGTATCGAGACAGGGCATCGATATTCCAGAGTAGACTAGCGTATACGCTTCTTGACCCATATGAACACCAATGGATGATCCCACATCCATTAGTGTTTGACATCAAAGATGGTATATCGGTGCTCAGTGGAGACTGGGTACACTAAACGGACTCGCCGAGAACTCCTATATTGTATTCTAGCGTCAGATAGCAGTTCTCTGGTGACACTGGTACAGGTTACTTTGTTGACCCGAGATCGTCATAGAGTCTTGTGTGATTCCCACTGTGCTTTGATTTCCACCTTACCACGTTCAAGAGAACGTGCAAAACGGTGGTTTTTGGGTATAGTCCCGAGTCACATGGAGGCAATGAGCGATAGGAGGGGATTCGTCTCTCCTGGTATTGGGGGTTGATATTGCGCTGTGCTCGATTGGCCATAACAGGAAGTCCCTGGCCAGGGCTGATACGAAGATTTACTGGTAAGTGTTATCAGTAGTTTTTCAACCCGTTATGAGCCTCACATCGGCACGACTTATCGGTTACTGTGGTCTGACGTTTACCACCCCTAGATTAGATATGTGACATATCAGACGAAGAGACTGGACTGTAAGGTAGTGTTACTGACAGGCTTTACAGGAGTATGAGCAGGCTTGCTTGTTGATCTTCTGATCGCTCAATACCCGGGTAGCCGTTATGTCCAGTTAGTACTGCTGACGGCTTCTGTGTGACTGATATGATCATTACCTACTGTCGGCGTATTGACGAGTCTTTAGAGTCCTACACAGAGGTTTCCTGGCTCAGGTGAAACGAAGTAGGAGCACATATATGATATGTGCGGGACCGAGATTAATACGTGTATGTGATACCGTATTCTATTCTCGTTGTTTACCGCCAAAAACAAAGACGAAACCGCGTAGGTCGTCTTGCCTGAATTTAGGGGCAGATGCTATTTGGTTTTATTTGCCTACATCTCAGAAGATGCCAAGTTGATTTATGGCGCCGTGTATCGGAGGTTTAGACGGATGCGGCTGTTGTAGCAGACTTCGTTAGATCCCCCTCATTGTGAGGGTTTTTTTTATTGTGGGGACACTCTTCCCTGCAGGCGCAATCCCCTGCAGTTAATTACGTTACCGCGTAGCGATAACCACTTTCTCCTGCTCCAGAAGGTCACTTCGTGTCGTGTGTGTTTGTTTTATTTTTGGTTGCCCGTAGATTGTATACGGAGACTAATTTGTGTTGTCGTCTGTAGGGCGTGGATTAGTCCAAATCCGTATTTTCTTAGATTTGGGTTTGGTCCGATTTAAGGATCGTTAACCTTGTTTGAGATTAAGATCGACTTAAATATTTGTTAAGAATACGTTAATCCGATGTTGGACTAAGATCTCCTTAACGGGGGTTCGGGATCATTTTTGATCCAACGAAAGAGCATTTGGTCTCTATTGTTTTAGTTTAAGGACGTTACGGTCCATAGCTAGTTTAAGGACATTATGGTCCATAACTAGTTTAAGGACATTACAGTCCATATTGGGATGTGTCTGTCCATTTGAGAGTACACTAAAGAGTTATTGGTTATCGGGACCCACCACCTCTCTGAAGACGCTGAAGAATTATAACAACATTTATCAGAGGTGTGAGGAGATGTACCCTTGAACTGATGTCCGTTGGAAGATCAATAGTCGTGTTTGGGACTAAGACCAATTTGGAAAGATTGTGAACACATGGGCTCGGTTGATCTGAATTAGAGACTTTTGGTCAACTTGGACTCAGCCCACTCAGTCTTTGAATAAAGTGTTAAACACTTATTTAGGCTCGGTCCCTTTTCTGTGCAACAATGCTGAGCATTGATATGGGCTCTGACGCTCACCCTCTTTTTTTATATTTTATGGAGTGTTAAACACTCTTTATGGCGCTCACGTGCGGAACACGTGAGGCGCTTAGCACTGAGCGCCAACCACTGAGTGCTAGGCACTACTTGTTGAGCAGCGCCCACGTAAGGGGCACGTAAGGCGCTTGGCGCTGGGCATCAACCATTGAGTGCTAAGCACTCTTTATTAAGCAGCTCCCACGTGAGGGGCACGTGAGGCGCTTGGCCCTAGGCGCCAACCACTGAGTGCTAAGCACTCTTTATTAAGCAGCGCCCACGTGAGGGGTACATGAGGCGCTTGGCGTTGGGCGCCAACTACTAAGTACTAAGCACTCTTTATTAAGCAGCGCCCACGTGAGGGGCATGCGAGGCAATCGGCGCTGTTTCTTTCTTTGTGCATTTTTCTAAAGAGTTCGATTCTTTGTTCTCCCCTAGATCATCAATCCCCAAGAACAAATTCATCCCTATAAGAATTAAATTCTCATTTGTGGAAAACTTGTCGCATGGGTCTCAGATCCAGGGAAAGAATTATGTTCTTTTATGAGGGTTAAACCCTTGGGTATGCAGATGAGATACTATGATCTCTATTTACCTTGAAGAAAGTTCTTCTTCCTTCTTATCTCTTAAATCTCTTTTTTGCTGCTCTTCTTTTTGAACTTGAAGTTTATTGGGGGGTTCCTCTGTACCAGACTTGAAGTCTTGGGGCCTTTATATAGTGGAGGCAAGTTTGCTGATTTAGTTAAAGAAATCTCTCATTAAGAGATCCTTAATTGATTTGGGGATTTTATCCACCGTCGAATCTTTGATCCAAGGACTTCTGTTTAACAGAAGATATTTTTCTTGTTTTTAACAAGATTGGGAAAATATTTTCCATACAGAGCTTATTATATAATTTGGTGATTTTTAATCACCATTGGATCTTTAATCCAACGGTGCTATGTTTTACAGAGCGTAATTTTTCTTGTTTAGAAATATTGGAAAAATATTTTTCCATACAGAGGTTATTCTGTAGCTTGGTGGTTTTTAATCACCCTTGGATTTTTAATCCAACGGTGCACTGTTTTACAGAGAGGAATCTTTCTTGTTCAGGAAGATTTGATGAATATTCCCTCAATCAGAATTTAATTCTGTGTTTTGATGATTTATCATCTCCGTTGGATCTTTGATCCAACGGCATAAAACTTTTAGTTCTGGCGCCGGCGCTCTCGTGCAAGGCACGTGAGGCACTGCTTCAGAGTTTTTAACTCTTAGCGCTGGCGCTCTCGTGCAAGGCACGTGAGGCGCTGCCTCAGAGTTTTTTAACTCTTGGCGCTGGCACCCTCATGCAAGGCACGTGAGGCACTGCCTCTTTTTAAATTTTGAACAAAGCCTTGCTCTTCTATTATTGGGGGGAAACAAATTCCCCCCCCCACCTTTGCGCTCACGTGGCTTACACGTGGGTGCAGCGGTGGCATCTTTTCCGCCGTTGGATTTTCTTGGAAGTTGGATCGGCTTCCCCTGCTTATAAATAGGGCCTTTGGCCCTTGAGATGAATGCTGTTCATCTTCTTTTGTTCTTCTTTCTTCTGAGAATTTAATTCTCTTTTCAGAGCTTAGATCTCTGCCTAAAGAAATCTCTTCTTAGAGTTAGAACTCTGCCCATAAATTTGGTAAGGATTATAATCGAACCCCTTGACAGAACTTTGCTCTTCTGAGATTGTAGATCTTAAGATGTATTTTAGGGTTTCTTTAACCCGTTAATTAGAACACCGTTCATCTTTCATGAAGAACTCTTAAGAGTTTGTTTTACAGATCTTAAAGATCTTGGGGTTTTACCCTGTAAAAAGCTTTGCTTTTGAAGGTTCTGGTAAATTATACCATTGTTTTTACAGAGCATAACTCTTTAGAATTTTTTGGGGAATTTTTATTCCCCTCTTAATTACATTTGACAGATATGATTTCTGTCTGCAGAGCACTGCTCTCGAGGGAGTTCAACTCCTTGGCTCAATGAGTTTCTCATTAAATGAGAATCCTTTTAGAATTCCCTCCTTAATGAGTGACTGTCTCATCAATGATGAGCAGTCACTTTGATTTTGTGGGTCCCTTTTGGTCCATTTCTCCTGTTAGTTATATGTATGCCCTAGAGGCCATTACTATACATGAGATGTATATTGTAGTGGATGCTTGGACATATATAGGGAGGACTTTCTTGCTCGACATGATAGTATGCTATCTGGTTACTCTTTACCTTAACGTGTACACTGATTGTCTCTCTGCTACATGTTGGTAAAGCCCTTAGGATGTGTACTTGACTACCTGGACTATGATGCGGATCATACTAGTGGGGACATGGTAGTTCATAAGTACATCCTTCAAGGTCCCTAGTCGTGGGTGTATCGAGACGGGGCATCGATATACCAGAGTAGAGTAGCGTATAGCTTCTCGACCCATATAGATGGGCGATGGATGATCCCATATCCATTGGTGTTTGACATCATAGATGATATTCGGGTGCTCAGTGGAGACTGGGTACACTGGACGGACTCGCCGAGAACTCCCAGATGGTATTATACCTCACGTCAGATGGCAGTTCTCTGGTGACACTGGTATAGGTTAGTCTGTAGACCCGAGATCACCATAGAGTCTTGTGTAATTCCCACTGTGCTTTGATTTCCACCTTACCACGTCCAAGAGGGCGTGCAAAACGGTGGTTTTTGGGTACAGTCCCGAGTCACATGGAGGCAATGGGCGATAGGAGGGGTTTCGTCTTTCCCAGTATTGGGGGTTGATGTTGCGCTGTGCTCGATTGGCCATAACAGGGAAGTCCTGGCCAGGGCTGGTTTAGAGATTTACTGGTAGGTGTTACCCGTAGTTTCTCGACTCGTTATGCGCCTCATATCGGCACGACTTATCGGTTATTGGGGTCTGACGTTTACCACCCCTAGACTTGATATGCGACATATCAGATGAAGAGACCGGACTGTACGGTAATGTCACTGTCAGGCTTTTTGCAGGAGTTGGAGCGGGCTTGCTTGCTGATCTTCTGATCGCTCAATACCTGGGTAGCCGTTACGTCCAGCTAGTACCGCTGACGGCTTGTGGGTGCTTGATATGATCATCACCTACTGCCGGCGTATTGACGAGTCTTTAGAGTCCTACATAGAGGTTTTACTGGCTCAGGCAAAACGAAATAGGAGCGCATATGTGATATGTGCGGGACCGAGAATAATGCGTGTATGTGATACCGTATTCTATTCTCGTGACTATTGTATCGGCCGGTTATATGTGATATAGCCGGGTTATCGAATCAAGTGTTGATTCGATAAGTCGATACATTGGATGTTAGTCGGTTATATGAGATATAACCGGATTATTAAGTCAAGTGTTGATTTAATAATTTAGTGTATAATTGTATATATGATATACTAATTTACATTAACTAACATTTGTTCACTTAAGGATTTTTCTCACATGTGCACAACTTTAATATATATGTGATATATATTAAAATGTGTTTTCTTTTTGTATCATGGTTGTAGATACACATGACATGGGTGTATAAGACATACACCATTCTATTTTAAATGGTGGTTTATAATTATTTAAGGTAATTACAAATTAGTGGAGCTTTTGTCACAAGCATGAAGCTTGTAGAAGCTTGTGGATGCTTTGACAAAGTCCACTAACTTTGTTTTACTTTGGATTTTTCTTAACCTAACCATTTTGGATTAGCCATGGTTATGTCTCTACATGAGTTAGTATATGATACTCACTCACCCATGGTTAGCTCTCTCTCTCTTGATTAGTTTTGATTCTCATTTTGAGCTCATCTTCTTCCTCCTTCAAATTCTTGCTAGGGTTTGATAAAGAGAGAGAAATATTATGAGAAAAGAAATTCTAAAGTGTACCCATTTCCTATTTCACCATCCTCTACTAGACTAGCACTTTAGTATAAGGTGTTTGCTTCACTTTTGTGAAGTGGTAGCTTGAGTTCGTATTCCCTCGACGTAGATCATTTTCGGCCTCGAAGACTTCAAGCAAAACCGTTGCCCTCTTCTCATGGAGCCGTCCGAGAGTCCGGGAGTTAGATGATCGCAGCGAAGGGACTACAACAAGGAGCTAATGAAGTGAAGGACCGATCTACAAAGGTTTTATTTCGTATTCACTTAGTTGTAATGACATTTACTTGCATGTGAAACCCTAATAATCTAGCAAAGATCTTGTTTAGGGTTGTTCGGCACGGCTAAAATTTTAATCGGGCATGGTTGATGCCTTCTTAACCCTTGTCAGAGTGCCTAGTAACCCTACAGAGGTATCAGAGCCTAGCTAGAGCATTAGGCGACGTGTATACGAAGTTAAAACTCCGAACGAACTCCGAAACGACGAAATATACCCCTCTCTGGACAATTTTTAAAACTGTGATTTTTTCTGTATTAAAAATGCCTTAAAAATTCAGCAGGGAAATTTAAACATTACTGTGAAAAACGAGGTTATAATCCGTACAATCCACCCGGAACCGCGGCCGTACCACGATTGGGCCGCGGATCCGCGGCAGTACAGAAAGCTTATACACTCTTTTTTAAACAGTAATATCTATATATGTTAGTGCTAATTTCTGGGTATTTTTAATCTGACTCAAGTGTTGAGTGTTCTGAGGATTATTTTGTATTCGTTGATTCGATCGGAATATTTAATTTCATTATGTTTTCCGGATAATTTAGAAAGTTTTAAAATGTTCGAACGGATATCATTGACTCATTTTTTCCCGGCACGAAAAACTTTCAAGTGTTGAATTTTTCTTGAGTTTAAATCTTTCGGAAAAACGTGCAAGTAACGCGATGGACCCTCTAGAAGAACACAAACCTTAACTCGATTATGTGACCGTCTGAACCGCCTCTAAACCTTAGGGTTTGGGGCAGTACGGCGTGCCACATGTAAGGCGTTGGCTTGACCCTTCTACGGCTGGACCGTTGGTACTGTGACGTATTCTGGAATTTTTGAACTCCGCTCAAGTGTTGAACTATTTAGGAAATCTTGGGTATTTGATTATTCGATTGGAAAGTTTAATACTGTCTATTTATCTGGAATGTGATACAATATGTGGAATTCATATAGTTAGGCATGAAATGCGAAGTATGTGATATTTCAGATTTACAATGTCTAAAGAGATTGTGGATTCAAAATATTGTAGTTTTACACTTTCTTTTCTGCGACCGTAAGTGTAATATGTGATGTCGCCGGTTTCGTTGCTATATATCAACGACAATTGGGATGCGCATATTTACTTACGTTGATGACATGCGATGTTATGTGTTGCTGGATATGTTATATTGGATCGTCGTGTTCTGAATAGCCGGGGTTTTTATGTGAGATGGGGGTTTTTATTTTCATTCATGTAAAATTAAATGTATGTAATATTCTTTTATTGGGGCACTTCCGGGATGAGGTTGATGTCATCATTTGTATATTATTTACTTTTCCGCACTAGGATAGACCCAAGGAGGAGAGCATAAGTAACCGGGTTCTAGAGTCCAGTGGGAGACCAACTCGAGGAGTCGAGTCTGGGTCTCCTAACTCTAGAATTGGTAGGGTTGCTTGCCGCTCTCATAGGGGTCTAGGGGTATGGGTTTGGCTATTCATCGTGACCGTGGAATCCGTGTTTTATAGAGGCTCAAAATAAAACACGGACGTCCTAGTATATCCAATGTTTCATATGTTTCTTCTGCTGCGATATCTGTGATGTGATCATTTGATATGTTGAGATGGATACTGTATATAGTATATATGATATATTATATAGACGTTACTTATGTTTTACACCCGCGCTAGCCCTGCCCCGCTCTGCCGTTAGTTACCTAACCTAACGGTGCACGAGGGGACATCGAGGCGAATGCGGATGGCATAAGTGTACGTCATATTTATCTGTGATGTTTAGGTGACTTAAATAATGGGACTTCATTAATATGATTAATGAAAGAAAAGAAACCTAAAAGATGTTGTAGAATCAAAATTTTCAAAAAGGGTAGCTACAGTTTTTGCTTTGCATAGCGATATATATGATATATCCTGCACCTTATTCGATGAGGAAAGAGCCGAGATCCCTTCATCGGGAGTGACCTCTTTAGTGAAACTAGCAGATGCTACAAACTCGGTTTGTTTTTTGATTGCTTCTATAGTTCTTGCTTTGCACAGCGGTATATATGATATATCCTGCACCTTATTCGATAAGGAAAGGGCCGACGATCCCTTCACCGGGAGTGACCCCTTTAGCAAAACTAGAAAAGTCTTTAAAAACTCCATTTAAAATCACTCGATTCTACAACGATATCAAGTTCATTACGCAATAGGTTTTCAGAAAAAACCTGTCGTAGCCCTCCGTGATTTTAGATAAGTCCTACTTAGTATTCGTGCTACGTTTGTTGACCTCCGTCAAGGCGTAGTGTGCGGTAGCTAACTAGTATTTATCTGCTTATGCATATGATGCAGATTGGATTAGGGTAGTCGTACGACCTTGTTGACCTCCGTCAAGGGTCGTGCGGGTGGGTTTGATTTAATCAAGAAATGACGGGTTGAACTTGACTTGCACCCTGTGGTTTGTTGACCTCCGTCAAGGTCATTGGATGCTTGGGGCAAAATATAATATCGGGAATTTCAAGTGTTGAAATTTGCAATGAGATTGCATACCTTTTATGAGATAGTTGGATCCCGATACCCACTGCGAGTAATTGTTACTCCTGGAAGAGTTTTACACAGGACAATTAGCCGATCAAGTAGGTGTCTAGAAAGGTGTCAATGGGGTTACGCCTCTGGGAAAATGAGGTTTACTTTAATTAGGTCCGTGCGAAAGCACGGGGAACCTCCCTCAAAGTACCGACACTGGCCTGGCTGAAAGATTGGCGAAATTGTAGGGTGTAATTAATCCCGGCTAGTCTTTCCTTTTAGGGTTTGAAGGAAGATTTGATAAAAACAGTGGGAGCCATCCTGATTAGATAAAATAATAACCAATCTAATCTTGCAAGAGCATACGCTGAGTGTTTTCTTCTCTCTCTCTCCAGGTAGCGACCATATCACGCCTTAATCAAGATAATAATATGGATGTATTGACCGAACCCGCATGTTATACTGTGCCGGGGAACGTTGGTTCCGTTCTTTCTTATAAAAGTTATAAGACTGAACAGGATGTAGGGGATTACCAGAATTCCCATGCCGCCCAAACGAAGAAAGTGCATGTTGATGCATCATCTTCGGGTACGTTCATTACAGAGAGCTGTTTCTCAGTATCCTTTACGTCCTGGGTATGAGATACCGGATCAGGATCCCGCAAATGTAATTTGTTATATGGGCTACAGATAGGTAGAGAACTGAGAACGGGTGATAAGTTTCGTGAGATAAAAACGGTGCAAGTGTTGCAGCCAAGTCTGTTGGTCACTATCACCCTGTATTACCAGAATACATTAATTCTGAACGAATGTTGTTAGATACCGAACCTGATATACAACATCATATCAGTCTCTTTATTAGTAAAGAAAGGATATAATTTTGTATTGTTGGATAATGTTTTGAACATTTCCTATATCAAGAGTTGATCGGTTCAGGCACGTTATCTAAAAGCATAGACGTTCTAAATCAAACTACAGTTCTTAGTATACAGAATACACACAAGAGGAAGAGTTCAGAAATGAACGAATCCTGCTTGAGGCATTGTAGACTAGGTCATATCAATGCGACCTGACTAACTGAAGTTACATCTAGATGCATATTTAAAATTAGTTTGAATTTACATCTTGTGAAACTTGCCGGTCACGTCACAAAGATAAGATGACCACAGCTCTGTTTATTGGAAACAGAGAAAGAGTTGGTAAACTTTTGGGATTGATACATGCTGATGTATGAAGGTCCTCTGTCTACACATGCCAAGACCGGTTCTTTGTATTTCATTATTCGCTGATGATCTCTCAAGATTCAGACATATGTTCCTGTTGAAACACAAGTCCGAAACTTTTGAGATAATCACAGAATATAAGTTAGAAGTAGAGAACCAAAAACGGGTATAAGTATTATGTCCTTTGATGTGATCATGGAGGAGAATACTTAAGCACGAGATTCCTGTACTATTCTAAAGGAGAATGAGATTCTCTCTCAGCATTACTCCTCCATATACACCGTAGTACGATGGTATATCGGGACGGAGCAATAGCACCCTTTGTGATATGGTGTGCTTTATAATGAGTACTACTGAGTTTCCTATTTCCTTTTGGGAGTTATGCACTTGAGAAGCTGCATACCTATTGAATAGGGTTCAAATCAAATCAGTTGCCTACCACTTCATATATGATATGGAATGGGAAGAGCCCATATCTTAAGTAGTTAAGATTTGGGGTTGTCCAGCCTATGTCTAAAAGCATAATCCGGAAAAGCTCGAGGCAAAGTCAGATCTGTGGAAGTTTGTTGGATATCCCAAGCATATGCAAGGGAATATCTTCTACCTAACCGAGGGACAAAAGATGTTTTGTTTCTCAACATGCCACCTTTGTGAAAGGGAATTTCTTGTGAAGAAATTAGACGTCATGAGGTAGAACTGGAAGGAGTTCCAGCTATACAAACTACAGCTGATGATTTGCTAGAACCGAAGGATTCAATAGTAACCAACGAACCTCAGCCTCTCCGCCGATCTAGTAGGGTTCCTCATCCACTTGAGAGATACTTCGGTTTCTCTATGACAGTGGGAGCGAGGATTGCATCATGAGATGATGACCCAACTATTTTCGAGCTGGCCATCAGGAGTGGGACTCTGTAAGAATGGATGGATGCTTATCGATCTGAGATGGAATCCTTATACACCAACAAAGTATGGACTTTGGTTGCTTTATCTGAAGGGTTAAATTCCCATCAGGAGCAAGTATATCTTGAGAAGATTACTTGGTGTACATGGAAAAGTTGAAACTTTCAAAGCTATGCTTAAGTCCATCCAGATCCTACTTGCCACTGCTACATACCATGACTACGATGTCTGGTGGTTGGGTGTCATGGTAGCTTTTCTAAATGTTGATTTGGAAGAGAGCGTCTATAAGTACACAGCCAGAAGGCTTCGTGGACAGTGGGAACAGCGGAAACGTGTGCAAGATGCTTTATAGGATAAAGCAGGCATCGCGGAGTTGGAACGTCTGTTTTGATGTGGTAGTCAAAGAGTTTGACTTCATCAAAATGTTAGATGAACCTTGTATATACGAAAAGGTAGTAGGGAGTATGTTGATGATCCTCGTAGAGTACGTGGATGACATACTCTTGATAGGGAAGGAGTTTCCTATGCTACGCTCGGTCAATCTCCGCCTATCATAAGGATTCTCCATATAGGATCAAAGTGATACCTCCTAAATCCTGGGTTTTGGATCTATGAGATAGATCTAATTGAATGTTAGGATACTCACTAGTTGTAGTGAGATGGTATCAATCGATCCTGGGGAAAATCACTGGAAAGGTTCCAGGGTGATAAGGACGACTGAATGTCAGTCACAGGCATTGTCTTTACCCTCCGTGGAGGGACGGTATGTTGGAAGAGTTCCAAGCTAGATACCGTGACTTACTAGACGATTAAAGGCAAGATACATCGTTACCAAGGATGCTACCAAAGAGGCAGTCTGGATAGATATTAGTTCATGAGATGAACTTCGTTCCAACCATTGTGTGACAATGGAGTTATGGCTTTGGCCTATGGAACGACCGTCCCATCAGTAATCCAGACATATTCTAAGGCAGTGTCACCTGATCATGGAGATGGTTGATCTCCAGGGGATCGAGGTCAGGAGAGTAGACTCAGAGGACAACACGGCGGATCCACTCATAAAGGCCTTTTCCCAGAGAGAGACTATTATGGGATGGTTGAGTATGAGATACTACAACCACTGTTATCAGATGGTCCTAGTGCAAGTGGGAGATTGTTAGTTATATGTATGCCCTAGAGGCCATTACTATACATGAGATGTATATTGTAGTGGATGCTTGGACATATATAGGGAGGACTTTCTTGCTCGACATGATAATATGCTATCTGGTTACTCTTTACCTTAACGTGTACACTGATTGTCTCTCTGCTACATGTTGGTAAAGCCCTTAGGATGTGTACTTGACTACCTGGACTATGATGCGGATCATACTAGTGGGGACATGGTAGTCCATAAGTACATCCTTCAAGGTCCCTAGTCGTGGGTGTATCGAGATGGGGCATCGATATACCAGAGTAGAGTAGCATATAGCTTCTCGACCCATATAGATGGGCGATGGATGATCCCATATCCATTGGTGTTTGACATCAGAGATGATATTCGAGTGCTTAGTGGAGACTGGGTACACTGGATGGACTCGCCGAGAACTCCCAGATGGTATTATACCTCACGTCAGATGGCAGTTCTTTGGTGACACTGGTATAGGTTAGTCTGTAGACCCGAGATCGCCATAGAGTCTTGTGTGATTCCCACTGTGCTTTGATTTCCACCTTACCATGTCCAAGAGGGCGTGCAAAATGGTGGTTTTTGGGTACAGTCCCGAGTCACATGGAGGCAATGGGCGATAGGAGGGGTTTCATCTCTCCCAGTATTTGGGGTTGATGTGCGTTGTGCTCGATTGGCCATAACAGGGAAGTCCCTGGCCAGGGCTGGTTTAGAGATTTACTGATAAGTGTTACCCGTAGTTTCTCGACTCGTTATGCGCCTCATATCGGTATGACTTATCGGTTATTGGGATCTGACGTTTACCACCCCTAGACTTGATATGCGACATATGAGACAAGGAGACCAGACTGTACGGTAGTGTCACTGTCAGGCTTTATGCAGAAGTTGGAGCGGGCTTGCTTGTTGATCTTCTGATCGCTCAATACCCGGGTAGCCGTTACGTCCAGCTAGTACCGCTGACGGCTTGTGGGTGCTTGATATGATCATCACCTACTGCCGGCGTATTGACGAGTCTTTAGAGTCCTACATAGAGGTTTTACTGGCTCAGGCAAAACGAAATAGGAGCGCATATGTGATATGTGCGGGACCTAGAATAATGCGTGTATGTGATACCGTATTCTATTCTCGCGACTATTGTACCGGCCGGTTATATATGATATAGCCGGGTTATCGAATCAAGTGTTGATTCGATAAGTCGATACATTGGATGTTAGTCGGTTATATGAGATATAACCGGATTATTAAGTCAAGTGTTGATTTAATAATTTAGTGTATAATTGTATATATGATATACTAATTTACATTAACTAACATTTGTTCACTTAAGAATTTTTCTCACATGTGCACAACTTTAATATATATGTGATATATATTAAAATGTGTTTTCTTTTTGTATCATGGTTGTTGATACACATGACATGGGTGTATAAAACATACACCATTCTATTTTAAATAGTGGTTTATAATTATTTAAGGTAATTACAGATTAGTGGAGCTTTTGTCACAAGCATGAAGCTTGTAGAAGCTTGTGGATGCTTTGACAAAGTCCACTAACTTTGTTTTACTTTGGATTTTTATTAACCTAACCGTTTTGGATTAGCCATGGTTATGTCTCTACATGAGTCAGTATATGATACTCACTCACCCATGGTTAGCTCTCTCTCTCTCTTGATTAGTTTTGATTCTCATTTTGAGCTCATCTTCTTCCTCCTTCAAATTCTTGCTAGGGTTTGATAAAGAGAGAGAAATATTGTGAGAAAAGAAATCCTAAAGTGTACCCATTTCCTATTCACCATCCTCTACTAGACTAGCACTTTAGTATAGGGTGTTTGCTTCACTTTTGTGAAGTGGTAGCTTGAGATTCGTATTCCCTCGACGTAGATCATTTTCGGCCTCGAAGACTTCAAGCAAAACCGTTGCCCTCTTCTCATGGAGCCGTCCGAGAGTCCGGGAGTTAGATGATCGCAGCGAAGGGACTACAACAAGCAGCTAATGAAGTGAAGGACCGATCTACAAAGGTTGTATTTCGTATTCACTTAGTTGTAATGACATTTACTTGCATGTGAAACCCTAATAATCTAGCAAAGATCTTGTTTAGGGTTGTTCGGCACGGCTAAAATTTTAATCGGGCATGGTTGATGCCTTCTTAACCCTTGTTAGAGTGCCTAGTAACCCTACATCTCCTGCATTGCAGTGTGGCACAATTTTAAAGTACCAAGTGTCAGGATTCGGATTATAGCGTCGACAACTAACCCTCGCCTTTTTTTCGTGCAGGTACTATGGCTTTTGATTCTTCCTTTCCTTTTGTTCGTTCACAGAGCGCCTTCGCTGACACGCCCGTGGATCGGGAAGTCTTCGCGCTCATTAAAGATCATGACCCGGAGCAGAAATCTCTTCATCTATGGGGGTCGTGGTATAATCAAATCATCCAGGGTCGGCGTAGTTTTTCTTGTGCAGTACCCTCAGAGCCCATTTCAGCGATTCACTACGTCGACTTGCCTCAGGTGAATTACGCCGTAGAGAAGGTCAACTGGACCTCAGAGGGTCGCCTTCAGCCTTCTATGGCCCAATAATTGTACAACCGCCGATGGCCTTGGATATTTTAGGGCGGCGCATAAGTTAAGGCAAGTCGCGCCCTTGGGGACAAGTATACATGATTGGCTTGACTCCTCGCCATTCAGTCGGATATCTGCAGTGGGCTCGATACATCTTGTCAGCCAAGAAATCACTACTGCTGAAGCTCGGGTTGTACCCCGTAATTTATGCGTCTCTTTTCCAGTATTCCACGCCCCCTGTATGGTGGGTCAAAGCTTTCTTGGAATAATGGAACATCCCGACTCACACCTTTCTTCTATCAGATCAGGAAGTTTCAATCTCCTTGGAGGAGTTCGCGAAGATCTCCGGCTTACCCGTCAGAGGAGAACATTACGAGGAGATACTTCCCCATGACGAGTACATCTTCGCCACCAAATCAGTGGTGATGGGCCTTACCCCAGAGAATGCCATTCAACATCGATTCCCGAGCCTGATCAAGGTGTTGAACATTTACGAGAGTCTATTTCTAGAGTCTGGAGGGCATGGAGTCAGCTTCACAGACTTCATTACTCGCTTTCTTCGCCAAGAAGTCTTATTAAAACAAGCTGCGAAATTCGCCAAGCTTGACGACCCGTTTGGTTTTAGTTTGGATAACCAGCCGACGGCAGAAGCAGATTTAAGAAGCTTCTTCATTCCGGACACCCCGGTTGTTCCTTTCGCAGAGCTTGCTGCTTCAGACGTCGATGAAGAGATGTTCTTCCTGGAGTTTATTAGCTTGTGGTTGAACTAGTTCGTGCTTTCGATGCACCCTCTTTATATGAGGCCGTCAGTCTTTTACCTAGCCCACCGCATGGTTGCGGGAACGCGTGTGGTCGTTGGGATTGCGGGGCTGGCTCATCTATACCACGGCTTGAGTTTAGCAGCGGATACTACTCAACCTGGAGTAAAACCTATACATCTTCCGCTGCACTACTTTACGTCCTGAGTCGAAATGCATGTGCTTGGTGCTTTCGGAGTCCACAAACGGCCTCTCTTCTATAACAGCTATAACTTTCTTCGGGTCATGTTTCTAGTTGACGCTTCCGCATTAGATCCGTCACAGCGAGAGGCTCGACGTCTGGTCCTTCGCCCGTGTATGGTCTGGGATAGTATGACTTTTGCCGACAGAGTCTTAACTATCGGCAAAGAATCTACCAAGGCAATGCAACCGCTACGTGATACTTTCAAAGACGGGGCTCCTACGTTGAAGGTTCGGGAGATCCTGCATTTATATTCGATCAGGCCAGCCTTTCTAGTGTTCAGGCAAGGCGCATCGGTATTGTTCACGAGGTATAACCCGCACCGTTTTGCTCAACAGTCGGGTTATGATCAGGGAGTTGATTGAGAGGTCTTTTGCATATGCGTTTTAAAATCAAAGTTAAGAATATACCGCAATCAACAACGGTGTCGCTTGGTAGCTAGCCAGTTGAGTACGGGTCGGTCCACAGGGAAAACATGTTCTTTTCTTTATGCTCTTACGAGTTAAGTCCTATTTTAGGTAGGTTTTGATTTTTATAAAAACTAAGATTGAATTTAATTCGATTTAAATCCTTGCTAGGGTTAGGATTAGGTTAGTTTGGAAAGAGAATTCTACTCACTGCTTCCTTTGCCCTAATTAAGAACTTAGGTGTTAGGGTAATAGTTAACAAAGGGGATTAGCACGACTAGAAAGAAACATAGTTTCTTCCTTTTGGTCCTTGTTCGTCATTTCTTAACTCTTAGCCCTAACATCTATGTGAATCAACCATAAACGGTCTAACTAGGGAATCACCGCTATCTCGTGGGATAGAGTGTCGTAGTAAGCGGTGTGTGTTTGATTAACATAGAGTCCTAATTTAAAGTATTATACGGGCAAGAAAGGAGTGAGAGATTTCCATCTCTCAAACCTACCCTAAACCTAACCCTAACAAGTGAGGAATACTCACTCATTAGGTATTAATAATGGAATTCATTTTTATAATTTTTTCATTTTTTTTATTAACTAATGAACTTGCAGATAAATAAAGACAGGTAAAAAAAATACTGAGAAATAAATATGCAATTAAGAAGAACACAAGATAAAAAAAATAACTTACTTTATTGATGCACTCTTGACGATTACAAAGGAATTGAAATTTAATCTAGAATTAAAAAGAGGCATGCCCCAAAAAGAGGCTGTAGGCTTTCCTATTTATAGATGGGAGAAACCATAGGGTTTACATCTGATCCACATTTAAAATTACAAGACTGCCCTAAAAAAGTCGGGTCAAAGCACCGACACCCACCGACACGTGCACAGCACGGCTGCGGATCCGCGGCAGAATGCCATGTTTGGCCGCGGATCCGCGGCCATCTTGGGGGATCTCTGTCTCATCTTTCCAGGGTTGCTTCATTTTGCCTTTTTCTTCTGTTTTCTTCGCTTGGTTCTTCAGACTTTTTTCTACTTTCTTCCAGATTTTCAATAGTGCAGAATTTGTGGACTTTTACTGTTAGCTTCGCGTTGAAGTCTTGAATCTTGTGCTGCCCTCGTACTTTGTGCAATCGAACTATTCATTGATCTTCATTTGTTCCTTAAACTGTAGGCGGCATCATACAGATTCATCTATTTGTTGGTCGTAGTCTCACATTTGTAGCGTCTTTTCACCATTTTCACTGTATTATTCTGAGAACCTATAACCTGCAACTAATTAGCAGACATGGATCAAAAGTGTAAGTCTATGGTAGCGCCCCGGCCGTCAATCTGACGCCAAATGCGGAACAAAAACTTTTATAACTGGCGCTATCGCATACTATAACCCGGATCTGCCATTAACGCTAAACTAACAAACTGTAAAGAGGGTAGAAAGGTTATACCGAATGATCCGAGTCCTTCGTTCTTTAACCATCATCCCATGCTCCGTTGCGGCTGCTCCGATCTCGTCGATCTCCGATCTCCTTGTCTAGGTGGCACCACATCATCGAATCTTTAAACGGGCTCCCGCCTCTGACCCGAGGCAACTCGGTTATCAAGTTTGCTAAAAGAGATGACCAAGATTGATGTAGAGAATGAGTAGAACACTTTGTCTTGCTTCGTCCAAAGCCATGGACGAACGGTTAATGAAGTTGCCATTTGAATCGGGTGATGGAATGAAATGAGCTATGAAATTTCCATACACCAAAAACTATCATCTTTTTAAAACAACAACCATAATCCTCCATCAAGAATGGGCCAGCCACTATAAGGAGGTGGGAGGGTGAGTGTAGGAAGCAAGGGAGGTGACCACAAAGGAAAGCTTCTCACAAAAGATCTTAGCAAGAACAAGAATCATTAAAGCAAAAGAATGACTCACAAAAGACACCTTGCATAACATTAAATGAACATTTAAAGCAACCACGAGTCACTAATCCTAGTCACCTTCTAGAACCTTCTAGAATCACGACTCACCTCATGACTCACCCAAGTGACGAAAAGATAAATCCGCATTTAACCGAATGTTAAATACGGGTGATAGAAAACTGGAAACCGGCAACTTCCAAAAGTGATCCTGAAACGAATTTCAGGATAACCCCGTAACAGTATAAACATACCCGCATTTGTATTATGACCGAATACTAATGCAACCGAGACAAAGATATTATATCTACACAGTATAATACTCGGATCCGGCTTAAACCAAAGCCTACCAATATTATCTGCCCGAAATATGACACGTGCGTAAACGCACGTGCATTTTCCGAACCCTGCCATAAAACCATACGGCCTCTACAACGTTTCGCCCGAACTTGGGAAACTATCTGTTGGGGACTCTAATGACTCGTCAGTACCCTGGCAGTGGGTTTAAGCACAAGCCGTCAGCGGCACTAGCTGTGTGTAACGGCTGCCCATGGACTGACCTCAAGGGAGGCCGATGAGCAAACTCATCCGGAAACCCTACTGAGCCTAATAGTGACAATGTATATACAGTCCGGTCCGTTCGTCTATGAGTATCGCATATCCGGCCTAGGGGGCTAGTAACGTCAGACCCCCAATAGCGGTATAAGTCGTGTCGGAGACAAGCCCTGAACACCCTGAGAAACTACCGGAGTACCTACCAGTAATTCTCACCTGCCTTGGCCAAGGACTTGGTGTAATGGCTTTCCTAGACACAGCGCGATCTCCACCCCCAATACCGGGAGAGACGAATCCCCTGCCGATCCGCTCACGTGCCTCCATGTGGCTCGGGACTGTACCCAAAAACTACCTGTTTGCACGAATCCTTTGAGCCGTGGTAGGGTAGAAATCAAAGCACAGTGGGAACTCATACGAGACAAATGACGACCTCAGGTCGATGAACTAACCTGTACACATGTCACCAGGGAACTGCTATCTGACGATATGTATAATACCAACTAGCAGGTTCCCGGCGAGTCCTGTCCGGTGTACTCATAACCCAATGAGCACCTGTATATATCTTAGGTGATCCAACTGACACCAGTGGCTTGTGAGACCGGCCACCGCCCCTCGTCGGGGTCTCGACTGTATACACTAGTCTACTCTGGAGTATCGATGCCCTGTCTCGAAACTCCCATGACTAGGGACCACTATTAAGGATGTGCTTATGGACTACCCAACTCTCACGTATATGATCGCCCTCATACTATTGGTAGTCAAGCAAGATCCTAAGGGCTCTATCAACGTGTAACATGTGATCAGTCACCTGAACCTGTACACGACTGATAAAGGCAAACCAGATAGTATACTATCATCTCGAGTAAGACTGTCCTACCGGTATAGGTCCTCCGCAATCATTGCAATCACGTGCCTGTGATCCAATAATTGACTTTGAGGGCACTATATCCAATAATCTCCCACTTGCACTTAAGGCTAATTATTGCGATGTCGCATACTCACAGCCCGTGTGATACCGAACATCCAACTCCTCTACCAATCAGTTTCACAAAGCCCGTTCGTAAAACTATTGTGTTCGAGAAATAGCCTCAGTGAGTGGATCCGCCCTGATGTTTCTTTCTATGTCTCTCTTAATCTCAAGTTCGCGGAGAAAACCATCTCTTGAATCGAGTAATACCTGTCTTAGAATATGTCTGGATATCTGATGGGACCTAGTTCATAAATGAACTCCAAATCCAAACTTCTTAGACTGTATCGATAACTGAACCTAATCAGTATCCTGTACCATGCCTCCCACAGTATCCTCTTGGACCACTTGTCCATAATATTGTCCCTCGTCAGAGGGAAAACTATAACTCTGACAATCACTTTGTCATCCATGTCACCTTTGAAGCCTGGAATGATAACCGTCTCCCGAAGGAGGCTGCCGTCATCAAATCCGTAGAATATGCACTTATGTTCTAAAACTGCTTCCTTATGTTTCTCCAGGATTGGATTAATACAAACTTATCGCATCTAGTGCAAAAACAACATCTGGTGTGGCACCTGACATCTCATGATTGACTCAATTGCCTAAGCAAGTGATCTTCCAATCATGCACATTCCTCTCCTCTTTAGTCTGTAAGACACCTTTAGAGAGGGTGACTCCATCATCTGCAGGTACACCACCATGCCAGGAGTCATCTATTCTAAAATACTATTAGAATACTGTCAAAGTACCCATATTGGGAAACTACCCAAACCTAGATCTAAAACCATAGATCTAGTAACCAGAATGTCTGATATTATATCCATATCCTGTCTGGAGAAACAACTGTGTGACGACCAAAGTAAAACCGATCTTAGTATAGGAATTTTACTTCCTACTCTGTGTATGTCATCCAAATACCAGGACATCACACCCTACTACCTTCTTAACAGATCCATCCCTTATTCTGATGAAGTCAAAGCCATGACTGTCACATTAAAATTAGATGATCTATCTCCGCTATAACTGCTCAAGTTTATAAATAGACATAAGCTACTTGCCCACTATGCTTCCGCTGCTCCCACTGACTACAACAACCCTCTGGCAGAATAATATACATGTGCACTTCTAAAGCTAGTTTAGAACGACGTTATACTTAACCTCCTGCCGGGTCTCATAGCCTGGAACAACAGTAGTGTCAAGCCTGGGTAAACAAGAACCTCCTTGTCACCGTCCTTAAGGCTATCGTAGTACCTCTCGGGTGTCTGAGGTTACCCACCATATCTGCGGAGTGGCTAATGGAATGTCAAACCTGATTGAATCTTTAGGTCCTATTAAATTTTCCGTAATCGTTTGCGGTTCTGGAATCACTTCCAGTTCTACCATACTCCCACTACTGTTTTCTGAAAAAATCCATTTTACTAAAACTGTGGCGAGTTAAGAACATTATCACTATTGATCTTCCAGATGGTAGAAAGTCAACCCTCGACATAGCCCAGGTCAACCCACAAAATGCCATTACAGAAACGTGCCCTGAGTTATCCAGAGTCTGGTTTTAAGCATAAGCCGGACAACTCTCCGTACCTTAACATCGTTAAGATATGAACCATTCTATATCCAATATAGAAACTTTGGCACTTTATTTAATTGGAACCAGATTCAAAACATGCAGCTGTCCCCAGTGCATATCAACTTAATGGAGAGAGGCTAATCAGCATTACTCAACTTAGGAATCCATCCAATTATGAGTAACCCGAAAGAGAAACAAGTTTCTCAAAACCATTACTATCATATGAATACCTATCACAAGAATCTATATCTTCGATCTCTTTGAAGAATCCCGATACTTGCGACATCTGGTTCTCTACTTTATTCTTATACCCACAACTTCTCAAAACTTAGACCTTGTATTTCTACGAAACACTTGTCTAAAAACTAGAGAAGTCATAAGTAAATAGAACATAGTACGAGGACCAACCCCTTTGTCCTGATGGACACTAGACAACATACAATACTCTGTATAAGTCAGCTGAGTTCAATAACTCAAAACCTGTGCATCGTAGTTTGAAAACTGTACTTATGGTTAAGAACTACTCCGTTGTTCAATGCTCCTTACCCAATCGTCAACTGATGTAGGTAAATGTCATCGACATAATATCAAAAAGTTATATCTCACTTTATAAAAATAAACGTACAGATATATCATTTTGAACTTGGTGCACAACAACGGATACTCAAAACCAAATACATGCCTTCCGGCAATAACCCAGGCGACTTCCTCAAATATCACCAATTACAACGAATTCCGATATAATGAGGATGATCACCTAATTCCCAATAAGTTACTCCCACTCATCATCTGTAAAACCATACAGATGTGAGAATCATACCTGGTAAATACATACCCTTGGAGTAAGTATCTAATCGGGAAAACAGTTTTCCTTTAACAATGCACTGAAACATGAAAATGTTTCGTAGGGGTATCTTGGTATTCCTAGTAATGCCTCTTCCAAAATCCAATTCATGACTTCAACCGTATATTTCCTTGTCATCTCTCCAAATCCCTTTATTTTTCTTTAGTCGTTACCTTCTGTACACCATCGTTAGGCTAAATGGTTTTCTTCCTTCCCTACCGTTCGGCACCAGCCTATGGTTTGGAAGAAGACTATCCAGTAAGCATAATAGGTGTACTCTCCTAAACCAAGGAGTACTCGCAACTTGAGAGAAGGTGATGATAAAAGACAACTGAATAATATGTTATTCTATTTCTCCCGAACTGGGGAAAAAAGCAAAGGTGAAATAGGAGTGGCGATGAAGTACGCGGTTTGGTCGTGAATGATAGCAGTCGCAATTTTCTTTGCCCTCTTTCTAATCCCTTTATTTTGTCTTTAGTTATTACCTTCTGTACACCCTACTTAGGCTAATTGGTTTTCTTCATTCCCTACCTTTCGGCACCTGCCTATGGTTTGGAATAAGACTATCCAATAAGCGTAATAGGTGTACTCTCCTAAACCAAGGAGCCCTCGCAACCTGAGAGAAGGTGATAATAAAAGACAACTGAATAAACCAATTCTATTTCTCCTGAACCTAGATCCATCCTCAAAGAAGTCCCTTCGAGTTCGTATATAACCATACGATGGATCTATCCAATGGAAGTGGATGTCCGTAGTAATACGGGGTGTTCTGAGAAATACAAAGGGTAAAAGAAGGAGTGGCAATGACTTATGCAACTCAGACAATCCAAAAGCCAGTATTTTAAGAAGGTTCGGTCAACTTGGTCACTGAGTCAAAGTCTAGGGTCGGTCAAAGGTCGCTGCCAAAGAGAGAGAGAAAAGAAACACTCTGCGTGCACTCTAGCCTAGATCAGAATGGTTATCACTTTATCTAATCCGGAAACCTCCCACTGTACTGTCAAATTCTCCTCCAAACCAAAAAGAAGAATCAATCGGGATCACCCGAAGAGTAAACCAACTCATCAGTGGGAATCGGGATCCAACTCTCATCGCATGATAACGTGACGGAATCCACTCACGTTATCACACTCCAGAAGGTATGCGCATGCCTGGCAAGTTTCAGTTTCTTTAGAAACTCCCGATATGATTTTTACCCCATGCTCTTATGACCTTGACGAAAACCAACAAATCATAAGTCACATGTCAAGTTCTACCCGTCATATTCTTGTCAATTTAAACCCACCCGTACATACCCTTGACGAAAGCCAACAAGGTAATACGACTGTCCCAAACCAACACATCTATCTATGCAACAAATGAATACCCCAGCAGCTACCAAACACTATGCCTTGACGAAAGCCAACAAACATAGCTTGAATACTACTGACCATCCATAAGACATGACGGAGGGCTACGGCTGGTTTTTGGCGAAAAACCTTTAACGTAATGAACTTGATCTCGTTGAAGGAACCTGATAGCTTTTTATAAAAATATAGTGGCGAAAACCTTTTGCTAAAGAGGTCATTCCCGGTGAAGGGATCTCGGCTCTTTCCTCGTGGAATGAGGTGCAGGATATTCCACTGAATACCGCGATGCAAAGCAACTTGTAATCGACTATAGTGAAGTTATTACCCTGACGCAAACTTCTGCCCAAGGGATCTTTCCCGGTGAAGGGATATCGGCCTTTGCCCCGTCGAATGAGGTGCAAGATATTCCAACCGAATACCACTATGCAAAACAAAAGGAAACGTCTTTGTAATAACACTTTTTAAATTTGTTCCAACAACATCCAAACAGGTCTGTTTTCCTTTGCATTGATCAGAATCAACGCAGTCCCATCAATCAATCACACCAGAAAAGAACGAAAATAAAATGTACGTATATGCCATCCGCATTCGTCACTGGGTCCCGTCATTACCCGTTAGGTTACTTAACTAACGACAGAGCGGGGACTGGACTAGCGTGGGTGCAAAACATATACAACATCTAATAGTATATATACCAATATACAATAATCGCTCCAGGCATGATAATATGCAACATTACAGAAAAGTAATAAGTATCACAGAAAAATACAGATAATCTGGGATCCCCTGGTTTCACAGAGCCGCTGCTGAAACCCGACGTTCCCCTGGTCGTGTGGATAGCCTGTGCAATTAAACCTAGACCCCTACGGGTGCGACAAGTTACCCGCCAAAACTGTAAGTCCATGCTACCTCTCCCGGTACTTACGGGCTTGCGGAATTTGGTGAAAAACGATTTTCTAGAGGCGGTAACATGGACTCAAACGGATCTTTGTTAAACTTATCTACCTAACAACCTAACTAGGAGTTGTTAACTACTCGGTTAGGGGGTTATACCTTTCTTTTCTTGAACTCCTTCGTCTTCAAGCCTCGATGGTGTACGGATCGGCTTCACCCCGTCGTCTCCTTGCGCCGAAGATCGATCCACCCGAAAGCTTCTACCTTTGGCTTCTTCTTCGAACTTTGAAGAAACTAGTTCACTCGGTGATCAGTCGAAAATATTGCATTTCTAATACGGTAATTTCCCTACCATTTGAGCTCACATAGAAGTGTTCGGTATTCATAATTGCACATATTATCAATTCATCTCTGAAATACCAGATTGCATGTGTTTGACTTTTAAACCGGCACTTTAAGGGAAATTAACTGTGTTTCATGGCATCGCATCATCCTTGTATTGCGCAACTCTTGTCTTGGAATCTATGCAGGAAATTCCGGAAGCAGGGCCAAAATTGGGGAAAAGACTGATAAAATATACGCCAACTAAAAGATGTATGATCTGGTAATGATTCAGAAGGCCAAATAAAAATCCAAACATCATAAAGAGGCCCACCAGTCAGCCCAAGTATTACCATGTAAAGAGAAACCATCAAGGCCATCAAAGGGCCGCGTATCCGCGGCCCAAGCCCCATTGGCGCGGCGGATCCGCGGCCAATTAAAGAGATCACTGTGTCAAATTTCATCACTTGCTTAATTATAACGGCCAAAGCTTCCAGAAGACCCCAGAAGCTCCACGTGGCATCTCTAGAAGGCTCGGCTCAACAAACTCTTGGAGGGAAATTCAAAATTTAAAGCTTAACTAACTTTTTGGAGGGAAATTTAAATTATTTGATAACTAACTTGTGGGGGGAATTCAAATTTCAATTCTAGATCTAATATTTGAAAAGTCTATAAAAAGGAGCCTAGATCTAGAGGGGAAATTGTTCAAGAATTATCACCATCTTCAACCCACAAGTTTAGTGACAAAAGCTTGTGCCTCAAATTCAATTCCCATCTCCAATTCAAAATCAAGATCAAGATCCCGAGATCAATTTGAGCAAGAGAGCCTTCAACCTTTAGCAAGCGACGCCGGATTTCCAACGGAGCAAGAGATCCACGCCGATCCGCGACTCAAGGAGCCGAGCGAAGCCGAAATCGACGATCTAGTTCCTTCCTTTTGTAAATTCAAGAGAGTTGTAACGAAATTTGTCGATAAATAAAGGTGAATTTTCTATATCTTGCTTATCTTTTAATTCAAGCATAATGACTAGAATTCAATTTGTGATTGTGTTTGTGATCATGATGTTTGAGTAATCTCCGCTCGTGTAGGAGTTGTGACGATCTTTAGATGATGATGATTTAGATATTTCTACAATTCTTAAATCCTATAATGTTTGGAAATTCTAGTTAATCAAATGATTAATAACCTAGTTTCGAGATGATGCTTTCTTGATCGTGTTCACTCGAAACTAGGGAACAACTATTAAACATTTGATTAACTAGAAGCTAGAATTTGAATGCGATCCATCGAAAGGACAAAGGATGAGTTGCGGAATCCCTAATTTTCTAGCAAAGATCCTTAAACCTCGATGAATTTTGCATCGATCTAGTATCAATTCATTAATGGATAAGAATTAGTAATCTTTAGATCTCATCACATCTATAGATCCGATCTACTCCTACGAGCCTTACTTCTAGTCTTGATTGTTGGTTGGAAATTATCTCTTATCCCTATTCTTACTCTTTAATGTTTCTTTTAGATCTAGATTTTTCTTACTTTTTGATCTACAATTACAAATCATGAATTGTTTTCTTTTCTTTTCATTAAATTTTCAACTCATCTAATTCAAGAATTGAACGGAACTCACTTTCCCTGTGGACGATCCGCACTCACTTACAATCTACATCCGACACCGTAGTTGATTGCGGTCAAATAATTTTTGGTTGTGATTTCTTTACAATTTTTCAAATACTACACATCAAGAATTTCATTTAAATCAAAATGGCGCCGTTGCCGGGGATCGTGTGCTATTTGTTCATTTTTTGAAATTTGAGTTGAAAAGTTTATTCCATCAATATTTTTTAGATCAAAACTTGCACGAAATACTAATACGTGTTGTTGTGGTTAATTACAAGGAGATCTGGAGCTTGCTGGAAAATTGGAAAATTATTTGGTGAATTCCAGAGGATTGAGTAAGAGATCAGGAGCTTGCTGAAGAATTTTTGTGCAGAGACCCCACCATTCCACCGCGTTTACGCGGCATATACCCCCATTACGCGGCGGTTCCGCGGCCCATTAAGGAGTTCTCTGTAAAATCTTTTGCAGGTAATCTCTAACTTTCTTATCTCCTCTCTAAAATCTGCTCCAACTGACAATTTGTTGCAGGTTTCTTTGCAAATAATCGCTGCACCGCAAAAAGCAAAATAAAGTGTGCTTGTTTTTGATTTTGTGGTTGTTTGCATAACTAATACGGAAATTAAGGGGCACGGCCAAATCCAGATTAGGTGGGGAGTTCATTACCCTTTCTAGGCCCCAAAAATCACAAACCTGCATCCGCATTACCCTCATTAATTAAAAAATATCTAGAGATGACTCTAAGGACCGTCGCGCTCACTTAGGACAGAAGAAGGCCGTGGGTAATTCATTGCTTATCCGCGTTTCTCTTGTGGTGCCTAGGCAAGTGTGTCGAAGGCTAGTGGTTACTTAATTAGGCCCACTACTTACGTAGTGGAGAACCTCCCACTTACCTGGCACTTACCTGGCCACAGGAGGGACAAAGAGGCAGTGGAGGATTCTATCCTGCGTCTTGTCTTCTGGCAGTTAGGAGCGGTCTAGAGATTGGACCTAGGTGACCATAAATTTTAGGGTATTGCTTGTTGCATCATATTTTCAAAATCCGTATCATTTTTCAAAACAAACACCACACTCACTTCATTTTCCCTAATTATAAATCACGCTGCCACTTGTACTAACCCCTTTTAGTGCAAGATAGGCTGGACACGGAATTCTAGTGCCCGACTTGTCCGCGTCCCCTCGATCGACTCCGAAGTCGGTATTTCTCCATTTACCTTTCTTTTACCTCCCACCACACCCACACCGATGGATCAGTCTCCATCAAACCTCTTTACCGCTACTCTGCCACCGTCCGTTGGTGCGCAGATTCCACCCCGCATCTCTCTCCAAGAGAGGTGTTACCCTTTGGGAGGTCCTCTCTCGACCTGCTTATCCATTCCACCAGCCAACGGGGATAACTTTGAGATCAAGCCCCAGTACATCAACCTTCTACCCAAATTCCACGGTCTCGAGACTGAAGACGCGTACGTTTTTATTACCAAATTTGAAAACGTATGCGCAATGATGGGTACATCACAACTTTCTGTGGATGCCATGCGTCTACGACTTCTTCCATTTACCTTGTGCGATATAGCCGAGAAGTGGCTGTATAACACCACCGCACATTCCATCACGAATTGGGAAGAATTCGTTGCAGTATTCCTTAAGAAATTTTACCCTCTGCAAAAGACAGCTCGAATCCGTAGCGAACTCTATCAATTCTCCCAGCTTCCGGCTGAACCATTTTCAAAATACTTTGACCGATTCAAGGATCTTTTGGTTCAATGCCCACATCACGGCATCCCGAGATGGGAACTTTGCCGAATCATATATGAGGGCAGTAACCCTACCACTAAACAAAACCTTGAAAACATGTGTCAAGGCACCTTTATGACCAAGGATGATGGGGAAGCGTGGAAATTTTTAGAAGAGTTCGCTGAAAAATCACTTCAGTGGGAGACTGGAACCCAGCCATCGAGTAGGGGTGGCATACACCAAATAGACGTGTCCATAGGTGTTCGAGCTGAGATGGCAGCAATGCAAAAGAAGCTCGACGCTATGGAACACAAATTCCTAGCAGCCTCCCTAAACCCAATGTCGCTCCCCAAAACCGTTTGTGGGTGCTGTTCTGATCCTTCGCACTTGACGGAAGAATGTCCATTAAACTCTCAGTTTCGAGGTCTCGAGCATACCAATGCCGCATTTCAAAGACCTGGAAACGACCCTTTTTCTTCCACATACAATCAGGGTTGGAGGAACCACCCGAATTTTGCCTGGAACCAATCCCAAAACACGGTTCCAAACCCTAATCAATTCCAACGGGCTCTTCCTCCACAACAGCAACCATTTCAGCTCACCCAGCACCCCTACCAGTCCCCAAATTTCCAAAACCAGGTCAACACTCCTGCACCTTCTAATCCTATGCAGTCGACCTGTTCTGATGAGTTCTCTCAATTCGCTCAAACCATGAAATCACTCATGTCAAATTTCATGGAAGTGGCGGCCGAGGTTAAGTCTTCTGTTTGTGAGATAAAGAAAAACTCAGCGTCCCAAGCTGAGAGTATCAAAACGATGGAAGCTGAGATTGCACGACTTAAGGCCGAATTAAGTGCGAGAGAAAAAGAGAAACTTCCGTCTCAACCCCTACCGAATCCTGGGCATTACAATGTAAATGCCATCACAACGTTGAGATCGGGAAGAATGCTGGATAACCATGTTGGGGAAGAAGTTGATGATACTGAAAATCCTATCAACGCCCCGGCTGAGATCTTTCCTCACACACCCACTTCTACGTCTGACTCTTGTTCTCCTACCCCACCACCTTCTCGCGAGCCTATTCTCCATTTCCCTCTAGGCTCGACACCTCAGCCCACCTCTTCTATCCCTCCACAGACGATCCCCACTCCTCTTTCGGGATCTTGTCTACCCCCTCTTCCTTCTCCTATGATGGACCCAGCACTCATTGCTAAAGCACCTTACCCGAACCGGTTAAGGGCTAACAAATCGAGTCCTCATATGGAGAAAATTATGGAAATGTTCAAGCAGGTTAACATTAACATCCCTCTCCTAGATGCAATTCAACAAGTTCCCGCTTATGCGAAAATTCTCAAGGACTTGTGCACTAGGAAGAGGAAGACTCAAGTGCCCAAGAAGGTCTTCATGTCCAATAACATTAGCACTTCTTTTATCCCCCAGCTACCAAAGAAACGTAAGGACCCAGGATGTCCTACGATATCAATTTCTATTGGGGGTAAAAACATCAATCGTGCTTTGTTAGACCTTGGCGCAAGTGTTAACCTACTGTTCCCCCAATCTGAGCAAGGCTCACTTGAATTTTGAAAATTCAAATTTTGAAGCAACGCTTCGGTTCCCGTGCGCAGCGCGCAATTTGCCACATGTCAGAAGTTGACTCGGCATCGCAACGCCCAAGGCAGTGCGTCCAATCAGAGCAAGGCTCTTTAAAAAACATAAGTAACACTTAACTGCGCAAGCGCACGGCGGCGCGACACGTGTCTGCGCAGTTGCGCAATCGCAGCTGCGCAAGCGCACGGCGGCGCGACACGTGTCTGCGCAGTTGCGCAATCGCTGCTGCGCAAGCGCCCGGCGGCGCGACACGTGTCTGCGCAGTTGCGCAATTTGCCACATGTCAGAAGTTGACTCGGCATCGCAACGCCCAAGGCAGTGCGTCCAATCAGAGCAAGGCTCTTTAAAAAACATAAGTAACACTTAACTGCGCAAGCGCACGGCAGCGCGACACGTGTCACGCGCTGGTGAGTTGCGCAGAAACAGAATGAAAATTTAATGAAATCTTTTCTGTTCTTTCCAAAACCAGAAGATTTTCTTCTGCCTTTGGATCAAAGATCCAGCGGTGGGAAAATTCCCAAAATCACTTAGAAAAGATCTTGTTAACAAATTCAACAAATTTGTGAGCACTATAAATAGGACCCCAGACCTCATTCGAGGGGCATCAACTGGAATAAGCGACTTCTAGCAAAAAAAAAAAAAAGAAAAGAGAACTCTTGGAAATTATTCAAGAAAAAGAAAAAGAAGAAAGGTAAAACCTTTTTTAAGAGAAGAATCTCTCAAGAACAAAGGATTTAAAAAAAAAGAAGGGGAAATAAATGAAAATAAATAAATAGTGCCTTGCACTTGTTATGAACCCTTGGTTCTGTGAAATCAGGGAAAACAGGAAGAAAAACTTGTTTTCCTTTGATCCAAATTTAGATCAAAAGTGCTATGCACTTTTGTTCTTAAATCTGAAAAATTCTTGATGCAACCCATTATTTAAAAGGGCCTGGCCCAAATCAAATTGCAAAATAATAAAGGGGAAGAGCCCTGTTTGGATTGATTTTCTAGTCGGGCAAAGCCCAAAATAAATAAAAAAAATTTTGGACTTAACGTGTCTGCGCAGTCGCGCAAGCACTGTTGCGCAAGTGCACAACTGCGCGACACGTGTCTGCGCAGTCGCGCAAGCACTGTTGCGCAAGCCTACAACTGCGCGACACGTGTCTGCGCAGTTGCGCAAGCACTGTTGCGCAAGCCTTCCACTGCGCGACACGTGTCACCTCCACGAGCGCTTGCGCTCTTTAATTGCGCAAAGCACCTGACAAGCCGTGTGGGGCACTGTCAGAGTATTAAATGCAATGCATTATTAAGGGGCAGAGCCCAATCAAAGGTCAAATGGACCAAATAGAAATACTGCACATTATTTTAAAAAGGCAGAGCCTAATTAAAAAGTCTAAACAGACCAAAAATAATGCTATGCATTGTTTAAAGGGCAGAGCCCAATTAAGAGGTCCAATAGACCAAAAACAATGCTCTGCATTATTCTAAAAAGGGCAGAGCCCAGTCAATGGCCTGAAGTAATGCTATGCATTATTCTAAAAAGGGGGAAAAGCCCAAACAAAGGCCTAATAGGCCAAATGCAAACAAAATGTGAACATTTTCAACTGTACTTAGCCCAATTCTGGCCGTAAGTCCTTAAATTAAATTGACTGAGCACAGCTGCTCTCCTAAATCAATTCACGACCGGTTCGAGGGTACATCTCCGAACTCCTTTGACATCCCTCGTTGTAATTCCTCAACGACGTCAAAGAGGTGACGGGTCCCAACGACCACACATCCAAATGGACTGCGGGGTCCTTAAACTCGTGGACCGAAACGTCCTTAAACTAATATTGGACCGAAACGTCCTTAAACTAATATCGGACCGAAACGTCCCTAAACTAATATCGGACCGAGACGTCCCTAAACTAATGACGGACCACTACGTCCTTAAACTGGCGACGGACCGAGATGTCCCTAAACTAATAATAGACCACTACGTCCTTAAACTGGCGCAATAGAGCCCGAATGCTCTTTTGCCGGATCTAAACGGTCCCGTCTAAGTTGATCTTAGCCCCAAATACGGTTAATGTGTCCTTAGATATTTAAACAAACAATAAAATTCCAAATCAACTTTGGTTCAAGGGTACATTTCTGAACTCCTCTGACGCTTGTCGTTGTAATCCCTCAACGACGTCAGAAAGGTGACGAGTCCCAACGGCCAGATAATTAAATCAATCACTACGTCAAGTTGATCTTAGTCTAAAACAAGACTAACGTATCCTTGACGAACGTTTAAGTTGATCTTAGCCGCAACGCAACTAATGCATCCTTAAACTGAAAACACCAAACCCAAATCTAAATAAAACGGATTTGGACTAATCCACGTCCTACGGGCGACGGCATTACTCAGTCTCCGTATACAATCCACGGGCAATCACAAACAAAACAAACATACACGACACGAAGTGAAATTCTGGAGAAGGAGAAAGTTGTTACTGCGATGCGGTAGCGTAATTAACTGCAGGGGCTTGCGCCTGCAGGGAAGAGCATCCCCACAATCAAAACCCCCTCACCCTGAGGGGGAATCTGACGAAGTCTGCTACATCGGCCGCATCCGTCTAAACCTCCGATACACGGTGCCATAAATCAACTTGGCATCTTCGGAGAGGTAGACGGATAAAACCAAATAGCATCTGCCCCGAACCTCAGGCACGGCCCCGAAGTCCAGGCCGCCGTTCGGAGGGGAACAGATTCTGGCACGCCCGGTGGGACCTTTTCCTCTTTCCACTCCACACTTCGTATGTCGTCTTCGCGAACCAATCGCGGTTTGTTAAATGGTTGCCTTCGGATTTCAAGTTACTAAGATTTGGTCTCTTGCCTGGCGCAGAACTCAAGATTCAATGGCCTCTAACTGCACCAACTGCTCAAAGTGCCACTGCAATGGACGCTCCACCTCCCCCGGAGGTGTAGCATATGGGCCCCAAGCGGCCTCCTTCCTCGCTTTACCGGTTGAACAAGTGACCCAGGCCACCACCGGCCTGTTTTTCGGGACCATGGTCCCACCTACAAGCTTCTCTATGCCGATATCCGCACCGGAAGCGAACAAGAAGTCGGTATTCGACCGGCTTACCGATACCACGACCCCTGTCAACGGGTCGCCCGCTACTAAGCCGACAGCCTCCGTTTTTACCAGGCTAGGTCAGAACTATAAAATGGCCGTCCCAAAGAGGGCAACGGCCGCTGCTTTGGAGGTCGTTAAAGCGGCTTCTCCCATCAGAGAGTCGGTCTTCACAAGATTGACGGCTCCCAATCCTCCCCCAGCTGGTCAAAAGGCATCAGTCTTCGATAGGCTGACATCGGCAGTTACCCCACACTCAAATAGGGGGCAACAAGAAACCATCTCGATTTCCGAGCCAGTCCCAACGGCTCGTCGTGCACGACGTCGCCATTGGCGACGAGTGAGAAAAGCAGGGGGCAACTCTCCCTCAGGACTAACCCCACCTGCTCCAGTGGTGGAGGTCAACGCTGCTGTTCCAACTGGGAACAGCTTTGAATTGCTGAGGAAAGTGAGAAAGAACTCTCCAATTGCTACGTTGAAAAGATCTCCTCCACCTGCGGAGAGAGTTCCAGAAACAAAGCAGGAACAGCCCTCTCAACGGCTGTCGTAAAAAATTTACAAAGTTTGGAGGAGGGTTCAAGACTCCGTGATTGACTCAGACCACTTTCGTCGCCAGAAAAAGGCAAAGGTGGAAAAGAACAAAAACCGCCCTATTAAACAGCAGGGGGCAACAAATGCTAGGATGCCCACTTCAACGGCTCCTTCAACCTCAATGGTCCACAAAAGAAAAAGGCCAGAGAAAGCTCCTGTAACACTGACAAAGTTTAAGAGCGGTGAACCTAAACGCCCCAAGTCAGGGGGCATAACAGTTCATACGGTCTATATGGCTTCTGGAAAGGAAGAAAGTCGTACTTCTACGGGTCACCGACCACTTACCCGATCAGTGACCAAGGCTCAGGAGCAGCAACAAAAGCTCCAGGAGATGATGACTACAATGGCTGCACTCACGGAGCCAAAAGAGGATCCTGGGACGTCTTTAGATGAACGCCAAGAGGAAGAGACCGACGCCGAGTACTGGAAAAGAGAGACAAAGAGGCTGCTGAACAAGCAGCCAATATACAGCGTATGGGCCTCCTCTTCCAGGACATGATAGGGATGATGATACAACAAGATCCCCCGACTGAAGAACCCCCGATTGTCCTTGGGGATGATAGGGGAGAGACATCAAACCCTCAGCCCGTTCTATCAACAGCTAAAGAGGATACAATCTCTAAGACTGATCTGGACGAATATATAGCCCAGCAAATAAAGGTTCATCATGCGGCCGAAGCAGCCAGCCACGTCGTAAAAACGGGGCGACCGTATCCAGGCTGGTATGACCAAATCAAGTACCCGCCGGGTTACACAATTCCCAAGTTTCATGTCTACAAAGGGACCAGCAATCCCCATCAACATGTTGCCCAGTTCAGGGCGCTTTGCGGTAATACCGGCGGCGACGACAAGTTGTTGCTTCGCCAGTTTGTTGGAAGCTTATCAGACACGGCGTTTGAATGGTATTCTGAGCTTCCCAACGACTCTATTAAAACCTTTGCGGAGATGGAGCTGCTCTTCACCCAACGTTTTGCAAGTGCCAGTGAGCGTACCCCGATGACGGCACTGATCAATGCCAGGGTAAAACCCGGCGAGACATGGGTTCAGTACGCTATACGGTGGCGAAATCTATGGTCGAAGTGCGAACAGCGCATAGAAGAAGCTCCAGCGGTGGGAATGTTTGTTGGAACGCTTGATCCACAGGCAACCATCTCGCAGTTCATGATGTTCTTCAAGCCGACTTCCTTCCAGGATTTGATCGACAAATTAGCGCAGATGGACCAGATGGGCCATAAACCCCCTCTCCCGAAACCGGATTCCCGAAACGATAAAGGAAAGGGAAAAGCGATCATTGTCGCTAATGCCCAACAACAACCGAGCGACTCGAAGCCGGTTGCTCGTCCAAACAATACACGCCCATACGTACCCCTTGAGGACAGGATGGGACGCCCTTACTTTTTCCCCCGTGATAAAACGAGGAGGCTATTCGAGCTGGCGCTGCGCAACAGACTCATAAATCTGCCAGATCCAAAACGTCCGTTGCAACCGAACGACGCCAACGAGCCCAATTACTGCCCTTATCATCGAGTGCTAGGCCATCCGATTGAGGATTGCTACGTTTTCAAGAATTGGCTTGAGAACCAGTACCGTCAGGGCAAATTTGCACTATCTGACAAATGGAAGGTGAATCCCCCACAGCCCCACACCTCTAAGGGGACGAATACGCCGGGGGCAACATGCTCCGTCATTGAAGAAGATCCGTGGGAGGTTGTATTATCATCAAAAACGAAGAGAATGCTAAATGATCTTCGGACATGTCCGGCGATCAAGTGGAAAAGCCCATTGGAACCGCAGGTCGTTGAGGGGATGTTAAAACCACGTCCAACTCCAAAGACCGATAATGGAGGTTCAAGCACTAGTAGCCAGTCGTCAAAGTCTTCGAAAAAGAAGAAGAAGAAATCTAAGAAGCCCGTGAAGCCTGGCGACAAGCGCACGGACCTACAAAAGCAGATCGACGCGCTGGATGAATATAACCAAAAGGCGCGGACTCCCATTACGCTCCAAGATTTCCTTGATCACGCCTTCCAAAAAGAAGATGAGGGAGAAAGTTCATCGGATGAATCCGAGGAATATGTGGCGAGCTGTCATATGATCTCTCATTCGGTCACGAATGATGAAGAGACCTCTGGCACTGAAACGCTGGGGGCAAATGCCGAATCAAGAGCTCCAGGGTTATCAGTCGAGATGATTGACGCGTTTCTTAGTGAAGCTCGATTGAAACGTAAAGCTGATCGAGAACGCGAGACGGCTATATTCGAAAGAGCTAAGCGCCAGCGACTTGAGGAAAGAGCTGAGATGATCCCGCTGGAGCAAAATGCCTCCACCGCTGACAAAAGCCAATTCAAGATAAAAAAGAGGTTTGCTAAGGCCATATCGATGGGCATGAATCTACCACCCTCTGAAGAAAAAGTTACTGGCGTGGTGGAAATGCACCCCTCTTATTGCTTATATCATCAGAAGGTCTCGCATTCCACCCAAGATTGCAAAGCTTTCGATAAGTGGTGGCAAGGATACGTCGCTAATCGACAACGCTTTAAACGGGAAAAGCGTAAAATTCGTCGAGAGCAAAGAAACAAGACCAAAGAGCTTAAAAGAACTGCCAACAATTGTCACATGATTAACACCGCCGGGTCACAAGTGCCTACATTTGGGAGCGATTCCGATGAGGAGCTAGAGCTTGGCCCCCTCTTCAAAGAATCCATTTCGGGAAAAGAAGAAGAACCGAAGGCTTGCGAAAATATACAGCTACGCAATCGGACGCTACCTGAAAAGAATCTCGGACCCTTAAACAAGAAAAACAAAGGGAAAAAGAAGGTCTCCGAAGACATTGCTTTGGATGACCAAGTCGCGGAAGAGTTAACCGCCAAGAACCCACCAAAGAGGAGTAAAGTGGATTACAATGTCTTGGCGCATCTGAGAAAGCTACCCTCACAACTCAGCATTCTCGATGCCCTATTACTATCAAAAGAGGCGAGGGATTCTTTGATTAAGGCCCTACAAGATCCGGACCAGTTCCAAGCCTTCCTAGCCGAACAAAAGATGAAGGATGAATTGGAAGAGGTGCACACAGCCGACGTTGCTTTTAGTGATGAAGACCTTCTCCTCGGGACGTGTGAACACAATCGCCCCCTTTATGTCTCAGGATACTGCCATGACATAAAGATAGGAAAAATCTTGGTCGATAACGGATCGTCTGTCAATTTACTCAATGTGCGGGTGTTAAAAGAAATTTGCATGAGCATCCAACACCTCGCCCGGGACAAGATCACTATCTCCGGTTTCGACTCTCAATCCTCAAAGACTCTTGGATCTGTGATATTGACGCTACGCTTCGGGTTGCTCGTCACAGACATCAAATTCCATGTTATAGACGCCAAGACGTGCTACAATGCTCTGCTCGGCCGACCATGGCTACACGAGTACAATATCATCCCTTCTACACAGCATCAGTGCATGAAGTATTCTAGGGATGGCCTTGAGTACACTGTGGCGGGAGAGTTGAATCCGTTTTCCGTGAACGAAGTTCGCAAGTATGAAGATGCCAAGTACTTCTTACCGAGTTTCGAAGACACGGAAAGGTGTCACAAACCGGAGAACAAAACTAACGCTACCATCCCTGTCTTCGGCAGTGACACCGAGGAGGAGGAGGATATAAATTATTCAGGTCCATCCCAGTCCACTAGGCCAGGACCATCCGTTCCTTCGTTGATCTTCGGTAGTGATTCAGAGGATGAAGTTCATGCTGTATTCCCTGCTCGGCCTTCAATACGGGTTTCCGCTGATGAAGAGCGAAGTCTGCAGATAACCATGGTGCCGCTTGAACATTACAAAGAACTGGATGCACTCAACGCCAACAGCGTAGAAGAATTGCACACATTCTATATTCCTCCCGGACAAAAAGGCGAGAAGGCAATCCTATTCTACCGTTCTGAAGAAAACAAGGCGGAAAAAGAAATTTGGCATGGCGCGGATTCCATGCTCGACAGGCTTCAGCCCATCCGTCTTCCCAGATATTATACCAAAGGTTTGAAGAAACTGTTAAAGCGCCAGGCAATACCTTTCGAACAAACCGTTAGAAAGGCCAAATTCTATGACAAGGTCTGGAACGTTCCCGGGACTCAATGCAAACTGCCTAACGGGAGAACGGAAACAAAAGGGCTTGGGTACATCCGGCCAAAGAAACGGGAGCTAGTAAACAGCTGTTATGCCATGTATGACTTCGATGAAGAGGCGGACGCTCAATGGGAGGACGCTAATCCTGAATCAGCAAAAGTTCCTGATGCAAAACCGTCCAGTCCATCGTCTGAAAACCAGATGAGCAAACTTATAAAGGATGCGAGTCAAAAAGCCCGAGATGATCACGATCGTGAAATGGCAATCTATGAGAAAGCCAAGACACAGCGTCTCCTTCAACAAGCAGTAAAGAACGAAGATGCTGCCCCACGTTAGCCTGCTACAAAAAGGGTTCGACGCGAAAGCAAAAACAAGTCGAAGGGCCGAAAAGGTGCTCGACAACCACAAGGCAAAGCTAAGAAGCCACGCATCCGAGAGTCGAGCGTTATTGACCTAGCCCTCATGAAGAAAATGGGTCGAGCATACTCATTTCCTCGGAACAAAACAAGAAAAATACTTGATCTTGCTCTAAAACATCAAATGCTTACTCTGCCAGAGTCTAAATACCCTGAGCAAGCGGGTGAAGTCTCCAACCCAAATTATTGCTCTTACCATCGAGTAGTAGGGCATCCGCTTGAAGATTGCTTCACCTTTAAGAATTGGGTTGAGGACCAATATCAGCTTAGCAAATTCGCGTTGTCTGACAGTTGGAGGGTAGCGCCGCCGCAAAAGCACGAGCCCGAAAACACAAGGATAGAACCAACTCCGCATTGGGATTGGCAGAAAATTCGCACCTGCCATGTGATAACAATATTAAAAGAAGAGTCCGAGAACATGGATGACCTTCCCTGGTGCTTTGAAAGCGGCAGCGATGAGGTAATCTCAGAATTTCCCCCAGCTCCGAAAGAACTGGAGGATGGAATTCATACTACTGCAGATAACCTCAAGAAAATCGAGTTGGGGACAATAAATGATCCGCGACCGACATTCTTCAGCGAGCTGCTGTCTGAAGAGAGGGTGGCTGCGTTAAAAGATGTCCTTGTGCAGCATAAAGATTGCTTCGCATGGAACTATTCCGAGATGCCGGGACTAGATCCAGAAGTTGCTGTACATAGACTAGCAATATCCCCGAACATCAAGCCAGTCAAACAGGCGCCGAGAAGAATGCGACTCGAGCTTGAGATGAGCATAAATACCGAAGTCAAAAAGTTAATCGACTCTGGCTTCATCCAGGAAGTTCAGTACCCTGAATGGATCGCCAACATCGTCCCAGTGATGAAGAAAAATGGGACAGTGCGCATATGCGTAGACTTCCGGGATCTTAATAAAGCTTGCCCGAAGGATGATTTCCCAGTGCCAGTCACTGAACTGATGATAGACAATACATCCACTCATGAGGTTTTCTCCTTCATGGACGGCTCGTCAGGGTATAATCAAATAAGAATGCATCCAGAAGACCAGAAACACACAGCCTTCAGGACTCCTCTTGGTATATTTTGTTATAAAGTGATGCCCTTCGGTTTGAAGAACGCCGGTGCTACTTATCAGAGGGCCATGACAAAGATCTTCGACGACCTTATACACGAAATCGTTGAATGCTATATCGACGATCTCGTGGTTAAAAGCAAATCATACGAGGAACATCTCGAGCATCTGAAGACTGTATTTCAACGCCTTCGGCAATACAACTTGAAGATGAATCCTCTTAAATGTGCGTTCGGGGTTTCCTCGGGCAAATTCCTGGGATTCGTTGTTCGACACCGAGGTATTGAAATAGATCCGTCAAAGATTAAAGCGATCATGGAAATGCCTCCGCCGAGGACTCTCAAACAGCTGCGGTCTCTCCAAGGGAAACTCGCATACATACGGCGATTTATAGCTAACCTTTCAGGAAAGTGCCGTCCTTATAGTCACCTGATGAAGAAGGAAACCCCATTCGTTTGGGATCAAAAATGCCAAGGCGCACTGGATGAGATCAAGCAATACCTGCAGAACCCACCGGTGTTGGCTGCTCCGGTTAAGGGGAAGCCTCTCATTCTTTATACAACCGCCCTCGAAGGTTCCTTAGGCGCATTATGGGCACAAGAGAACGACCAAGGGAAAGAAAGAGCACTCTACTACTTAAGTCGAGTTCTGCTGGGGGCAGAAAGCAACTACTCTCCCATTGAAAAACACTGCCTGGCGTTGATCTTCGCAATAACAAAGCTTAGGCACTATGCGTTGGCGCACGAAGTCCGTCTTATTTCAAAAGTGGACCCTCTCAAATATCTAATGTCAAAAGCCATATTGACAGGGTGACTCGCTAAATGGGCCCTGCTCTTGATGGAATTTTCGATAACATATCAACCTCTCAGGGCAGTAAAAGGCCAGGCCATCGCCGACTTCCTTGCTGAGCACCCGATACCAGCCGACTCTCCTTTAAACTGCGATCTTCCGGACGAACATGCGTTTGATGCGATCGATGGTGATAATACCCGATGGGAGCTTTACTTCGATGGGGCGTCTTCCATGAAAAAGCACAAACAAAATACGCCAATGATCAAATCAGGGGTAGGACTCATCTTTGTGACTCCACAAGGAGGAATAATGCGCTTCGCCTTCTCCTTAACAGAGCCGAGGACGAATAATGAAGCTGAATATGAAGCTTTGATAGCAGGCCTCGAGATCGCCATTGATATGGGAATTGAAAGCCTCCTCATATATGGGGACTCCCAGCTGGTCGTCAGTCAAGTGAACGGCGATTACCAAACATGCAAACCGGAATTGGTAAAATACGGTGAAAAAGTGCAGCAACTGCTAACCCAAATTCCCTCCTACACGTTGGAAAGTATACCGCGCGCGGAAAAAAGCAAAGCGGACGCACTGGCCAAACTTGCTAAAGAACTGGCTGACGAAAACCTCGATGACGTTAGAGTCATGATACAAAGCCGTCGAGTGCTCGCCCCAGCAGAAATACATCCAGAATCATATAAAGAAAAGGGAGCAATTGAGCAAGCGACCTTGCAAATAAAAGAACATGAGAAGGTTGAGGATTGGAGGGAAGTCTTTATAGACTACTTCAAGTCCCACCAAATGCCCGAAGATGCGTCCGCAAGACATCAACTCATAAAACGAGCTCTGTCTTTCGCCTTCGTCAATGATACTCTATACAAGAGGTCATTCGATTCTCTGTGGCTGAGATGCTTAGGACCGGACGAATCGGAAAGAGTCGTTCAGGAAGTTCATGACGGAATCTGCGGTTCTCACCAAGCAGATCCAAAGATGAAGTTGAAGATCAAACGGATGGGCTATTACTGGCCCACGATGATTCAAGACTGCATCGAATATGCGAAGCAGTGTCACTCATGCCAGATTCATGGGGACTTCATCCACCAGCACCCAAATCCGCTGCATCCAACGGTAGCTAGCTGGCCATTCGAAATGTGGGGGACTGATATAGTCGGCCCCATCGAGCCAGCATCGTCTAAAGGACATCGTTTCATCCTAGCAACGACTGACTACTTCTCTAAGTGGGCAGAAGCAGTACCATTGAGAGAAGTGAAGACGGAGAATATCCTCCATTTCTTCAAAACGCACGTCATATATCGGTTTGGAACTCCGAGGCGGATCATCTCCGATAACGGGCCAGCCTACCGAAGTCATAAAATCAGCCGCTTCGCACAGCAGCATAATATCGACTGGAGATACTCCTCAGTTTATAATCCGCGAGCCAATGGATTAGCTGAAGCCTTCAACAAGACATTGACGAAAATCATAAAGAAAACAGTGTCCCGAAATAAGAAAGACCGGCACGAAAGATTGCAAGAAGCTCTTTGGGCGTATCGAACTACATTTAAAACACCCACAAACACAACGCCGTACGTGTTGGTATTTGGGACGGAAGCAGTACTCCCTCTCGAGATAGAATTACCCTCTCTACGAGTGGCAGTCCACTACGAGTTGACAGACGAAGAAAATGCTCACCTTCGGTTTGAAGAGCTTGACGCCCTTAATGAAATCCGGCTTCTAGCACAACAAAATCTGGAAGCTTATAAAGCAAAGATGACGCGCTCATACGAAAGATTGACCCGACCGAGGATATTTCGTCAAGGCGAACTCGTGCTAGTGGTCAAAAGGCCTATGATCCCCAATCGCCCCAAGCGGGGAAAGTTTGAGCCAAACTATGAAGGACCGTACATCATTGATAAGGTCTACCAGGGTGGAGCCTATCTACTCGTGGACATGCACGGTGAAAGGCCTTTTAGGCCAATAAACGGTCGTTTCCTAAAGAAATACTACGCTTAATGAGCTACGGCCTAGGTCAACGGTAGATGATGACAACTATGTCCACTCGCTATCTTCTTAAGCCCAAACTCTATAAGCGGTAAATGGCCTTCCTTAATGATGGACCGAAATGTCCTTAAACTAATAGCAGACCGAAACGTCTTTAAACTACTACCGCAGCATCCTTAGGCTGACCAAAAAAAAAAAAAAACAAAAACGGTATGTCCATAAGCAAAAAAAAGGGCACGGATGAAAACCCGAAAGGGCTCCGTGAGTAAAAACAGCAGGGCTACCGGCGAGTGTTTGTGAAAACCCGAAAGGGCGCAACCTCGTTAAAAGACACTTATAGGGTCCTCTCGACTTTATAAGGAGAAACCACCTGCGTGAGATCCTTACGACTCACAAAGGAGCAACACACTTAGGGATCACCACGATTCCTAAGGAGAAAACACACTTGCGAGATCCTCACGACTCGTAAGGAGAACTCTCTTATGGGACCCTCATGGCTCATAGGATTTGAAAGTCTTAAGTCACAGAGACCTAAACCCGTGCTTAAGCAAATCCCCACAAACTTTCAATATTGCCCTACAAGTGGTTCAATATTGACCCTTGTATACAATCCACGGGCGCGAATAAACATTTCCCTAGCCAAATTTCATCCGTAATTGGGAATACGTTCACATGGTGAACAACCCTTATAAATCCCCTCGATTTATGAGGAGAAAACCCTCCTGTAGGATCCTTACGACTTACAGAGGAACAAAACACTTAGGAACCCTCACGATTCCTAAGGAGAAAATACACCTACAAGATCCTCACAACTTGTAGGGAGAAATACCTTCACGAGACCCTTACGGCTCATGAAATAAAAGTCTTAGCCGACAGGACCCTAACCCTGGTCGCTAAGCCTCCTTTGTTCGACAACGACAGAGGCAAATGATGATTCGCTCCTGGTAATATCCCAGTAGTAGCGGTGCTGATGCCGAAATCGGTGTCCAATTTCAGGTTTACAGCGAAAAACCAGTAGGCCGCACATGCATACGAAATAGCCGAAATGATGGGGCGACTTGCAATAAAAAAAAGCAGCAAGTAAAAATGTATACATGCAAAATAGCCGAAATGATTGGGCAACTCGTAATAAAAAGCAACGAGTAAAAAAAATAAAATATATATATATATATATATATATATATATAGCCGAAATGATTGGGCACCGCGAAAAATAGCCGAAATGATTGGGCAATCGCGACCTTCGCGATATAAAAGCTGAAATGATAGAGCATCGCGGAAATAAAATAAAAAAAAATGATGATGATAAGACTTTGGCCCTACAGTTAAGATCGCATCGATCCCTGTATACAATCCAAGGGCGTAAACAAAGAATGAACCATACTTTCCCAGCGGATTCCGTCAGACGACGAACCCCAAACCTCACCGGTTCAGTTCAACTGAAGAAGCCAGTGACTTCAACAAAAAATTCCTCGACTCACGGATACAAACACTCCTTGACGAGAGCCTTCTGATCCGCGTCGACCCGCAGAGCCACCAGTGCCTCCGTAGGAACCCTCGACTCGTTTCAAACCCCAAGGAAACAAATAATCCTTGGCATTTGGGAAACAAATAATCCCAGCAAACTCCTCAACTCACGGATACAAACACTCCTTGACGAGAGCTTCCTGATCCGCGTCGACCCGCAGAGCTACCAGAGCCTCCGTAGGAATCCTCGACTCGTTTCAAACCCCAAGGAAACAAATAATCCTTGGCGCTTAGGAAACAAATAATCCCTAGCAAAATCCTCGACTCACGGATACAAACACTCCTTGACGAGAGCCTTCTGATCCGCGTCGACTCGCAGAGCCATCAGTGCCTCCGTGGGAACCCTCGACTCGTTTCAAACCCCAAGGAAACAAATAATCCTTGGCGCTCGGGAAACAAATAATCCCTAGCAAAATCCTCGACTCACGGATACAAACACTCCTTGACGAGAGCCTTCTGATCCGCGTCGACTCGCAGAGCCACCAGTGCCTCCGTGGGAACCCTCGACTCGTTTCAAACCCCAAGGACACAAATAATCCTTAGCGCTTGGGAAACAAATAATCCCTCGCAAAATCCTCGATTCACGGATACAAACACTCCTTGACGAGAGCCTCCTGATCCGCGTCGACTCGCAGAGCCACCAGCGCCTCCGTGGGAACCATCGACTCGTTTCAAACCCCAAGGACACAAATAATCCTTGGCGCTTGGGAAACAAATAATCCCTCGCAAAACTTCTCAACTCACGGATACAAACACTCCGTGACGAGAGCCTCTTTGACTCACATCTCGGGCAGTAAGGATTCAAAAACTTGCTTCCTGAACAATGGGACCCTGCAAGTCAATCTTAAATGGTCTCTTGCATACTATTCACGGGTCTCACTCTCTGAAGTCGATTCTCGACAAAGAGGGAAACAACCGCTTACGAGCCCTCTCGACTCGTAAGAGGGAGAAATTCTCTTATAGGATCCTTTCGACTTATGAGAGAAAACCACACTTGGGAATCCTCACGATTCCTAAGGAGAACATCCACTTACGAGATCCTCTCGATCCGTAGGGAGAAAGGTCTCTATGAGACCCTCACGGCTCATAGAGTTGAAAAGCCTTAGGCGGAAGATCTGAACCTGCGGCCTAAGCCATCGCTATCTCTTGAAAGAAAAAGAAAAAAACTAAGTTATCTGCCAATTATGTTTATCAAAGACAACATGTTGATAATAAGAGAATGCAGAAAGAAAAAGCGCATACAAGACATTGCAAAAGAAAATGTGTATCTTTATTCATTGACTTCAATCAAATACAAGATGAATCGTACAAAAGAATAAAGAATGGATACATATTATTTTAAAGGAAAATTTTACAAATACATTGATACAAAGGCATCTACTGGGAAGGAAGCGTCTTAAGTAGCTTTATCAGTTGTTCGCACACTTCCTTCCAGGCCTTTTCCCGATCGGCTACCACCGCCAGCTCTGCCTCCACTTGGGCTCGTTGCTGCAAGACCGACGCAAGCTGCTCCCTCACGACTTGATAGGCAGCTTCCCGACTTGGGATAGTGCGCTCAGCTACGTCAAGCTTCCGCTTCAAGTTTAGCCCATGGGAGATGCGCTCCAAGAGACCCTCAAAGATAGTCTTCACTTGGGCGGCATTTGCCTCAACCTCAGCGCGTAGATAGGCCGTTTCGTTCGAGGTCTTCTGGCATTCCCTTAGTCTTAAAGCTGCTTCTTGCTCCAAGTGGCGGGAGTGCGAAGTGCTTTGCTCGAGCCAAGCTGTACGTTGGGTGCTCAGGGCTAAAACTTCGGAAGAAGGGCGCGTCGACTCCAGCCGGTATAGACAGGCCTCGATCTCCCTGCAGTGATTAACCCAAGATCCGACGACGCCTTCGTTATGAAAATTTACGAGCGCCGCCAACATTGGATTAACCTCCACAGCGAAATCTACGGCAGAAGGGAGAGTGTCCATGTTGAGCTCTTCGATGTACCCGCTCAGCATGCCCAAACTCATCACAGCACCCTTTGAAGACGGGCGTTTCAAGAAAGGGCCCGCCGGAGGAAGGACGCGAGACTCAAAAGAGACCGGAGCCGGAACAATAGCTGCAAAACAAAAAATGGTTAAACAATGGTTCAAGAGATGTTTAAAGGTTACCAAAAAAGGAATTTGCTATACCAGTAGCAACAGACGGTAAAGCCGGAAGGGCCGGTAGCGTGGCAGGTCTTGCATCCCCTCCTTCGATTTGTGGCACTGCGATAAAGAAAGGGAAAAGTCAGAAATCATTCAATTACTAGAAAAAAGGGGATGAACAAAGATATGGTAGTGAACGTACACTCACCAGCGCCACTAGAGGGAGAAGCAAGTTCGAATGGGAAGGAGAAGTGTGGGAGCAACACTTGATATAGATGATCGAAGAGCACTCCTGAAAAGATGCGGTGGTATGGCGCTAGTCCATGAACTACATGTTTAAAAGATTAACTTGTGAGTCGCAAATCCATACCTTCCAACATCCGCAATGGCACGAGGGAAGACGGGGAAGTGACCACCGCCAAAGCAGTAGTTGACGGTGCTCCTTCAAGCAATGGAGCGTCGGCACTGGCCGCACCTGCAAAGACAAGCTTGTTAGAAGAGATCGCAAGATATATAAAAAGGGGGGGAACGATAGTAACCCGAAACTTACCCGACGAACTGCCAGCCGAGACTGAGGCAACTCCTTCCTCCATTGACATCAGGCCACCGCCCGTAGCCTCGTCACCCGACTCAATAGGGACCGTTGTTACACTTGCAGGCCCTAGAGAAGGCGGGGGAATATAGGCGGAGAGGGTCATGATTGGAGTATTGCCAGATTCCAGAGAAGGAGCGGCTGGCTCATCCTCAGGAATCGTGGCTACCTCACCCGCTACTCCTTCGAGTCCTGCAGTCACAGTTGTCTCGTCCACCGTCGCCGCGAGGTCTCCAACCTCAAGCGCCTCGACTTCTACTGCCTTCGGCTCGACAGTCATCTCATCTGCCGCCACTTCAGACGCGGCATCAATGGCCTTCTCGGCGGCGGATCCTTCGACTTCTGTTTCAGGCACCGTGGCCCCGACGACGGTGCCCACCGTCGGCTCAGGTTCGGCAGGCGCCGCTTCCGCCGTTTCCTGGGGTCCGACGGTCTCCGCCTCCCCCTCAGTCGGACTTGGTCCTGCAAGATGGAATGCATATGAGCCAATGGCTTTATAATAATTCTTACAACGAGGTTCTGAAAGAGATGTTACCTGAAGGGGATTTATTATTTGCGCTTCGGGCTGCGCGCGCCACTTGCCTATAAGCAGTAGACAGGGCGACGGGGGCCTCTCCAAAAGGAGTGTCAGCGCGAGGAATGGTACTGGGACCCGCTCCCGCGGCCAAAGCAGCTCTACGCGCCTTTGCTTCGCGTCTCAACCGCTTCCGCTCCTCTCGAGCCGTTGAGACGGATACCACTAGGGCTTCCTTGAGTGAGGCTCCCTCGTCCGTATATAGGGATGCCTCTAAATTCTTCAAGGCATCCCTCATCGTCTTGTCAAGCCGGGGCTCTTGTGGCAACTTCGATGAAGCTGGGACTTCAGTAACAGGCTCAGGAAGGATTCTCGCGCCAACTGATATAACCTCTGCAAAGAAACAAAAGAAGGTTAGGTCGACCATCAGAGAAGATTACAAACTTTCATTATGAAAGAGAAAAGGGTAGGACATACCAACGCCTGCTATGGCACGCTTCTCCTCCTCCTCCTGGAAGGTTTTCAAGGATGCAGCAATAGCCTCTTCAGTGGAGACACCTGTTGAAAATGGAGTAAATGTTAGTTAAATATAATAATATAAAGCGCGATAAAACGACAAATAAAGCGTCTGATGATTACCGGACTCAGCGAGTTTACTTAACATCGCTTCAAGCCTCGCCGATCGCTCCGAAGCTGCAATGGCGGCAGCTAAATTGGTGTCCGCAGGATCCACCACGAAACCCTCATTGCTGCCGTATTCACATATGGCCTCGGCGGGAGGAGCCGCAGGATTTAAGCTGAGGATCGCGTCGAGGGATAGGGTGGACTTCTTCTTCTTCTGCCCGCCAGCTTTAGATCCACCCGGAGCAGCTTTGCGCTTGGCAGTCACTTTAGGGCGGCGAGTCCCGATATCCGCTCCAGCGCCAGACTCTGGCGATACCACATTAACCGTCTTCATGGGAGCACGGGGCGCCGGCGGTGCATCCACCGTAGCGGGCAATGGCAATCCACGCGGGGGGGCCAACACGCGTGGTCGGTCAGCTCCGGCCTCTTTTAGCGGAGGGACGACCGGGCGTCTTGGCTGCAAGGGAGCCTTGCGATCACCACCAGGAGGCGCACCCCTACGGTCAACCAGCAAGCGTTTCTCCATTAAAATGATTGGGCCCATAGCATGCGCGTACCAGGCTACATACGGATGGATTATTTTAGGGGCACAGCTAGGCTCACTGATGAAAAAATAAGAGCCTGTATTGAGCCGGACGAAATGATGCATCGCATTCCTTATCCCCTCTGGGCCGACCGCGGGTGTTTCCAGAAAGGCCTCCATCGGGATCCCTTAATTGTAACTCGATTGTCGGGCAAATCGATGTGGGTTATACCTCATAAAGAGAGTCGTCTTATTCTGCCTAAATACTAGGTAGCCGGGCCGAATGGAGTAAAGGTGAAGGATTTCCCGAGCCTTCAATACAGAAACCCCGCCCTTAAAGTCGTCACGCAGCGACACCACTGACTTAGCGGTCTCGGAGCCTATGGTGATGACCTTATCCACAAAAGAGGTCTTCGCTCCGACTAGATGTGAACGCAGGAGCAGTCCCCTAGACTCCCGCGGAGGTGCAACCACGATTGAAGCCCCGACCAACCGCATAATTCTTGGGAGTTTGAATTTATCAAAGAACGGAGGAGTCTTATGGGCACCAAACACCCCGCGCACATGCAGCTCCATCCAAGAAGTGAAGTAGTGCATCGGGAAGTTAGCAGGCTGTACCCCAGGCTCATTAGCGTCCGCCGCTACGCTAAGTCCATTGTAAAGGTAAGCCAGCCCGGCAATCCCTACCGATAGCTGCAAACCAGCCGCCATTCGATGCGCCGGGTAAAAGACAGAGGACCGCATGAGGCGTGGGTGCATGGGAAGCGCGAAGCTGCATAGCCATAGACCCAAGAACCCTATGAAAAAAGTCTCCTCGTCCATGCCAGGAACGGCTATCTCTGAGAAAGGGACGCTGGCAGTGCCGGGGAAATAAAAATCCCGCTGGTCATCTTCCGCTGAAGGTCGGCGGTCCAAGCCGAAACCAAAAGGGTCAGCAAGCTGAGCGAACTTCTCGCCCTGCTCTGATAGGAACTCCGGGCGGATAAAACGAGCAATGAAATCCGTGAAACTGACGCCCCGGTCGCCCGATTCCAAATGGAGTTCCTCATAAATCTCCAACACCTTCACCAAGCCCGGGTGCTGATGCTGAATGGCATTTTCCGGAGTTAAGTCAAATACAAGCTGCTTGGTGGCGAAGACATACTCGTCTGGAGGAAGCAGCTCCTCGTAGTGTTCTCCCCTCATTGGCAGACCTGAAATTTCAGCAAACTCCTCCAGAGAGATGGAGACTTCCCTATCCGCTGTCAAGAAGGTATGGGTGGGGATATTCCATTGTTCGATGAAGGCCTTTATCCACCACGTCGGAGTAGAGGGATACTCGAAAAGCGAGACGTAGACAGCTGAGTATAAGCCAATCGTCGTCAGGAGAGCCCTCTTCGTCGCCAAAATGTAGCGGGCCCATTGCAGGTATCCGGCAAGCGGTCGCGGGATCAGTCCAATATTATAAGCCTGTCCCCAAGGGCGTGCTTCACCCTGACAGATTCGCCTCCCCAAGATATCTATAGCCGGCGGCGGCTGCACCGGAATGGCACCGATTGCAGGCTGAAGGAGGTCGTCGGCATTCCAATTTTTAACCTCCACGGCATACTCCACCGGGGGCTTGTCCGCATAAGGTATCGTAACTATGGGCTCAGAAGGCGAAGCGGAGCTGAAGCTGCGACGGCCTTGGATGATTTGGCTGTACCACCTTCCCCACAAATGGAGTCTCTTGTACTCTGGATCATGATCTTTAATCAAGGCGAACGCCACCCGATCCACTGGTGCATGTGGGAACCCTCCTTCTGAGCGAACGAAAGGGAAAGACAAATCTTCAGACATGTTCCCTGTAGAAAAAATATATATAACCGTTAGTGTTCCAATGCTTCACATTTCAAAGTCATACATCACACTACAATGCGGTGGGTAGGGGACCCACAAAATCAAGATGACGGCGCATCATTTGATAAGACAGTCCCATCATTGGATGAGACTGTCAGTTAATTAAAAAGACCCCCAAAAGAATACCCTTATTGGAGGGATCCCTAGAGACAAGGAGAAAATCTCCTCTTCTTAGAGCAAAGCTCTATCACAGAGTGACATTTGTCAAACTCTGGTCTCAAAGGAATAAAGCTTCTTAAAAAGAGCCTAGCTCTGTAGTAGTAATGAAAAATTATAACTCCTAAGAATTAAAATTTTTGGGATCTTAAAGATTCATGAAAACTTTTTAGGAGTTCTCTATTTGATCTATGAGCATGGCTCTGTTCATGGGTTAAAACCCAAGAACCAGATCTCTGTAAATTTTTGAGAGCAAGGCTCTGTGGATGAAACCCCAAAAGGGTTTTCTTTAGATCAAAGATCTATGAGAGCAAGGCTCTGTTGAAGAAACCCCAAAGGGGTTTTCTTTAGATCAAAGATCTACAAGAGCAAGGCTCTGTTAATTAAAATTAATTAATTTAAATTTTTACCTAAGAATGATTCTAAGTTCTGAACTTCAAAGTTCTTGGGAAAATCAAGAGCAAGGCTCTGAAAATTCTTAAGCAAGAGCAAGGCTCTGAGTCAAAATTCTTAAAGTGGTAAAGAATTTTCTAAAGGACCAAGGGTCCTATTTATAGGCGCCTGCGCCCCTTCAACTGACCCCCAAGATCCAACGGTTGGGGTCTTGCCACCGCTGCATGTGTGCACTCACGTGCGCGCCACGTGAGCGCAACGGTGGGGGGGCATTTGTTCCCCTAATCTGAGCAAGGCTCACTTGAATTTTGAAAATTCAAATTTTGAAGCAACGCTTCGGTTCCCGTGCGCAGCGCGCAATTTGCTACATGTCAGAAGTTGACTCGGCATCGCAACGCCCAAGGCAGTGCGTCCAATCAGAGCAAGGCTCTTTAAAAAACATAAGTAACACTTAACTGCGCAAGCGCACGGCAGCGCGACACGTGTCTGCGCAGTTGCGCAATCGCAGCTGCGCAAGCGCACGGCTGCGCGACACGTGTCTGCGCAGTTGCGCAATCGCTGCTGCGCAAGCGCCTTCCTGCGCGACACGTGTCATGGGCTGGTGAGTTGCGCAGAAACAGAATGAAAATTTAATGAAATCTTTTCTGTTCTTTCCAAAACCAGAAGATTTTCTTCTGCCTTTGGATCAAAGATCCAGCGGTGGGAAAATTCCCAAAATCACTCAGAAAAGATCTTGTTAACAAATTCAACAAATTTGTGAGCACTATAAATAGGACCCCAGACCTCATTCGAGGGGCATCAACTGGAATAAGCGACTTCTAGCAAAAAAAAAAAGAAAAGAGAACTCTTGGAAATTATTCAAGAAAAAGAAAAAGAAGAAAGGTAAAACCTTTTTTAAGAGAAGAATCTCTCAAGAACAAAGGATTTAAAAAAAAAAAGAAGGGGAAATAAATGAAAATAAATAAATAGTGCCTTGCACTTGTTATGAACCCTTGGTTCTGTGAAATCAGGGAAAACAGGAAGAAAAACTTGTTTTCCTTTGATCCAAATTTAGATCAAAAGTGCTATGCACTTTTGTTCTTAAATCTGAAAAATTCTTGATGCAACCCATTATTTAAAAGGGCCTGGCCTAAATCAAATTGCAAAATAATAAAGGGGCAGAGCCCTGTTTGGATTGATTTTCTAGTCGGGCAAAGCCCAAAATAAATAAATAAAAATTTGGACTTAACGTGTCTGCGCAGCGCACTGTTGCGCAAGTGCACAACTGCGCGACACGTGTCTGCACAGTCGCGCAAGCACTGTTGCGCAAGTGCACAACTGCGCGACACGTGTCTGCGCAGTTGCGCAAGCCTACAACTGCGCGACACGTGTCTGCGCAGTTGCGCAAGCCTTCCACTGCGCGACACGTGTCACCTCCACGAGCGCTTGCGCTCTTTAATTGCGCAAAGCACCTGACAAGCCGTGTGGGGCACTGTCAGAGTATTAAATGCAATGCATTATTAAGGGGCAGACCCAATCAAAGGTCAAATGGACCAAATAGAAATACTGCACATTATTTTAAAAAGGCAGAGCCTAATTAAAAAGTCTAAACAGACCAAAAATAATGCTATGCATTGTTTAAAGGGCAGAGCCCAATTAAGAGGTCCAATAGACCAAAAACAATGCTCTGCATTATTCTAAAAAGGGCAGAGCCCGGTCAATGGCCTGAAGTAATGCTATGCATTATTCTAAAAAGGGGGAAAAGCCCAAACAAAGGCCTAATAGGCCAAATGCAAACAAAATGTGAACATTTTCAACTGTACTTAGCCCAATTCTGGCCGTAAGTCCTTAAATTAAATTGACTGAGCACAGCTGCTCTCCTAAATCAATTCACGACCGGTTCGAGGGTACATCTCCGAACTCCTTTGACATCCCTCGTTGTAATTCCTCAACGACGTCAAAGAGGTGACGGGTCCCAACGACCACACATCCAAATGGACTGTGGGGTCCTTAAACTCGTGGACTGAAACGTCCTTAAACTAATATCGGACCGAAACGTCCTTAAACTAATATCGGACCGAAACGTCCTTAAACTAATGACGGACCACTACATCCTTAAACTGGCGACGGACCGAGATGTCCCTAAACTAATAATAGACCACTACGTCCTTAAACTGGCGCAATAGAGCCCGAATGCTCTTTTGCCGGATCTAAACGGTCCCGTCTAAGTTGATCTTAGCCCCAAATACGGTTAATGTGTCCTTAGATATTTAAATAAACAATAAAATTCCAAATCAACTTTGGTTCAAGGGTACATTTCTGAACTCCTCTGACGCTTGTCGTTGTAATCCCTCAACGACGTCAGAAAGGTGACGAGTCCCAACGGCCAGATAATTAAATCAATCACTACGTCAAGTTGATCTTAGTCTAAAACAAGACTAACGTATCCTTGACGAACGTTTAAGTTGATCTTAGCCGCAACGCGACTAATGCATCCTTAAACTGAAAACACCAAACCCAAATCTAAATAAATATGGATTTGGACTAATCCACGTCCTACGGGCGACGACATTACTCAGTCTCCGTATACAATCCACGGGCAACCACAAACAAAACAAACATACACGACACGAAGTGAAATTCTGGAGAAGGAGAAAGTTGTTACTGCAATGCGGTAGCGTAATTAACTGCAGGGGCTTGCGCCTGCAGGGAAGAGCGTCCCCACAATCAAAAACCCCTCACCCTGAGGGGGAATCTGACGAGGTCTGCTACATCAGCCGCATCCGTCTAAACCTCCGATATACGGTGCCATAAATCAACTTGGCATCTTCGGAGAGGTAGACGGATAAAACCAAATAGCATCTGCCCCGAACCTCAGGCACGGCCCCGAAGTCCAGGCCGCCGTTCGGAGGGGAACACCTACTTCCATACTCTGTCTATGAGCAGCTAGGGATTGGAGAGTTGAAACCTGCTCACTGCACTCTCCAAATGACAGACCGATCTATCACCAAACCTAGGGGTGAACTAGAGGATGTGTTGATAAAGGTCGGGGAATTCGTATTCCCTGTAGACTTCATTGTTCTCGATACACAGCCTGTAGCAAACCCCCGGAGCCAAATTCCGGTGATTCTGGGTCGGCCATTCCTTGCCACTTCCAATGCTTTCATCAACTGTAGAAATGGTTCAATGAACTTATCATTTGGAAATATGACCATTGAACTAAACATTTACAGAATTGGAAGTCAGCCATCAGAACCCTCTGCTCATATCCTCGATGTGTGCTCTGTCCACGAGATTGCTCCCGAAAGTTGCGGAGTTGAGGAACTTTGCTTTACAGATCTCGACGACACTGCCACATCACTGTTTGACCTGACACATGATCTTAGTGAGGACACCATTTCCACGCTTGAGTCTGCCACTCCTGACTCACCACCATCCGAGTCTGTATCTTTTACAGGCTATGAGCTTCTCCGCGACTCCGAAAATCATTCAATGATCCCACCTTCTATTATTTCTCCGCCCGAATTAGATCTCAAAACTTTACCTTCTCACCTTAAATATGCATATTTAGGTGAGAATGAGTCTTTACCGGTTATCATTTCCGCTTCTCTAGCATCAGAGCAAGAGAATGCACTTTTATCGGTACTGAGATCTAATAAGGAGGCGTTTGGTTGGACCATGGCGGACATCAAAGGGATCAGTCCCTTGATTGTCGAACATCATATACACCTGATGGATGATGCCAGACCAACCCGAGAACCACAGAGACGGTTGAACCCCGTCATGAAGGAAGCGGTGATGAAAGAGATCGTCAAATGCCTTGATAGTGGTATCATATACCCAATCTCCGATAGCCAATGGGTGAGTCCTATACATGTCGTCCCTAAGAAATCCGGCATCACTGTTGTTGTCAATGAGGCAAATGAGTTGATTCAGACACGCGCCCAAACTGGGTGGCGTGTATGCATTGATTACCGTAAACTCAATGCCGCCACGAGGAAAGACCACTTTCCTCTACCATTCATTGATCAGATGCTGGAACGCTTAGCTGGACGTGCGTATTATTGCTTTATGGACGGATACTCTGGCTATAATCAGGTCCCCATAGCCAAAAAGGATCAAGATAAAACCACTTTTACTTGTCCTTTTGGTACCTTTGCTTACAGTCGCATGCCCTTTGGGTTATGCAATGCTCCCGCTACCTTTCAGCGGTGTATGATGGGGATATTCTCTGATATGGTAGAGAATTTTCTGGAGATCTTTATGGACGATTTCTCGATTTTTGGAGACTCTTTTTCCGATTGCCTATCGAATCTTGACGCTGTTCTTACTCGTTGCAAAGAGAAGAACTTGACTTTGAACTGGGAAAAATGCCATTTCATGGTCCGAGAAGGAATTGTTCTTGGACATGTCATTTCACAGAAAGGCATTGAGGTTGACAGAGCTAAGATAGATGTCATTCAAAACCTCCCTCATCCCAAAAGCGTCAAAGATATTCGATCTTTCCTTGGCCATGCGGGTTTCTATAGGAGATTCATTAAGGACTTTAGCAAAATTGCTAGACCTTTAACTCTTCTCCTGGCCAAGGATACGACATTCCACTTCGACTCGGACTGTGAGGCAGCTTTCGACTCACTTAAACACTAACTCACTTCAGCCCCCGTTCTATCGTCTCCAAATTGGGACTACCCCTTTGAGCTGATGTGTGACGCATCTGACTTTGCAGTAGGTGCTGTCTTAGGACAGCACATTGAAAAGATGCCACACGTGATATACTATGCAAGTAAGACCCTGAATGATGCACAAATCAATTATACAACCACCGAGAAGGAACTTTTAGCGGTTGTATTTGCATTAGAAAAATTCAGGCCTTACTTAATCGGCTCTCCAATAATTGTGTACACAGACCATTCCGCCTTGAAACATCTTCTGGCAAAGAAAGATGCAAAAGGTCGGCTGATACGTTGGATCCTTCTGTTACAAGAGTTTGATCTTGTTATCAAAGATAAGAAAGGATGTGAAAACGTAGTAGCCGACCATCTTTCACGCATCTCTTCTTCCCCTGTGACCCTGCCGATCAATGACTCGTTTCCTGATGAACAACTCTTGAGCGTATCCAATGAACCATGGTTCAGGGATATTGTGAACTATCTTGTCACGGGACTTACACCCAGCGATTGGTCAAAACAGGACAAATACCGTTTCCTATCCCAAGTAAAACACTTTTACTGGGATGATCCATATTTGTTTAAGTATTGTCCTGATCAGATCATTCGCCGGTATGTCCCGAAAGAAGAGTTCGAGAGTGTTCTTTCTTTTTGTCATGATCAGGCCTGCGGGGGTCACTTCGGTCCTAAAAAGACGGCGGAGAAGGTTTTGCAATGTGGATTTTATTGGCCGACCTTATTCAAGGATGCATTTGACTATTGCAAAACCTGTACACAATGCCAGTACACGGGTAGGATCTCCAGGAGAAATGAAATGCCTCAGCAACCCATTTTGGTTGTTGAAATTTTCGATGTTTGGGGCATTGATTTTATGGGTCCCTTTCCCAACTCCTTTGGGAATTTGTACATACTGCTGGCAGTTGATTATGTCTCAAAGTGGGTAGAAGCCATTCCATGTCGCACTAATGACAGGAAAGTTGTCATTAAGTTCTTGAAAGAGAATATCTTTTCGCGATTTGGACACCCACGCGCTATCATTAGCGATAATGGGACACATTTTTGCAACAGGTCTTTCGAGACTCTGATGCGGAAATACGGAATCAACCACCGACTTTCTACACCCTATCATCCCCAAACGAGCGGGCAGGCTGAGATCTCAAATAGACAGATCAAACTAATCCTGGAGAAGACTGTTGCGAAAAATAGAAAAGACTGGTCGACCAAACTGACGGATGCTCTTTGGGCATTCCGAACTGCTTTTAAAACCGACCTAGGAATCTCTCCATATAGGATAGTGTTTGGGAAGGCATGTCATTTACCCGTTGAGATAGAGCATAAAGCATTGTGGGCTATTAAGGAAATCAATTTTGACCTCAACCAAGCCTGCAACTTTCGGAAGCTGCAACTTAATGAGCTAAGCGAACTCCGCGATGAAGCTTATGATAACGCTGTAATCATAAAGAATATGACCAAGATTTTTCACGATAAAAACATTTTTAGGAAAACATTTTCACCTGGTCAACAAGTCCTTCTTTATGATTCACGACTTCACCTTCATGCGGGTAAGCTTCGATCTCGGTGGAAGGGACCTTTTGTTGTGCGGTCTGTATACCCGCACGGGGCAGTAGAGGTAGAAAATGTTAAAAATGGCACAATTCTCAAAGTGAATGGACACAGACTAAAGCCGTATTTTTCCACTGACCCCACGGAGGAGCTCCTGTTCTTACAGGAGCCATTTTATTTGGATTAAAATTCCTCCGTCTCACCTTCATGTCCAGTTTATCTTTGCATCATCTTGTTGAATGGAGGTGAGTGAATAGAATAAGTTTGGGGGAGGGTCTTCACTTATATATTTTGCCCCAACTAATAAATTCCTCCCAAGCTTACAGGTTTGGTAGATATAGCGGTTGGCAACAGTGAGGACACTGTTGAAAACAAGTTTGGTGGAGGTTTGTGCTTAGTATTGCATCATTTGCATATCATTAGCATAAGCACAAAACATTTCTTTAAAAACCATAAAAATTTAAAATTTTTGAAAACCTATAAAAATTTTGTGTAAATATTTTTCTTTTGGTTCATCATTTTTTTTTGTTTTTGTAAATAGTTTTTCAAAACCCATAAAAACCTATAAAAATTTAAAAATTTTCAAAATCCATAAAAATTCAAAATTTTTCAAAATATAAAAATATTTAATATTTATGATAATAAAAGATTAGATAGTGAACAATTACATCCATGAGATTAGAAAAATTTAAGAAAACTGAGAAAATTAGAAGTTTTCTTATACGAACTAGTAATAAGTAGTTATGAGCCGTTGTCCCAAGGGTTAGTAAGATGGAGGAAGTCACTAATCTGAGGATAAAAATAAGTCTGAAAAATAGTTTCTATTCTGGAAAGCCAAGCATTTTGAACGTTGATACCCTGCTATTCGCACTTACACACGTCTTAAAGCCCGGGATAGTAGAGGATACCTTGAAATGCTCTTGTCTTAAAGCCAAAAGTATGAAGGAAATAAAAAAAAATGAATAAAATATAAAGTGGTGAGAAAAATGGACACTGGTTTTGTTATCGCCAAGGGCAATAAAAAATTTATAGCGAGGGTGCTTTTTCACCTAGTGCCCTAAGGCCAACTGGTCTGGGAGTCACTGCTATACCTGAGGTGGTGCAAGACGAGGAAAATACACCAAATAAGCAAGCACATGAGTAATCGGTCGGTTAGTACCTCAAGAAGTATTAACGGTCGCATGAAAGTGTGTAAGCACATCTAGATATTCATTAATTAAAAAGTACTGAGGCTGATGGGCAAGAGTATGATAGCTTGAATTGAATTCTCCGGGTGTAGGGATGTTCTTTACACACACGCAGGGTGATATGATCAATGTTTGGAATAAAGATAGGAATGAAGAATAAGACAATGTTTTATTAAGGGAGGACGTGATTTCTGACATCTTTTCATGACCATTAAGATAGGGCTCATGACAACCGAAAATCTAGCTTAGTTGGAAACCCTAATTTTCAAGACTTTTCTTTTACAATTCTTTTCTTTAAATGTAATATTCATGATCTTCCTTTTATTATTGGATTTTGTGGGTGCAATCCGCTGAAAACCCTCAGGAGACAACACTCCTCCTACTAGGGACACCTAGAGGTTTAAAGGCTTATTGCACGTGCTCAGTGCAATCGTGTTGCCTACGAAAGTGTGCTTTTCTCTTTCTTTATTTTCTCCTTCTCTTTTTAATAAAACTGTTCGATCGAGACGATCGAAAATAAGTTTGGGGGAATTTGATCAGTCGAAAATATTGCATTTCTAATACGGTAATTTCCCTACCATTTGAGCTCACATAGAAGTGTTCGGTATTCATAATTGCACATATTATCAATTCATCTCTGAAATACCAGATTGCATGTGTTAGACTTTTAAACCGGCACTTTAAGGGAAATTAACTGTGTTTCATGGCATCGCATCATCCTTGTATTGCGCAACTCTTGTCTTGGAATCTATGCAGGAAATTCCGGAAGCAGGGCCAAAATTGGGGGAAAGACTGATAAAATATACGCCAACTAAAAGATGTATGATCTGGTAATGATTCAGAAGGCCAAATAAAAATCCAAACATCATAAAGAGGCCCACCAGTCAGCCCAAGTATTACCATATAAAGAGAAACCATCAAGGCCATCAAAGGGCCGCGGATCCGCGGCCCAAGCCCCATTGGCGCGGCGGATCCGCGGCCAATTAAAGAGATCACTGTGTCAAATTTCATCACTTGCTTAATTATAACGGCCAAAGCTTCCAGAAGACCCCAGAAGCTCCACGTGGCATCTCTAGAAGGCTCGGCTCAACAAACTCTTGGAGGAAAATTCAAAATTTAAAGCTTAACTAACTTTTTGAAGGGAAATTTAAATTATTTGATAACTAACTTGTGGGGGGAATTCAAATTTCAATTCTAGATCTAAGATTTGAAAAGTCTATAAAAAGGAGCCTAGATCTAGAGGGGAAATTGTTCAAGAATTATCACCATCTTCAACCCACAAGTTTAGTGACAAAAGCTTGTGCCTCAAATTCAATTCCCATCTCCAATTCAAAATCAAGATCAAGATCCCGAGATCAATTTGAGCAAGAGAGCCTTCAACCTTTAGCAAGCGACGCCGGATTTCCAACGGAGCAAGAGATCCACGCCGATCCGCGACTCAAGGAGCCGAGCGAAGCCGAAATCGACGATCTAGTTCCTTCCTTTTATAAATTCAAGAGAGTTGTAACGAAATTTGTCGATAAATAAAGGTGAATTTTCTATATCTTGCTTATCTTTTAATTCAAGCATAATGACTAGAATTCAATTTGTGATTGTGTTTGTGATCATGATGTTTGAGTAATCTCCGCTCGTGTAGGAGTTGTGATGATCTTTAGATGATGATGATTTAGATATTTCTACAATTCTTAAATCCTATAATGTTTGGAAATTCTAGTTAATCAAATGATTAATAACCTAGTTTCGAGATGATGCTTTCTTGATCGTGTTCACTCGAAACTAGGGAACAACTATTAAACATTTGATTAACTAGAAGCTAGAATTTGAATGCGATCCATCGAAAGGACAAAGGATGAGTTGCGGAATCCCTAATTTTCTAGCAAAGATCCTTAAACCTCGATGAATTTTGCATCGATCTAGTATCAATTCATTAATGGATAAGAATTAGTAATCTTTAGATCTCATCACATCTATAGATCCGATCTACTCCTACGAGCCTTACTTCTAGTCTTGATTGTTGGTTGGAAATTATCTCTCATCCCTATTCTTGCTCTTTAATGTTTCTTTTAGATCTAGATTTTTCTTACTTTTTGATCTACAATTACAAATCATGAATTGTTTTCTTTTCTTTTCATTAAATTTTCAACTCATCTAATTTAAGAATTGAACGGAACTCACTTTCCCTGTGGACGATCCGCACTCACTTACAATCTACATCCAACACCGTAGTTGATTGCGGTCAAATAATTTTTGGTTGTGATTTCTTTACCATTTCATTCTACACAATCGGAAAAACAATTCAATCACTCGGTTTGCTAAACCTTGTAAACTAGAGTGAGTAGAGGAGAGTGTATTTGGATTTTTCTCTATGGTTCTTGGTTCTCAACACATGAGACAAGTGAACCATAGACTAGAGAGAGGGAGAGCAAGAGGAAGAGGATGAGAGCTCAAGAACAAGAGAGAGAAAGGAAATGATAGAATGAGCAAGACTTTTCTCTCTTGGCTCTCATAATCCAAAGCCATCATAACAAATCATAGCAATCAAGTATTATATGATGGTTTAAGCTACAATAGCCATATCATTTCATGCACTCATTTTTCACAAGAGAAACAAGCAAGCAAAAAGTCTTTGCCATGAAATGATAGCCATTGTCATCATGATGGTCAACTAGTCCAACCTAGTCAACCGGTCAACAAAGTCAACAAGTCAACAAAGTCAACCCCTCAACAACCATATCACCATAATACTTAATTAATATTATTATTAATCATATATCATATTCTCATTAGGGTTTAGAAAGAAATCAATGGTCAAAAATCAACAGTCAACAACCCTAATGAGAATCCTCTGCCTCTGTCTCTCCGTCAACTGTACATACACACCCGCATCCGCGTTCCGAGGAACATGAATACATACTGGATAAAACCAATCCCAAAACGTACACTAGGATCTGGCTTAAACCAAAGCCCGCTAGTGTTAACTGTCCGCACACTAAACGTGCACAAGTGTACGGATGTGACCGAACCCTGTCGCAAAACCATGCGACCTGTCGCAAAACCATGCGACCTCTACTCTTTTGCCTAAAGGCGAATAGCTTTCTGTGTGGGACTCTAAAGACTCGACACTACGCTGGCAGTAGGTTTAACCACAGACCGCAAGCGGCACTAGCTGTGCGTAACGGTCCCCAGGTAGATGCCGACAAGAAGACTGATGAGGTGAAACCCATCTGAACTCCTACTGAGCCTGAATGTGACAGTCTCCGTACAGTCCGGTCTGTTCGTCTGATACATCGCATGGCGGGTCTAGGGGGCGGTAAACGTCAGTCCCCTAATAGCGGTACAAGTCGTGTCGGAGTGAAGCCCAAAACACCCTGAGATAATACTGGAAGCCTACCAGTATATCTCGCTTGCCCTGGCCAGGGACTACTCATGTAATGGCTCTCCTAGACACAGCGCGATGTCAACCCCCAATACCGGGGGAGACGAATCCTGTTTAACCGTCACTGCCTCCAAGTGCTTCGGACTGCACCCAACTACTACCTGTTTGCACGACTCCTTTGAGCCGTGGTAGGGTAGTAATCAAAGTACAGTGGGAACACACTCGAGGCGAAGTGACAGTGTCAAGTCAGCGGACTAAGCTGTACTCATGTCACCTGGGAACTGATAACTGACGATAGGTATAATACCAACCAATCAGTTCCCGACGAGTCCTGTCCAGTGTACTCGTAACCTAACGAGCACCTGCATACTATCTCAAGTACGACGTACTGACGGCTGTGGGACAGACCGTCTCCCCTGCAGGTGTAATGCCTTGAAAAGTCGTTTTGGTATTTTCCCGAAAATCGGTGAAAATTTGGTATTTTTCCGTAAATCGTCTTTTTGTTATTTTGCAGTTTAGGCCTAATTTTGATTTCCACCATACCACGGTCAAGAGATCGTGCAAAACGGTGGATTTTGGGTATAGTCCCGAATCACATGGAGGCAATGAGCGATAGGAGGGGTTTCGTCTCTCCCGATATTGGGGGTTGATGTTGCGCTGTGCTCGATTAGCCATAACAGGAAATCCCTGGCCAGGGTTGCTGAGATTTACTGGTAAGTGTTATCAGTAGTTTCTCAAAACGTTATGGACCTTGCATCGGCATGACTTATCAGGCTATTGGGTTCTGACGTTATACCACCCCTAGGCTGTGATATACGACATATCAGACAAAGAGACCGGACTGTACGGTAGTGTTACTGATTGGATTCGCAGGAGTTATAGCAGGCTTGCTTGTTGATCTTCTGATCACTCAATACCCGGGTGGCCGTTACGTTTAGAAGACCGCTTGCGGCTTGTGGGTGTTTGATATGATCATCACCTATTGCCGGCGTATTGACGAGTCTTTAGAGTCCTACACAGAGCTTTCCTAGTTCATGCGAAACAGAGTAGGAGCACATATGTGATATGTGCGGGACCGAGATTAATACGAGTATGTGATACCGTATTCTATGCTCGCGATATGTGACATTCGTAGGTTATATTGGATATAGCCAAGTTATCGGATCAAGTGTTGATTCGATAAGTTGTTACATGTAATATTAGTCGGTTATACAGGATATAGCCGGATTATTAAATCAAGAGTTGATTTAATAATTTAATGTATAATTATATATTTGATATATTAAATTACATTGACTAATATTAGCTCACTTAATATTTATTTTCTCACTTTATGATACATTGATATATATGTGATATATGTTAAATGTACCGTTTTCTTTTTGCACAAAATATATATGTGATATATATTGTTGTGTCATGCTAGGTTACACATGCAACATGTATGTATGAGACTCACACCATGCTAGAGTTAAGTTAGGGTTTTATTTGTTTTAAGTAATTCAAACACTTGGATAATGAGTCATGGTGGAAGCTTGGAGAAGCTTGTGGAAAACTTTGACTTAGTCCACTTGTTTGTCTAGCTTAAGATATTTTTTGACCCAACCCTTAACTCATAGCTATGGTTAAGTCTCTAAAATGGTTAGTGGATGACATACACTAACTATGGTTGCATTTCTAACTTCATGGATTCATTCATCACTTGAGCTTCATCTTCTTCTTCCTCATTCAATCTTTCTAGCTTTTGTGAAAGTGATGATAACTTGTGAGAAAAATATATCAAAAGTGAGCCCACTTCCTACTTCATCATCCTCTACTATTAGCTATTTAGTTTAGGGTGTTTGCTTCACCAATCTACACAATTAGTGAAGTTATAGCATGAGCTAGTGTCTCCTCGACGTATATCATCTTCGGCCTCGAAGACTTCGAAGCAAGCTTGTTCGTTTCTTCATGGGAGCCTCTCTAGAGTCCGGAAGTTCGTGATCGCAGTGAAGGGACTACTACATGGAGCTATTGAAGTGAAGGACCGGTCTACAAAGGTTGTATTCCTTGTTCACTTAGATATAAAGAGTTTACATATCATGTTTAATCTTAATTCTCTAGTTAAGATCTTGGTTAGGGTTTGTTTAGCACCCCAAAATTTTAAAGTAGCATGATTGATACTTGCCAAAACCTTCACAAGGTGCTAAGCTAACCCTACACAAGATACCCTTTCTTATTTGTAAATTAGTCCTTATGTAAATGTAAATTTCGAGGACGAAATTTTTGTAAGGATGGTAGAATGTAACAACTCAAATTTTACTGTACGAAAATTTTCAAGTTAATGTACAGAATAGAGTTGTAAGTCTGAGCACAACTTATAAATTTAATTTGTTTAATAACAGCGAGTTGGTACGGAATGTATTAGAAGCGGAATGAGACGGTCACTATAATACACATAACCTGACTATCCGTGCCGTTGTCTCGTGGGTTTAACGGGGCCTTGTACTCCATATGCCTTAGTCCACAGAGAAAGTTGGACTCCTTTCATATACACTGATGCATTCTGTACCAAGTTACAAACAACTACGTTAGTATAACAAAAATATATATATTACCAGACCTATTCTTTTTACTTGATCTATCCCTCTTTTGGGACTTACCGAGCGATTGTTCGCTGACGATATTCCTATTTCTTTAGAATGTTGTCAGGAGGACCCGACTCTTAGGAGATCGAGCCCAGCCAGGAAGATTTGGAGCAGTTTTCAGAGAAGCCATAGTTCTAGATCCTACTTGTACTTACTTTACTTTCAGTTCATATGCCATTATTTAGGCATCACTTTCCGGCATTGTATTTACTTTTCCGTTGTATGTAAAGAATGTTTATCAATAAAAAGTTGTTTCATTACATCTCTTGTCTTTCTTGTGCTTTACTATTATATTGCTTATTTACGCTTACCGTGTTTACTTCTGAGTAAATATGTCGCGGGCCTTGCCACGTCCTCTTCTCCGTACACTGGAAAGCGGGACGTGACATTTTTGGATCGAATTCGGATAAAGTCGACTAGTTAGCTTTATTACGCAATTCATTTTATATTTACTTGTAATCCTTCGCCTTCGAGCGTCGTATATAACTGCGTGGTTATGATTCTGCCGTTGGGCGTTGAGATAGCTCCCAAGTGGGGACGCGTTTATAATTATATATATATACCTATTTTTATCAGTAATTACAAAGGAGGCGTTGTCGAAATTTCAAATAATGAAAACATTTTTACCCCATTTTCAAAACACTTGACATATGTTTTTTTTGTAAGCAGATTTTGTAAATAAATTGTGTTTCATATTAAATAACCTTTTGAAACTTCACCTTCTTTATTATTTAAAAAGGTTTAGATCTTGGTTTTTGGCTTACTTGGTCGCATCGACATTTCTAGACGTCATGTGATCTAAGTGCCGGTCACGTGCCAAACTGGGTCGTGAAAGAGTTGGTATCAAAGTGCTAGGTTTTACCTTTTTCGAGTTTAGGATTGACTATGTGGAGTCTAGGTTATATATTTTGGAATATAGGCTTAACCTTACGAAACTTGGACTTGACTTTGTGGGTATTAGACCCGAACTTTCGTTTCATACATTGACCTTGGTATGATGGAGTAGGTAATTTAAGCAGAGTAACATAGTGTACGTATGTTCCACGATATATTTATGATACAATACTCCACTTAAGTGACCTTAGGATTTGTAGGGTTACTAGGCACTGTCACAAGGGTCTATAAGGCATCAACTATGCCCGATTTAAAATTTAGACGTGCCAAACAACCCTAACCAAGATCTAAGACTAGAGATTAGGCGAAACTAAGCAAGTAAACAACTTTACTTCTAAGAGTTAGGGATTACAACCTTTGTAGTCCGTTTCTTCACTTCTAAAGCTCCGTGTTGAGGTCTGTTCGCTGCGATCATCGAGTACCCGGACTCAAGAGAGGCTCCATGAAGAGAAAGATGCAAGCTTGCTTCCGATCTTCGATAACAAAGATGATCTACCTTGAAAAAACTCAAGCCCAAGCTTTTGCTTCACTAATCAAGTATTAGCAAAGCAAACACCCTAATCTAAGTGGCTAGAATAGATGAGGATGATGAAGTAGGAATTTAGCTCTTATTTGTTTTCTTTATCTCACTCATTCTCATCACTTATGAAAAAGCTAGAAAGCTTTTCATCAAAAAAGGGAAGAAGAAGAAGAAGCAAATCAATTTGTGATGAATAATGAATTGTGTGTGAGGTTAGAATTGCAACCTTGGGTTAAGAAAGAAAACTTAACCCTTGTAGAGATTTAATTATGGTTAAAGGGTTGGGTCGGATTAAAGAAATATCTTTGCAAAATATCACAAAATATCAAGGTCAAAGTCAAAGCTTCATGAAAGCTTAACCCTAATCCAAACCCTAACTATATTTAAACTCCACAAAATATGTTGCATTTATAACATTAACTTGTTACAATATTATATATCACATATACAATTTTTATTATAACAAAATAAAATAATACAATTAACATATATCACATATATATCAATGTATTACCCGAGTGAGAAAAAGAATCTTTAAGTGAGCTTATATTAGTTAATGTAACTTAATATATCACATATATAACTATACATTAAATTATCGAATCAACACTTGATCCGATAATCCGGCTATATCGCATACAACCGACTAATATAATCTGTATCAGTTCATCGAATCAACACCTGATCCGATGACCCGGCTATATCACATATACCCGGCCGATATCTCATATCGCGAGAATCTAATACTGTATCACATACACGTATTATTCTCGGTCCCGCACATATCATATATGTGCTCCTACTCCGTTTTGCCTGAGCCAGGAAACCTCTGTTTAGGACTATAAAGAATCGTCAATACGCCGGCAGTAGGTGATGATCATATCAAACACCCATAAGCTGCAAGCGGTCAGCTAAACGTAACAGCCACCCAGGTATTGAGTAATCAGAAGATCAACAAGCAAGCTTGTACATTCTCCCGTGAATCCAACCAGTAACACTCCCGTATAATCCGGTCTCTTCGTCTGATATGTCGCATATCTCGTCTACGGGTGGTAAACGTCAGACCCCAGTAGCTTGATAAGTCGTGTCGATATAAGGTCCATAACAGTTCGAGAAACTACTGATAACACTTACCAGTAAATCTCAGCAACCCTGGCCAGGGATTTCTAGTTATAGCCAATCGAACACAGCGCAACATCAACTCCCTATACCGGGAGAGACGAAACCCCTCCTATCACTCATTGCCTCCATGTGATTCGGGACTGTACCCAAAAGCCTTCTTTTTGCACGCCCTCTTGGACGTGGTATGATGGAAATCAAAGCACAGTAGGAATCACACAAGACTCTATGACGATCTCGGGTCTACAGACTAAGCTGTACCAGTGTCACTAGAGAACTGCCATCTGACGTGAGGTATAATACCATCTGGGAGTTCTCGGCGAGTCCGTCCAGTGTACCCAGTCTTCACTGAGCACCCGTATACCTTCTCTGATGTCAAATACCAATGGATATGGGATCATCCATCGCCAATCATATGGGTCAAGAAGTGCATACGCTAGTCTACTCTGGAGTATCGATGCCCTGTCTCGGTACTCCCACGACTAGGAACTTTTGAAGGATGTATTTGGCGACTACACTGTCCCCACTAGTATGATCTGCATCATAGTCCTGGTAGTCAAGTACTCATCCTAAGGGCTTTATCAACATGTGACATAGAGACAATCAGAGCACATGTTTAGATAAAGTGTAAACAGATAGCATACTATCATGTCGAGCAAGAAAGTCCTCCCTATATATGTCCAAGCATCCACTACAATATACAACGTATGTACAGTAATAGCCTCTAGGGCATACATATAACTAACAATCTCCCACTTGCACTAGGGCCATCTGTTGTGGTATCGCATACCCAATAATCAGCTATGGTTGAAGTATCTCATACTCAACCATCCCATAAAAGTCTCTACTGGGAATTAGGACTTTTTGAGTGGATCCGTGCTGTTGTCCTCTATGTCTACTCTCCTAATCTCAATCTTCCTGGAGATCAACCATCTCTATGATCAGGCGATACTGCCTAAGAATATGTCTGGATCTCTGATGGGACGGGGGTTCCTAGGCATAAGCCACAACTCTACTGTCACACAATGGCAGGAACGAGATTCATCTCATGAACTCATATATATCCAGACTGCCTCTTTGGTAGCATACTTGATAACGATGTATCTTGCCTTTAATCGTCTAGTAAGTCACGGTATCTTGCTTGGAACTCTTCCAACATACCGTCCCTTCAATGAGGGTAAAGACAATGCCTGCGACTGACATTCAGTCGTCCTTATCACCCTGGAACCTTTCCAGTGATTCTCCCCAGGATAGATTGATACTATCTTACTACAACTAGTGAGAATCCTAACATCCAATGAGATCTATCTCATAGATCCATAACTCAGGATTTAGGAGGTATCACCTTGATCCTATAGAGAATCTTTGTGATAAGCGGAGATTGACCGAGCGTAACATAGGAAACTCCTTCCCTATCAAGAGTATGTCATCCACGTACTCTACGAGGATCACCGGCATACTCTCTACTACCTTTTTGTATATACAAGGTTCATCTACCATTTTGATGAAGTCAAACTCTTTGACTACCACATCAAAACAGACGTTCCAACTCCGCGATGCCTGATTTATCGCATAAAATATCTTGCACACGTTTCCGCTGCTCCTACTGTCTACGAAGCCCTCTGGCTGTGTACTTATAGACGCTCTCTTCCAAATCATCATTTAGTAAAGCAGTCATGACACCCAACCGCCAGATTTCGTAGTCATGGTATGTAGCCGTGGCAAGTAGGATCTGGATGGACTTAAGCATAGCTTTGAAAGTCTCAACTTTTCCATGTACACCAAGTAATCTTCTCAAGATATACTTGCTCCTGATGGGGATTTAACCCTTCAGATAAAGCAACCAAAGTCCATACTTTGTTGGTGTATAAGGATTCCATCTCAGATCGCTAAGCATCCGGCCATTCTTACAGAGTCCCCACTCCTGATGGCCTGCTCAAAACTAGTTGGGTCATCATCTCATGATGCAATCCTCTCTCCCATTGTCATAGAGAAACCGAAGTATCTCTCAGGTGGATGAGGAACCCTACCAGATCGGCGGAGAGGCTGAGCTTCGTTGAAAACTATTGAACCCTCCGGGTTTACCAAATCATCAGCTGCAATTTGTATAGTTGGAACTCCTTCCAGTTCTATCTCATGACCACTAATTTCTTCACAAGAAATTCCTTTTTTCTCAAAAAGTGGTATTCCGAGAAATAAAACATCTTTTGTTCCTCGGTGTGGTAGAAGATATTCCCTTACGATTGCTTGGGATATCCAACAAACTTCCACAGAACTGACCTTGCCTCGAGCTTGTCCGGATTTTGCTTTTAAACATAGGCCAGACAATCCCAAATCTTAACATCTTTAAAAGATGGGCTCTTCCCATACCATATCACATATGGAGTGGTAGGCATCTGATTTGGTTGGAATCCTATTCAATAGGTATGCAACTTCTCAAGTGCATAACCCCAAAAGAAAATAGGCAACTCAGTAGTACTCAGCATAGAGCACACCATATCACATAGGGTGCAATTGCTCCGCCCCGATACACCGACATGCTGTGGTGTATACGGAGGAGTAATGCTGAGAGAGAATCTCACTCTCCTTTAGAATTTTCCAGGAATTCCGTCCTCTAGTATTCTCCTCCTTGATCTCATCAGAGGACAAAATACTTATACCCGTTTTTGGTTCTCTACTTCTAACTTATATTCATTGATTTTCTCAAAAGTTCCAGACTTATGTTTCAACAGGAACATATGTCCGGATCTTGAAAGATAATCAGTGAATGTAATGAAGTATAAAGAACCGGTCTTGGCATGTGTAGACAGGGGACCTTTATACATCAGCATGTATCAATCCCAAGAGTTCACTAACTCTTTCTCTGTTTCCAATAAACGGAGCTGTGGTCATCTTATCTTTGTGACATGACTGGGAAGTTTTACAAGATGTAAATCCAAAATAATTTAAATATGCATCTTTATGTAACTTCAGCTAGTCGGATCGCATTGATATGACCTAGTCTACAATGCCTCAAGAAGGATTCGTTCATTTCTGAACTCTTCCTCTTGTGTGTGTTCTGTACGATAAGAACTGTGGTTTGATTTAGAACGTCTATGTTTTTAGATAACGTGCCTGAACCGATCAACTCTTGATATAGGAAATGTTCAAAACATTATCCAACAATACAAAATTATATCCTTCTTTACTAATAAAGAGACTGATATGATGTTGTATATCAGGTTCGGTATTAAATAACATTCGTTCAGAATCAATGTATTCTGGTAATACAGGGTGATAACTGCCAACAGACTTGGCTTCATCACTTGCATCATTTCCAACTCTTGAAATTTATCACCCGTTCTCAGTTCTCTACCTCTCTGTAGCCCATGTAACAAATTATATTTGCGGGATCCTGATCCGGTATCTCATACCCAGGACGTAAAGGATACTGAGAAACAGTTCTCGGTAATGAACACACCCGAAGAAGATGCATCAACATGTACTTTCTTCGTTTGGGCGGCACGGGAATTCTGGTAATCCCCTATTTCCTGCTCTGTCTTATAACAATTATAAGTTGGAGCGGGACCAACGTTCCCTAGCGCAGTATAACAAGTGGGTTCGGTCAATACATCCGTATTATTATCTTGATTAAGACGTGACATGGTCGCTACCTGGAGAGAGATAGAAGAAAACACTCAGCGTATGCTCTTGCAAGATTAGATTAGTTATTAATATATCTAATCAGGATGGCTCCCACTGTTTTAGTCAAATCTTCCTTCAAACCCTAAAAGAAAAGACTAGCCGGGATTAATTACACTCTATAAGTTCGCCAATCTTTCAGCAGGGAGGTTCCCCGTGCTTTCGCACGGACCTAATTAAAGTAAATCTCGTTTTCACAGTGGCATAACCCCGTTGACACCTTTCTAGACACCTACTTGATCAGCTAATTTTAATGTGTAAAACTCTCTCAGGAGTAACTCTTACTCGCAGCGGGTATCGGGATCCAACTATCTCATAGAAGGTATGCAATCTCATTGCAAATTTCAACACTTGAAATTCTCGATAATATTTTACCCCTAGCATCCTATGACCTTGACGAAAGCCAACAAATCATAGGCTACTAGTCAAGTTCAACCCGTTATTTCCCGATTGAATTAAACTCATCCGCACGACCCTTGACGAAAGCCAACAAAGTCGCACGACTACCCTAACTCAATCGCATCATATGCTTATACAGATAAGCATAAATAGCTACTGCACACTACGCCTTGACGAAATCCAACAAACGTAGTACGAATACTATGAAGTACTTATCTGAAATGACGGAGGGCTACGACAGGTTTTTAAGAAAACCCTTTGCGTAATGAACTTGATATCGTTGTAGAATCGAGTGATTTTAAAAGGAATGTTTTTGAGGCCTTTTCTAGTTTCGCTAAAGAGGTCACTCTCAGTGAAGGGATCTCGGCTCTTTCCTCATCGAATAAGGTGCAGGACATTTCACAAATATCACTATGTAAAGCAAAAACTATAGAAACAATCAAAAGACAAACCGAGTTTGTAGCATCTGCTAGTTTCGCTAAAGAGGTCACTCCCGGTGAAGGGATCTCGGCTCTTTCCTTATCGAATAAGGTGCTGGATATTCTACAAGGAACACCGCTATGCAAAGCAAGAACTAGAGCTACCTGTTTTTTTTTAGACAAGTTTCTACAACATATTTAGGTTTCTTTTAGTTTCATAAATCTCATTAATGAAGTCCCATTTTATTATGCTTCACAAGCATCACATTTGAAACGAAATCAACAATATACAATATATATCTCATATATATAATATAAACATTCATCTTAGGCAGTAATATGATCTCATTACAGAACATTGCAGCAGAAGATAACATATGAAATATTGGATATAGTAGGATTTCCGTGTTTTATGCGAGCCTGTATAAAACGCGGATTCCACGGTCGCGATGAATACCCACGCACCCCACGAACTTGCGGGGAGGCGGAATATATGAAAAACAATTATCAAAGCTTCGTAACACGGACTTGAGCGCATGAATCGTATCTAAACCGTTACTAGCAAACTACGAAAGGTTTAACTACTCTGATTCGAAGTTATACCTCACGTTACTTGTCCTTCGGGTCTTTATCGCTGTCCTCCACTCTTCGTAGGCTCTTTGGAACGTCGGCACCTCAACGGCCTCCTCGAGTCAAAGACGATCCACCCGAGAGCTCCTTCTCCAAGCTTGACCTCTAACTTGAGGTAACTAGGTTTCTCAAAGTGCTAATCTAAGCAACCTAGGTGATATAGAGTTGGATTATGGATGTATTAGTCTAGCAACCCTTGATCTCAACACATGAGAGGTTAGGGTTAGGGTTTGAAGAGAGAGAGCTTGAGGAGAGAGAAGGTGAGAATGAGAATCATTTTGGATGAATGATATCATTTGTGTATATATGAAACATTATAAATTATTAAATGAATAACAAATAATGATTTATCATCATGTTTCATTAATACACTAAGTGATTCATCACATGAGTCATATGAATCATAAATGAATCATTAACTCCATGGATGATTCACCCTCATGACTCATTAATCCAATAAATGCAAATGCCACCTTACCGTCCAAGTCATCATCCTTCTAGAAGCTTCCCGACAAATTACGAGAACGCCCCTCCTATCCGTGAAAACACGGAAAAACTTTAGACTGTATAAATCCAATAATCCGATACTAGAATCTGGCTTAAACCAAAGCCGACTAGTAAAAACTGTCCGAACATCGTACGTGCGTAAAAACACGTATGCGTCCGAACCCTATCGTAAAACCATACGACCTCTATATCGTTTCGCCCGAAGCAGGGAAACTCTCTATGTGGGACTCTAAAGACTCGATATTACGCTGGCAGTGGGTTTAACCACAGACCGCAAGCGGCACTAGCTGTACGTAACGGTCCCCAGGTAGATGTCGATAAGAAGGTCGATGAGGAAACCCATCCGAACTCCTACTGAGCCTGATGTGACAATCTCCGTACAGTCCGGTCTGTTCGTCTAATACAATCGCATATCGGGCCTAGGGGGCGGCAAGCGTCAGTCCCCTAATAGCGGTATAAATCGTGTCGGAGCGTAGCCCATTACACCTTGAGAAACTACTGGAACCTACCAGTAAATCTCGCTTGCCCTGGCCAGGGACTTTGCGTAATGGCTCTCTGACACGGCGCGATATCAACCCCCAATACCGGGAGAGACGAATCCTGTCTAACCGCCACTGCCTCCAAGTGCTCGGGACTGCACCCAACTGCTACCTGTTTGCATGACTCCTTTGAGCCGTGGTAGGGTAGCAATCTAAGAACAGTGGGACACACTTGAGGCGAAGTAGCAGTGTCAAGTCTGCAGACTATGCTGTACTCATGTCACCTGGGAACTGTTAACTGACGTCAGGTATAAAACCAACCAACAGTCCCCCGTGAGTCCTGTACGGTGTACCCGTAACCCAACGAGCACCTGTATACTATCTCCAGTACGACGAACCGATGGCTGTGGGACAGACCATCTCCCCAACTGGGATGAGAAGCGTATACACTAGTTTACTCCGGAGTATCGATGCCCTGTCTCGATAATCCTACGACTAGGGACCTGTATACGATGTTGTTTATAGACTACCCAGCCCCCACTAGTGTGACTGCCATCACAACGCTGGTAATCAAGCAAAGATCCTAAGGGCTCTACTAATATGTATAAGCGATACGTTACAAGAAACATATGCACATATTAAAGTAGACACAAACCAAGTAGCATACTACCATTTTTAGCAAGACTGTCAATACAACTGTGAATATCCTAAGCTTCCATTAAATAATATACAAACTAGTACGATACAATAATGGCCCCTTGGGCATATACACTAACAGATTCCACGGTCGCGATGAATAGCCAAACCCACATCCCTAGACCCCTACGAGAGCGGCAAGCAACACTGCCAATTCTAGGGTTAGGAGACCCGGTCTCGACTCCTCGAGATGGTCTCCCACTGGACCCTAGAACCCGGTTACTTGTGCTCCCCGCCTTGGGTCTACCTAATGCGGAAAAGTAAATAATATACAATGGTGACATCATCCTCATCCCGGAAGTGCCCCAATAAAATAATATTACATACAATGAATTTTACATGAATGAAAATAATAACCCTCATCTCACATAAAACCCCCGGCTATTCAAAACGCGACGATCCAATATAACATATCACAGCAACACATAATATCTCATATCGTCAACATAAGCAAGTATGCGTATCCCGATTGTCGTTGATGTATAGCAACGAAGACGGCGATACACCACATACTACGCTTACGGTCACAGAAAAGAAAGTGTAAGACTACAACAGTTGGAATCCGCAACCACCTTAGACATCGCATGCCTAACCAAATGAATTACATAGACATCGCATGCCTAACAATTATAAACCCCGCATTTTAGTCTCGATCTCGAAAACACTTTTCAATATCTAGTCGGGTAATTCAATAAGATTCCCGACATTCTGATCGAATGCTCGTCGCAAACTTTAGTAGATGGCCTCACCCCCGGATGCCGTCGACGAAGTGCACTAAGGCGGAACACCGCTGCCGCGACCACCGGAACGGATGCTTTTGGCGACGGGGTTCTCCTACAGTCACTTGGTCGGGGCTATGGGGCATGGCTATCTATTAAGTTTACCCGGCGAGTATCCGCGTACGCTACGTGATTGCGACGGAGTTTTGATCACATCAAAATCCCATGGCAACCGATCAAATGAGACTAAACTGCTAGATTTATAACATTCAAATTAGTTATCTCATAACTACTTGTGGATTCCAAATATTGTATCACATTCCAGATAAATAGACAATCTTAAACTTTCCGATCGAATAAACAAACATCCAAGATTTCCCAAATAGCTCAACACTTGAGCGGAGTTCAAAAAGAATCCATCACATGCCACGGTACCAATGGTCCAGCCGTAGAAGGGTCAAACCAACGCCTCACATTTGGCAACGCCGTACTGCCCAAAACCCTAAGGTTTAGAGACGGTTCAGACGGTCACATAATCAAGTTAAGGTTTGTGTTCTTCTAGAGGGTCCACCGCGTTACTTGCATTATTTTCCGGAAGTTTCAAACTCATCAAAAATTCAACACTTGAAAGTTTTTCGTGTCGGGAAAAATGAGTTATTGATATCCGTTCAAACATTTTAACAGGTTCTAAATTATCCGGAAAACTAAATGAAATTAAACTTTCCGATCGAATCAAAAAATCCAAAGGATCTCCAGAAAACTCAACACTTGAGTAATATTAAAAATTCCCGGAAGCATGTAGAATTAGCTACGGATGTTACTGTAGAAAAAGCAAACCCTAACACCCCTATACGGTCGCGGAACCGCCGCGCAAGGCAGGGTATTGCCGCGGTTCCGCGGCGCTTTAAGGGTATTATGGTCTCGTTTTTCACAGTAATCCTTAGAATTCCCTGCTTAATTTTTTGAGTATTTTTAATACGGAAAAAATCAAATTTTTAAAAAATTTCCAGAGAGGGGTCAAATTTTGACGTTTCGGGGTTCGATCGGACTTTTAACTTCGTATACACGTCGCCTAATGCTCTAGCTTGGCTCTGATACCACTGTAGGGTTACTAGGCACTGTCACAAGGGTCTCTATAAGGCATCAACCATGCCCGATTTAAAATTTAGACATGCCGAACAACCCTAACCAAGATCTAAGACTAGAGATTAGGCGAAACTAAGCAAGTAAACAACTTTACTTCTAAGAGTTAGGGGTTACAACCTTTGTAGTTCGTTCCTTCACTTCTAAAGCTCCGTGTTGAGGTCCCTTCGCTGCGATCATCGAGTACCCGGACTCAAGAGAGGCTCCATGAAGAGAAAGATGCAAGCTAGCTTCCGATCTTTGATAACAAAGATGATCTACCTTGAAGAAACTCAAGCCCAAGCTTTTGCTTCACTAATCAAGTATTAGCAAAGCAAACAACCTAATCTAAGTGGCTAGAATATATGAGGATGATGAAGTAGGAATTTAGCTCTCATTTGTTTTCTTTACCTCACTCATTTTCATCACTTATGAAAATGCTAGAAAGCTTTTCATCAAAAAAGGGAAGAAGAAGAAGAAGCAAATCAATTTGTGATGAATAATGAATTGTGTGTGAGGTTAGAATTGCAACCTTGGGTTAAGAAAAAAAACTTAACCCTTGTAGAGATTTAACTATGGTTAAAGGGTTGGGTTGGGTTAAAGAAATATCTTTGCAAAATTTCACAAAATATCAAGGTCAAAGTCAAAGCTTCAAGAAGGTTCTTGAAAGCTTCATGAAACCTTAACCCTAATCCAAACCCTAACCATATTTAAACTCCACAAAACATGTTGGATTTATAACCTTAACTTGTTACAATATTATATATCACATATACAATATTTATTGTAACAAAATAAAATAATACAATTAACATATATCATATATATATCAATGTATTACCCGAGTGAGAAAAAGAATCATTAAGTGAGCTTATATTAGTTAATGCAACTTAATATATCACATATTTAATTATACATTAAATTATCGAATCAACACTTGATCCGATAATCCGGCTATATCGATTACAACCGACTAATATAATCTGTATCAGTTCATCGAATCAACACCTGATCCGATGACCCGGCTATATCACATATACCTGGCCGATATCTCATATCGCGAGAATCTAATACGGTATCACATACACGTATTGTTCTCGGTCCCACACATATCATATATGTGCTCCTACTCCATTTTGCCTAAGCCAGGAAAGCTCTGTGTAGGACTCTAAAGAATCGTCAATAAGCCGACAGTAGGTGATGATCATATCAAACACCTACAAGCTGCAAGCGGTCAGCTAAACGTAACAGCCACTCAAGTATTGAGCAATCAGAAGATCAATAAGCAAGCCTGTAAATTCTCCCGTGAATCCAACCAGTAACGCTCCCGTACAGTCCGGTCTCTTCGTCTGATATGTCGCATATCTTGTCTAGGGGTGGTAAACGTCAGACCCCAGTAGCTTGATAAGTCGTGTCGATATGAGGTCCATAAAAGTTTGAGAAACTACTGATAACACTTACCAGTAAATCTCAGCAACCCTGGCCAGGGATTTCCAGTTATAACCAATCGAACACAGCGCAACATCAACTCCCTATACCGGGAGAGACGAAACCCCTCCTATCTCTCATTGCCTCCATGTGATTCGGGACTGTACCCAAAAGCCACCTTTTTGTACGCCCTCTTGGACGTGGTATGATGGAAATCAAAGCACAGTGGGAATCACACAAGACTCTATGACGATCTCGGGTCTACAGACTAACATGTACCAGTGTCACCAGAGAGCTGCCATCAGACGTGAGGTATAATACCATCTGGGAGTTCTCGGCGAGTCCGTCCAGTGTACCCAGTTTTCACTGAGCACCCGTATACCTTCTTTGATGTCAAAAACCAATGGATATGGGATCATCCATCGCCCATCATATGGGTCAAGAAGCGCATACGCTAGTCTACTCTGGAGTATCGATGCCCTGTCTCAGTACTCCCACGACTAGGAACTTTTGAAGGATGTACTTGGCGACTACACTGTCCCCACTAGTATGATCTGCATCATAGTCCTGGTAGTCAAGTACTCATCCTAAAGGCTTTATTAACATGTGACAAAGAGACAATCAGAGTACATGTTTAGATAAAGTGTAACCAGATAGCATACTATCATGTCGAGCAAGAAAGTCCTCTCAATATATATCAAAGAATCCACTACAATATACAACGTATGTACAATAATGGCCTCTAGGGCATACATATAACTAACAATCTCCCACTTGCACTAGGGCCATCTGTTGTGGTATCACATACCCAACAATCAGCTGTGGTTGAAGTATCTCATACTCAACCATCCCATAAAAGTCTCTACTGAGAATTAGGCCTTTGTGAGTGGATCCGCGCTGTTGTCCTCTGTGTCTACTCTCCTAACCTCGATCTTCCTGGAGATCAACCATCTCCATGATCAGGCGATACTGCATAAGAATATGTCTGGATCTCTGATAGGACGGGGGTTCCTAGGCATAAGCCACAACTCCATTGTCACACAATGGCAGGAACGAGATTCATCTCATGAACTCATAGATATCCAGACTGCCTCTTTGGTAGCATAGATATCCAGACTGCCTCTTTGGTAGCATCCTTGGTAACGATGTATCTTGCCTTTAATCATCTAGTAAGTCACGGTATCTTGCTTGGAACTCTTCCAACATACCGTCCTTTCACTGTGGGTAAAGAAAATGCCTGCGACTGACATTCAGTCGTCCTTATCACCCTGGAACCTTTCCAGTGATTCTCCCCAGGATCGATTGATACCATCTTACTACAACTAGTGAGAATCCTAACATCCAATTAGATCTATCTCATAGATCCATAACTCAGGATTTAGGAGGTATCACCTTGATCCTATAGAGAATCTTTGTGATAAGCGGAGATTGACCGAGCGTAGCATAGGAAACTCCTTCCTTATCAAGAGTATGTCATCCACGTACTCTACGAGGTTCACCACCATACTCTCTACTACCTTTTTGTATATACAAGGTTCATCTACCATTTTGATGAAGTCAAACTCTTCGACTACCACATCAAAACGGACGTTCCAACTCCGCGATACCTGATTTATCGCATAAAACATCTTGCACACGTTTCCGCTGCTCCCACTGTCTACGAAGCCCTCTGGCTGTGTACTTATAGACGCTCTCTTCCAAATCATCATTTAGAAAAGCAGTCATGACACCCAACCGCCAGATTTCGTAGTCATGGTATGTAGCCGTGGCAAGTAGGATCTGGATGGACTTAAGCATAGCTTTGAAAGTCTCAACTTTTTCATGTACACCAAGTAATCTTCTCAAGATATACTTGCTCCTGATGGGGATTTAACCTTCAGATAAAACAACCAAAGTCCATATTTTGTTGGTGTATAAGGATTCCATCTCAGATCACTAAGCATCCAGCCATTCTTACAGAGTCCCCACTCCTGATGGCCTGCTCAAAACTAGTTGGGTCATCATCTCATGATGCAATCCTCTCTCCCACTGTCATAGAGAAACCGAAGTATCTCTCAGGTGGATGAGGAACCCTACCAGATCGGCGGAAAGGCTGAGGTTCGTTGGAAACTTTTGAATCCTCCGGGTTTACCAAATCATCAGCTGCAGTTTGTATAGCTGAAACTCCTTCCAGTTCTACCTCATGACCACTAATTTCTTCACAAGAAATTCCCTTTTTCTCAAAAAGTGGTATTCCGAGAAATAAAACATCTTTTGTTCCTCGGTGTTGTAGAAGATGTTCCAACAAACTTCCACAGAACCGATCTTGCCTCGAGCTTGTCCGGATTTTGCTTTTATACATAGGCCGGACAACCCCAAATCTTAACATCTTTAAGAGATGGGCTCTTCCCATACCATATCACATATGGAGTGGTAGGCATCTGATTTGGTTGGAACCCTATTCAATAGGTATGCAACTTCTCAAGTGCATAACCCCAAAAGAAAATAGGCAACTCAGTAGTACTCATCATAGAGCACACCATATCACATAGGGTGCAATTGCTCCGCCCCGATACACTGACGTGCTGTGGTGTATACGGAGGAGTAATGCTGAGAGAGAATCTCATTCTCCTTTAGAATAGTCCAGGAATTCCGTGCTCAAGTATTCTCCTCCTTGATCTCATCAGAGGACATAATACTTATACCCGTTTTTGGTTCTCTACTTCTAACTTATATTCATTGATTTTCTCAAAAGTTCCAGACTTGTGTTTCAACAGGAACATATGTCCGGATCTTGAGAGATAATCAGTGAATGTAATGAAGTACAAAGAACCGGTCTTGGCATGTGTAGACAGGGGACCTTCATACATAAGCATGTATCAATCCCAAGAGTTCACTAACTCTTTCTCTGTTTCCAATAAACGGAGCTGTGGTCATCTTATCTTTGTGACATGACTGGCAAGTTTTACAAGATGTAAATCCAAAATAATTTAAATATGTATTTTTATGTAACTTCAGCTAGTCGGGTCGTATTGATATGACCTAGTCTACAATGCCTCAAGAAGGATTCGTTCATTTCTGAACTCTTCCTCTTGTGTGTGTTCTGTACGATAAGAACTGTGGTTTGATTTAGAACGTCTATGCTTTTAGATAACGTGCCTGAACCGATCAACTCTTGATATAGGAAATGTTCAAAACATTATCCAACAATACAAAATTATATCTTTCTTTACTAATAAAGAGACTGATATGATGTTGTATATCAGGTTCGGTATCTAATAACATTCGTTCAGAATCAATGTATTCTGGTAATACAGGGTGATAACTGCCAACAAACTTGGCTGCAACACTTGCATCATTTCCAACTCTTGAAATTTATCACCCGTTCTCATTCTCTACCTCTCTGTAGCCCATGTAACAAATTACATTTGCGGGATCCTGATCCAGTATCTCATACCTAGGACGTAAAGGATACTGAGAAATAGTTCTCGGTAATGAACACACCCGAAGAAGATGCATCAACATGTACTTTCTTCGTTTGGGCGGCACGGGAATTCTGGTAATCCCCTATTTCCTGCTCTGTCTTATAACAATTATAAGTTGGAGCGGGACCAACGTTCCCTAGTGCAGTATAACAAGCGAGTTCGGTCAATACATCCGTATTATTATCTTGATTAAGGCGTGACATGGTCGCTACCTGGAGATAGATAGAAGAAAACACTCAGCGTATGCTCTTGCAAGATTAGATTGGTTATTAATATATCTAATCAGGATGGCTCCCACTGTTTTAGTCAAATCTTCCTTCAAACCCTAAAAGGAAAGACTAGCCGGGATTAATTACAATCTACAAGTTCGTCAATCTTTCAGCCAGGGCAGTGCCGGTACTTTGAGGGAGGTTCCCCGTGCTTTCGCACGGACCTAATTAAAGTAAACCTCGCTTTCCCAGAGGCATAACCCGGTTGACACCTTTCTAGACACCTACTTGATCGGCTAATTGTAATGTGTAAAACTCTCCCAGGAGTAACTCTTACTCGCAGCGGGTATCGGGATCCAACTATCTCATAGAAGGTATGCAATCTCATTGCAAATTTCAACACTTGAAATTCCCGATAATATTTTACCCCTAGCATCCTATGACCTCGACGAAAGCCAACAAACCATAGGCTACTAGTAAAGTTCAACCCGTCATTTCCCTATTGAATTAAACCCACCCGCACGACCCTTGACGAAAGCCAACAAAGTCGCACGACTACCTTAACTCAATCGCATCATATGCTTATACAAATAAGCATAAATAGCTACCGCACACTACGCCTTGACGAAAGCCAACAAACGTAGTACGAATACTATAAAGTACTTATCTGAAATGACGGAGGGCTACGACAGGTTTTTAAGAAAACCCTTTGCGTAATGAACTTGATATCGTTGTAGAATCGAGTGATTTTAAAAGGAATGTTTTTGAGGCCTTTTCTAGTTTCGCTAAAGAGGTCACTCCCGGTGAAGGGATCTAGGCTCTTTCCTCATCGAATAAGGTGTAGGATATTTCAAAAATATCACTATGCAAAGCAAAAACTATAGAAACAATCAATAGACAAATCGAGTTTGTAGCATCTGCTGGTTTCGCTAAAGTGGTCACTCCCGGTAAAGAGATCTCGGCTCTTTCCTTATCGAATAAGGTGCTGGATATTCTTCAAGGAACACCGCTATGCAAAGCAAGAACTAGAGCTACCTGTTTTTTTTTGAGACAAGTTTCTACAACATCTTTAGGTTTCTTTTAGTTTCATTAATCTCATTAATGAAGTCCCATTTTATTATGCTTCACAAGCATCACATTTGAAACGAAATCAATAATATACAATATATATCTCATATATATAATATAAACATTCATCTCAGGCAGTAATATGATCTCATCACAGAACATTGCAGCAGAAGATAACATATGAAATATTGGATATACTAGGATTTCCGTGTTTTATGCGAGCCTGTATAAAACGCGGATTCCACGGTCGCGATGAATAGCCGAACCCACATCCCTAGACCCCTACGAGAGCGGCAAGAAACACTGCCAATTCTAGGGTTAAGAGACCCGGTCTCGACTCCTCGAGATGGTCTCCCACTGGACCCTAGAACCCGGTTACTTGTGCTCCCCGCCTTGGGTCTACCTAATGCGGAAAAGTAAATAATATACAATGGTGACATCATCCTCAGCCCGGAGGTGCCCCAATAAAAGAATATTACATACAATGAATTTTATATGAATGAAAATAATAACCCTCATCTCACATAAAATCCCCGGCTATTCAAAACACGACGATCCAATATAACATATCACAGTAACACATAATATCTCATATCATCAACGTAAGCAAGTATGCGTATCCCGATTGTCGTTGATGTATAGCAACGAAGCCGGCGATACACCACATTCTAAGCTTACGGTCACAGAAAAGAAAGTGTAAGACTACAACAGTTGGAATCCGCAACCACCTTAGACATCGCATGCCTAACCAAATGAATTCTTTAGACATTGCATGCCTAACAATTATAAACCCCGCATTTTAGTCTCGATCTCGAAAACACTTTTCAATATCTAGTCGGGCAATTCAACAAGATTCCCGACATTCTGATCGAATGCTCGTCACAAACTTTAGTAGACGGCCGCACCCCCGGATGCCGTCGACGAAGCGCACTAAGGCGGAACACCGCTGCCGCGACCACCCGAACGGATGCTTTTGGCGACGGGGTTCTCCTACAGTCACTTGGTCGGGACTATGGGGCGTGACTATCTATTAAGTTTACCCGGCGAGTATCCGCGTACGCTACGTGATTGCGACGGAGTTTTGATCACATCAAAATCCCGTGGCAACCGATCAAATGAGACTAAACTGCTAGATTTATAACATTCAAATTAGTTCTCTCATAACTACTTGGGGATTCCAAATATTGTATCACATTCCAGATAAATAGACAATCTTAAACTTTTCGATCGAATAAACAAACACCCAAGATTTCCCAAATAGCTCAACACTTGAGCGGAGTTCAAAAAGTATCCATCACATGTCACGGTACCAATGGTCCAGCCGTAGAAGGGTCAAACCAACGCCTCACATGTGGCAACGTCGTACTGCCCCAAACCCTAAGGTTTAGAGGCGGTTCAGACGGTCACATAATCAAGTTAAAGTTTGTGTTCTTCTAGAGGGTCCACCGCGTTACTTGCATTATTTTCCGGAAGTTTCAAACTCATGAAAAATTAAACACATGAAAGTTTTTCGTGTCGGGAAAAATGAGTTATTGATATCCGTTCAAACATTTTAACAGGTTCTAAATTATCCAGAAAACTAAATGAAATTAAACTTTCCGATCGAATCAACGAATACAAAGGATCTCCAGAAAACTCAACACTTGAGTAATATTAAAAATTCCCGGAAGCATGTAGAATTAGCTACGGATGTTACTGTAGAAAAAGCAAACCCTAACACCCCTATACGGACGCGGAACCGCCGTGCAAGGCAGGGTATTGCCGTGGTTCCGCGGCGCTTTAAGGGTGTTATGGTCTCGTTTTTCACAGTAATCCTTAGAATTCCCTGCTTAATTTTCTGAGTATTTTAATACGGAAAAAATCAAATTTTTAAAAAATTTCCAGAGAGGGGTCAAATTTTGACGTTTCGGGGTTCGATCGGACTTTTAACTCCGTATACACGTCGCCTAATGCTCTAGCTTGGCTCTGATACCACTGTAGGGTTACTAGGCACTGTCACAAGGGTCTATAAGGCATCAACCATACCCGATTTAAAATTTAGACGTGCCGAACAACCCTAACCAAGATCTAAGACTAGAGATTAGGCGAAACTAAGCAAGTAAACAACTTTACTTCTAAGAGTTAGGAATTACAACCTTTGTAGTCCGTTCCTTCACTTCTAAAGCTCCGTGTTGAGGTCCCTTCGCTGCGATCATCGAGTACCCGGACTCAAGAGAGGCTCCATGAAGAGAAAGATGCAAGCTTGCTTCCGATCTTCGATAACAAAGATGATCTACCTTGAAAAAACTCAAGCCCAAGCTTTTGCTTTACTAATCAAGTATTAGCAAAGCAAACACCCTAATCTAAGTGGCTAGAATATATGAGGATGATGAAGTAGGAATTTAGCTCTCATTTGTTTTCTTTATCTCACTCATTTTCATCACTTATGAAAAAGCTAGAAAGCTTTTCATCAAAAAAGGGAAGAAGAGCAAATCAATTTGTGTTGAATAATGAATTGTGTGTGAGGTTAGAATTGCAACCTTGGGTTAAGAAAGAAAACTTAACCCTTGTAGAGATTTAACTATGGTTAAAGGGTTGGGTTGGGTTAAAGAAATATCTTTGCAAAATATCACAAAATATCAAGGTTAAAGTCAAAGCTTCAAGAAGCTTCTTGAAAGCTTCATGAAAGCTTAACCCTAATCCAAACCCTAACCATATTTAAACTCCTTAAAACATGTTGCATTTATAACCTTAACTTGTTACAATATTATATATCACATATACAATATTTATTGTAAGAAAATAAAATAATACAATTAACATATATCATATATATATCAATGTATTACCCGAGTGAGAAAAAGAATCTTTAAGTGAGCTTATATTAGTTAATGCAACTTAATATATCACATATTTAATTATACATTAAATTATCGAATCAACACTTGATCCGATAATCCGGCTATATCGATTACAACCGACTAATATAATCTGTATCAATTCATCGAATCAACACCTGATCCGATGACCCGGCTATATCACATATACCCGGCCGATATCTCATATCGCGAGAATCTAATACGGTATCACATACACGTATTGTTCTCGGTCCCGCACATATCATATATGTGCTCCTACTCCGTTTTGCCTGAGCCAGGAAAGCTCTGTGTAGGACTCTAAAGAATCGTCAATACGCCGGCAGTAGGTGATGATCATATCAAACACCCACAAGATACAAGCGGTCAGCTTAACGTAACAGCCACCCAGGTATTGAGCAATCAGAAGATCAACAAGCAAGCCTGTACATTCTCCCGTGAATCCAACCAGTAACACTCTCGTACAGTCCGGTCTCTTCGTCTGATATGTCGCATATCTCGCCTAGGGGTGGTAAACGTCAGACCCCAGTAGCTTGATAAGTCGTGTCGATATGAGGTCCATAACAGTTCGAGAAACTACTGCTAACACTTACCAGTAAATCTCAGCAACCCTGGCCAGGGATTTCCAGTTATAACCAATCGAACACAGCGCAACATCAACTCCCTATACCGGGAGAGACGAAACCCCTCCTATCGCTCATTGCCTCCATGTGATTCGGGACTGTACCCAAAAGCCACCTTTTTGCACACCCTCTTGGACATGGTATGATGGAAATCAAAGCACAGTGGGAATCACACAAGACTCTATGACGATCTCGGGTCTACAGACTAACCTGTACCAGTGTCACCAGAGAACTGCCATCTGACGTGAGGTATAATACCATCTGGGAGTTCTCGGCGAGTCCGTCCAGTGTACCCACTCTTCACTGAGAACCCGTATACCTTCTCTGATGTCAAACACCAATGGATATGAGATCAACCATCGCCCATCATATGGGTCAAGAAACGCATACGCTAGTCTACTCTGGAGTATCAATGCTCTGTCTCGGTACTCCCACGACTAGGAACTTTTGAAGGATGTACTTGGCGACTACACTGTCCCCACTAGTATGATCTGCATCATAGTCCTGGTAGTCAAGTACTCATCCTAAGGGCTTTATCAACATGTGACATAGAGACAATCAGAGTACATGTTTAGATAAAGTGTAACCAGATAGCATACTATCATGTCGAGCAAGAAAGTCCTCCCTATATATATCCAAGCATCCACTACAATATACAACGTATGTACAGTAATGACCTCTAGGGCATACATATAACTAACAGGATTATGTCTTGTTAACAATTTTTCTTGACTCTCTGCATCCTTTTGTTCCTATTATTACACCTTATCAACTCTCGTTTCCTTGTTCTAGTTGTCATGGCCGCGTGAGTTGAGAGAGCCGCAGCTAGGGATGCAGCCAGGGCAGATCCGCCAGTGATGGGGACTGACCCGCAGAGCACCCTGATGGCATAGGCACAAGTCGATTCTCTTATCCCCAGCCGGATGACTAGATTAGAGGAGAGTATGTTAGGCTTATTGCAGATGATAGGACAGTTGGTTGAGACCATCCGGATTCAGAGGCAGGATCATGCATCGCCTATTCTGGAGCCTGTTGTACAGCCCGTTCGGACAGTTGCACCTGTCGTCATAGGGATTGTGGAGGTATCGCTTTCGAAGTTTATGAGGATGAAGCCTCCAGTGTTCACAGGGACAGATGCAGCAGAGGATACTCAGTCATTCCTTGATTAGATATCTAGGATCAGTAGGTCCTTGAGGTGTTCAGATGAGAGGTTGGTGGAGCTGAATAGTTTTTGGTTAGAGGGACTTGCCCAAACTTGGTGCGAGTCGATTGAGAGAGGTCGAGCAGCCGATCTTCTTCCGATGACTCGGGCAGAGTTCTCCGAGATTTTTCTAGCCCAATTCCTTCTACAGAGCATGAGAGACTCCAGAGCTCACAGTTTGAGGCATTGCGCAAACCCGTGAGTATGTTGATAACTGACTACAATTTACAGTTTACCAAGCCGTCACGTTATGTTCCGTACTTAGTTCCTACCGAAGAGCTTAGGGTGAAGAGATATGTGAGGAGTCTTGATAGCCAGTTGTTCCTTACTCTCAGCGCCCAGCACTTCTCTACATATGCCGAGGCTATGGATGAAGCGATATGAGTAGAGGAGCGTCTGAACGAGACCACGGTTGTTCCAGAACCGAAGAGAGTCCGTCCCAGTATTCTATCTTCCATACAGAAAGGCCATGGTGGATTCATTCCTAGACACGGTGGAGGCAGAGGTTAGACTCAGGGTCAGATGTACGGCTCGTATCCTATGGGGCAAAGGTCACCGTCGACATGCTTTAGCTGTGGGAGCCCAGATCATTTCTATAAGGACTGTCCCACGAGACGTAAAGGCGGGATCGCGAGCTTTCAGACCGCTTTACCCCCTCTACCCCATTCTCAGATAGCCTTACTTACTCCGCCCGACGCTTCTCCGCACCAGACATTTGCTCCGAGAGGTCGTGGTATTGGTGGTTGTGCACAGAGAGGACATAAGGGCAAAGGAAGAGGACCCCAGGGAAGAGGTGGGGGTCAGGCTAGGGTTTTCGCCTTGACGCCTCAGGATGCCTAAGCATCCAATGCACTGGTTACAGGTACTCTTCCAGTGTGTTCCTTTGATGTGCATGTTTTGTTTGATCCCGATTCTACACATTCATATGTATCTTCACATTTTGCACCGACACTGGGTAGAGATTCGTCATTGTTAGACCTATCGCTAGTTGTGGTTACTCCAGTGGGAGATTCTTTTATAGCCCGACACGTATTCAGGTCATGCTCCGTACAGATTGGTGAAAAAGAGTCGTTAGTCGATCTGATTCTTCTTGATATGCTAGACTTCGATGTACTTCTCGGTATGGACTGGCTGTCCGCTTAACATGCGTACGTTGATTGCCGCGGGAAGTCAGTTAGATTTTGTTTTCCTGGTGAGCCGGTTTTTATGGTGCAGGGGTATCGCAGTGCTGCTCCTGCCAATGTGATTACTGCACTTAGTGCTAATCGACTTTTGAAGAAAGGGTGTCATGGGTGTTTAGTGTTTATTCGGGATATTGGAGCAGCAGAGGGTCCGTAGGACCAAGTTCTGATTATGCAAGAGTTTCTCCACGTGTTCCCTGATGAGCTACCAGGATTGCCGCTAGACCGTGATATTAAGTTCTGCATTGACCTTATTCCTGATGTGGGGCCTATTTCTATACCGTCCTATCGGATGGTCCCGACAGAGCTTAAAGAGCTTAAGAATCAGTTGCAGAAGTTGCTTGATAGAGGACTTGTTCATCCTAGTGTATCGCCCTGGGGAGCTCATGTCCTGTTCGTAAAAAGGAAGAACGGTAGTATAAGATTGTATATTGACTATCGTAAACTGAACCGCATTACGGTGCGGAATAGATATCCATTACCTTATATTGACGATTTGTTTGATCAGCTGCAGGGTGCAGGATATTTCTCGAAGATTGATTTGCGGTCTGGGTATCACCAGTTGCGAGTTCGGAATGATGACATTCCAAAGACTTCTTTTCAGACACGTTACGGACATTTTGAGTTCTTGGTGATATCGTTTGGGCTCATTACTGCTCCAGCAGCGTTCATGAATTTGATGAACCGGATCTTCAAGCCGTTTTTTATCAGTTGATTATCGTATTCATTGACGATATATTGATCTACTCTAGGAGTCGAGAGGATCACAAGTAGCATTTGAGGATTGTGTTGTAAACTTTGCGAGAGCATCAGCTGTTTGCCAAATTCTTGAATTGCGCTTTCTGTCTTAACAGCGTGGAATTCTTGGGTCATATCGTTAAGAGAGACGGGATGCAAGTTGATCCGAAAAAGATTGAGGCGGTACAACTTTGGCCCAGATCTATTTCTGTGATTGAGATTTGTAGCTTTTTGGGCTTAGCAGGGTATTACCGTCGTTTTGTGCAGGATTTCTCTCGTATTGCGGCACTTATGACCAGTTGGACCCGGAAGGGAGTTCCGTTTTTGTGGACCGATGGGTGTGAACAGAGCTTCTAGCAGTTGAAGACTCGTCTGATGACCACGCCAGTTCTATCTTTACCTTCAGGATCAGGAGGTTTTGTCGTGTATTGTGTTGCGTCTCATGTGGATTTTGGTTGCGTATTGATGCAACATGGCAGAGTTATTTCTTATGCTTCTCGACAGTTGAAGAAACACGAGCAGAACTACCCTACCCACGATCTAGAGATGGCCACGATGGTTTTTGTGCTTAAGATTGGGAGACATTACTTGTATGGAGAGTCGTGCCAGATCCTTACTGACTACCAGAGTTTGAAGTATATATTTCAACAGCGGGATTTGAACTTGAGGCAGCATCGTTAGATGGAGCTTGTGAAGGACTATGATTGTGAGATTCTTTATCATCCAAGCAAGGCGAATGTAGTAGCTAATGCATTGAGTCGAAGGCCTGGAGGTAGCTTATCTTATTTAGGCACAGTTCTGAGACAGTCGGCTGCTCATTGGCAGATCTTATGCGATAGTAGCATACGATTCGAGTTTACATTCATAGGTAGACAGTTCACTCATGTTCGTGCTCGTCCGTTTCTGCTCGATCATATTAAAGAGGAACAGTCCGAAGATGCCCGTATATCTGAGATTAGGGAGCAGGTCCGGCAAGGGATAGATTCTAAGTTTGTAATCGACAGCGAGGGAGCGTTGCGGTTTGGGACCCGTCTGTATGTGTCTGACTCTGATGGGCTGAGGCATGAGATCCTTGAGGAGGCACATCAGTCTGCTTACAGCGTTCATCCGTGGTCTACCAAGATGTATCATGATGAGCGAGACGTGTACTAGTGGGAAAGGATGAAACACGATGTGTCTGACTTTGTTTCGAGATACCTGACTTGTCAATAAGTCAAGGCCGAGCATTAGAGGCCGGCAGGAGAGTTGCAGGCTTTACCCATTCCGGAGTGGAAATGGGAGCAGATTTTTATGGATATCATTGTGGGTTTATCTAGGTCCAGCAGAGGGTATGACTCTATTTGGATGATTTTGGATCGGTTAATGAAAGCGGCTCACTTTCTTCCGGTGAAGGCCACTTTCGGATATGCTTAGTATGCCCAGATCTACATTGATGAGATTGTGCTGTTGCACGGCGTTTCAACCTGTATAGTTTCTGATAGAGGCACACAGTTTACCACTCATCTCTGGTAGAAGCTTTAGGATGCTTTAGGCACTCGCTTGAGTTTCGGTACTACTTTCCACCCACAGACCGATGGCCAGGTAGAGCGTACTATTAAGAATCTTGAGGATATGCTCCGAGCATGTACGCTAGATTTGGGCGGCAGTTGGGAACGTCACTTGCCCTTGATTGAGTTATCCTATAATAATAGCTTTCACGGGACGATTCAGATGGCACTTTTCGAGGCGTTATATGGGAGAAAGTGCCGATCGCCGGTTTGTTGGACCGAGCTTAGCGAGAGCAACCTCCTAGGACTTCAGTTGGTTCAGAAGACTACCGAGAAAATCCAATTGATTCGTGATAGGATGAGGACCGCCTAGAGCAGACAGAAATCTTATGCTGGTCACCATCGCCGTAGACTTGAGTTCGCTGTAAGTGACTATGTGTTTCTTCAAGTTTCTCCGATGAAGGGTGTGATGCGATTTAGGAAGAAGGGGAAGCTCAGCCCCAGATATGTTAGGCCCTTTGAGATTCTAAAGAGAGTGGATGCCGTAGTGTATTGGTTAGTGTCCTGCCTAGCTTTCCAGATGTGCACCATGTGTTCCATGTGTTCATACATCATAAGTATCTTCATGATCCTTCTTACGCTATTCAGCATCGAACTATACCGTTAGAGCGTGATTTATCTTACACTGAGCAACCGGTGACCATTCTTGACCGGCAGGTGAAGAAACTGATATCTAGGGTATTCCCTTCTGTTAAACTTCTATGACATGGACCGTCTAGCGAAGAGGTCACCTGGGAAGCCGAGGTTGAGATGAGGAAGAAATTTTCCCATCTCTTCGAAGGTACGCGTAGTTAGATTTTAAACTCGGAGACCGAATTTTCGTAAGGGGGGATATTGTAATATTTCAGAAAAATTTTAAATGTTATTTTAGAATTTTAAATAATAATAGAATTTTAGATAACGTTAAAAAGAGGTTTATTAAAGATTATGGTAGTTAAGTGTAGTAGTAACTAATTATAAAAGGTTTTTATTTGTAAGAAGGGCCTTATTTGCAAAAGGTTTTTCAAATTTTAATAAGGGGTGGTATATGATAAAAGTCTGATCATGCATACACATCACACCCCTCACACTCTCATGTCACTCCACCTCATGGTTACCCTGCACACACCTCCTCCTTATGATTTTCTTATTATTCATTTAGATAAAACGTTCTAACTGAACTATTCCTTCCTCAAAACCTTCATCACACAAAATAAATTCATTAGTTCATCACCTAGCTAAGACAAGTGAGGCTTCATGAAGTTTTTTCTCAAAGAAACTCAAGATAAAACATGTACCAAGTCAGAAATGATCCAAGTTGCAACCCATGAGCTAGGAAGTTCTGTTACCATTCTTTAATTAGGTAAAAATTTATCTTTTTACCAGTTTTGAAGAGCTTTAAGTTTCAAAGTTTTGGTATGATATCATAAAAAGATAAGTTTTATAGAATTTCTGATATTAAATTGGTATCTGTTATAACAAATGAACTCTGAAAAATATTTTGAGAATATTCTGAGATGGTGAGAACAACTAGAGACCACATCCCATGCCCATACCCAATTGGTCCCCACTTAGCCGCAGATTTAATAGGAATGGCCGCAATTGCGGCTGGGGTTTTAAGTTAGGGTGTGGGATTTTTACAGTAGATATAAAAGTTTAATGTTTTACGTTTTAAAAACTTAAGTTTTGATTTTCGTAATCGCCGGGGGGTAGTTCGATACTGATAACACACGTTAAAATACATCAATCGTACGTTCTAATCTTTTTTCATTATAAGTGTAGTAATGTTTGTGTTCGATTCTTATATATATACGCTTGGGTTAATATATAGGCTTGATCGCAGAGACGTCCGACACGATAAGGAAGGGCAAGGCATTCGCGAGCTTCGTCTAGTGCGTTCTGATATTAGGTAAGTAGGGGGACATTTACAAGTGGGAATTCGGGCGGATAGCGTATAGCACTCCCGACTACCAGAAGCTTTATAAAACTCCGTATCGGTTTCGAAACACTATTAGCGATACGTAACCATATTTTTGTCATGTGCATTACATTGAGTACCATGCTATTTTTATTATATATCACACTTGTTAGAATAGATATATTGAATAGAACACAAGCACAAATGACAGCGATTGCCATGTTGCACAATCACACATGCATATATTACACTACACATCATTGGTACTGCCATGGCATTTAGAAACTGCTATACTATTAGTATTTTTAACACCATCCATGCTAGTTGAAATGATTGTGTTCTACGATCTTGATGTTTGCATATTATTGTCATATATATTCATGTGTTGTAGTTGCCTACTGTTGCAAGACTGAAATGTTCATTATTGATATCATAGATTTGATATTTCTATGGATTTGAGAAACCACGAATATTTTTTATAAAACAAATCATGTTTTCAAAAGTGCGGTTTTCTCGTGATATGATGATTTGGCGTCCACCATGAGTTTTGGTTTTCATGATGAGATATCCGAATCGATAGAGGTGTCAACCGATTACGGATACACGGCGGACCCGGTATGACTCCGAAGGGCAGGAAGGCCATAGGGAAGTAAGAGGAGCCTAGCGAGGATGATCAATACCGGAGGTGACATTAGAGCGTGGCGGATATCCGGAGAATTCCGACCGTGGCTGAGTCGATACCATGAGAGGACCGATCGGTTGGACGGTGTCTACGATATTCAGATTTTGTATCGATGATGGACACGAGTTTTATGAGGATTTGATGATGATGGATATTATTATTATGAGCTTTCATTTATATGATACTTGCATTCTTTATTATACATGTCATATTATATCTTGTGATATATACTTCTATTCACTGAATTGGCAACTCACCCCCGAGCCTTAGCTCCTTGCATGGTAGACCGCACGGACGCAAAGCAACGTCTTGGATTCATACTGTGGAGTACATTGCAGATTTTGCTAGGTGGGTTACACATATAGTAACCGCCTGTTTTGTTTATATTGCATCTTGTATCTAGAGTCACTCCATCATCCCACCTGTATATTCTTTTGACTTAGATCGAGTTTGAGACTTTATGTATGTTCTTTTAGGTCGAACTCGGATAGGGTCGACTAGTTAGATTTATTACGCAGTTCATTTTATATTTACTTGTGATCCTCCGCCTTCGAGCATCGTATATAACTTTGTGGTTATGATTCCGCCATCGGGCGTTGAAATAGCTCCCAAGTAGGGATGCCTTTATAATTATATATATACATGTTTTTATCAGTAATTACAAAGGAAGTGCTGTCGAAATTTCAAATAATGAAAACAATTTTACCCTATTTTCAAAACACTTGACATATGTTTTAAAAACAAATATTTTAAATAAATTATGTTTCATATTAAATAACCTTCTAAAAACTTCACCTTCTTTATTATTTAAAAAGGTTTAGATCTTGGTTTTTGGCTTATTTGGATCGTGTTGACGTCTTTAGACGTCATGTGATCTGAGTGCCGGTCACGTGCCAAACTGGGTCGTGACAAGGGGTCATACCAGTTCATAGACCAGGAACGACGCAGATGAAGCGTCCATTCGCGCCCCAGCAACAACAATAAAGGAAGGTTTTGGTCTACGGTTACTGTCAAAGGACTGGACATACTCAGAAGGACTGTCGCCTTACCAAGGGACAATGTTTGCTTTGCGGGTCCAGTCAACACAGGGTTAGTGGTTGCCCTCAGCGGACAGAGTTAAAGGGAGGATCTGGACCGCAACAGCAGATATTGTTGGAGCAGAGGCAAACCAACACAGGTCGCGGTCAGGGACGGGTTTTCACCCTGACTATCGAGCAGGCAGAGGACTCGGGTGAAGTTGTTACAGCTATTTTACTCGTTCATTTTACACCAGCTAGAGTACTATTTGATTCTGGAGTATCATATTATTTCATATCTGCACATTTCGTCGATACTCACTCCATACCACATGAACCATTAACCAAGTGTTGGATACGGGTAATGGTATTATAGTGTCTAGTCGAGAATGTAGATCTTTTCCAGTTGTGGTTGGTGCCATGAATTCTATGCGAATTTTCTTTTAATCGAGATATATAGCTATGATGTGATTCTTGGGATGGATTGGATGAGTACATTTCATGTGATCATCGATTGTCGAGCTATGGAGGTTGACGAGAACCCAGAGCCAGAGATTGTTTAGGATTTCTTTAATGTGTTCCCTGAAGATTTACCAGGTCTACCACCTCCTCGCATCATGGGATTCTCAATTGACCTGATTCTAGGTACATCACCAGTTTCTAGTGCACCGTACAGAATGATGCCAGTTGAATTGGTAGAATTGAAGAAGCAAATTGGAGATTTTCTAGAGAAGGGATTTATTCGTCCAAGCGCTTTTCCGTGGGGTGCACCAGTTTTATTAGTGAAGAAGAAGGATGGCTCACTGCGGATGTACATAAACTACTGTGAACTGAACAGAGTAACAATAAATAACAAGTACCCATGCCGCGCATCGACGACTTATTTAATCAATTAGGTGGTGCCAAGGTATTATCGAAACTGGATCTTTGTTCGGGTTATCACTATATCAAAGTAACAGTTGAAAATGTATGCAAGATGGTTTTTCGGACCCGATACGGGCATTATCAGTTTCTTATGATGACGTTCGGTATTACCAATGCTCCAGCAATATTCATGGATATGATGAACATGATCTTTGCTAAATACTTGGACACATTTGTCGTTGTATTCATCGACATCATACTAGTTTACTCTGAGACTCGAGAAGAGTACGCCGAACATATGCGAACTGTACTACAAATTCTGCGAGAAGAGAATCTATACGCAAAGCTGAGCAAGTGCGGGTTCAGCTCGACAAAGTACAATTCTTGGGACACAATGTTTCGGGCGAAAGCAATTTGGTGGACCCAGCGAAGATAGAATCTGTTAGAGATTGGCCGATGTTTGTTAGGGTCGAAAATTACACCCCGGTTGATCAAGTCAAAGTCAAAGTCAACCCCAAGTAAGCGGGCCCAAGCCCAGATCAAGTGGGCTCATGCCCAAGTCGAGCCTCGTGGCCGGCCTCCCCCATGCCAAAATGAAATCATGTAATAAATAATTTTGAAGTAATTTTTTATGCATGAATGTAAGAAAAATGGGCATAAAACCAAATTTTTGTAAAGCTCATGGCCTATGTGCAAAAGAAATGAGCACATGAGGTATGGGATGGGGAAAATGCCATTTTATAAAACCCAAGGGGATATTTGTAAATTTGTAAGCCTATAAAAGGCAACATGATAATGAAATAAAAAAGAAGAATTCATTCCCCATAAAATCTCTAGGGTTTGTGCCTCCATCCTCACTCTCTCAAGTTCTTCCTCTTCCTTTTCATTTTCCAATTAAATCAAGTGCTTAACTCTTTTTTTTTAAACTAAATAAAATTTTACCATAAACCCACTGAAGGAGAGTTTAACTCTCACATCCGATCGAAGAAAAAAAAGGGTTAGATTTTCGCTACCTTCTTCTCCCTCCTCAAGATCCAATTTGAGAGAGGGAGACTCCCAAGACTCCATTAAGAGAAGAAAAATGGTCTCCATGATCTAAATCTTAGAGTTTCAAGAAAACCCATTTTGGGTTTCTTCTCAAAAGAGAAAGAAGGAAATCTTTTGGAGTTTAACTCCACAAATAAAATTCTTTTAGAGTTTAACTCTATAATAAAAACATTTTTTTGGAGTTTAACTCCGAATAAAATTGTTTTGGGAGTTTAACTCCAAATAAATATTTTGGATTTTAACTCCATCACAAAAAAGGGGACTTTTGGAGCTCCTACTCCCCCTCACGTGAGAGGGAGGGGAGCTCCTGCTAAGTGGGAGCTTTCCCTCCTTCTCACGTGAGGGGAATGCTTCCACAAGTGGGAGCCCCTGCTCCCTCTCACGTGAGGAAGAAGGAACTCCCACCACGTGGGAGCTTTCTCCCCTCTCACATGAGGGGGAGGCTCCCCATTCAGTGGAGTTTAACTCCACACCAAATAAAAATCCCATTTAAAATTCTTTTGGAGTTTAACTCCACAACAAAAATTCTTTTGGAGTTTAACTCCATAATAAAAATCTTTTTGGGAAGTTTAACTCCACATTAAATCTTTTTAGGAGTTTAACTTCATTTAGAATACTTATGGAATTTAACTCCACATTAAATATTTTTAGGAGTTTAACTCCAAATAAAATTCTTTTGGAGTTTAACTCCACAATAAAAATCTTTTTGGAGTTGAACTCCATTTAAAATTCTTTTGGAGTTGAACTCCACAACAAAAATTCTTTTGGAGTTTAACTCCACAATAAAAATCTTTTTGGGGAATTTAACTCCACCTTAAATCTTTTTAGGAGTTTGACTCCATTTAAAATTCTTTGGAGTTTAACTCCACAATAAAAATCTTTTTGGAGTTGAACTCCACAATAAACTTCTTTTGGAGTTTAACTCTACAATAAAAATCTTTTTGGCGAGTTTAACTCCACATTAAATCTTTTTAGGAGTTTAACTCTATTTAAAATTCTTTTGGAGTTTAACTCCACATTTATAATTCTTTTGGAGTTTAACTCCACAAAAAAATTCTTTTAGAGTTGAACTCCATGTAAAATAATAATAATAAATAAATAAATAAATTTTGGAGCCCCCCTCACGTGAGGGGGAGGGAGCTCCCACCAAATGGGAGCTTTTCCCCCCCTCAAGCGAGAGCCTCCCCCTCACATGAAGGAAGGGAGAAGCTCCCACTGAGGCTCCCATTTAGTGGGAGCCTCTTTCCTACCTCACGTGAGTGGGGGGTCTCTTTCTTTCTTTTTTTAATTTCAAAAAAAAAGAAATAAATAAAAATAAATTATAAATAATATTATTTTAAATGTTTCTTTAAATATTTTTTTATATAAAAAAATATATATCCTTTTTTTTTACAAATGGAACAAAAAAAATGAACACGTCTCCATTATTATATATAAAAAAACACACACCAATACTTCTCATTAAGTTCGCATGACCAGTTTTACCCATCAATCGGAAGTTCTCTCGCTCCAAAAGTGAGAGCTAATTAACGGCAGCTTAGTCCGCGGCTGCCGGAGATTCGGATCCCCACAATCAATAAACCCCGGCCTGCCCTAGGCAGGGGGAATCCGTACATGCCTGACAAGTGACGTGTATTCCCATCTCAATGGGGTGATGAAAAACACCCTACAATGTTCCCTTATTAATTAAATACAATAAGGCAGCGTCTCACGTGCCCCCCACGTGAGCACCAGGACCGGTCACTTATAGAATTAAATCCTACAGTGGCGCCTCACATGAAGCTCACATGAGCGCCGACGTGCAAAGCACGTGGTGCCTGATTTCGTAAGAATTAAATTCTTATGCAGCGCCCACGTGCATAGCACGTGAGCTTCTGCGCCCAAATTAAAGAGAGTAGAATTAAATTCTGTTAGTTATATATATGCCCTAGAGGCCATTATTGTATATATAATGTATATTATAGTGGATGCTTGGATATATATAGAGAGGACTTTCTTGCTCAACATGATAGTATGCTATTTGGTTGCTCTTTGTCTTAACATGTAGACTTGTATTGTGATACTGTCTTGCTCTCACATGTTGAAAGCCCTTAGGATGTGTACTTGATTACCAGGACTATGATGGAGATCATACTAGTGGGGCTAGAGTAGTCCATATGTTCATCATTTAATAGTTCCTAGTCGTGGGTGTATCGAGACAGGGCATCGATATTCCAGAGTAGACTAGCGTATACGCTTCTTGACCCATATGAACACCAATGGATGATCCCACATCCATTAGTGTTTGACATCAAAGATGGTATATCGGTGCTCAGTGGAGACTGGGTACACTAAACGGACTCGCCGAGAACTCCTATATTGTATTCTAGCGTCAGATAGCAGTTCTCTGGTGACACTGGTACAGGTTACTTTGTTAACCCGAGATCGTCATAGAGTCTTGTGTGATTCCCACTGTGCTTTGATTTCCACCTTACCACGTTCAAGAGAACGTGCAAAACGGTGGTTTTTGGGTATAGTCCCGAGTCACATGGAGGCAATGAGCGATAGGAGGGGATTCGTCTCTCCTGGTATTGGGGGTTGATATTGCGCTGTGCTCGATTGGCCATAACAGGAAGTCCTTGGCCAGGGCTGATACGAAGATTTACTGGTAAGTGTTATCAGTAGTTTTTCAACCCGTTATGAGCCTCACATCGGCATGACTTATCGGTTACTGTGGTCTGACGTTTACCACCCCTAGATTAGATATGTGACATATCAGACGAAGAGACTGGACTGTAAGGTAGTGTTACTGACAGGCTTTACAGGAGTATGAGCAGGCTTGCTTGTTGATCTTCTGATCGCTCAATACCCGGATAGCCGTTATATCCAGTTAGTACTGCTGACGGCTTCTGTGTGACTGATATGATCATTACCTACTGTCGGCATATTGACGAGTCTTTAGAGTCCTACACAGAGGTTTCCTGGCTCAGGTGAAACGAAGTAGGAGCACATATGTGATATGTGCGGGACCGAGATTAATACGTGTATGTGATACCGTATTCTATTCTCGTTGTTTACCGCCAAAAACAAAGACGAAACCGCGTAGGTCGTCTTGCCTGAATTTAGGGGCAGATGCTATTTGGTTTTTTTTGCCTACATCTCAGAAGATGCCAAGTTGATTTATGGCGCCGTGTATCGGAGGTTTAGACGGATGCGGCTGTTGTAGCAGACTTCGTTAGATCCCCCCTCATTGTGAGGGTTTTTTTTATTGTGGGGACGCTCTTCCCTGCAGGCGCAATCCCCTGCAGTTAATTACGTTACCGCGTAGCGATAACCACTTTCTCCTGCTCCAGAAGGTCACTTCGTGTCGTGTGTGTTTGTTTTATTTTTGGTTGCCCGTAGATTGTATACGGAGACTAATTTGTGTTGTCGTCTGTAGGGCGTGGATTAGTCCAAATCCGTATTTTCTTAGATTTGGGTTTGGTCCGATTTAAGGATCGTTAACCTTGTTTGAGATTAAGATCGACTTAAATATTTGTTAAGAATACGTTAATCCGGTGTTGGACTAAGATCTCCTTAACGGTGGTTCGGGATCATTTTTGATCCAACGAAAGAGCATTTGGTCTCTATTGTTTTAGTTTAAGGACGTTACGGTCCATAGCTAGTTTAAGGACATTATGGTCCATAACTAGTTTAAGGACATTACAGTCCATATTGGGATGTGTCTGTCCATTTGAGAGTACACTAAAGAGTTATTGGTTATCGGGACCCACCACCTCTCTGAAGACGCTGAAGAATTATAACAACATTTATCAGAGGTGTGAGGAGATGTACCCTTGAACTGATGTCCGTTGGAAGATCAATAGTCGTGTTTGGGACTAAGACCAATTTGGAAAGATTGTGAACACATGGGCTCGGTTGATCTGAATTAGAGACTTTTGGTCAACTTGGACTCAGCCCACTCAGTCTTTGAATAAAGTGTTAAACACTTATTTAGGCTCGGTCCCTTTTCTGTGCAACAATGCTGAGCATTGATATGGGCTCTGACGCTCACCCTCTTTTTTTATATTTTATGGAGTGTTAAACACTCTTTATGGCGCTCACGTGCGGAACACGTGAGGCGCTTAGCGCTGAGCGCCAACCACTGAGTGCTAGGCACTACTTGTTGAGCAGCGCCCACGTAAGGGGCACGTAAGACGGTTGGCGCTGGGCACCAACCATTGAGTGCTAAGCACTCTTTATTAAGCAGCTCCCACGTGAGGGGCACGTGAGGCGCTTGGCGCTAGGCGCCAACCACTGAGTGCTAAGCACTCTTTATTAAGCAGCGCCCACGTGAGGGGTACATGAGGCGCTTGGCGTTGGGCGCCAACTACTAAGTACTAAGCACTCTTTATTAAGCAGCGCCCACGTGAGGGGCATGCGAGGCAATCGGCGCTGTTTCTTTCTTTGTGCATTTTTCTAAAGAGTTCGATTCTTTGTTCTCCCCTAGATCATCAATCCCCAAGAACAAATTCATCCCTATAAGAATTAAATTCTCATTTGTGGAAAACTTATCGCATGGGTCTCAGATCCAGGGAAAGAATTATGTTCTTTTATGAGAGTTAAACCCTTGGGTATGCAGATGAGATACTATGATCTCTATTTACCTTGAAGAAAATTTTTCTTCCTTCTTATCTCTTAAATCTCTTTTTTGCTGCTCTTCTTTTTGAACTTGAAGTTTATTGGGGGGTTCCTCTGTACCAGACTTGAAGTCTTGGGGCCTTTATATAGTGGAGGCAAGTTTGCTGATTTAGTTAAAGAAATCTCTCATTAATAGATCCTTAATTGATTTGGGGATTTTATCCACCGTCGAATCTTTGATCCAAGGACTTCTGTTTAACAGAAGATATTTTTCTTGTTTTTAACAAGATTGGGAAAATATTTTCCATACAGAGCTTATTCTATAATTTGGTGATTTTTAATCACCATTGGATCTTTAATCCAACGGTGCTCTGTTTTACAGAGTGTAATTTTTCTTGTTTAGAAATATTGGAAAAATATTTTTCCATACAGAGCTTATTCTGTAGCTTGGTGGTTTTTAATCACCCTTGGATTTTTAATCCAACGGTGCACTGTTTTACAGAGAGGAATCTTTCTTGTTCAGGAAGATTTGATGAATATTCCCTCAATCAGAATTTAATTCTGTGTTTTGATGATTTATCATCTCCGTTGGATCTTTGATCCAACGGCATAAAACTTTTAGTTCTGGCGCCGGTGCTCTCGTGCAAGGCACGTGAGGCACTGCTTCAGAGTTTTTAACTCTTAGCGCTGGCGCTCTCGTGCAAGGCACGTGAGGCGCTGCCTCAGAGTTTTTTAACTCTTGGCGCTGGCGCCCTCATGCAAGGCACGTGAGGCGCTGCCTCTTTTTAAATTTTGAACAAAGCCTTGCTCTTCTATTATTGGGGGGAAACAAATTCCCCCCCCCCACCTTTGCGCTCACGTGGCTTACACGTGGGTGCAGCGGTGGCATCTTTTCCGCCGTTGGATTTTCTTGGAAGTTGGATCGGCTTCCCCTACTTATAAATAGGGCCTTTGGCCCTTGAGATGAATGTTGTTCATCTTCTTTTGTTCTTCTTTCTTCTGAGAATTTAATTCTCTTTTCAAAGCTTAGATCTCTGCCTAAAGAAATCTCTTCTTAGAGTTAGAACTCTGCCCATAAATTTGGTAAGGATTATAATCGAACCCCTTGACAGAGCTTTGCTCTTCTGAGATTGTAGATCTTAAGATGTATTTTAGGGTTTCTTTAACCCGTTAATTAGAACACCGTTCATCTTTCATGAAGAACTCTTAAGAGTTTGTTTTACAGATCTTAAAGATCTTGGGGTTTTACCCTGTAAAAAGCTTTGCTTTTGAAGGTTCTGGTAAATTATACCATTGTTTTTACAGAGCATAACTCTTTAGAATTTTTTGGGGAATTTTTATTCCCCTCTTAATTACATTTGACAGATATGATTTCTGTCTGCAGAGCACTGCTCTCGAGGGAGTTCAACTCCTTGGCTCAATGAGTTTCTCATTAAATGAGAATCCTTTTAGAATTCCCTCCTTAATGAGTGACTGTCTCATCAATGATGAGCAGTCACTTTGATTTTGTGGGTCCCTTTTGGTCCATTTCTCCTGTTAGTTATATGTATGCCCTAGAGGCCATTACTATACATGAGATGTATATTGTAGTGGATGCTTGGACATATATAGGGAGGACTTTCTTGCTCGACATGATAGTATGCTATCTGGTTACTCTTTACCTTAACGTGTACACTGATTGTCTCTCTGCTACATGTTGGTAAAGCCCTTAGGATGTGTACTTGACTACCTGGACTATGATGCGGATCATACTAGTGGGGACGTGGTAGTTCATAAGTACATCCGTCAAGGTCCCTAGTCGTGGGTGTATCGAGACGGGGCATCGATATACCAGAGTAGAGTAGCGTATAGCTTATCGACCCATATAGATGGGCGATGGATGATCCCATATCCATTGGTGTTTGACATCATAGATGATATTCGGGTGCTCAGTGGAGACTGGGTACACTGGACGGACTCGCCGAGAACTCCCAGATGGTATTATACCTCACGTCAGATGGCAGTTCTCTGGTGACACTGGTATAGGTTAGTCTGTAGACCCGAGATCGCCATAGAGTCTTGTGTAATTCCCACTGTGCTTTGATTTCCACCTTACCACGTCCAAGAGGGCGTGCAAAACGGTGGTTTTTGGGTACAGTCCCGAGTCACATGGAGGCAATGGGCGATAGGAGGGGTTTCGTCTTTCCCAGTATTGGGGGTTGATGTTGCGCTGTGCTCGATTGGCCATAACAGGGAAGTCCGGGCCAGGGCTGGTTTAGAGATTTACTGGTAGGTGTTACCCGTAGTTTCTCGACTCGTTATGCGCCTTATATCGGCACGACTTATCGGTTATTGGGGTCTGACGTTTACCACCCCTAGACTTGATATGCGACATATCAGATGAAGAGACCGGACTGTACGGTAATATCACTGTCAGGCTTTTTGCAGGAGTTGGAGCGGGCTTGCTTGCTGATCTTCTGATCGCTCAATACCCGGGTAGCCGTTACGTCCAGCTAGTACCGCTGACGGCTTGTGGGTGCTTGATATGATCATCACCTACTGCCGGCGTATTGACGAGTCTTTAGAGTCCTACATAGAGGGTTTACTGGCTCAGGCAAAACGAAATAGGAGCACATATGTGATATGTGCGGGACCGAGAATAATGCGTGTATGTGATACCGTATTCTATTCTCGTGACTATTGTATCGGCCGGTTATATGTGATATAGCCGGGTTATCGAATCAAGTGTTGATTCGATAAGTCGATACATTGGATGTTAGTCGGTTATATGAGATATAACCGGATTATTAAGTCAAGTGTTGTTTAATAATTTAGTGTATAATTGTATATATGATATACTAATTTACATTAACTAACATTTGTTCACTTAAGGATTTTTCTCACATGTGCACAACTTTAATATATATGTGATATATATTAAAATGTGTTTTCTTTTTGTATCATGGTTGTAGATACACATGACATGGGTGTATAAGACATACACCATTCTATTTTAAATGGTGGTTTATAATTATTTAAGGTAATTACAAATTAGTGGAGCTTTTGTCACAAGCATGAAGCTTGTAGAAGCTTGTGGATGCTTTGACAAAGTCCACTAACTTTGTTTTACTTTGGATTTTTCTTAACCTAACCATTTTGGATTAGCCATGGTTATGTCTCTACATGAGTTAGTATATGATACTCACTCACCCATGGTTAGCTCTCTCTCTCTTGATTAGTTTTGATTCTCATTTTGAGCTCATCTTCTTCCTCCTTTAAATTCTTGCTAGGGTTTGATAAAGAGAGAGAAATATTATGAGAAAAGAAATTCTAAAGTGTACCCCATTTCCTATTTCACCATCCTCTACTAGACTAGCACTTTAGTATAAGGTGTTTGCTTCACTTTTGTGAAGTGGTAGCTTGAGTTCGTATTCCCTCGACGTAGATCATTTTCGGCCTCGAAGACTTCAAGTAAAACCGTTGCCCTCTTCTCATGGAGCCGTCCGAGAGTCCGGGAGTTAGATGATCGCAGCGAAGGGACTACAACAAGGAGCTAATGAAGTGAAGGACCGATCTACAAAGGTTTTATTTCGTATTCACTTAGTTGTAATGACATTTACTTGCATGTGAAACCCTAATAATCTAGCAAAGATCTTGTTTAGGGTTGTTCGGCACGGCTAAAATTTTAATCGGGCATGGTTGATGCCTTCTTAACCCTTGTTAGAGTGCCTAGTAACCCTACAGAGGTATCAGAGCCTAGCTAGAGCATTAGGCGACGTGTATACGAAGTTAAAACTCCGAACGAACTCCGAAACGACGAAATATACCCCTCTCTGGACAATTTTTAAAACTGTGATTTTTTCTGTATTAAAAATGCCTTAAAAATTCAGCAGGGAAATTTAAACATTACTGTGAAAAACGAGGTTATAATCCGTACAATCCACCCGGAACCGCGGCCGTACCACGATTGGGCCGCGGATCCGCGGCAGTACAGAAAGCTTATACACTCTTTTTAAACAGTAATATCTATATATGTTAGTGCTAATTTCTGGGTATTTTTAATCTGACTCAAGTGTTGAGTGTTCTGAGGATTATTTTGTATTCGTTGATTCGATCGGAATATTTAATTTCATTATGTTTTCCGGATAATTTAGAAAGTTTTAAAATGTTCGAACGGATATCATTGACTCATTTTTTCCCGGCACGAAAAACTTTCAAGTGTTGAATTTTTCTTGAGTTTAAATCTTTCGCAAAAACGTGCAAGTAACGCGATGGACCCTCTAGAAGAACGCAAACCTTAACTCGATTATGTGACCGTCTGAACCGCCTCTAAACCTTAGGGTTTGGGGCAGTACGGCGTGCCACATGTGAGGCGTTGGCTTGACCCTTCTACGGCTGGACCGTTGGTACTGTGACGTATTCTGGAATTTTTGAACTCCGCTCAAGTGTTGAACTATTTAGGAAATCTTGGGTATTTGATTATTCGATTGGAAAGTTTAATACTGTCTATTTATCTGGAATGTGATACAATATGTGGAATTCATATAGTTAGGCATGAAATGCGAAGTATGTGATATTTCAAATTTACAATGTCTAAAGAGATTGTGGATTCAAAATATTGTAGTTTTACACTTTCTTTTCTGCGACCGTAAGTGTAATATGTGATGTCGCCGGTTTCGTTGCTATATGTCAACGACAATTGGGATGCGCATATTTACTTACGTTGATGACATGCGATGTTATGTGTTGCTGGATATGTTATATTGGATCGTCGTGTTCTGAATAGCCGGGGTTTTTATGTGAGATGGGGGTTTTTATTTTCATTCATGTAAAATTAAATGTATGTAATATTCTTTTATTGGGGCACTTCCGGGATGAGGTTGATGTCATCATTTGTATATTATTTACTTTTCCGCACTAGGATAGACCCAAGGAAGAGAGCATAAGTAACCGGGTTCTAGAGTCCAGTGGGAGAACAACTCGAGGAGTCGAGTCTGGGTCTCCTAACTCTAGAATTGGTAGGGTTGCTTGCCGCTCTCATAGGGGTCTAGGGGTATGGGTTTGGCTATTCATCGTGACCGTGGAATCCGTGTTTTATAGAGGCTCAAAATAAAACACGGACGTCCTAGTATATCCAATGTTTCATATGTTTCTTCTGCTGCGATATCTGTGATGTGATCATTTGATATGTTGAGATGGATACTGTATATAGTATATATGATATATTATATAGACGTTACTTATGTTTTACACCCGCGCTAGCCCTGCCCCGCTCTGCCGTTAGTTACCTAACCTAACGGTGCACGAGGGGACATCGAGGCGAATGCGGATGGCATAAGTGTACGTCATATTTATCTGTGATGTTTAGGTGACTTAAATAATGGGACTTCATTAATATGATTAATGAAAGAAAAGAAACCTAAAAGATGTTGTAGAATCAAATTTTTCAAAAAGGGTAGCTACAGTTTTTGCTTTGCATAGCGATATATATGATATATCCTGCACCTTATTCGATGAGGAAAGAGCCGAGATCCCTTCATCGGGAGTGACCTCTTTAGTGAAACTAGCAGATGCTACAAACTCGGTTTGTTTTTTGATTGCTTCTATAGTTCTTGCTTTGCACAGCGGTATATATGATATATCCTGCACCTTATTCGATAAGGAAAGGGCCGACGATCCCTTCACCGGGAGTGACCCCTTTAGCAAAACTAGAAAAGCCTTAAAAAACTCCATTTAAAATCACTCGATTCTACAACGATATCAAGTTCATTACGCAATAGGTTTTCAGAAAAACCTGTCATAGCCCTCCGTGATTTCAGATAAGTCCTACTTAGTATTCGTGCTACGTTTGTTGACCTCCGTCAAGGCGTAGTGTGCGGTAGCTAACTAGTATTTATCTGCTTATACATATGATGCAGATTGGATTAGGGTAGTCATACGACCTTGTTGACCTCCGTCAAGGGTCATGCGGGTGGGTTTGATTTAATCAAGAAATGACGGGTTGAACTTGACTTGCACCCTGTGGTTTGTTGACCTCCGTCAAGGTCATTGGATGCTTGGGGCAAAATATAATATCGGGAATTTCAAGTGTTGAAATTTGCAATGAGATTGCATACCTTTTATGAGATAGTTGGATCCCGATACCCACTGCGAGTAATTGTTACTCCTGGAAGAGTTTTACACAGGACAATTAGCCGATCAAGTAGGTGTCTAGAAAGGTGTCAATGGGGTTACGCCTCTGGGAAAATGAGGTTTACTTTAATTAGGTCCGTGCGAAAGCACGGGGAACCTCCCTCAAAGTACCGACACTGGCCTGGCTGAAAGATTGGCGAAATTGTAGGGTGTAATTAATCCCGGCTAGTCTTTCCTTTTAGGGTTTGAAGGAAGATTTGATAAAAACAGTGGGAGCCATCCTGATTAGATAAAATAATAACCAATCTAATCTTGCAAGAGCATACGCTGAGTGTTTTCTTCTCTCTCTCTCCAGGTAGCGACCATATCACGCCTTAATCAAGATAATAATATGGATGTATTGACCGAACCCGCATGTTATACTGTGCCGGGGAACGTTGGTTCCGTTCTTTCTTATAAAAGTTATAAGACTGAACAGGATGTAGGGGATTACCAGAATTCCCATGCCGCCCAAACGAAGAAAGTGCATGTTGATGCATCATCTTCGGGTACGTTCATTACAGAGAGCTGTTTCTCAGTATCCTTTACGTCCTGGGTATGAGATACCGGATCAGGATCCCGCAAATGTAATTTGTTATATGGGCTACAGATAGGTAGAGAACTGAGAACGGGTGATAAGTTTCATGAGATAAAAATGGTGCAAGTGTTGCAGCCAAGTCTGTTGGTCACTATCACCCTGTATTACCAGAATACATTAATTCTGAACGAATGTTGTTAGATACCGAACCTGATATACAACATCATATCAGTCTCTTTATTAGTAAAGAAAGGATATAATTTTGTATTGTTGGATAATGTTTTGAACATTTCCTATATCAAGAGTTGATCGGTTCAGGCACGTTATCTAAAAGCATAGACGTTCTAAATCAAACTACAGTTCTTAGTATACAGAATACACACAAGAGGAAGAGTTCAGAAATGAACGAATCCTGCTTGAGGCATTGTAGACTAGGTCATATCAATGCGACCTGACTAACTGAAGTTACATCTAGATGCATATTTAAAATTAGTTTGAATTTACATCTTGTGAAACTTGCCGGTCACGTCACAAAGATAAGATGACCACAGCTCTGTTTATTGGAAACAGAGAAAGAGTTGGTAAACTTTTGGGATTGATACATGCTGATGTATGAAGGTCCTCTGTCTACACATGCCAAGACCGGTTCTTTGTATTTCATTATTCACTGATGATCTCTCAAGATTCAGACATATGTTCCTGTTGAAACACAAGTCCGAAACTTTTGAGATAATCACAGAATATAAGTTAGAAGTAGAGAACCAAAAACGGGTATAAGTATTATGTCCTTTGATGTGATCATGGAGGAGAATACTTAAGCACGAGATTCCTGTACTATTCTAAAGGAGAATGAGATTCTCTCTCAGCATTACTCCTCCATATACACCGTAGTACGATGGTATATCGGGACGGAGCAATAGCACCCTTTGTGATATGGTGTGCTTTATAATGAGTACTACTGAGTTTCCTATTTCCTTTTGGGAGTTATGCACTTGAGAAGCTGCATACCTATTGAATAGGGTTCAAATCAAATCAGTTGCCTACCACTTCATATATGATATGGAATGGGAAGAGCCCATATCTTAAGTAGTTAAGATTTGGGGTTGTCCAGCCTATGTCTAAAAGCATAATCTGGAAAAGCTCGAGGCAAAGTCAGATCTGTGGAAGTTTGTTAGATATCCCAAGCATATGCAAGGGAATATCTTCTACCTAACCGAGGGACAAAAGATGTTTTGTTTCTCAACATGCCACCTTTGTGAAAGGGAATTTCTTGTGAAGAAATTAGACGTCATGAGGTAGAACTGGAAGGAGTTCCAGCTATACAAACTACAGCTGATGATTTGCTAAAACCGAAGGATTCAATAGTAACCAACGAACCTCATCCTCTCCGCCGATCTAGTAGGGTTCCTCATCCACTTGAGAGATACTTCGGTTTCTCTATGACAGTGGGAGCGAGGATTGCATCATGAGATGATGACCCAACTATTTTCGAGCTGGCCACCAGGAGTGGGACTCTGTAAGAATGGCTGGATGCTTATCGATCTGAGATGGAATCCTTATACACCAACAAAGTATGGACTTTGGTTGCTTTATCTGAAGGGTTAAATTCCCATCAGGAGCAAGTATATCTTGAGAAGATTACTTGGTGTACATGGAAAAGTTGAAACTTTCAAAGCTATGCTTAAGTCCATCCAGATCCTACTTGCCACTGCTACATACCATGACTACGATGTCTGGTGGTTGGGTGTCATGGCAGCTTTTCTAAATGTTGATTTGGAAGAGAGCGTCTATAAGTACACAGCCAGAGGGCTTCGTGGACAGTGGGAACAGCGAAAACGTGTGCAAGATGCTTTATAGGATAAAGCAGGCATCGCGGAGTTGGAACGTCTGTTTTGATGTGGTAGTCAAAGAGTTTGACTTCATCAAAATGGTAGATGAACCTTGTATATACGAAAAGGTAGTAGGGAGTATGTTGATGATCCTCGTAGAGTACGTGGATGACATACTCTTGATAGGGAAGGAGTTTCCTATGCTACGCTCGGTCAATCTCCGCCTATCACAAGGATTCTCCATATAGGATCAAAGTGATACCTCCTAAATCCTGGGTTTTGGATCTATGAGATAGATCTAATTGAATGTTAGGATACTCACTAGTTGTAGTGAGATGGTATCAATCGATCCTGAGGAAAATCACTGGAAAGGTTCCAGGGTGATAAGGACGACTGAATGTCAGTCACAGGCATTGTCTTTACCCTCAGTGGAGGGACGGTATGTTGGAAGAGTTCCAAGCTAGATACCGTGACTTACTAGACGATTAAAAGCAAGATACATCGTTACCAAGGATGCTACCAAAGAGGCAGTCTGGATAGATATTAGTTCATGAGATGAACTTCGTTCCAACCATTGTGTGACAATGGAGTTATGGCTTTGGCCTATGGAACGACCGTCCCATCAGTAATCCAGACATATTCTAAGGCAGTGTCACCTGATCATGGAGATGGTTGATCTCCACGGGATCGAGGTCAGGAGAGTAGACTCAGAGGACAACACGGTGGATCCACTCACAAAGGCCTTTTCCCAGAGAGAGACTATTATGGGATGGTTGAGTATGAGATACTACAACCACTGTTATCAGATGGCCCTAGTGCAAGTGGGAGATTGTTAGTTATATGTATGCCCTAGAGGCCATTACTATACATGAGATGTATATTGTAGTGGATGCTTGGACATATATAGGGAGGACTTTCTTGCTCGACATGATAGTATGCTATCTGGTTACTCTTTACCTTAACGTGTACACTGATTGTCTCTCTGCTACATGTTGGTAAAGCCCTTAGGATGTGTACTTGACTACCTGGACTATGATGCGGATCATACTAGTGGGGACATGGTAGTCCATAAGTACATCCTTCAAGGTCCCTAGTCGTGGGTGTATCGAGATGGGGCATCGATATACCAGAGTAGAGTAGCGTATAGCTTCTCGACCCATATAGATGGGCGATGGATGATCCCATATCCATTGGTGTTTGACATCAGAGATGATATTCGAGTGCTTAGTGGAGACTGGGTACACTGGATGGACTCGCCGAGAACTCCCAGATGGTATTATACCTCACGTCAGATGGCAGTTCTTTGGTGACACTGGTATAGGTTAGTCTGAAGACCCGAGATCGCCATAGAGTCTTGTGTGATTCCCACTGTGCTTTGATTTCCACCTTACCATGTCCAAGAGGGCGTGCAAAATGGTGGTTTTTGGGTACAGTCCCGAGTCACATGGAGGCAATGGGCGATAGGAGGGGTTTCATCTCTCCCAGTATTTGGGGTTGATGTTGCGTTGTCCTCGATTGGCCATAACAGGGAAGTCCCTGGCCAGGGCTGGTTTAGAGATTTACTGATAAGTGTTACCCGTAGTTTCTCGACTCGTTATGCGCCTCATATCGGCATGACTTATCGGTTATTGGGATCTGACGTTTACCACCCCTAGACTTGATATGCGACATATGAGACAAGGAGACCAGACTGTACGGTAGTGTCACTGTCAGGATTTATGCAGGAGTTGGAGCGGGCTTGCTTGTTGATCTTCTGATCGCTCAATACCCGGGTAGCCGTTACGTCCAGCTAGTACCGCTGACGGCTTGTGGGTGCTTGATATGATCATCACCTACTGCCGGCGTATTGACGAGTCTTTAGAGTCCTACATAGAGGTTTTACTGGCTCAGGCAAAACGAAATAGGAGCGCATATGTGATATGTGCGGGACCTAGAATAATGCGTGTATGTGATACCGTATTCTATTCTCGCGACTATTGTACCGGCCGGTTATATGTGATATAGCCGGGTTATCGAATCAAGTGTTGATTCGATAAGTCGATACATTGGATGTTAGTCGGTTATATGAGATATAACCGGATTATTAAGTCAAGTGTTGATTTAATAATTTAGTGTATAATTGTATATATGATATACTAATTTACATTAACTAACATTTGTTCACTTAAGAATTTTTCTCACATGTGCACAGCTTTAATATATATGTGATATATATTAAAATGTGTTTTCTTTTTGTATCATAGTTGTTGATACACATGACATGGGTGTATAAAACATACACCATTCTATTTTAAATAGTGGTTTATAATTATTTAAGGTAATTACAAATTAGTGGAGCTTTTGTCACAAGCATGAAGCTTGTAGAAGCTTGTGGATGCTTTGACAAAGTCCACTAACTTTGTTTTACTTTGGATTTTTATTAACCTAACCGTTTTGGATTAGCCATGGTTATGTCTCTACATGAGTCAGTATATGATACTCACTCACCCATGGTTAGCTCTCTCTCTCTCTTGATTAGTTTTGATTCTCATTTTGGGCTCATCTTCTTCCTCCTTCAAATTCTTGCTAGGGTTTGATAAAGAGAGAGAAATATTGTGAGAAAAGAAATCCTAAAGTGTACCCATTTCCTATTCACCATCCTCTACTAGACTAGCACTTTAGTATAGGGTGTTTGCTTCACTTTTGTGAAGTGGTAGCTTGAGATTCGTATTCCCTCGACGTAGATCATCTTCGGCCTCGAAGACTTCAAGCAAAACCGTTGCCCTCTTCTCATGGAGCCGTCCGAGAGTCCGGGAGTTAGATGATCGCAGCGAAGGGACTACAACAAGCAGCTAATGAAGTGAAGGACCGATCTACAAAGGTTGTATTTCGTATTCACTTAGTTGTAATGACATTTACTTGCATGTGAAACCCTAATAATCTAGCAAAGATCTTGTTTAGGGTTGTTCGGCACGGCTAAAATTTTAATCGGGCATGGTTGATGCCTTCTTAACCCTTGTTAGAGTGCCTAGTAACCCTACATCTCCTGCATTGCAGTGTGGCACAATTTTAAAGTACCAAGTGTCAGGATTCGGATTATAGCGTCGACAACTAACCCTCGCCTTTTTTTCGTGCAGGTACTATGGCTTTTGATTCTTCCTTTCCTTTTGTTCGTTCACAGAGCGCCTTCGCTGACACGCCCGTGGATCGGGAAGTCTTCGCGCTCATTAAAGATCATGACCCGGAGCAGAAATCTCTTCATCTATGGGGGTCGTGGTATAATCAAATCATCCAGGGTCGGCGTAGTTTTTCTTGTGCAGTACCCTCAGAGCCCATTTCAGCGATTCACTACGTCGACTTGCCTCAGGTGAATTACGCCGTAGAGAAGGTCAACTGGACCTCAGAGGGTCGCCTTCAGCCTTCTATGGCCCAATAATTGTACAACCGCCGATGGCCTTGGATATTTTAGGGTGGCGCATAAGTCAAGGCAAGTCGCGCCCTTGGGGACAAGTATACATGATTGGCTTGACTCCTCGCCATTCAGTCGGATATCTGCAGTGGGCTCGATACATCTTGTCAGCCAAGAAATCACTGCTGCTGAAGCTCGGGTTGTACCCCGTAATTTATGCGTCTCTTTTCCAGTATTCCACGCCCCCTGTATGGTGGGTCAAAGCTTTCTTGGAATAATGGAACATCCCGACTCACACCTTTCTTCTATCAGATCAGGAAGTTTCAATCTCCTTGGAGGAGTTCGCGAAGATCTCCGGCTTACCCGTCAGAGGAGAACATTACGAGGAGATACTTCCCCATGACGAGTACATCTTCGCCACCAAATCAGTGGTGATGGGCCTTACCCCAGAGAATGCCATTCAACATCGATTCCCGAGCCTGATCAAGGTGTTGAACATTTACGAGAGTCTATTTCTAGAGTCTGGAGGGCATGGAGTCAGCTTCACAGACTTCATTACTCGCTTTCTTCGCCAAGAAGTCTTATTAAAACAAGCTGCGAAATTCGCCAAGCTTGACGACCCGTTTGGTTTTAGTTTGGATAACCAGCCGACGGCAGAAGCAGATTTAAGAAGCTTCTTCATTCCGGACACCCCGGTTGTTCCTTTCGCAGAGCTTGCTGCTTCAGACGTCGATGAAGAGATGTTCTTCCTGGGGTTTATTAGCTTGTGGTTGAACTAGTTCGTGCTTTCGATGCACCCTCTTTATATGAGGCCGTCAGTCTTTTACCTAGCCCATCGCATGGTTGCGGGAACGCGTGTGGTCGTTGGGATTGCGGGGCTGGCTCATCTATACCACGGCCTGAGTTTAGCAGCGGATACTACTCAACCTGGAGTAAAACCTGTACATCTTCCGCTGCACTACTTTACGTCCTGAGTCGAAATGCATGTGCTTGGTGCTTTCGGAGTCCACAAACGGCCTCTCTTCTATAACAGCTATAACTTTCTTCGGGTCATGTTTCTAGTTGACGCATCCGTATTAGATCCGTCACAGCGAGAGGCTCGACGTCTGGTCCTTCGCCCGTGTATGGTCTGGGATAGTATGACTTTTGCCGACAGAGTCTTAACTATCGGCAAAGAATCTACCAAGGCAATGCAACCGCTACGTGATACTTTCAAAGACGGGGCTCCTACGTTGAAGGTTCGGGAAATCCTGCATTTATATTCGATCAGGCCAGCCTTTCTAGTGTTCAGGCAAGGCGCATCGGTATTGTTCACGAGGTATAACCCGCACCGTTTTGCTCAACAGTCGGGTTATGATCAGGGAGTTGATTGAGAGGTCTTTTGCATATGCGTTTTAAAATCAAAGTTAAGAATATACCGCAATCAACAACGGTGTCTCTTGGTAGCTAGCCAGTTGAGTACGGGTCGGTCCACAGGGAAAACATGTTCTTTTCTTTATGCTCTTACGAGTTAAGTCCTATTTTAGGTAGGTTTTGATTTTTATAAAAACTAAGATTGAATTTAATTCGATTTAAATCCTTGCTAGGGTTAGGATTAGGTTAGTTTGGAAAGAGAATTCTACTCACTGCTTCCTTTGCCCTAATTAAGAACTTAGGCGTTAGGGTAATAGTTAACAAAGGGGATTAGCACGACTAGGAAGAAACATAGTTTCTTCTTTTTGGTCCTTGTTCGTCATTTCTTAACTCTTAGCCCTAACATCTATGTGAATCAACCATAACCGGTCTAACTAGGGAATCACCGCTATCTCGTGGGATAGAGTGTCGTAGTGAGCGGTGTGTGTTTGATTAACATAGAGTCCTAATTTAAAGTATTATACGGGCAAGAAAGGAGTGAGAGATTTTCATCTCTCAAACCTACCCTAAACCTACCCTAAACCTAACCCTAACAAGTGAGGAATACTCACTCATTAGGTATTAATAATGAAATTCATTTTTATAATTTTTTCTTTTTTTTTATTAACTAATAAACTTGCAGATAAATAAAGACAGGTAAAAAAAATGCAGAGAAATAAATATGCAATTAAGAAGAACACAAGATAAAAAAAAAATAACTTACTTTATTGATGCACTCTTGACGATTACAAAGGAATTGAAATTTAATCTAGAATTAAAAAGAGGCTGTAGGCATTCCTATTTATAGATGGGAGAAACCCTAGGGTTTACATCTGATCCACATTTAAAATTACAAGACTACCCTAAAAAAGTCGGGTCAAAGCACCGACACCCACCGACACGTGCACAGCACGGCTGCGGATCCGCGGCAGAATGCCATGTTTGGCCGCGGATCCGCGGCCATCTTGGGGGATCTCTGTCTCATCTTTCCAGGGTTGCTTCATTTTGCCTTTTTCTTCTGTTTTCTTCGCTTGGTTCTTCAGACTCTTTTCTACTTTCTTCCAGATTTTCAATAGTGCAGAATTTGTGGACTTTTACTGTTAGCTTCGCGTTGAAGTCTTGAATCTTGTGCTGCCCTCGTACTTTGTGCAATCGAACTATTCATTGATCTTCATTTGTTCCTTAAACTGTAGGCGGCATCATACAGATTCATCTATTTGTTGGTCGTAATCTCACATTTGTAGCGTCTTTTCACCATTTTCACTGTATTGTTCTGAGAACCTATAACCTGCAACTATTTAGCAGACATGGATCAAAAGTGTAAGTCTACGGTAGCGCCCCGGCCGTCAATCTGACGCCAAATGCGGAACAAAAACTTTTATAACTGGCGCTATCGCATACTATAACCCGGATCTGCCATTAACGCTAAACTAACAAACTGTAAAGAGGGTAGAAAGGTTATACCGAATGATCCGAGTCCTTTGTTCTTTAACCATCATCCCATGCTCCGTTGCGGCTGCTCCGATCTCGTCGATCTCCGATCTCCTTGTCTAGGTGGCACCACATCATCGAATCTTTAAACGGGCTCCCGCCTCTGACCCGAGGCAACTCGGTTATCAAGTTTGCTAAAAGAGATGACCAAGATTGATGTAGAGAATGAGTAGAACACTTTGTCTTGCTTCATCCAAAGCCATGGACGAACGGTTAATGAAGTTGCCATTTGAATCGGGTGATGGAATGAAATGAGCTATGAAATTTCCATACACCAAAAACTATCATCTTTTTAAAACAACAACCATAATCCTCCATCAAGAATGGGCCAGCCACTATAAGGAGGTGGGAGGGTGAGTGTAGGAAGCAAGGGAGGTGACCACAAAGGAAAGCTTCTCACAAAAGATCTTAGCAAGAACAAGAATCATTAAAGCAAAAGAATGACTCACAAAAGACACCTTGCATAACATTAAATGAACATTTAAAGCAACCACGAGTCACTAATCCTAGTCACCTTCTAGAACCTTCTAGAATCACGACTCACCTCATGACTCACCCAAGTGACGAAAAGATAAATCCGCATTTAACCGAATGTTAAATACGGGTGATAGAAAACTGGAAACCGGCAACTTCCAAAAGTGATCCTGAAACGAATTTCAGGATAACCCCGTAACAGTATAAACATACCCGTATTTGTATTATGACCGAATACAAATGCAACCGAGACAAAGATGTTATATCTACACAGTATAATACTCGGATCCGGCTTAAACCAAAGCCTACCAATATTATCTGCCCGAAATATGACACGTGCGTAAACGCACGTGTATTTTCCGAACCCTGCCATAAAACCATACGGCCTCTACAACGTTTCGCCCGAACTTGGGAAACTATCTGTGGGGGACTCTAATGACTCATCAGTACCCTGGCAGTGGGTTTAAGCACAAGCCGTCAGCGGCACTAGCTGTGCGTAACGGCTGCCCATGGACTGACCTCAAGGGAGGCCGATGAGCAAACTCATCCGGAAACCCTACTGAGCCTAATAGTGACAATGTATATACAGTCCGGTCCGTTCGTCTATGAGTATCGCATATCCGGCCTAGGGGGCTAGTAACGTTAGACCCCCAACAGCGGTATAAGTCGTGTCGGAGACAAGCCCTGAACACCCTGAGAAACTACCGGAGTACCTACCAGTAATTCTCACCTGCCTTGGCCAAGGACTTGGTGTAATGGCTTTCCTAGACACAGCGCGATCTCCATCCCCAATACCGGGAGAGACGAATCCCCTGCCGATCCGCTCACGTGCCTCCATGTGGCTCGGGACTGTACCCAAAAACTACCTGTTTGCACGAATCCTTTGAGCCGTGGTAGGGTAGAAATCAAAGCACAGTGGGAACTCACACGAGACAAATGACGACCTCAGGTCGATGAACTAACCTGTACACATGTCACCAGGGAACTGCTATCTGACGATATGTATAATACCAACTAGCAGGTTCCCGGCGAGTCCTGTCCGGTGTACTCATAACCCAATGAGCACCTGTATATATCTTAGGTGATCCAACTGACACCAGTGGCTTGTGAGACCGTCCACCGCCCCTCGTCGGGGTCTCGACTGTATACACTAGTCTACTCTGGAGTATCGATGCCCTGTCTCGAAACTCCCATGACTAAGGACCACTATTAAGGATGTGCTTATGGACTACCCAACTCTCACGTATATGTCGCCCTCATACTGTTGGTAGTCAAGCAAGATCCTAAGGGCTCTATCAACGTGTAACATGTGATCAGTCACCTGAACCTGTACACAACTGATAAAGGCAAACCAGATAGTATACTATCATCTCGAGTAAGACTGTCCTACCGGTATAGGTCCTCCGCAATCATTGCAATCACGTGCCTGTGATCCAATAATTGACTTTGAGGGCACTATATCCAACAATCTCCCACTTGCACTTAAGGCTAATTATTGCGATGTCGCATACTCACAGCCCGTGTGATACCGAACATCCAACTCCTCTACCAATCAGTTTCACAAAGCCCGTTCGTAAAACTATTGTGTTCGAGAAATAGCCTCAGTGAGTGGATCCGTCCTGATGTTTCTTTCTATGTCTCTCCTAATCTCAAGTTCGCGGAGAAAACTATCTCCTGAATCGAGTAATACATGTCTTAGAATATGTCTGGATATCTGATGGGACCTAGTTCATAAATGAACTCCAAATCCAAACTTCTTAGACTGTATCGATAACTGAACCTAATCAGTATCCTGCACCATGCCTCCCACAGTATCCTTTTGGACCACTTGTCCATAATATTGTCCCTCGTCAGAGGGAAAACTATAACTCTGACAATCACTCTGTCATCCATGTCACCTTTGAAGCCTGGAATGATAACCGTCTCCCGAAGGAGGCTGCCGTCATCAAATCCGTAGAACATGCACTTATGTTCTAAAACTGCTTCCTTATGTTTCTCCAGGATTGGATTAATACAAACTTATCGCATCTAGTGCAAAAACAACATCTGGTGTGGTACCTGACATCTCATGATTGACTCAATTGCCTAAGCAAGTGATCTGCCAATCATGCACATCCCTCTCCTCTTTAGTCTGTAAGACACCTTTAGAGAGGGTGACTCCATCATCTGCAGGTACACCACCATGCCAGGAGTCATCTATTTTAAAATACTATTAGAATACTGTCAAAGTACCCATATTGGGAAACTACCCAAACCTAGATCTAAAACCATAGATCTAGTAACCAGAATGTCTGATATTATATCCATATCCTGTCTGGAGAAACAACTGTGTGACGACCAAAGTAAAACCGATCGTAGTATAGGAATTTTACTTCCTACTCTGTGTATGTCATCCAAATACCAGGACATCACACCCTACTACCTTCTTAACAGATCCATCCCTTATTCTGATGAAGTCAAAGCCATGACTGTCACATTAAAATTAGATGATCTATCTCCGCTATAACTGCTCAAGTTTATAAATAGACATAAGCTACTTGCCCACTATACTTCCGCTGCTCCCACTGACTACAACAACCCTCTGGCAGAATAATATACACGTGCACTTCTAAAGCTAGTTTAGAACGACGTTATACTTAACCTCCTGCCGGGTCTCATAGCCTGGAACAACAGTAGTGTCAAGCCTGGGTAAACAAGAACCTCCTTGTTACCGTCCTTGAGGCTATCGTAGTACCTCTCGGGTATCTGAGGTTACCCACCATATCTGCGGAGTGGCTAATGGAATGTCAAACCTGATTGAATCTTTAGGTCCTATTAAATTTTCCGTAATCGTTTGCGGTTCTGGAATCACTTCCAGTTCTACCATACTCCCACTACTGTTTTCTTGAAAAATCCATTTTACTAAAACTGTGGCGAGTTAAGAACATTATCACTATTGATCTTCCAGATGGTAGAAAGTCAACCCTCGACATAGCCCAGGTCAACCCACAAAATGCCATTACAGAAACGTGCCCTGAGTTATCCAGAGTCTGGTTTTAAGCATAAGCCGGACAACTCTCCGTACCTTAACATCGTTAAGATATGAACCATTCTATATCCAATATAGAAACTTTGGCACTTTATTTAATTGGAACCAGATTCAAAACATGCAGCTGTCCCCAGTGCATATCAACTTAATGGAGAGAGGCTAATCAGCATTACTCAACTTAGAAATCCATCCAATTATGAGTAACCCGAAAGAGAAACAAGTTTCTCAAAACCATTACTATCATATGAATACCTATCACAAGAATCTATATCTTCGATCTCTTTGAAGAATCCCGATACTTGCGACATCTGGTTCTCTACTTTATTCTTATACCCACAACTTCTCAAAACTTAGACCTTGTATTTCTACGAAACACTTGTCTAAAAACTAGAGAAGTCATAAGTAAATAGAACATAGTACGAGGACCAACCCCTTTGTCCTGATGGACACTGGACAACATATAATACTCTGTATAAGTCAGCTGAGTTCAATAACTCAAAACCTGTGCATCGTAGTTTGAAAACTGTACTTATGGTTAAGAACTACTCCATTGTTCAATGCTCCTTACCCAATCGTCAACTGATGTAGGTAAATGTCATCGACATAATATCAAAAAGTTATATCTCACTTTATAAAAATAAACGTACAGATATATCATTTTGAACTTGGTACACAACAACGGATACTCAAAACCAAATACATGCCTTCCGGCAATAACCCAGGCGACTTCCTCAAATATCACCAATTACAACGAATTCCGATATAATGAGGATGATCACCTAATTCCCAATAAGTTACTCCCACTCATCATCTGTAAAACCATACAGATGTGAGAATCATACCTGGTAAATACATACCCTTGGAGTAAGTATCTAATCGGGAAAACAGTTTTCCTTTAACAATGCACTGAAACATGAAAATGTTTCGTAGGGGTATCTTGGTATTCCTAGTAATGCCTCTTCCAAAATCCAATTCATGACTTCAACCGTATATTTCCTTGCCATCTCTCCAAATCCCTTTATTTTTCTTTAGTCGTTACCTTCTGTACACCATCGTTAGGCTAAATGGTTTTCTTCCTTCCCTACCGTTCGGCACCAGCCTATGGTTTGGAAGAAGACTATCCAGTAAGCATAATAGGTGTACTCTCCTAAACCAAGGAGTACTCGCAACTTGAGAGAAGGTGATGATAAAAGACAACTGAATAATACGTTATTCTATTTCTCTCGAACTGGGGAAAAAAGCAAAGGTGAAATAGGAGTGGCGATGAAGTACGCGGTTTGGTCGTGAATGATAGCAGTCGCAATTTTCTTTGCCCTCTTTCTAATCCCTTTATTTTGTCTTTAGTTATTACCTTCTGTATACCCTACTTAGGCTAATTGGTTTTCTTCATTCCCTACCTTTCGGCACCTGCCTATGGTTTGGAATAAGACTATCCAATAAGCGTAATAGGTGTACTCTCCTAAACCAAGGAGCCTCGCAACCTGAGAGAAGGTGATAATAAAAGACAACTGAATAAACCAATTCTATTTCTCCTGAACCTAGATCCATCCTCGAAGAAGTCCCTTCGAGTTCGTATATAACCATACGATGGATCTATCCAATGGAAGTGGATGTCCGTAGTAATACTGGGTGTTCTGAGAAATACAAAGGGTAAAAGAAGGAGTGGCAATGACTTATGCAACTCAGACAATCCAAAAGCCAGTATTTTAAGAAGGTTCGGTCAACTTGGTCACTGAGTCAAAGTCTAGGGTCGGTCAAAGGTCGCTGCCAAAGAGAGAGAGAAAAGAAACACTCTGCGTGCACTCTAGCCTAGATCAGAATGGTTATCACTTTATCTAATCCGGAAACCTCCCACTGTACTGTCAAATTCTCCTCCAAACCAAAAAGAAGAATCAATCGGGATCACCCGAAGAGTAAACCAACTCATCAGTGGGAATCGGGATCCAACTCTCATCGCATGATAATGTGACGGAATCCACTCACGTTATCACACTCCAGAAGGTATGCGCATGCCTGGCAAGTTTCAGTTTCTTTAGAAACTCCCGATATGATTTTTACCCCATGCTCTTATGACCTTGACGAAAACCAACAAATCAGAAGTCACATGTCAAGTTATACCCGTCATATTCTTGTCAATTTGAACCCACCCGTACATACCCTTGACGAAAGCCAACAAGGTAATACGACTGTCCCAAACCAACACATCTATCTATGCAACAAATGAATACCCCAGCAGCTACCAAACACTATGCCTTGACGAAAGCCAACAAACATAGCTTGAATACTACTGACCATCCATAAGACATGACGGAGGGCTACGGCTGGTTTTTGGCGAAAAACCTTTAACGTAATGAACTTGATCTCGTTGAAGGAACCTGATAGCTTTTTATAAAAATATAGTGGAGAAAACCTTTTGCTAAAGAGGTCATTCCCGGTGAAGGGATCTCGGCTCTTTCCTCGTGGAATGAGGTGCAGGATATTCCACTGAATACCGCGATGCAAAGCAACTTGTAATCGACTATAGTGAAGTTATTACCCTGACGCAAACTTCTGCCCAAGGGATCTTTCCCGGTGAAGGGATATCGGCCCTTGCCCCGTCGAATGAGGTGCAAGATATTCCAACCGAATACCACTATGCAAAACAAAAGGAAACGTCTTTGTAATAACACTTTTTAAATTTGTTCCAACAACATCCAAACAGGCCTGTTTTCCTTTGCATTGATCAGAATCAACGCAGTCCCATCAATCAATCACACCAGAAAAGAACGAAAATAAAATGTACGTATATGCCATCCGCATTCGTCACTGGGTCCCGTCATTACCCGTTAGGTTACTTAACTAACGACAGAGCGGGGACTGGACTAGCGTGGGTGCAAAACATATACAACATCTAATAGTATATATACCAATATACAATAATCGCTCCAGGCATGATAATATGCAATATTACAGAAAAGTAATAAGTATCACAGAAAAATACAGATAATCTGGGATCCCCTGGTTTCACAGAGCCGCTGCTGAAACCCGACGTTCCCCTGGTCGTGTGGATAGCCTGTGCAATTAAACCTAGACCCCTACGGGTGCGACAAGTTACCCGCCAAAACTGTAAGTCCATGCTACCTCTCCCGGTACTTACGGGCTTACGGAATTTGGTGAAAAACGATTTTCTAGAGGCGGTAACATGGACTCAAACGGATCTTTGTTAAACTTATCTACCTAACAACCTAACTAGGAGTTGTTAACTACTCGGTTAGGGGGTTATACCTTTCTTTTCTTGAACTCCTTCGTCTTCAAGCCTCGATGGTGTACGGATCGGCTTCACCCCGTCGTCTCCTTGCGCCGAAGATCGATCCATCCGAAAGCTTCTACCTTTGGCTTCTTCTTCGAACTTTGAAGAAACTAGTTCACTCGGTTTGCTAAACCTTGTGAACTAGAGTGAGTAGAGGAGAGTGTGTTTGGATTTTTCTCTATGGTTCTTGGTTCTCAACACATGAGACAAGTGAACCATAGACTAGAGAGAGGGAGAGCAAGAGGAAGAGGATGAGAGCTCAAGAACAAGAGAGAGAAAGGAAATGATAGAATGACCAAGACTTTTCTCTCTTGGCTCTCATAATCCAAAGCCATCATAACAAATCATAGCAATCAAGTATTATATGATGGTTTAAGCTACAATAGCCATATCATTTCATGCACTCATTTTTCACAAGAGAAACAAGCAAGCAAAAAGTCTTTGCCATGAAATGATAGCCATTGTCATCATGATGGTCAACTAGTCAAACCTAGTCAACCGGTCAACAAAGTCAACAAGTCAACAAAGTCAACCCCTCAACAACCATGTCACCATAATACTTAATTAATATTATTGTTAATCATATATCATATTCTCATTAGGGTTTAGCAAGAAATCAATGGTCAACAGTCAACAGTCAACAACCCTAATGAGAATCCTCTGCCTCTGTCTCTCCGTCAACTGTGCATACACACCCGCATCCGCGTTCCGAGGAACATGAATACATACTGGATAAAACCAATCCCAAAACGTACAATAGGATCTGGCTTAAACCAAAGCCCGCTAGTGTTAACTGTCCGGACACTAAACGTGCACAAGTACACGGATGTGACCGAACCCTGTCGCAAAACCATGCGACCTCTACTCTTTTGCCTAAAGGCGAATAGCTTTCTGTGTGGGACTCTAAAGACTCGACACTACGCTGGCAGTGGGTTTAACCACAGACCGCAAGCGGCACTAGCTGTGCGTAACGGTCCCCAGGTAGATGCCGACAAGAAGACTGATGAGGTGAAACCCATCTGAACTCCTACTGAGCCTGAATGTGACAGTCTCCGTACAGTCCGGTCTGTTCGTCTGATACATCGCATGGCGGGCCTAGGGGGCGGTAAACGTCAGTCCCCTAATAGCGGTACAAGTCGTGTCGGAGTGAAGCCCAAAACACCCTGAGATAACACTGGAAGCCTACCAGTATATCTCGCTTGCCCTGGCCAGGGACTACTCATGTAATGGCTCTCCTAGACACAGCGCGATGTCAACCCCCAATACCGGGGGAGACGAATCCTGTTTAACCGTCACTGCCTCCAAGTGCTTCGGACTGCACCCAACTACTACCTGTTTGCACGACTCCTTTGAGCCGTGGTAGGGTAGTAATCAAAGTACAGTGGGAACACATTCGAGGCGAAGTGACAGTGTCAAGTCAGCGGACTAAGCTGTACTCATGTCACCTGGGAACTGATAACTGACGATAGGTATAATACCAACCAATCAGTTCCCGACGAGTCCTGTCCAGTGTACTCGTAACCTAACGAGCACCCGCATACTATCTCAAGTACGACGTACTGAAGGCTGTAGGACAGACCGTCTCCCCTGCAGGTGTAATGCCTTGAAAAGTCGTTTTGGTATTTTCCCGAAAATCAGTGAAAATTTGGTATTTTTCCATAAATCGTCTTTTTGTTATTTTGCAGTTTAGGCCTAATTATACCTAATTTGGATAGGTAATTGCTAGTTTTTAGTAGCTAATGAGTTACTTATAAAATTCTGGTCATTTAAAATTTTCCCCTAATTTTTCAATTTTTTAATATTATTTTAAGCCGGTAAAAATACATTAAATTAGCGATAAATACAAATTTTTTTGGGCTAATTTTAATCTATAGAACCATGACAACTAAAATCTAGTTTGTAATATAAATTTTTAGTATTTTATTTTAAGTTCTAGTTAGTTATAATCGATGGAAAATTAAAATTTTAATTATTTGAACGAAAACTTGCAAATATGATATTGTGGGGAGTCTTTTTGCATGGAATTCTTTTTGTAATCACTCACACACACCCTCACCCCTCCATGGCCGAGCCCACCATCAACAGCTCGCTTCCCCCCCTCAAAAATTTTCTCCATCTCATTTGTATGTGTGAAATAGAGTTTAAAGGTATATGTTAAGATGTATTGTTTTGGAGGCTTAGTGTACCTTGATTTGAGGGGGGTTGACTTGGAAAATTTTGCACAACACCCACACCATCCCCCCATCACCCCCTGGCCAAAAATCTGCAGCCCCTCCCCGTTCACTTTCCTCTTTTCATTTCCTTCAATTTTAATCAAAAAATTGCTCCAAAATCCAATTTAAATCTCACAAATTAATTTCCATTCTTCCTCCCATTCTCCTTAGCTTTTATAACTTGAATCATGGTGTTATGAAGCCATCATTGGAGGAAAATTCTTCTTGCTAGATCTCTAGATTTTTAAGGTATAATTTCTACCCATTTAAATTCTTATTGTTAGATTTCTTTAATTGAGTTGTTTTAGTGTTAATTTTAGTGCTATTTGCATACTAGTTTTTTTTAAAGTTTATGGCTTGAGTTGAATTAGGGTTTGGAAAACCATTATTAGGTTAATTAAGTTATTTTGTTATTTAGTTATTATACAAACCAAATTTAAGAGGTTACTTTGCTTAGTGGGCTCAAATTAGTGTTAATTTAGTGTTTTCATGTATAGTTTGGATTGGAATTGCTCATTTTGAAAAATTCAAGAGAGTGGGTTGTGATCAAGTTAGGGTTTGTAGTGTTTGATCATGGTTTTAATGGGTAGATTAGCATGTTAATTGAATGCAAAACCCAAATTGGTTATTAGTTGCTATTTGTTAGTCTAAAATTTTGCTAATTGTGTTAATTTGGTTAACTAGGTTTTGGGAATTTAATTAATCAATTGGGATAAAAATCTAATTAGGGTATCCATGGTATTATTAACATTTTAAATTGTATTTTAATATTTTAGATCATGCAAATCCAAACTAAATTGTTGTTTATGCATTTTTGCTAAAATGGTTGGAATTTGGGTAAAATTGCAAACTAGTTTTTTTTGAACGTATATAGTTGATGAGATTAAATTGTGGTTATGGGTTATATGACTTATTTAAGTTATTTAATAAGTATTATGGCCGCTAGAATTGTTTAAACGTCGAGTTTTGTACTAAAACGGGAAATTTTGCTTGCTAGTTTTTCGGAAAAACGGCTTTTAAAGTGAATTTGGGGTTTTTGTGAGTTTTAACCTATTTTATATTAAAATTAGTGTTCGTGAATGTGCAAATGAGTGTATTTGGGTTTTTCTCGATGGTCTGGCGTTTGAACGCCGATGTCGAGGGTTTTTGGGTTGATTTGTCGAAGCAACCATAGGTTTTGACCTATGTGGGATTCGTGTATCGTTTTGGTCATGAGTCGGATTTTAATGCGATGCGGTGCGTTATGATATGTAGGTACCCCCATGTGTATTTCGAGACGGCAAGCAAGCGCATGGCGACGTCGGCACCGGCGAGCGAGGACCAGGTGAGTAGATTTATATCTACAGGGAGAAGTCGGGTGGATGGCGTATAGCACCCCCGCAGTCCGTGGTGGTGTATACGGATGCGTATACACACCAACAATTATTATATGTTATTTGGGATTAATAACGATGTTAGGATGGATATTGGTGTGTTGGATTACTTTAGTGTTGCGGACCCTAGGGTAGTGTTGCACTACACATACACACATACATACACACATACATACTTGCATACATTCCTATTTATATGTGCTCATGGGATTCTTTATAGTTATGTGTTCACATGGGTATGGGACTATGTGTTCACATACGGATATGAGGACGATACTAGGGATTGAGCTGAGTCGATGAGATTTGTTTTGTGGTTGTGATTTCGGTTTGTACGAGACTGTCGATCAGTAGTCAGATCATGACTATATTGATGATATTAGTATTGTACTAGACATAGGTCAGTACCCTGGACTATGATCTTGGATAAAGAGGATACCGGATGAATAGTGTGATGAATATGATATTAACCCGTACCCAGATTTGGGGATACCGTACGACGGATTTACGTACGAGCTATATTTTGATGATTGATCCGCACTCTTGACTTGGGATGTCTGATTATAGATATGATATCGGATATGATATTATTGAGGCGGGATCACCGACTAATATATATACAGGTATGTATATGTATCGACTCAGATATTAGGCGGTTTCCTTACCTGTAGCCCAGCTGGTCAGCTTAGCCCTTTAGTTTAGTTTAGTTGTTAGATTAGATTCGATTCTTACCTATTTCAAAACTAACGAATCGTGGGTATTTTAAAAGACAGCCCAAGGGATCCTATGGATATTTCAAAAGACATATCTTTTCATAAAAACACCGTAGCCCCTATTTTCAAAACCCCATGATTTGTGTTATTTCAAAAGGCACCATTTGTAGGACTTATATTAGATTAATGCAGATTAGTTATAGTTGCGTCTAGTATTCAGCTCCCGCTCTTTATTGTGGTTCGCTTCGCATCGCATGCTTATATTATGTTTCATACTCCATTATTGATATCATACTGTTAGGACACCAGCACCATTACCGATGATGCGTATGTACCACGTACACTTACTTGCCGGCTCACACACATCTTCATCGGTAATTGCCATGTCACGTACACCTTAGAAAATATTATTTCTTGACTTAGCTTGTTAGTTAGTAATTTGACATGATATTAGTATACCTGCCTTATATGCCAGCTTAACATTGTAGTTATTACTTGTCACTTCATGCATACTGTTATTCATTGTTATGCCTACATTCATGGTTTTACATACTATTGATGATTTGGATTCGGATTTCCATGAGATTTTCTGGATTTGGGGGGGGGGGGAACCGCAAAAACTTATATAAACTGATTTCTCTCTTTTTAAATAAAAAAAAGTGCGGTTTTTCCCATGATGTATGAGTCGTCCACCATGAGTTTGCTGATGGATTTCGAGACCCGATTCGAGGAGACGGATGAACCGTTTCGGGTACATGGTGGACCCGGTAAGGTACCCCGGGGCAAGAAGCGCGTGATGATGACGATGTGAGCCTGGCAGGGGAGCACTACCTACCGGTGATTTTACCCGACGCGTCGGATATCCGGAGGATACCGTCGTGGTCTTGAGATGGATGGTAGGGGCCGGTCTGGACTGACGGCGCCCTAGATATTGAGACTGTGATATTGAGATTTCGAGATATTGAGGTACAGAGACTGTGATACAGAGATATCGAGATATTGGGATTACGTTTTGTGCCGATGCTAGGCACTGTTTTATGCTGATTTCATTATGATACCTCATTTTAAAAATACAAAGGAAATCTCACTAAATTATGAAAACAGTTCTTCATTTACATGTATTCTGTTTTCATGCATTCATACCTCATTCATATGATATATTGCTACCTGAGGCACTGACACGAGCACATGAGATTACACTCGGGTTAGATATCTACCCTAGCCTTGTTATAGGTTGCATGTTATTCTTATATTTGAGGATATATTATGATCATTGACCTAGGATTGCGTTATTTATGCGATTTCTTTTCGTAGATGTTTTTCTATTCACGAGTTGGCAACTCACCCCCGTTGTGCCCAGTTTCTTGCAGGTTTGCCGTACAGGTTTCATTACGGCTTTGCGGGCATAGTTTCCTTCGGGTGATTTGCTAGTAGGTGGGTTTACTTGTATCGTACCCCCATTATATATCTTGTATATCATTATTCTGTTGTATCTAGAAGTTCCATCAACCAAACAAGTATTTATTTGAGATAGAGACCAGTGATGTTTATTCTTTCGACCTTAGAGTCGCGCGTTGTATTTCTGTGGATTTCTTGTTGTTTGAGTTTCTATTTGAGTTTTGATCCTCGCCCTTGGCGTTGTATATTATATTGCTTGTGTGGTTGTGGCCGTCGATTGACGAAGAGCTAGCTCCCGCTTGGGGATGCCCTTTTTTTTGATTTCGTATACTATTCATATTGTATCCCGTTTGGGGGGCAGTATTTACAAAGGAGACTCTGCCGAAATTTTCAGAAAATACTTGATGTTTTTAAAAACCGCATAATTCGGCTTATGCTATTAAAACTACTTGTTTTAAATTGGTTTTCCTTCACTCTACTACTTTTCTTGGTTTGGATTTCTGGGTTTTCGGCTTACTTAGATTACGTACGTCTCAAGACGTCTCGTAGTTTAAGTGCCGGTCATGTTCCGTACTTTCGGGACGTGACAGCAGGGATGAGAAGCGCATACGCTAGTCTACTCCGGAGTATCGATGCCCTGTCTCGATAGTCCTGCGACTAGGGACCTGCATAAGGATGTGCTTATAGATTACCCAGCCCCCACTAGTGTGACTGCCATCACAACGCTGGTAATCAAGCAAAGATCCTAAGGGCTCCACTAATGCGTATAGGTGATATAATAAAATAAACACATGTACACAATGAAGTAGAAACAAACCAACTAGCATACTACTATTTTGAGCAAGATTGTATATACAACTGTGAATATCCCAAGCTTCCATTAAGTAATATACAAACTAGTATGATACAGTAATGGCCTCTAGGGCATATACACTAACAATCTCCCACTTGCACTAAGGCCATGTACTGGCGTATCGAAGACATATCATCTCGATCAGCCGCTCGAACTGAGTCTGGGGCAAGGCCTTGGTGAATGGATCTGCAGTGTTATCTTCTGAAGCAACCCTCCGAACCTCGATCTCCTGGCGATCCACGATCTCCCTGATCAGGTGATACCGCCTCAAGATGTGTCTGGATTTCTGATGGGACCTGGTTTCCTTCGCTAAAGCTATAGCCCCGTTGTTGTCGCAATACAGAGGTATTGGATCAACAATGGACGGAACCACCTGAAGTTCTTTCAAGAACTTCCTCATCCAGACGGCTTCTTTTGCGGCATCAGATGCAGCGATGTATTCCGCTTCCATAGTCGAGTCAGCAACGGTTTCCTGTTTGGAACTCTTCCAACACACCGCTCCTCCATTGAGGGTAAAAACAAAACCCGACATGGATTTGGAATCATCCTTGTCACTCTGGAAGCTGGAGTCAGCAAAGGCCTCGATCTAGAGGTCTTTTCCGCCATACACCAAGAACATCTCCTTAGTCCTTCTCAGGTACTTGAGAATGTTCTTTACTGCTATCCAGTGTTTCTCCCCAGGGTTTGACTGATACCGGCTTACTACACTAAGTGCATAAGCTACATCCGGTCTGGTACACAACATCGCATACATTATAGAGCCTACCGCAGAAACGTAGGGTATAATAGACATGCGATCCCTCTCCAAATCAGTCTTGGGAGACATCTCTTTGGAGAGGGTGATCCCGTGACAAGCCGGTAGGTTACCGCGCTTGGAATCTTCCATACTGAATCTTTTCAGTATGGTGTCGATATACCTAGACTGCGAAAGTCCTAATATCCTCTTGGATCTATCACGATGGATCCGGATCCCCAGGATGTATGAGGCATCACCCAGGTCTTTCATGGAGAACCTGTATGACAAGAACCCCTTGACAGATTGTAGCATAGGAATGTCATTTCCTATCAAAAGAATGTCATCCACGTATAAAACAAGGAATACGATAGTTCTTGCTACAAATCTACTATAGATGCATGGTTCATCTGGATTTTTGATAAAGCCGAATTCTTTGACTGTCTCATCAAAATAGATGTTCCAACTCCGCGATGTCTGCTTTAGTCCATAGATGGACTTAAGCAACTTGCACACCTTTCTGCTGCTTCCACTCTGAATGAAACCCTCTGGCTGGTCCATATAGACACACTCCTCTAAATTTCCATTTAGAAAAGCGGTCTTTACGTCCATCTGCCAAATCTCATAATCGTGGAAGGCAGCAATGGCAAGAAGGATCCGAATGGATTTCAGCATAGCCACTGAAGAAAAGGTTTCGTCATAGTCCAAACCAGGTCTTTGACGAAAACCCTTTGCAACAAGTCTAGCTTTATAGGTCTCAACCTGTCCATTTACACCAATCTTCCTTTTGAAGATCCACTTGCATCCTACGGGTTTTACCCCGTCTGGAGCAATGTCCAACGTCCATACTTTGTTGGTGTACATGGACTCCATTTCAGTCCGCATTGCATCCAGCCATTTTACCGAGTCAACGCTCTGAACGGCCTGCTGGAAGCTAGTAGGCTCATCAAAATCTATGATGCAATCCTCTTTATCCCCGTCTATGAGAAAACCGTAGTATCTCTCGGGCGGATGAGACTGCCTACTACTCCTGCGGAGCGGCGTAGGAATGTCCTGTTCTTTCGAACCCTCTGGTTCTACTAAGCTTTCAGTAATAGTCTGTGGTTCTGGAATTTCTTCCAGTTCTATTGCGCTCCCACTAATTTCCTTTTCCAAGAACTGGTGTTCTAGAAAGTGGGCATTACGAGAAACAAGGACTTTTTGTTCCTCTGCGTGGTAGAAAAGATACCCCCTGGTGTTCTTTGGGTATCCCACAAACTTGCACAGTACTGAGCGTGCCTCGAGTTTGTCCGCATGCTGCTTTTTGACAAAAGCTGGACATCCCCAGATCTTCAGATATTGAAGATAGGGTTTCTTCCCACTCCATAACTCATATGGTGCGGTAGGCACAGTCTTAGTGGGAACTCGGTTCAAAAGGTATGCGGCTGATTCTAGCGCATATCCCCAGAATGATCGCGGTAACTCAGTGTTACACATCATGGACCGTACCATATCCAATAGGGTTCGGTTCCGTCTCTCCGATACACCGTTATGTTGCGGAGTGTATTGAGGAGTAAGCTGAGAGAGAATTCCATTCTCTTTTAAATAGTCCAGGAACTCGGCACTCAAGTATTCACCACCTCGATCCGATCTTAGAATCTTGATACTTTTGCCGGTTTGTTTTTCTACCTCATTCTTATATTCCTGGAATTTTCCAAAGGCTTCGGACTTATGTTTCATTAAGAAGACATGTCCGAATCTTGAAAAATCATCCGTAAAAGTAATGAAGTAAGAAAAACCGCTTCGCGCATGTGTAGACATTGGACCGCACACGTCGCTGTGTACGAATCCCAAGAGTTCGCTCGCTCTTACTCCGTGTCCAGTGAACGGAGTCTTTGTCATCTTTCCTTTGAGACAGGATTGACAAGTGGCATACGATTGATATTCGAACGGATTCAAATATCCTTCTGTATGTAACTTCGTCAACCTTCTCTCATTGATGTGACCCAGTCTACAATGCCATAAGAAAGTCTGATTGATTTCTGGAGACTTTCTTTTGTATGTATTCTGGACATTGAAAATCTGTGGTTGGTTTAATACGTATATACCATTGCTCAATGTACCTGACCCAATCAGAACTTGATTAAGGTGAATGTTTACAACATTGCTTACAAACGCAAATTCATAACCTTCTTTAGAAACCAAAGATACATAAATGATATTACAAGTTGCGTAGGGTACAAAAAAACAATTACGCAAAACCAAAACATGTCCATCTGACATTCCCAGGTGATAGTCCCCCACGGCCTTAGCATCCATGCTAGCTCCGTTTTCAACTTTGAGGGTCATGTCACCTGCCTTCAAAACCCTACGGTTTCTCAACGCCTGGAAAGAATTACAGATATGAGATCCTGATCCGGTATCCAATACCTAGGAAGTAGAGTTTATTGAAAGACAGTTTTCAATAACATACACACCCAAGAAGAATGCTTCAGATCCTGTGTTCTGGCCTTCCAAGCCCTGCAATCTTTCTTCCAGTGTCCACTCTTATGACAATAGACGCATTCTTCTTTATCCACAAGCTCCCCACTTTCTTTGTTGCTTTTGCCTTTCCCTTCATATCCACTTTACTAACAGCGCCCCTTGGTTTGGCGGGGGCTTTCTTCTTCTTTCCCTTGGCTTTCGCTTTGGACCTAGAAGAAGAAGATCCTCCTACAAACAAAGTGGATGTTTCCCTACCTTTCTATAGGGTGCCCTCTGCGCTCCTCAGCATGTTGAGGAGTTCTGAAAGTTCAACTTCTTTTTCTTGTAAGTTGAAGTTCAGTATAAACTGGGCGTAAGTGGAAGGAAGGGACTGGAGAATCAAGTCCGTATAGAGCTCATTCTCCAACGTGGTCCCAAGGTCCGCGAGCTCCTCAATGTAGCCAATCATCTTAACCACGTGTTCCGCTACCGATGATCCGACGGCCAACCTTGCCGAAAATAGCTTCTTCGACACTTCGTATCTTGCGATACGAGATTGCTCTCCATACAGTTCTTTTGTATGGAGAAATATGGACTCGAGGTCCATATTCTCGTGCCTCCTCTGATGTTCGTTGTCCATAGAGGCAAGCACGAGACACTTGGCCTTCGCGCAGTCTAGTTCCCAGGTCTTACGGATTTCCTTATCCGCGACGCTGGTTGTGGGACCTGGGACAGGGGGAGCTTTGGTGGTAAGAAGATGCCCCATCTTGTCGTAAGTGATTGCCATCTTGACATTCCTGAGCCAATCTTTGTAGTTTGGCCCTGTCAGTATGTTTTTATCTAGAAGTAACTTAAGTCCAGTCATGTCGATTGGTCGCTGCAATTAGGAGAGAGAGAAGAAACACTCAGCATGATGCTCTTGCAAGTTTAGAGTGGTTTTTAGTTTGTCTAAACAGGATGGCTCCCACTGTCTCTCGAATCCCTCCTCAAACCAAAAAGGAAGAATTAGTCAGGATCAATCTCACCGTACAATTCTTGCTTAACCGTTCGGCCAGGCTGGTGTCGGTACTTCGAGGGAGGTTTTCCAACGTTTTCGCGAAGTTCCTTAATTAAATAACCTCTTTTCCCTGTGGGCGTAGCCCCGCTAACACCTTTGTAGACACCTACTTAGTTTATAGCATTGATCGTTAAGTGAGAAATTTCCCGAGGAGTAGCATATACTCACAGTAGGATCGGGACCCAAATATCATCGCGTGACAAAACTAAAGGAATCCTACCAGAATCATCACACTCCAAATGGTATGTAGCGCTAGCAAGTTTCAGTACTTATGAAACTCCCGATGTGGATTTTTGCCCCATGCTCTTATGACCTTAGCGTGAGGTCAAAATGTCATAAGTCACATGTCAAGTTCTTCCCATCATTGTCCAGGTTAATTTGAACCCACCCGTACCTACCCTTGACGTAGGCCAAAATGGCAGTACGACTGTCTCAAACCAACGCATTCTATCTATGCAACAGATAAATATCCGGCAGCTACCAATCACTATGCCTTGGCGTGAGGTCAAAATACATAGCTTGAATACTACCGAATATTTAACTGAAATGATGGAAGGCTACGGATGGTTTTGGTGAAACCGTGAACGTAGTGAACTTGATATAATCGATGGAACGAGATAGCTTTTAAAAGGAGTGGCTCAAGCTCCGCATTTAAAAGTTGGTTTTGAAAAGAACCGAGTGGTTTTTCGAAAGTGTTCCAACGACTTTTACTTGGTTTATTTTCTTGCATTAGTTCTTTTAATGCATATTTTTCTTGCATTAGTTCTTTTAATGCGTCCCATCATTTATTCCTACTATTGCAGAAAACAACCAAAATATGACGTACGCTTATGCCATTCGCATTCGCCACGGGGCCCCGTCATTACCCGTTAGGTTACTTAACTAACGACAGAGCGGGGGCTGGGCTAGCGCGGCTGTAAAATATAAGCAACGCCTAAATAATATCATATATAGATATATTGCAATGATAGCCATTTCAGATCACAGATGAATACATTGGATATACTAGGAATCCGCAATTCGTACGAGCCTGTAACGAAAAGCAGATTACACGAGCGGTGAATAGCCAATACCCCACCCAAGACCCCTACGGGTGCGGCAAACTACCCGCCAAGTACCCGAAGCGAAGCAACCTCCCTCAACTCCGTGAGTAGGCCACTCGGCACTTCGGGATACCCGGTAGTTTGTGCACCCCCTCCATGGGTCTATCCTAAGAGCAAAAACAGTAAAAAGAAATTATACAATGACGGCTACAACCCCGACCCGGTTGTGCGGCCATACAAATAATTATTACATCAATTTACAAATTTACATGAATTGAAAGAAAAGAAAACTCTCGTCTCACAACCCCCGGCTATTCACCCACGACAGTCCAATGAATTCATATACACATACCAATAATATTACAGATCACAGATTTGTATAACCCCCACTAATCGACATATAGCGATTAGCAGACGTTCAATACAAATATCACATCACAAAAATACCCGTCAGCTTAAGTCTTTAGAAACTCGATCAAAATACGGTTTTTAAAGCCCCAAAAACAAATTTTTCTTTCTGGAAAATCTGGGCTGAAAAAAACATATACCAAAATTCCCAAAATACCCCACTAATTATACTGCAGTGAAGAAAATCTACAGAGGAGTTCAATCGGCCGCGGAACCGCGGCAAGAGCAACCTCTTGCCGCGTTTCCGCGGCGCTTTGATGAGATCTCTTGATCGTTTTTCTTCAGTGCACTATAAAAACCCTGAGTCGATTTTTGAAGCATGATTTATAATTTTTACAGAACTTTAAAAATCGACAGCAAACATGAAATCCGGGTGTATTTCGCGACTTTTTCTCCGATCGAATTTTTAGTTACTATGCTAACATGTTAGGTAGTGTTTAACTAGGCTCTGATACCACTGTAAGTCCATGCTACCTCTCCCGGTACTTACGGGCTTGCGGAATTTGGTGAAAAACGATTTTCTAGAGGCGGTAACATGGACTCAAACGGATCTTTGTTAAACTTATCTACCTAACAACCTAACTAGGAGTTGTTAACTACTCGGTTAAGGGGTTATACCTTTCTTTTCTTGAACTCCTTCGTCTTCAAGCCTCGATGGTGTACGGATCGGCTTCACCCCGTCGTCTCCTTGCGCCTAAGATCGATCCACCCGAAAGCTTCTACCTTTGACTTCTTCTTCGAATTTTGAAGAAACTAGTTCACTCGGTTTGCTAAACCATGTGAACTAGAGTGAGTAGAGGAGAGTGTGTTGGGATTTTTCTCTATAGTTCTTGGTTCTCAACACATGAGACAAGTGAACCATAGACTAGAGAGAGGGAGAGCAAGAGGAAGAGGATGAGAGCTCAAGAACAAGAGAGAGAAAGGAAATGATAGAATGAGCAAGACTTTTCTCTCTTGGCTCTCATAATCCAAAACCATCATAACAAATCATAGCAATCAAATATTATGTGATGGTTTAAGCTACAATAGCCATATCATTTCATGCACTCATTTTTCACAAGAGAAACAAGTAAGCAAAAAGTCTTTGCCATGAAATGATAGCCATTGTCATCATGATGGTCAACTAGTCCAACCTAGTCAACTGGTCAACAAAGTCAACAAGTCAACAAAGTCAACTCCTCAACAACCATGTCACCATAATACTTAACTAATATTATTGTTAATCATATATCATATTCTCATTAGGGTTTAGCAAGAAGTCAATGGTCAACAGTCAACAGTCAACAACCCTAATGAGAATCCTCTGCCTCTGTCTCTCCGTCAACTGTGCATACACACCCGCATCCGCGTTCCAAGGAACATGAATACATACTGGATAAAACCAATCCCAAAACGTACACTAGGATCTGGCTTAAACCAAAGCCCGCTAGTGTTAACTGTCCGGACACTAAACGTGCACAAGTGCACGGATGTGACCGAACCCTGTCGCAAAACCATGCGACCTGTCGCAAAACCATGCGACCTGTCGCAAAACCATACGACCTCTACTCTTTTGCCTAAAGGCGAATAGCTTTCTGTGTGGGACTCTAAAGACTCGACACTACGCTGGCAGTGGGTTTAACCACAGACCGCAAGCGACGCTGGCTGTGCGTAACGGTCCCCAGGTAGATGCCGATAAGAAGACTGACGAGGTGAAACCCATCTGAACTCCTACTGAGCCTGAATGTGACAGTCTCCGTACAGTCCGGTCTGTTCGTCTGATACATCGCATGGCGGGCCTAGGGGGCGGTAAATGTCAGTCCCCTAATAGGGGTACAAGTCGTGTCGGAGTGAAGCCCAAAACACCCTGAGATAACACTGGAAGCCTACCAGTATATCTCGCTTGCCCTGGCCAGGGACTACTCGTGTAATGGCTCTTCTAGACACAGCGCGATGTCAACCCCCAATACCGGGAGAGACGAATCCTGTTTAACCGTCACTGCCTCCAAGTGCTTCGGGACTGCACCCAACTACTACCTGTTTGCACGACTCCTTTGAGTCGTGGTAGGGTAGTAATCAAAGTACAGTGGGAACACACTCGAGGCGAAGTGACAGTGTCAAGTCAGCGGACTAAGTTGTACTCATGTCACCTGGAAACTGATAACTGACGATAGGTATAATACCAACCAATCAGTTCCCGACGAGTCCTGTCCAGTGTACTCGTAACCTAATGAGCACCCGCATACTATCTCAAGTACGACGTACTGACGGCTGTGGGACAAACCGTCTCCCCTGCTGGGATGAGAAGCGCATACGCTAGTCTACTCTGGAGTATCGATGCCCTGTCTCGATAGTCCTGTGATTAGGGACCTGCATAAGGATGTGCTTATAGATTACCCAGCCCCCACTAGTGTGACTGCCATCACAACGCTGGTAATCAAGCAAAGATCCTAAGGGCTCCACTAATGCGTATAGGTGATATAATAAAATAAACACATGTACACATTGAAGTAGAAACAAATCAAGTAGCATACTACTATTTTGAGCAAGATTGTATATACAACTGTGAATATCCCAAGCTTCCATTAAGTAATATACAAACTAGTATGATACAGTAATGGCCTCTAGGGCATATACACTAACAAAAACCTGAAGCGAGACAGCCCCCTACAGCAAAGTGAATGGACCACCCAGCACTTCACGGAATCCGGTAACTTGAGCACCCCTCCTTGGGTCAACCTGTACCCCCTACGAGTGCGGCGAATAGTCTGCAAATTCTAGAGTGAGGCCCCTCTGCCTTTCAAAGCCATGAGATGCGGACCCGTTGCCCTCCAGAACCCGGCTATCCGTGCACCCGTCGCGGGGTAAAACCTAGTATAGAAATGAAAAATATGTACAACGGGTACATCGACCTCAGCCCGGTCGTGCCCCAAAAGAATATTATACAAAAAGGCAGTGACGGCAGTCCACATGTTGGACGCTTGCCCCGCAATATCAAATGTACAAATAAACTTTTACTGTTAGCTTCGTGTTGAAGTCTTGAATCTTGTGCTGCCCTCGTACTTTGTGCAATCGAACTGTTCATTGATCTTCATTTGTTCCTTAAACTGTAGGCGGCATCATACAGATTCATCTATTTGTTGGTCGTAGTCTCACATTTGTAGCGTCTTTTCACCATTTTCACTGTATTGTTCTGAGAACCTATAACCTGCAACTATTTAGCAGACATGGATCAAAAGCGCCTATTTATTTGCAATATGATTAAGAATGGGGAATAAAATAATGCAAAATTCTGATATGAACAGGAGTCCCGCTCGAGGCTTTCTTAGTTGAGCTGGTTGCTACGGAAAAGGGTATCCGCAGCGCGCTGCACCACTTTATGCGGCTAAATATGGGGTCTAGTTTTCTCATCAGCGAGCCAAGCAACGTGCCGAAAGCTTCGAATGCCTACGTGGCATGGTATCAGCATGCGACAGGTGCTGTTATCAGGGAAGAGAGGCAGCTATTACTTGATCACAAGGATGCTGTCCTAGCTGGTAATCCAGCAGTTCCTTTGAAGCGACGGACCACCATTCGTCCTTCCTTAAGAGAAGCTGCTACGGTTGTGGTCCCGCGCGCTTTCCCTGAGAATCCTCTACCCCGTGTTCCTGTAGAAACGGTAGCTGTAGCGTCCTTAGAGTCTGGCGTTGGTGTGGAAATCGGGGCCAGCCGCCCAAAAATGCCCGTTAAGCGCAAGCTCTTGTCATCGGCCGCTGGCGCTCGCTCGCAAAAGAAGAAGAAGTCGTTGTTTTCTGTTGACGTCATATTTGGCCAGGAGCCACATGCTCCTTACAGCGAGGGTTTGTGCGAGTATGGAACCAATGAGGGTTTATTCATTGCGCCTGCGGATGATACTGATCTCCAGGCTTCCCTTGTGGCTTCCGAGCGACTAGCTCGCGCAGAAGTGGCGCTGATTACTATCGCGAAATCTGGTATACTTTCAGTATGTTCTTCCGCGGTTATCTCTTTTCTCTTTGTTATGTTTGTATTGACGCTTTCTTTTTCCATAGGTATTTCTGCCGAAGAGGCTCTCGCGGCTTCCCACCGGACATTCGAAGAGGAAGAGAGGCTCCGCGCTTCTTTGGGCCTTGGTAAAATTCAGTTCATTATGCCTTTATTCTTTCTTTTTTTATTCGTGCTCTGACCCTCTCTTTCATCTTGTTGCACGGACTACCTTGACTTGGGTTATTCCAAGTGCAGTGCCGATCCCGAGCAGCGATGCGGCAAAACTTCCAGAGCCGGCTATTGTGGCCCCAGCTCTCCCAACGTCCCCACGGGAGGCTTTGCTGAAGCAGCCGATGATGGACGCCGTAACGGCTCTAGAGGCAGAGCTTGGTTTTGACGACGATGTCCCCTTGTCAGAGGTATTGAGGAGATCATTTCTCACTGCTCAGACCGAAAGGAAGTGTAATGTTGGTTTGGCCGTAGGTGCAGGCTCAAGCAGCATTTCGCTTGCTGATACTCCTTCGGCGGATGTTCCCTCTGCCTTGTCTACCGCCCGTAGACAGGTTGCACGCGCAACTCGGGAAGAAACTGAAAAGCCGCTCTAAGGTAACGTAACGCCTAGTCTTTTACTAGAACTTGATCTTCGAATTTTGACATATGCATTCTCTGCAGGGCCAAGTCTTGGCGATGGGATGACGGGTGAAACTCTGGCGGTTATAGTGCCTAAAGTTTCTACCCTTTCTCTGGAATCTAGGACTGTCCAGACCGCTGCCCTTTCTCCCTGTGGCTCTTTGGTATCGGCGGGCGTCGCAAGCATCACGACGGCCCTCGTTGAGTCAGGGGATGAAGCTATGGGCGCGGAATCTACTCCTCTGAGAGAGAGCGAAGAAGCCATTACACCCGGTGACGCCTCCGTCATGGTTTCGGTCCATGATTTATTAGGTGGTCGCTGGGTCGCTATTTTCAAGTTTTTCAATCCCGCTCAGCCCTTCTAATGATATTTTGTTTGTCTTGAGTACATGCGCGGTGAATCCCGAGGCTGTGCCATCTGAAGAAGCGTCACCAGCCGCTGGTCTGACGGTCGACGTCCCTTCGCCTTCTCCTGTGCCCTCTTAAATATTGGAAGGTATGGGTTTGCGACTTATCTATTTTACTGTGGGTACCATCCTTCTTGTATTGACAGTATATTGTCGCAACTCTGCAGGAGTCCTTTTCGACCATCTATACCAGGTGTTGAACCCGCATTTCTCCTTCCAGTCGGAAGTCATTCCGCCTCCTGGTATTGGTTAGTATATTCTTCAACTGACGTCTCTTCCTTTATTTTAGACATGTTATTGCTAATTCTTCTTCATATTGGATATAGCGTTACGGGTCGAAGGAGGGGGTGAAAGAACAATCGTGCCTCCGACGCTCCCCATCCTACCGCCTGTCACAGCTGGTATAATAAACTTCATCAATCATATGTTTCTTTCATTTCCTGAGTCAGCATTTGACCGTAATTCATTTTGCAGCAATTGCACTGGCTCCCATTCTCTTCGAGTCCCGCATTCCGATGCCCGCAGGGCCCTTTTCCAAACTCATATCTTCCAGGGGCGCAGCAAACAGCCGTCGAATACTAAGCGAATTCGTCGAAGATCTTGACGCCGAGGCCCTTACATCAGCTGTAGATTTTTCTGTCGAAGTTAACCCAATGCTAGCGACACTTATGAACTTCCATGATGAAGATCTTGTCGAATCTTGGGTTGATTACTGCAGAAAGATCGAGGCCTGCCCGCACGAGATTGAGCTCCAGCGTCCAGCTCCTGAAGTATTAAATTCGAACTCTCAGCAGGTTGCTTGGATCGAGCGTAGTGTTCCTTTCATTCACCATTTTGTACAAGAGGTGACCTTGAGACAAAAGGAACATGAGGTGTTTTCCAGAGAATCCGTCTGACTGCGCGCCCAGATTGAAGCGAATGCTGCACAGCTAAAAGCTATTTTTGACAGTCTTCAGAGATGTATGTGAAGTATAGTACTTAATTTTTTTCTTTAATTTAATTCCCATTGGTGTTCCAAAAGTGCTCTTGGGTGGAGTAGGCCATTATTCGCCAGGATGGGTTGACGCTGAGGCGGACGCTTGACTTCGCCGAGCGGGTCATGCAAGACCGTGAAGCTACCACGCTATAAGCCAATAGGAAGCTTTCATCCTGTTTACGGCAACGGGCTCAAGTGGAAGCGGAGTTGGTCGCGGTGGCTGATCACGAGAAAAGATTGAGAGGAACACGCGAGCGGCTTGCTGATTTGTTGAAGACGCCTCCTCCTCAATAACCGTCTTTGTACCCCCCTTTTTTATTATAACTTGCGGTTTATGAATAACATGTATTCATTTTGATTCCTTTGTGAAATGTATCCTGTATTCACATGAATTCATGAATAAAATACATCCTTCATTTTATATGGGCGTGTCCCTTTTAGCAAATGCGTCTTGTAGATAGTCTAGCTTGATCTCTTTGCAGGGAAGCGATGGCTTAAAAGACAGATTCAGATCTGCCGCCTAAGACTTTTCAACTTTACGAGCCGTGAGGGTCTCATTAAGACTTTTCTCCCTACAAGTTGAGAGGATCCCGTAGGTGTCTTTTCTCCTTAGGAGTCGTGAGGACTCCTAAGTGCGTTTTCTCTTGAGAGTCGTAAGGATCTCAAAAGAGAATTTTTCCTGCATACAAGTCGAGAGGACTCATAAGTGGTTGTTTCCCTCCTTGTCGAGATTCGACTTTGGAGAGTGTGGCCGTGAATAGTATGCAATAGTCCATCTTGGACCGACTTGCAGGGCCCCGGTGCTTAGAAAATAGGTCCTTATCTCCATTGCCTAAGGCTTTTCCCTACGAGTCGAGACGAATCGAGAAGTTCTCGTAAGGACACTAATTTCCTCACGAGTCGAGACGAATCGATAAGTTCTCGTAAGGGTTTCCTAACGTCACAGTTAACTCCTGCTAATAGAAGTCTGTTAGGGTCTGTGTTACTAGGGTTTTTTACCCATCGCACCGTCGTGTTGCCCGATATATTCCCCGATATGCAATCTTGCTGTTTGGGTAGCCCCGCGACTGTCGTGTCTCTGATCCCTTCAGGGGATAGACAAGACGTCTTCAAGTAATCTTCCAGGTAATATTACCTTCGAAAGAGTGAGTGTTAAGGATATTCCATGTCGCTTTTTCCTTGAGGTTAGGCTCAGTTTGGGAGCCCCGATGAGTCATAACTACTCCGCGCTAGAGTGGGATGATCTCCGATAGTCTTTTCAGGTCTCATTTGAGTTGCCGTCAAGACCCTGAAGCGAGGGGTTTTCCTTGGCTTCGTTTGTTCCTCTCAATCTCATTGTGTCTGCAATATTGCGACGAATGTCGAGGTTGTCTCTGGGTTATCGGTGAACCGCCGAGATTTGGAAGTAGGGGACTTTGCCATGGCTCCATTTGTTGATGTCACGTCTGTATCCTGCTGGAGGGAGGAAGAACGCTGTTGGTTGGTCTCTAGGCTCTGGATGCCGCCGTTGAGACTTGGAACTAAGGACTTTGCCATGGTTCCGGGGTAATCTCTAGGCTGTAGATGCCGCCGTCGAGACTTGGAACTAGGGACTTTGCCATGGTTCCGGGGTATTCTCTAGGCTGTCTGTGAACCGTCGAGATTTGGAACTAGAGGACTTTGCCGTGGCTCCATTTTGCTGATGTCGTATCTGCTTCTGGTTGGAACGAGAAGGAATACCATTGTTGATTTCTAGGCTGTAGATGTAGCCATCAAGATCTAGCTTCTTTGACGAAGCCTGGTGGGACGATATGGTTCACTTTCTGTTTGTGCCCATGGATTATATACAGGGGTTAATGTGATCTCACCTACAGGGCAGAAATTTCATTTCATTTTTTATTTCTTTCCATGATACTCCATCATTTCAGCTTTTTATATCGCGAAAGTCACGATTTCCCAATCATTTCAGCTATTTTTTCGCGGTGCCCAATCATTTCGGCTATTTTTCTTTTTCTTTACTCGCTGCTTTTTATTGCGAGTTGCCCAATCATTTCGGCTATTTCACATGCATTTTTGGCTCGCTGATTTTTTGCTGCGAGTATGGAACTCAAGACCTGATACCAATCTTAGCATCAATATCGCTGCGACTAGAATATTGCCAGGAGAGAATCATCATTTGCTGTGAAAGGACTTGGAATTTGAAACCGATTTAGGCATCAGCATCGCTACCACTGGGACATTGCTAGGAGCAAATCATCATTTGCCTTTGTCGGTTCGAACAAAAGTGGCTTAGCAAACAGGGTTAGGATCCTGTCGACCAAGGCTTTTAACTTCATGAGCCGTAAGAATCTCATAAAGATGTTTCTCCCTACGAGTCGTGAGGATCTCGTAGGTGTGTTTTCTCTTTAGGAGTCATGAGGATTCCTAAGTGTATGCTCTCTTATTAGTCGTAAGGATATTACAAGAGTGTTTTCTCCTTATAAGTCGAGAGGACTTACAAGTGTCGATCACCATATGAGGACACTCCTTGTTATTGGTGGGACTTGGTGAGGGAACATTTATTTGTGCCCGTGGATTGTATACAAGGATCTATATTGACTGCTTGTAGGGTAACTTGGGGAATATGATGGCTTAAGAACAGGTTCAAATCCCTGTATCTTAAGGCTTTCAAATCCTATGAGTCGTGAGGGTCTCATAGAGGGGATTCTCCTTATGAGTCTTGAGGATCCCGTAGGTGTAATTTCTCCCTAGGAATCGAGGGGATCCCTAAGTGTGTTGCTCCCTTGTGAGTCGTAAGGATCTCACGCAGGTATTTTCTCCTTACAAGGTCGAGAGGACCTTGCAAGTGTGCATGATTTTAACGAGATTGTGCCCTTTCGGGTTTTCACAAACTCGCCGGTAGTCCTGCTCTTTTTACTCATGACGCCCTTTCGGGTTTTCATCCGTGCCCATTTCGCTTGTGGACGTACCGTTTTTTTTACATCACGAGATTGCGCCCTTTCAGGTTTTCACAAGATCGTCGGTAACCCAGCTGTTTTTACTCACGGCGTCCTTTCGGGTTTTCATCCATGCCTCTTTTGCTTATGGACATACCGCATTTTTTTTAACTCCTCCATTTGCCAATGGCACTTAGGGGGAATTTGGCCACCGGGGCAGCTGTGCAGCCATCGGGACTTAAGTTGCAATTCTCGCCGCTGGGACTTGTGGACCTGGATTCTACTGTCGCCGTGTTTGAGGTAGCGTATTTAGTTTAGGGACATCACGGTCCATTCTTAGTTTAAGGACATCTCGGTCCATCGTTAGTTTAAGGACATCTCGGTCCATAGCTAGTTTAAGGACGTTGCGGTCCATAGCTAGTTTAAGGACATTGCGGTCCGTTGTTAGTTTAAGGACATTACGGTCCATAGCTAGTTTAAAGACATCTCGGTCCGTTGTATTTCGAGGTGAGGTTTCGCTGGATACTACTTATAGAGTTTGGACTCAGGGAGATAGCGAGCGGACACGAGCGTCGTCATCCATCACTAACCTGAGCCGTGACTTGTCAAGCTTAGTATTTCTTAAGGAACCAGCCGTTTATTGGTCGGAAGGGTCATTTGCCATGTATATCCATGAGCAAATAGGCCCCACCTGGGTAGACCTTGTCTATGATGTACGGGCCCTCATAGTTCGGCTCGAATTTCCCCCGTTTGGCACGGTTGGGGATCATAGGTCTTTTTACGACTAGCACGAGTTCGCCTTGGTGGAACGTTCTCGTCCTAGTTAGTCTTTCGTATGAGCGTGTCATCCTCGCTTTGTAAGCTTCCTGTGCTGCGCCATAAGACGAGTTTCATCGAGGGCATCGAGCTCCTCAAGCCGAAGATGGGCATTCTCTTCGTCCGTGAGTTCGTACCGAACTGCCACTCATAGAGAGGGTAGCTCTATCTCCAAGGGAAGTACCGCTTCCGTGCCGAATACTAACGAAAATGGCATTGTGTTCGTGGCCGTCTTGAACGTATTCCGATAGGCCCAGAGAGCTTCATGCAATCTCTCGTGCCAGTCCTTTTTATTTCTGGACACGGTTTTCTTTATGAACTTTGTCAAGGTCCTGTTGAAAGCTTCAGCTAAACCGTTAGCTCGAGGATTATAAACTAAAGAATATCTCCAATCTATTTTATACTGCTGGGCAAAACGACTGATTTTATGGCTTCTGTAGGCTGGCCCGTTATCCGAGATGATCCGCCGCGGAGTGCCGAACTGGTAGATGACATGCGTCCTGAAGAAATGGAGGATTTTCTCTGTCTTCACTTCCCTTAACAGTATTGCTTCTGCCCATTTAGAGAAGTAATTGGTCGTTTCTAGTATGAACCGATGTCCCTTGGATGATGCTGGATCGATGGGCCCGAGTATATCGGTTCCCCACATTTTGAATGGCCAGCTAGCCAATGTTGGGTGTAGCGGATTCGGATGCTGGTGGATGAAGTCCTTATGAATTTGGCACGACTGGTACTGCTTCGCATATTAAATGCAGTCTCGAATCATCGTGGGCTAATGTAACCCATTCTTTTGATCTTCAGCTTCATCTTTGGCCCAACTTGATGGGAACCGCAGAGTCCGTCATGAGTTTCTTGAATGACCCTTCTTGCTTCTTCTTGTCCCAGGCATTTCAGCCATAGACAATCGAACGATCTCTTATAAAGAGTATCATTGACGAAGGCGTAAGACAGGGCTCGCTTCATGAGCTGATATCTTGACGACGCGTCTTCGGGCGTTCGATGGGATTTGAAGTAGTCTATGAAGAATTCTCTCCAATCTTTCGCCTTTTCTTCATACTCCAATTGGAAGGCCTCTTGTTCGGTTGCTTCCTCTCCTTTAGACGTCTTCGGAGATATTTCTGCTGGTGCGAGAATCCGGCGACTTTGCACAATGATCTTTACGTCATCGAGGTTTTCGTCGGACAGTTTTTTAGCGAGCTTGGCTAACGCATCCGCTTTGCTATTTTCCGCACACGGTATGCTTTCCAGGGTGTAGGAGGGGATTTGTGTCAGCAATTGCTGCACTCTTTCACCATACCTGATCAGTTCTAGCTTGCACGTCTGGTAGTCGCCATTTACTTGGCTAACGACCAGCTGAGAGTCTCCATATATGAGGAGGTTTTCGATTCCCATGTTGACAGCAATCTCGAGACCTGCTATCAAAGCTTCATACTCGGCTTCATTGTTTGTTCTTGGCTCCGTCAAGGAAAGGGCAAAGCGAATAATCCCTCCTTGTGGAGTCACGAAGATAAGGCCCACCCCGGCTTTAATCATGGGGGTGTTTTGCTTTCGCTTTTTCAAGGAGGACACTCCATCGAACTTCTTTCTCCCTGTCAATTGCATCAAACGCGTGTTCGTCCGGCAACTCGCAGTTCAAGAGAGAGTCGGCAGGCATCGAATGCTCAGTGAGAAAATCGGCGATGGCCTGGCCTTTTATTGCCTTGAGGGGTCGATATACTATCGAGAACTCCATCAAGAGGAGGGCCCATTTGGCAAGCCTTCCAGTTAGCATGGCTCTTGACATCAAATACTTGAGAGGATCCACCTTTAATATGAGACGGACCTCATGTGCCAATACGTAATGTCGGAGCTTCGTTACTGCGAAGATCAGTACCAGGCAATGCTTTTCGATGGGGGAGTAGTTGTTTTCTTCCCCCAGGAGAACTCGACTCAAATAGTAGAGAGATCTCTCCTTTCCCTAGTCGTTCTCCTGTGTCCATAACGCGCCTAAAGAACCTTCAAGAGCTGTTGTGTACAGGATGAGGGGCTTTCCCTTGACCGGAGCGGTCAGTACCGGCGGGTTCTGCAGATATTGCTTGATTTCGTCCAGTGTGCTTTGGCATTTACGATCCCAAACGAACGGGTCCCTTTCTTCATTAGATGAATGTAAGGGTGGCATTTTCCGGAGAGGTTAGCTATGAACCGCCGGATATACGCGAGCTTTCCTTGGAGAGACCGCAATTGTATGAGAGTTCTTGGCGCGGGCATTTCCATAATCGCCTTGATCTTTGATGGGTCTATTTCGATTCCCCAGTGTCGTACGATGAATCCCAGGAATTTTCCCGAGGAAACTCCAAATGCGCATTTCAGAGGGTTCATCTTCTGGTTGTACTTCCGAAGTCGCTGGAACACTATCTTCATATGCTCCCAGTGTTCCTCATACGATTTGCTTTTAACCACGAGGTCATCGATATAACATTCGACAGTCTCATGTATGAGGTCATCGAAGATCTTTGCAATGGCCCTCTGGTAGGTGGTGCCAGCGTTCTTCAGACCGAATGGCATCACTTTGTAGCAGAATATGCCCAGCGGAGTCCGGAAAGCAGTGTGCTTTTTGTCTTCAGGATGCATCTTGATTTGGTTGTACCCTGAGGATCCGTCTATGAAGGAGAAGACTTCATGGGTGGATGTGTTATCGATCATCAACTCGGTGACAGGCACTAGGAAGTTATCTTTCGGACAAACTTTGTTGAGATCCCGAAAATCTACGCAGATGCGTACTGTACCATTTTTCTTCATTACTGGAACGATATTGACGATCCAGTCAGGGTATTGAGCTTCTTGGATGAAGCCAGAGTCAATTAGCTTCTTGACTTCGGCATTGATAATCATCTCAAGCTCGAGCCACATTCTTCTTGGCGCCTGTTTGACTGGCTTGACATTCAGCGATATCGCCAGTTTATGCACAACTATCTCTGGATCTAATCCCGGCATCTCGGAATAGTTCCATGCAAAACAGTCTTTATACTGCATAAGCACATCCTTTAACATGGCTACCTATTTCTCAGACAACAGCTCACCGACGAACGTTGGCCTTATCTCATTCGCCGTCCCCAAGTCGATTTTTCTCAGGTTGTCTGCTGTGATGTGTATTCTATCTTCCAAATCTTTTGGCGCTGGTGGAAATTATGAAATCAGCTCATTCTCATCTTCATTTGCGAAGCATTGGGAGAGGTCGTCCATATTCTCGTACTCTCCTTCCTTTGAGAATGTTATCATATGGCAGGTACGAGCTCATTTCCAAGCTCGATGCTGATCTAGACTTTCCCTCGTAGTGTAGGTTGCTTTCGGCTCATGCTTTCATGGAGGGGCTACCCTCCAATTGTCGGATGGAGCAAACCTGCCTTGCTGATACTGATCTTCAACCCAATCTTTGAAGGTGACGCAGTCTTCAAGAGGATGTCCCACTATTCGGTGGTAGGAGCAATAATCCAGGTGATGGACCTCGTCTATTTTTTTGGGGTGCTGAGACTCCGGGAGCACCATCATTTGATGTTTCATGACAAGGTCGAAGATTTTCCTCATCTTGTCTTGAGGGAAAGAGTACTCCCGACCCATCTTCTTCATAAAAGACAGGTTCCAGCTGACTTTTTCTTGCTCGCGTGGCTTCTTGGATCCTCTTCGTTGTCTTTGAACGCCCTCCCCGTTCTTCACCTTGCATTTGGTTCCACATCGGGCTTTTTTCTTGCCACAAGAGCACGCAGCGGGCTGAAGGTGAAGGGCATCGTCATCCTTCGTAGCCTGCTGAATGAGACGTCGCGTCTTGGCTTTCTCGTAAATGGCCATTTCACGGCTATGGTCATCCCGAACCATTTGACCCGCTTCTCTTATTAACTTATCAATCTGTTCTTCGAATGACGGGCTTGGTATTCTCATGGCGGGATCTCGCTCTTGTTTGACATCAACGCTGTCCGAAAATGCATTCACTTATCCACCGGAGTTATTTATGACATGGAAGCCATGGAACCGCTCCCGTTTATTGGACCGAACGTATCCAAGGCTAGTCGTCTTCATTCTCCCATTGGGCATCTTCCGCTGAGTCCCGGGAACATCCCAAATCTTGTTATAAAACTGGGCTTATCGAGCGGTCTGCTTGAAGGGTACGCCTTGATGTCTTAATAGCTCTTTCAGTCCTTCTGCGTAGTAATCGGGCAGACGGATTGGTTGAAGCCTGTCGAGCGCAGGTTCGGCACGGTGCCATACTTCTTTCTCCACTTTAGTCTCCGTGGATTGGTAGAAAAGGATCGCCTTCTTACTTCTTTGGCGAGGAGGGACGTAGAAAGCATGCAGCCCTTGCACGCTGTACGTATCAAGTGCATCAACTTCTTTGTAATGCCGCCACGAAACCGAGGTAATCTGTAAACTCTGGTCAGCTCCACCAAAGGTCTGCATTGACGGGCGGGCAGAGAACACTGCGTTGGCCTCGTCTTCAGTGTCATTGCCAAAGACCAAAATAGGAGTGGATGGTTCTGGCCTGTTGCCTTGGGGTTGTGCCAAGTAGACCATATCTTCATCCTCTTCGGTATCACTCCCAGATATCGGGATAGTGGCGATGGCTTTTTGCTTGTTCTCCGGTTTGCGACATCTTTTCATGTCTTCGAAGTCTGGTAAGAAGTACTTGGCATCTTGATATTTGCGGACCTCATTTATGGAGAATAGGTTCAGCTCCCCTGTAACTGTGTACTCGAGGCCATCCTTGAAGTACTTCATACATTGGTGTTGTTTAGAAGGGATGATGTTGTACTTATGTAAACAAGGCCTGCCGAGCAAAGCGTTGTAGCAAGTCTTGGCATTAATAACATGGAACTTGATGTCGGTGATGAGCAGCCCGAAGCGTAGTGTCAGTATTACAGAACCGAGCGTTTGTGATGACTGCGAGTCGAACCCGGAGATAGTAATTTTGTCCCGAGCCAGGTGTTGAACATTCATGCAAATCTCCTTCAACACTCTTATATTGAGAAGGTTGACGGATTACCCGTTGTCGACCAGGATCTTCCTTATTTTGATATCGTGACAATACCCGGTTACATACAGCGGACGGTTGTGCTCGCACGTTCCGAGAAGGAGTTCTTCATCGCTGAAGGTGATATCATCCGTGTGGACTTTTTCCAGCTCGTCCTTCATCTTTTCTTCCGCCGGGAAGGCTTGAAACTGGTCGGGCTCTTGTAACGCCTTGATCAGGGAATCTCGTGCCTCTTTGGATAGGAGAAGGGCATCCAAGATACTCAATTGTGAGGGTATCTTTGTCAGATGTGCCAGGACATTGTAATCCACCTTGTTCTTCTTGAGCAGCTCCTTGGCTGTGAGCTCTTCGACAACTCTATCATCGAGAGCAATCTCCTCGGGGACTTTTTCCTTTCCTTTGACCCCTTTGTCCGAACCTTTGTTTGAAGGTCTAAGATTTTTTTCAGGCAACGTACGGTTACGCAGCTGAATGTTCTCACAGTTATTCATCTCCTCTTCTTTTTCAAATGTGGATTCCTTGAAGAGAGGGCCGAGGGCTATTTTTTTGTCAGAATCGCACCCGAAGATAAGAACTTGAGGTTTTTCTCTTGTCGGGATGGCATCAACCATATGACAGTTACCGACTGTTCCTTCATGCTCGTCTGTCGCGCTTCTCTGTTCCCGATGGGCTTTGCGCTTCATTCGCTTGAAGTGTTGTTGATGGGCAACATATCCCTGTCACCACTTCTTGAAGGCATTGCACTCTTCAGTAGGATGCGTGGCCTTCCGATGGTATAAGCAGTAGTTCGGATGTACATCCAGTTCGTCGGGGCACGTACTACCGGAAGTATTTTCTTTGAAAGGTGGTAGCTTCATTCCCATTGAAAGAGCTTTGGCGAACCGCTTCCTTATCTTAATTCTGCTCTTGCTGGCGGCAAGGGCACTGTAACAACCGCAAACTTTTTTTACAATTTATTTTTCAAAAATGCAGAAAGGGGTACTTGAGCCTGAGCACAAGTTATAAGTTTAATTTGCTTTTGAACAGCAAAAAAGGAGCTTGTTGCCCATTGGTAAGACCTTGCACTGCTGAACCAAAGCACCAGAGTTCAAATCCCATCAACCACACATTTTTTTTAATTAAATTCTTTTAATCTTTTAGAAGCCCAAGATTCTACACGTGCACTACACGTAATAAGGTAAGTTACAGAATAAACAAACGTGATCACGAGGCTAGACCAATCGTCAGGGACACGTGGTGAAGAGACGCGCCCGACTCGCCCAACTCGGGCAGGCGACTCGGTTGAATCGGCCGGCGCCGCCGGGTCAACTCGGTCCGATCCCACTTTTTCTTGAACCCCCAGCACCCTTTGGCCTATCCCACTCCCCCTGCACTGTTTAAATTCTCTGCAATTAACCAGAGAATTAAAATACCCCCTTTTAATCCCTTTTAATGCAAATTTAAATACAATTTTTATCACACCCTTTCACTATCCTAAACCCTAGATTTTTCCTATAAATACCACTCCTCACTCATAAATCCCTGCCCAAACTCTCAAGAAAATTCCTAAGACTTTTTGTGTGCAAGTGGAGTTAGCAAAGGACGAAGCTCCGACGAACTTCCGACGACGATCCAAGGAGATTCCGACGACGAAACGACGCACCGACACCTCTCACGTATTCCTCCTTCTCTCTTCTAGTCAACTAACCTGTAAGTCCCATCTTCTTTCTCTTTTCTCTATTCCAAAAACATTCAAAACTAAAACCCGACGGAAGCGGAGTTAGTCCAACTTCCGATTCAGTTTTCTTTAAAAACTACAATTTTTGTTAATCAAGATACCTTCATATCATCATATATTTTTCATTAAACATTAATAAATATCTTTAACAAGATTCATCACAAAAAATTGTTATATGCATTTTTTATCGCAATTTTACATTAAAATACCTTCATGTTTTATTTCGACGTACTTGAACTTTTTAAACCGTATTACCTTAGAAAACTCACGAGGTAATGACCTACCTCCTCACAACACACATATCTAACATAGCACGATGAAATTTGGGAACATAGATTTGGGAAAATACGACTTTACGTAAAAATACCTTCAACTATTAAAACCTTTTTCTACAAGAAATGTATTTTAACAAATCTTTGCAATTGCGCCTCTACAACCCATTTGGGGAACCCGTTTGGGATGGTGCGGATTATCGCACATTCTTGGGCTTAGTAGAGTGAGATGCAGACCTCCGCAAGGAGCATACGATCTCGAAAGATTTAAAATACAATTTCTTTAGAAAATGTTATTTCTATTATAAATAAAACTTATATTTTTAATAAATAAATATATATGTAATTAATATCAAAATATCTATTTTTAATATTTATAATATTCCACATTTCCAAAATTCAAGAAAAACATTTCATTTACAAGAAAATACCATACAATTCATATATTACAAATAAATACCATATATTATGAAATTAGGTTTTATTCACTAAAAATATCATATTGATAAAATATACATCCATAAAAACTCTAAAGACGATAATAAAATACTTGAGGTTTATTTTGAAAATTATACAAAATTATTTTACATAAAACCCCCTCAAGTTATACTAAATTACAATAAGGACCCTAGTAAACAAAGGTTTAAGCGGGACCAGTCTCTTGAGCCTCAGGGAGCCGGAGATATGGGTGCTTGCCTATTTAAGGTAGACAACTTAACAAACGGTGTTATCAACACGGTAATTGTCTTTGAAAAGACACAAATCCTGCCATCCATGTGCAGCAGTTACCGATAACACCAAAACATAATTCAGGATTCAATTTCTTTTCTAATTGTCTGACTCAGACTGAGTCTCAATATAATCAATCTGACTTGAATATGATTCAAGTATCAAACTTCAATACAACATGGATCTATGAATCCGTCTATTCAATCTAATCAATCTATATTGACTGAACCGAACCATGGATATATTCCATCTACATGTTCATCCATTATATTTGTTCTATTACCGATATCATGGTTTCGGCAAGTCATCTATCTATACAATTCAATTTACAATACAATACAATACAAACAATACAAATAAGACATCGTGGGGTTTATAAGGGGTAGACTGGTACGGAACATGTTAAAGGTGGCACGAGGTGATCGCTTAAAACGTAATTACATCTATATTGTTGTTCCATGGTATTATCGACGGAGCCTTGTACTCCTGATACCTTAGTCTCCGGGGAAAGAGAGACTCCTCTCGTATACACTGGCATTTTCTGTAACAAGCTACAAACAACTACGCTAATATTATAATAAAACATTATAAAACTATACTCTCCCTCTGTCTATTCTACTTCTCCCTCATCTTTGGGACTTACCGAGCGATTGTTCCCTGACGACATTCCTTCTCTTTCTTCTTTAGAATGTTGTCAGGTGGATCGGACCTTCAGGAGATCTAGCCCACCAGCGAGGATTTGGACCAGCTAGCTTTCGACCCAGAGCTTTAGATTCCTTGTACACATTTACATTTTGTATTTTCTATTTCTGTTATGCCACTGTTTAGGCATTGCTTTCCATTCCATGTATTTATCTTTTCAGATGTATTGTGAAAAGAATGTTAATAAATAAAGTTATTGTTCATTTATATCTTGTCTCTTGTGTACATTACATTTTATATTGCTTAGATACGCTTAGCGTGTTTACTTCTGAGTAAATATGTAGCGGCCTCGTCACGTTCTCTGCCCGTATACTGGGAAGCGGGGTGTGACAGGCACTTTGATACGGTTGAGTACTTTATGGTTTCTCATCACCAGATCTTCTTTAGCTTGACGCCGACGCTTGGCCTTTCGTAAATGGCCGCTTCACGTTCTCGATCAGTTTTGCTCTTTTGAAGAGCTTCGTTCAGCAATGTAGGGTGTTTTTCGTCATCCCATTCAGATGGGAATACGCGCGCGCTTTTCAGGCGTACTACAGATTCCCCCTGCGTAGGGTAGGCTGGGGTTTATTGATTGTGGGGATCTGAATCTCCGGCAGCCACGGACTAAGCTGTCGTTAATTACCCCTCGCCTTTGGAGTAAAAGAACCTCCGATTGACGGGTTAAACAGGCCATGCGAACTCAATATGCAGTGTTGTGTTTTGAAGGGGTTTTGGATGTATCGGAGGCCCCGCAGAGTTTTTACGGGGGTCCCGCTACCCGGATAGCGGGCTGGGGGTCAAGGGGGTAGCGCCCCGTTAGAAATTTTTTCTAACGGGGGAGGTATTTTGAGTGTGGAGTGTGTGTAAAAATGACGGGGGAAATGGTGTCCAAAGGACGCGTGGGTGCCAGCGCCTCACGTGCCTAGCACACAGGCGCCGGGCGCTGGCGCCTCACGTGCGTGGCACGTGGGCGCTGTGTGCTGAGCGCCAGCGCCCCACGTGCCTGGCACGCGGGCACTGTGCGCCAGAGCGCCAGCGCCCCAGGTGCCTGGCACGCGGGCGCTCGGCTTCAGCAGCAGAAGGGACTTGGTCCCTACACTGGGAGCTGTGCTCCTGAAAAGAAATATTTTTTATTTTGTATATATATGTACATATATTTTTGAGGATTTGAACTCCTAAGATATTTTGGAGCCGATGAAAGGGGCTTCTCCCTTGAGCATTGGATCTTCCCCAAAATAGGATTCTTAGAAGTGGGTCTCCTTCTTCCTCCTCTGTTGGCCGGATCTTGAAGATCAAGAAGTATGAGATTTTAAAAATCTCTCCTTTTTGAGATCTAATGGAAGATCTGAGTTCGCCTTTGTGGGTTTTGTGGTGAAAAACTATTTAGTTTTGGAAAAGTAAGAGTAAAACTCTTGATTTAATTCAAAAAAAGAAGAAGATTTAGAATCTTGAGGAGGAGAAGGAGGCACAAAAACCATAATCTTTTTGAGAGGAATGAAAAGTGTATGTTTTATTCATCATCATGTTGCCTTATATAGGCTTAAACATTTACATATAGCCCCTTGGGCTTTTCAAAATGGCATTTTGCCCATCCCATGCCTCATGTGCTCATTTCTTTTGCACATAAGCCATGGGCTTTACAAAAATTTGGCTTTATGCCCACTTTGCTTACATGCATGCATAAAAAATTGCATCAAAATTATTTATTACATGATTTTTATTTTGGCATGGAGGAGGGCCGGACGCTTCATATTCGGACTCGACTTGGGCATAGGCCCATTTGATCTGGGCTTGGGCCCACTTAGCTTGGGGTTGACCTTGACTTTGACTTGGTTAACCGGGGTGCAATTTTTTACCCCAACAAAGTGCCCCCCATCAATGAATGCACACCACACATATGAGTTGTGTGCATGAAATTGATGGATCTTGAAGTTGGACTTCGAGGTAGAACATCATTCCGGGGGCGGAGCATCCCTCAGGGAGCCTGATTCCCAGGGATCGGAGCATCATTTCTATTTGCGGAGCATAATTCCAGGGTCGGAGTATCATTCCGAAGAGTCGGAGCATAATTCCGAGGATCGGAGCATAATTCCGAATAGTAGAGGCATGATTCCAGAGATCGGAGCATGATTCCGAAGAGCGAAGCATGATTCCAGGGATCGGAGCTTGATTCCGATGAGCGGAGCATGATTCCAAAGGGGTCGGAGCGTAATTCCGACGGGCGGCAAACATTCTGACCGAAGCATAATTTTGATGCAGAGGTTGATTCCCAGGCGAAACATAATTCCGACAGGGAAGGAAGATACACCGAGGTGAAGCTTGATTTCGACGCGGGGTACACTCTGAGACGAAGCATGATTCCGACGCAGAGCTTGCTGGTCGACTTGATTCTGAGGCGGAGCTTAATTCCGACGGGGAGGTCACTGTTGATTCCGAGCCGAAGCATAATTTTGACATGGAAGGAAGATACATCGAGGCGAAGCTTGATTTCGACGCGGGGTACACTCTGAGACGAAGCATGATTTCGACACAGAGCTTGTTGGTCGACTTGATTCCGAGGCGGAGCTTAATTCCGATGAGGAGGTCGCTGTTTGATTCCGAGCCGAAGCATAATTCCGACAAGGAAGGCAGATACACCGAGGCGAAGCTTGATTTCAACACGGGGTATACTCTGAGACGAAGCATGATTCCGACACAGAGCTTGTTGGTCGACTTGATTCTGAGGCGGAGCTTAATTCCGACGAGGAAGTCGCTGGTTGATTCCGAGCCGAAGCATAATTCCGACAGGGAAGGAAGATACACCAAGGCGAAGCTTGATTTCGATACGGGGTACACTCTGAGACGAATCATGATTCCGCCGCAGAGCTTGTTGGTCGACTTGATTCCGAGGCGGAGCTTAATTCCGACGGGGAGGTCGCTGGTTGATTCCGAGCCGAAGCATAATTCCGACAGGGAAGGCAGATACACCGAGGCGAAGCTTGATTTCGACGCGGGGTACACTCTGAGACGAAGCATGATTCCGACGCAGAGCTTGTTGGTCGACTTGATTTCGAGGCGGAGCTTAATTCCGATGGGGAGGTCGCTGGTTGATTCCAAGCCGAAGCATAATTCCGACAGGGAAGGCAGATACACCGAGGCGAAGCTTGATTTCGACGCGGGGTACACTCTGAGACGAAGCATGATTCCGACGCAGAGCTTGTTGGTCGACTTGATTCCGAGGCGGAGCTTAATTTCAACGGGGAGGTCTCCGGTTGATTCCGAGCCGAAGCATAATTCCGACAGGGAAGGCAGATACACCGAGGCGAAGCTTGATTTCGACACGGGGTACACTCTGAGACGAAGCATGATTCCGACGCAGAGCTTGTTAGTCGACTTGATTGCGAGGCGGAGCTTAATTCCGACGGAGAGGTCGCTGGTTGATTCCGAGCCGAAGCATAATTCCGACAGGGAAGGCAGATACACCGAGGCGAAGGTTGATTTCGATGCGGGGTACACTCTGAGACGAAGCATGATTCCGACGCAGAGCTTGTTGGTCGACTTGATTCCGAGACGGAGCATAATTCCGACGAGGAGGTCGCTGGTTGATTCCGAGCCGAAGCATAACTCCGACAGGGAAGGCAGATACACCGAGGCGAAGCATGATTTCGACACGGGGTATACTCTGAGACGAAGCATGATTCCGACACAGAGCTTGTTGGTCGACTTGATTCCGAGGCGGGGCTTAATTCCGACGAGGAGGTCGCTGATTGATTCCGAGCCGAAGCATAATTCCGACAGAGAAGGCAGATACACAGAGGCGAAGCATGATTTCGACACGGGGTACACTCTGAGACGAAGCATGATTCCGGCGCAGAGGTTGTTGGTTTGATTTGATTTAGGTTGACATCGGCATCGCTACACTGGAATATGGTACCAGAAGCAAATCATCATTTGCCATAAGAGGATTTGGGGATTTTGGTTTTTGTTTGGCATCAGCATCGCTACACTGGAATATGGTACCAAGAGCGAATCATCATTTGCATTTCCCTGTTGGAAAGCGATGGCTTAGGAGACAGGTTTAGATCCCTATCACCTAAGGCTTTTCAATTTTATGAGCCGTAAGGGTCCCATAAAAGCATTTTCTCCCTACGAGTCGAAAGGATCTCGTAGGTGTATTTTCTCCTTAGGAGTCGTGGGGACTCCTAAATGTGTTTTTCCTTTGTGAGTCATAAGAATCTCACGCGGGAATTTTCTCCTCACAAAATCGAGAGGACTTTGCGAGTGCATGTCATCTCTTTTTCATGAGTTTGCGCCCTTTCGGGTTTTCACAAACTCGTCGGCCGTCCTGCCGTTTTTACTCACGGAGCCCTTTCGGGTTTTCATCCGTGCCCATTTTGCTTGTAGACATACCTTTTTTTCCTTTTTTTAGGACTTGGGAGAGATTGGGATCATTTTACGCCCGTGGATTGTATACGGTTTTGCAGGATGTATAATCCAGACCGTAGGGCCGGAAGAATTTCGGGACTTTGTCGGCGTCTGCATCGCTGCACTGGAATATGGTATCAGGAACGACTCATCATTCGCCGTTAGGATATTCAGGGATTCAAAATTTTGGTTGGCGTCTGCATCGCCATACTTGAATATGGTACCAGGAGCGACTCATCATTCGCCACGGGAGGACTTGGGAATTGGTTTTTGGGTCGGCATTTGCATTGCTGCACTGGAATAATGCCAGGAGCAACTCATCATTTGCCTTTGCCTATTGGAGAGTGATGGCTTAGGGGACATGTTTAGATCCCTATCACCTAAGGCTTTTCAATTTTATGGGTCTTAAGGGTCCCATAAAAGCATTTTCTCCCTACGAGTCGTAAGGATCCCGTAGGTGCATCTTCTCCTTAGGAGTCGTGAGGACCCCCAAGTGTGTTTTTCCTTTGTGAGTCATAAGGATCCCACGAAGGTTTGTTCTCCTCATGCATCGTAAGGACACATGAGTGGGTCTTCCCAATGGAGCATAATTCCATGAGCGGATACCAGCCGCGTAAGATTGCAGTGGGGTATGGGTATGGTGAGAATTATTTGAGCCCGCGGATTGTATACGGTAGTCAACTTGGGGACCAACCGTAGGGCTGGAAGAATTTTGGGAAATTGTCGGCGTCTGCATCGCTGCACTGGAATATGGTACCAGGAGCGACTCATCATTCGCCGTTGGGGATTTGAGTTTTGGACAGCGTCTGCATCGGTGCACTGGAATATGGTACCAGGAGCAACTCATCATTCACCGTTGGGATATTCAGAATTTGGTTGGCGTCTGCATCACTGCACTGGAATATGGTACCAGGAGCGACTCATCATTCGCCATTGGATTTTTTTTTAATACCGCGATTGCTCTATCATTTCAGCTTTTCTTATCGCGAAGGTCATGATTGCCCTATCATTTCGGCTATTTATCCGCGATTGCCCTATCATTTCGGATGTTTATTTTCATTTTTATTTTACCCGCTGATTTTTATTGCGAGTTGCCCTATCATTTCGGCTTTATTTTTCATCTTTATTTAACTTGCTGATTTTTAATGCGAGTTGCCCATCATTTCGGCTTTTCTCTTCTTCTTTTTTATTTACACATTTTTTTTATAAACACATTTTTACATTCCCAGTTTAATGACTTAGAGGTTGATTATTCCCAGTTTAATGACATGGTGGTCAGCTGTTTCCAGTTTAACGACTTAGAGGTCATCTGTTATCAGTTTAAAGACTTAAGGGTCTACTATTTCCAGTTTAACGACTTAGTGGTCATCTGTTTCCAGTTTAACGACTTAGTGGTCATCTGTTTCCAGTTTAACGACGTGGTGGTCATCTGTTTCCAGTTTAACGACTTAGAGGTCATCTGTTTCCAGTTTAACGACTTAGTGGTCATCTGTTTCCAGTTTAACGATTTAGAGGTCATCTGTTTCCAGTTTAAAGACTTAGATGTCTACTGTTTCCAGTTTAACGACTTAGTGGTCATCTGTTTCAAGTTTAAAGACTTAGAGGTCTACTGTTTCCAGTTTAACAACTTAGTGGTCATCTGTTTCCAGTTTAACGACGTGGTGGTCATCTAACGGGGAGTTTAGAGAAGATACCCGATTGAGCAGTTGTCAGGGGCACCGCCGGAGCTTTCCTGCGATGCCTTATTACTTTGTCGGTGTTGATGGCCTTGCCCCCAGCTGGGGCCAAGGAAAGTCGTTCAAATACCAACTTGCGTTCGAAGATTGCAGTCGAAAGTCGTTAACCAGCACAAAGAAGCATGATTTCAGTACAGGCAATCAATGTATATGTTGATTGAGTTCGCTTGGATATTTAACCCGAAATATGGGAGGAGAGATTGGTCCCACCGGGCGTGCCAGAATCTGTAGGGTGTTTTTCATCACCCCATTGAGATAGGAATACGTGCGCGCTTTTCAGGCGTACTACGGATTCCCCCTGCCTAGGGTAGGCTGGGGTTTATTGATTGTGGGGATCCAAATCTCCGGCAGCCGCGGACTAAGCTGCCGTTAATTACCCCTCGCCTTTGGAGTGAGAAAACCTCCGATTGACGGGTCAAACAGGACATGCGAACTCAATATGCTGTGTTGTGTTTTGAAGGGGTTTTGGATGTATTGGGGGCCCCGCGGAGTTTTTACGGGGGTCCCGCTACCCGGATAGTGGGCTGGGGGTCAAAGGGGCAGCGCCCCGTTAGAATTTTTTTCTAACGGACGAGATATTTTTAGTGTGGAGTGTGTGTAAAAATGAGGGGAAAATGGTGTCCAAAGGACGCGTGGGTGCCAGCCCCTCGCGTACCTAGCACGTTGGCGCCTCACGTGGTTGGCACGTGGGCGCGGGCGCTATGCGCTGAGCGCCAGAGCCCCACGTGCCTGGCACGCGGGCGCTATGCGCCAGAGCGCCAGCGCCCCACGTGCCTGGCACACGGGCGCCGGGCGCCAGAGCGCCAACGCCCCACGGGCGTTAGCAGCAGAAGGGACTTAGTCCCTGCACTGGGAGCTGTGCTCCTGAAAGGAAATATTTATTATTTTGTATATATATGTATATATATTTTTGAGAAGTTGAACTCCTAAGATATTTTGGAGCTGATGAAAGGGGCTTCTCCCTTAAGCCCTGGATCTTCCCCAAAATAGGGTCCTTGGAAGTGGGTCTCCTTCTTTCTCCTCTGTTGGCCGGATCATGAAGAACAAGAAGTATGAGATTTTAAAAATCTCTTCTTTTTGAGATCTAATGGAAGATCTGAGTTCCCCTTTGTGGGTTTTGTGGTGAAAAACTATTTAGTTTTGGAAAAGGAAAAGTAAAACTCTTGATTTAATTCAAAAAAAGAAGAAGGTTTAGAACCTTGAGGAGGATAAGGAGGTATAAAAACCCTAACCTTTTTTAGAGGAATGAAAAGTGTATGCTTTATTCATCATCATGTTGCCTTATATAGGCTTACACATTTACATATAACCTCTTGGGCTTTTCAAAATGGCATTTTGCCCATCCCATGCCTCATGTGCTCATTTCTTTTGCACATAAGCCATGGGCTTTACAAAAATTTGGCTTTATGCCCATTTTGTTTACATGCATGCATAAAAAATTACATCAAAATTATTTATTACATGATTTTTATTTTGGCATGGAGGAGGGCCGGCCGCTTCATGTTCGGACTCGACTTGGGCATGAGCCCACTTAATCTGGGCTTGGGCCCACTTGGCTTGGGGTTGACCATGACTTTGACTTGGTCAACCGGGGTGGAATTTTTTACCCTAACAAGCAGCTTGTCGATGATGTCATCTGAAGGTTCCATGGATTTTGGTTCTGGATCTGCCCCCAGTTTCTTTACGTCAGGAGCTTATTTACCATTTATCGATGAGTGAGAGATCAAGTGGCAACTCTGTCACGCCCCGCTTCCCGGTATACGGCGAAGGGAACGGGACTGGTCCGCTACGTATTTACTCTGAAGTAAATACGCTAAGCGTATCTAAGCAATATAAAAGTAAATACACAAGAGACAAGATATATAAACTGAACAGCAACTTTATTTATTAACATTCTTTTGTACAATGCATGGAAAGTAAATACAACTGAAATAAAAGCGATGCCTAAACATTAGCATAACAGAAAAGAAAAATACTGAATGGAAAGTGTACAATGACTAGAGCTCGGGGTCTTCACTGAACTGGTCCAAGTCTTCAGCAGTGGGCTTGATCTCTGACGGGTCCAAATCACCTGACGACATTCAAAGAAAAAAGAAAGAGAATGTCGTCAGCGAACAGGTCGCTCGGTAAGTCCCAAAGATAAGGGAGAAATAGAATGGACAGAATAAGAAGGTATCTTTTAAAGTTGTATTATATTGTTGTAATGTTATGTAACGCTGTTGTTTGTAACTTGGTACAGAAGGATGTCAGTGTATACGAGAGGAGTCTCGTTAGACCAGAGACTACGGTGAACTGAATATAGAGTATAAGGCTCCGTTAGAAGGCCCGGAACAACGGCAATTGGATTCATGTTAGGTGTCTTAAATCTTGCAGTCTCGTGCCACTTTTAACACCTTCCGTACCAGTCTACCCCTTAAACCCCGTAGTGTTTTGATTGTATTGTATTGTAAACTGTATAGATTGTATAATTGGATGGCTGACCGAAACCATGATATCAGTAAACGGATGTAACCGTAGAATCATGTAAATGGATGTAAACTGGAGATCATGTAAATGGAATGTATATCCATGGTTCGGTTCGGTCAAGTTGTATAGGTTGATAGTTGGATTCATGGATTCATGAATTTATGTTGGATTGTAATATTGTAGATTGTAGATTGTAAATTGTAGATTGTACTTGAATTATATTCAGGTCAGATTATAATGAGACTCAAACCTGAGCCAGACAATTAGAAAAGTGAAATGAAGTCCTGATTGTTTTGATGTTATCGGTAACCGCTTCACATGGACGACAGGATTTGTGTCTTTTTCAAATACGATTACCGTATTGATAACACCATTATTAAGTTGTCTATCTTAAGTAGGCAAGCACCTACTTCTCCGGCTCCCTGAAGCTCAAGAGATTGGTCCCGCTTAAACCTATGTTTACTAGGGTCCTTAGGGTAATTTATAGAACTTGAGGGGGTTTTATGTAAAAATACTCTTGTATAGTTTTCAAAATACACCCCAAGTATTTATTAATCGTCTTTAGAGTTGTAATGAATGTAGATTTTATACTGTGATATTTCTAGTGAAAATATCCTATTTTCATAAATAAAGGTATTTATTTGTAATATTGATTTGTATGGAATTCATGGTATTTTAGTGTAAAATGATTCTTGTGACATTTTTAGAAAAAATGGAATATTTGTAATAATTCAAAATAGATATTTTTTATATTACATATACATATATTTATATGAAAATAATTTTAGTATATATATAATATTCTAGAAATCTCGTTTTCTTAAAATGTCGTATTTTAAATCTTTCGAGACCGAATGCTCCTTGCGGAGGTCTGCATCTCGCACCACTAAGCCCGAGGATGTGAGATAATCCACACCATCTCGAACGGGTTCCCCAAATGGGTTGTAGCGGCGCTTTGCAAAGATTTGTATAAATACTAATCATTAAGGACAAAACGGTTTTATTAATTATGGTATTTATTTGTAAAGATGTCGAATTTCCCGTATTCTATGTTCTAGGGTCTTCTAAGTCAACTAGACTGCTCCTAACTGGTCCAAAGCGACAAGTTGTGAGATATCCCTCAAATCGCCTCTTCACCGCCATGGCCAGGTAAGTACAAGTGAAGAAAGGAGGGATCCGCTCACGAATCACCGTGAGACGGGCCTTTTAAAGTTACCTTTCTCACTTGTCTAGCCTAGGCACCACAAAGTCAAGTTTAGATAAACGACTGAATGCCCACAACCTTCCTCTGTCCTAATGAGCGCGGCAGTCCTTAATTGGCTGAGTCTAGATAATTTTTTTTTATTAGCTCAAAGGTTATTTATTTGTAAAGATGTCGATTTTCCGTATTTTATGTTCTCGACGGTATCGTGCTATGTTGCATATGAGTGTGTGAGGAGGTAGGTCGTTACTTCGTGATCTACTTAAAAGTATAACAAGTTTAATGGTTTAAATGTCGCGAAAGGAACTATGTGGTATTTAAATGAAAAATACGATAAAGTGAAATAGCCATCATTTTATGAAATGAAACTTGATCAATTTGGTTGATTAGTGTTTAATAGTCAACACGAGAGAGTTTAAGCATAATTGTATTAACGAGAAGTGAATTTTTATAAAGAAACCGAATCAGAAATCGGATTTGTTCTGATTCCTTCGGGTTTTATAAATCCGTATTCTAGAAAAGAAAAGAGATGTAGAATTTAGGGACTTACGGGTTTTGGACAATAACAAGAGTGAGATGGAAGGAGAGGAATCGCCGGTGCGTCGCTTCGTCGTCGAGGGCTCCTAGAATGATCGCCGGAAGTTCGTCGGGAATTTCGTCGTAGCTTCGCTTCGTGCTCGTTTTCAAAGTACACAAGTTTCTTGGAAATTTTTGAGAGTTGGCTCAGAGTTTGGGGTGAGAAGGTAGAGGGTAGGGGTGGTATTTATAGGGTTAGGCTAGGGTTAGGGTAGATGTAGGGTTTTAATTAAAAAAAATTGTAAAATGTATTAAAAATCATTAAAAATTGGAATAAATAGGGTATAATGAGCTCTCTGGAAGTGTTCTGCAGATTTAAAGTATGCACGGGGGTAGGGTAGATGAAGAGACACAAATTTGTAGTTGACGACTCGGCGGTCCGGCCGAGTCAAGGTGTCGGAAGGTGGGGAGTCGCCTGATTAGGCCTCTGGTGCATTTAGTTTAGTGGGTGTAGTGGGAAATTCTGGAGTTATCACGTGTTGACTGTTGGGCTTCTATAAAATTTAAAACAAAATAAATATTAAAAATAATGTGAGGCATGGGATTTGAACTCTGGTGACTTGGTTCAGCAGTGTAAGGTATTACCAATGAGTCACAAGCTCCTTCTTGTAATTAAATTGCTAATTAATCACTTAAGTCTTGTGCTCAGGCGATAAATACCCCTTTAAAGATTTTTTTTAAAAAAAAATTTAAAAATTTGTATGGAAAAAGTGTATAAGAAAATTAGGGTTGTTACAAACTCGCTATATAATCCTCGGCTACTTCCGAAAAATCGTCTCCTTCATCAATGTCACTATTTCCGTTCTCAAGAATATGCTTGAAGAACTCTTCCAGTGTGACTGGGGTCCGTGCCTCTTGATTGTATTCCTCCAGTGCACCGATGTATTTCTACAGACCCGTACGATTGCCGTCGAGCTGGACGGGCTTCTTGGCCTTCTTCTTTTTCTTTGAAGACTTCGGAGGCTTGGCCTGGTGGTTTTGTCCATCGTTACCAAATTTTGGCGTTGGGCGCGGTTTCAGCATTCTGTCAATAATTTCAGGCTCCAGCGGGCTTTTCCACCTAATCGCCAGACATGTTTGAAGATCCTTCAGCGTTCTTTTAGTTTTAACTGAAATGACCACTTCCCACGGAGCTTCTTCTACAAATGAGCATGATGCCCCGGGCGTATCCACCTTTTTAGGAGCGTACTGCTGCGGCGGGTTTACCTTCCAGTTTTCGGACAGCACGAACTTGCCCTGTTGGTACTGGTCTTCGACCCAGTTTTTAAAGACGTAGCAATCTTCGATTGGGTGGCCCAATATTTGGTGGTAGGGACAGTAATTGGGATTGTTGGCGTCGCCCGATTGCAGTGGGCGTCTCGGATCCGGCAGAGTGATGAGCCTATTGCGCATCGCCAGTTCGAATAGTCTCCTCGTTTTATCCCGGGGGAACGAGTAAAGATGTCTCAACTTTTCTTCGAGGGATCTTGGTTTGTTGTTTTGGCGAGCAACCGGTTTCGGGTCACTCGATTATTGTTGAGCGTTGGCGACAAAGGTTGCTTTCCCTTTACCCTTTTCATTCCAAAGATCTGTCTTTGAAAAGAACGGCCTATGGCCCATCTGGTCCATTTGGGCCAGTTTGTCAATCAAGGCCTAGAAGGTGATCGGCTTGAAGAACATCATAAACTGGGATATAGTTGCCTGAGGATCAAGGGTCCCCACGAACATGCCCACGGCAGAAGCTTTTTCTATGCGTTGTTCACACTTTGACCATAGGTTATGCCACCGAATTGCGTATTGAACCCAAGTCTCTCCCGGCTTCACTCTGGCATTTATTAATGCCATGATTGGGTTGCGCTCGCTTGCGCTTTCGAACCGTTGTGTGAACAGTAGTTCCATCTCCGTAAATGTCTTGACAGAGTCATTTGGGAGCTCGGAGTACCATTCAAATGTCGTCTCCGACAAGCTGCCAACAAACTGGCGCAGCAACAGTTTTTCATCGCCCCCGGTTTACCGCATAAAGCTCTGAATTGAGCAACGTGTTGATGCGGATTGCCCGTCCCCTTATACACATGGAATTTGGGGATCGTATATCCTGGTGGGTACTTAATTTGGTCGTACCAGCCTGGGTAAGGTCACCCAGTTCTAACGACCTGGCCTGCCGCTTCGTTCACTTGATGAGCTCGTATTTATTGAGCTATGTAGTCATCAAGGGTAGCTTTGGAGATCGCCTCTCCCTGGATGTTGATAAAGCCGGAGGAGGGTTTGATGTCTCCCCTCTATCATCTTCAATGATTATTAGATGGTCTTCGGCCTGAGGATCCGGTTAGATCATCATCCCCACCATGTCTTGGAAGAGAAGCGCCATCTGTTTTATATTAGCTGCTTGTTCCGTGGCCTCTTTATCTTTCTTTTCGAGCACCCTCCATAGGAATTCGGTGTCGGTCACCTACTCCTAGCGTTGTTTCGACGATGCTTCCGGGCTTTCTTTCTGCCCAGTAAATGCGGACATCATTATCAACATCTCCTGGAGCTTTTGTTGTTGCTCCTGAGCTTTCGTCACAGACCGTGTGAGTGGTCGATGACTCACGGAAGCATGACTATTCTCTTTTCCGGTTGCCATATAGACGGTATGCACAACCATGCCCCCAAACTTTGGGCATTTGGGTCCACTGCCTTTGAAATTTGCCGCGGGCAGGGGGGTCTTCTCCGGCCTTCTCCTCTTATGGGAGGTCGAAGTTGAGGGGGCAATTGCGGCAGGCACCCATGCAGACGATACCTTTCATAGTATGGCAGAGGGATGGTCCTCCTCTTGCCAAGCCTTCGTATTCTTCAGCCGACGAGAGTAATCTTTGTCAATTACAGAGTCTTGGACTTTCCGCCAAACTCTGTTGATCTTGGAGGACAACCGCTGAGAAGGTTGTTCCGGCTTTACCTGTGTTGTGTTTTCGACAGGCGGAGGAGACTTCTTCAAGATGGCGGTTGGAGAGTTCTTGTGCACCCTCCTCAATAGCTCGAAGTTGTTCCCGGTTGGAACAGCAGCGTCAATTTCCACCATTGGAGCTGGTGGGGTAAGTCTAGCGGGGGAACTGCCCCCAGCTTTCCTCACTCAGTGCTAGTGGCGACGTCGAGCGTGTCTTGCGGATAGGATCACCTCAGTTGTAAAAGCGACTTTGTCATGCCCCTTGCTTTGATGAGAGGCTGCTTTTGGTGCCAACCTGTTGAAGACTGACGTCCGTTGAGAGGGAACATCTAGCCTGTCGAAGACTGACTCTCGAATAGGGAAAGCACTTGTAACGATCTCACCCGTAGCAGGAGTTGGAACGGCCAGTCTTTCGAAGACTGATCCCTTAGCAGGAGAAGCCCCTTTGATTACTTCGTTTACCAGGGCTGGAATGGCTATCCATTTCGGGATAACCTCTTCAAGTATTGCGAGTCTCTTTACGGGCCCAATGGAGTTTTAGCTCAGCCTATCGAAGACTGAGGCGGCAGACTTGGATGACCCGTTGAGAGGGGCCATGGTGGTTGCGAGCCAATCAAAGACCGGCTTCTTTGGGGCTTCTTGTGATGGCATTGAAGCATTGAAGCTCATTGGCAGGAGCATGGTTTCGAAGAACGGTCCAGTGGTGGCCTGAGTCACCTGTTCCACTGGCATTGCAAAGATGGAGGCCGCTTGAGGCCCATAAGTCACTCCTCCAGCAGGTACGGAGTAGGAGTTGCTGTTGCAATTGGTGCAGTTGGAAGCCATCGATGTCATCTTCTCTTCTGCATGGAGCAAGACACCAAATCTTAGTATCTCGAATCCAAGGGCAACCATATTAAACCGCGGTTCGTTCGCGAACACGACACACGAAGTGTGGAGTGGAAAGAGGAAAAGGTCCCACCGGGCGTGCCAGAATCTGTTTACCCCCGAAAACAGAGACGAAACCGCATAGGTCGTCTTGCCTGAATTTGGGGGCAGATGTTATTTGGTTTTATTCGTCTACCTCTCCGAAAATACCAAGTTGATTTATGGCGCCGTGTATCAGAGGTTTAGACGGATGCGGCCGTTGTAGCAGATTTCGTCAGATTCCCCCTCGTTGTGAGAGGGTTTTTTTTATTGTGGGGACGCTCTTCCCTGCAGGCACAAGCCCCTGCAGTTAATTATGTTACCGCGTAGCGATAACCATTTTCTCCTGCTCCAAAAGGTCACTTCGTGTCAGGTGTGTTTGTTTTATTTTTGGTTGCCCGTGGATTGTATACGGAGACTAATTTGTGTTGTCGCCCGTAGGGCATGGATTAATCCAAATCCGTATTTTATTAGATTTGGGTTTGGTCTGATTTAAGGATCGTTAACCTTGTTTGAGATTAAGATCGACTTAAATATTTGTTAAGGATACGTTAATCTGATGTTGGACTAAGATCTACTTAACGGGGGTTCGGGATCATTTTTGATCTAACGAAAGAGCATTTGGTCTCTATCGTTTTAGTGTAAGGACGTTACGGTCCATAGCTAGTTTAAGGAAACTACGGTCCATAGCTAGCTTAAGGACATTATGGTCCATATTGGGACGTGTCTGTCCATTTGAGAGTACACTAAAGAGTTGTTAGTTATCGGGACCCACCACCTCTCTGAAGACGCTAAAGAATTACAACGACATTTATCAGAGGTGTGAGGAGATGTACCCTTGAATCGATGTTCGTTGGAAGATCAATAGTCGTGTTTGGGACTAAGACCAATTTGGAAAGATTGTGAACACATGGGCTCGGTTGATCTGAATTAGAGACTTTTGGTCAACTTGGACTTAGCCCACTCAGGCTTTGAATAAAGTGTTACACTTGTTTGGGCTCGGCCCCTTTTCTATGCAACAATGCTGAGCATTGATATGGGCTCGGACGCTCACCCTCTTTTTTTGCTTTTTATGGAGTGTTAAACACTCTTTATGGCGCCCACGTGCGGAACACGTGAGGCGCTTGGCGCTGAGCGTCAACTACTGAGTGCTAGGCACTACTTGTTGAGCAGCGCCCACGTGAGGGGCACGTGAGGCACTTGACGCTGGGCGCCAACCACTGAGTGCTAAGCACTATTTATTAAGCAGCGCCCACGTGAGGCGCTTGGCGCTGGGCGCCAACCACTGAGTGCTAAGCACTCTTTATTAAGCAGCGTCCACGTGAGGGATACGTGGGGCGCTTGGCGCTTGGCGCTGGGCGCCAACTACTGAGTGCTAAGCACTCTTTATTAAGCAGCACCCACATGAGGGGGAGGCGCTCGGCACTGTTTCTTTCTTTGTGCATTTTTCTAAAGAGTTCGATTCTTTGTTCACCCCTGGATCTTCAATCTCCAAGAACAAATTCATCCCCGCGAGAATTAAATTCTCATTTGTGTGAAACTTGTCTCATGGATCTCAGATCCAGGGAAAGAATTATGTTCTTTTATGAGGGCTAAACCTTTGGGTAAGCAGATGAGATACTATGATCTCTATTTACTTTGAAGAAAGTTCTTCTTCCTTCTTCTCTCTTAAATTTCTTTTTTGCTTGCTCTTCTTTTTAAACTTGAAGTTTATGGGGGGGGGGGGGTTCCTCTGTTCAAGACTTGAAGTGTTGGGGCCTTTATATAGTGGAGGCAAGTTTGCTGATTTACTTAAAGAAATCTCTCATTGAGATCCTTAATTGATTTAGGGATTTTATCCACCGTCGGATCTTTGACTCATGGACTTCTGTTTTACAGAAGATATTTTTCTTATTTTTAATAAGATTGGGAAAATATTTTCTATACAGAGCTTATTCTGTAATTTGGTGATTTTTAATCACCATTGGATCTTTAATCCAACGGTGCTCTGTTTTACAGAGCGTAATTTTTCTTATTTAGAAAGATTGGGGAAATATTTTTCCATACAGAGCTTATTCTGTAGCCTGGTGGTTTTTAATCACCCTTGGATTTTTAATCCAACGGTGCACTGTTTTACAGAGAGGAATCTTTCTTGTTCAGGAATATTTAAGGAATATTCCCTCAATCAGAATTTAGTTCTGTGTTTTGATGATTTATCATCTCCGTTGGATCTTTGATCCAACGGTATAGAACTTTTAGTTCTGGCGCCGGCGCTCTCGTGCGAGGCAGGTGAGGCGCTGCCTCAGATTTTTTAACTCTTGGCGCCGACGCTCTCGTGCAAGGCACGTGAGGCGCTGGCGCCCTCGTGCAAGGCACGTGAGGCGCTGCCTCTTTTCAAATTTTGAACAGAGCCTTGCTCTTCTATTATTGGGGGGAAACACTCGCGATTTGTGATATCGGTCGGTTATATGTGATATAGCCGGGTTATCGAATCAAGTGTTGATTCGATAAGTTGATACATATAATATTAGTCGGTTATATGTGATATAGCCGGATTATTAAATCAAGTGTTGATTTAATAATTTAATATGTAATTGTATATTTGATATATTTACATTAACTAATATTAACTCACTTGTGCATTTCTTTTTCTCACATGTGCACACTTAATATATATGTGATATATATTAATTGTGTTTCTTTTTGTGTCATGCTTGATTATACATGCAACATGGGTGTATGAGACTTACACCATTCCATAAGATAATTGTGGTTTTATTTATTTAAAGTAAATACAAAATTGGTGGGAATTTGTCATGGTTGAAGCTTAGTGGAAGCTTGTAGAAATCTTTGACTTAGTCCACTAATTTTGTCTTACTATAGATATTTATTAACCCAACCATTATTTTTAGCCATGATTTAGTCTCTACATGAGTTAGTATATGATATTAACTCACCCATGATTGCTATTCTCACTCATGAGATTCATTCCATCTTCATCTTCTTCTTCATCTCCAAAAAGGCTTTTTAGGTTTTGAGGAGGTGAAGAAAATTAGTGAGAAAAATATTTCTAAAGAGATCAAAACTCCTACTTCATCAAGCTACACTAGATTAGCTATTTAGTTTAGGTTGTTCGCTTCACTAATTCCTAATTAGTGAAGATGGAGCTTAAGTTAGTGTCTCCTCGACGTAGATCATCTTCGGCCCTGAAGACTTCAAGCAAGTTTGTTTATTTCACCTTGTGGAGCCTTACTAGAGTCCGGGAGATGACTACTTGGAGCGAAAGGACTACTACACGGAGCTTTTGAAGTGAAGAACCTGTCTACAAAGGTTGTATTTCTTGTTCACATTGTATGTAAAGTTGTTTACATTCTAGCTTAACTCCTAATTTTCTAGTTAGATCCTTGGCATGGGTTGCATAGCTCTCTAGATTTTTAAAATTGCATACTTGATGCCCCATAAATCCTAGTTAGGATGCTATGGAACCCATCAATGGTATCATAGACAGGCTAGAGCATTAGGCATTTGTCTAGATGAAGTTAGAAGTCCGATCGAACCCCGAAAACCCAATTTTGGACCCCTCTCTGGAAAATTTCCAAAAGTTGGAATTTTCATGTTAAAAATACTCTAAAAATCATGCAGGTAATTCCATAGACCCACCTGAAGAACGAGTCCTTAACTCGCCATAGTGATCGCGGAACCGCGGCCAAAGCATGGCTTTGGCGGCGGTTCCGCGGCGCCACTAGGGAGGCTTGGGACGGGCCTTCAGCTGCTGGTTCATGGGTACTGTGATATGGTTCTTGGTATTTCTAACACTGCTCAAGTGTTGAGCTCTCTGGGAAATTTTGGAAATTCGTTGATTCGATCGAAATGTTTAACATCATCTATCTATATGTGGATTGTGATACAATATTTAGTTTTGGGAAAACTAATATGAATTTTGTAAATCTAGCAATTTATTCTCGCTCGATCGGTTGCCACGGAATTTTGATGTGGATCAAAAGTCCATTGCAATTACGTAGTGTACGCGGATACTCGCCGGGTAACGTTACTAGATAGCCACGCCCCATAGTCCCGACCAAGTGACTTTAAGAGAACCCCGTTGCTAAAAGCATCCGTCCGGGTGCTCGCGGCCGCGGTGTTCCTCATAAGTGCACTTCATCGACGGCATCAGGGGTATGGCCGTCTACTAAAGTTTCCAACGAGCATTCGATCATGTTATTAGGAATCTTGTTGAATTACCCGACTGGTTATTGAAAAGTGTTTTCAAAATCGAGACTAAAATATGGGGTTTATTATTGTTAGGCATGCGATGTCTAAGGAATTCATTTGGTTAGGCATGAAATCCAAAGTATGTGATACATGGTTGCGAATTCCAATTGTTGTAGTTTTTCACTTTCTTTTCTGCGACCGTAAGTGTAATATGTGGTGTATCGCCGGTTTCGTTGCTATATGTCAACGACAATTGGGATACGCATATTTACTTACATTGATGATATATGATGTTATGTGTTGCTATGATATGTTATACTGGATCGTCGTGTTTGAATAGCCGGGGTTTTTTATGTGAGATGAGAGTTTTTCATTTTCATTCATGTAAAAATTTGTATGTAATATTCTTTTATTGGGGTACTTCCGGGTTGAGGATGATGTCACCATTGATATATATTATTTACTTTTCCGCATTAGGTTAGACCCAAGGTGGGGAGCATAAGTAACCGGGTTCTAGAGTCCAGTGGGAGACCATCTCGAGGAGTCGAGACCGGGTCTCCTAACTCTAGAATTGGTAGGGTTGCTTGCTGCTCTCGTAGGGGTCAAGGGATGTGGGTTTGGCTATTCATCGCGACCGTGGAATCCGTGTTTTTTACCGGCTTAATATAAAACACAGACCTCCTACTATATCCAATATTTCATATGTGTTCTTCTGCTGCTGATATTCTGTGATGTGATCACTTTATATTCTGAGATGAATGGATTATTATATATATGATATATAATAAACGTTGCTTATATTTTACACCCGCGCTAGTCCCACCCCGCTATGCCGTTAGTTAAGTAACCTAACGGGACACTGTGGCAAATGCGGATGGCATAAGCGTACGTTGTATTTTTGTTTCTTCTATGATGCTTAGGAAGCATAAATGATGGGACTTCATTAATGAGATTAATGAAAAGAAAGAAACATAAACATGTTGTAGAATCTTGTTTTAAAAACTGGTAGCTCTGGTTCTTGCTTTGCATAGCGGTATTCCTTGTAGAATATCCAGCACCTTATTCGATAAGGAAAGAACCGAGATCCCTTCACCGGGTGTGACCTCTTTATCGAAACTGGCAGATGCTACAACCCACATGGTTTTGTTTTTTATTGCTTTTTTAGTTCATACTTTGCATAGTGGTATTTATGAAATATCCAGCACCTCATTCGATGAGAAAAGAGCCGAGATCCCTTCACCGGGAGTGGCTTCTTTGGCAAAACTAGCAAAACCCTAAAAAACACTCCTTTTCAAAATCATTCAATTCTGCAACGATATAAAGTTCAAAGCGTTAAAGGTTTTCATAAAAACTATCCGCAGACCCTCCGTCATTTTAGGAAGTAGAGTACTTAGTATTCGTGCTGCATTTGTTGACCATAGTTAAGGCGCAGTGTACGGTACCTAAGTGATGTCTTCCTACATAGCATATGATGCGATTAATTAGGACAGTCATGTAACTTTGTTGACCATAGTTAAGAGTCATGTGGGTGGGTCTAATTACTCATGAAATGAAGGATAGAACTTGACTAGTGCTTATGATTTGTTGACCATAGTTAAGGTCATAAGTCACTAGGGGTAAAAACCACATCGGGAATTTCAAGAGTTGAAATTTGCAATAAAATTGCATACCTTCTATGAGATAGTTGGATCCCGATACCCACTGCGAGTAAGAGTTACTCCTAAGAGAGTTTTACACATCACAATTAGTCGATCAAGTAGGTGTCTAGAAAGGTGTTAACGGGGTTACACCCCTGGGAAAACGAGGTTTATTTTAATTAGGTCCGTGTGAAAGCACGGGAAACCTCCCTCAAATTACCGACACTGGCCTGGATGAAAAAAATTGGCAAACTTGTATGGTGTAATTAATCCCGGCCAGTCTTACCTTTTAGGGTTTGAAGGAAGATTTGATAAAAAACAGTGGGAGCCATCCTGATTAGATAAGTTAATAACCAATTTAATCTTGTAAGAGCATACGCTGAGTGTTTTCTTCTCTCTCTCCAGGTAGCGACCATGTTAGGCCTTAATCAAGATAATAATATGGATGTATTGACCGAACCTGCTTATTATACTGAGCTGGGGAACGTTGATTCCGCTCCAACTTATAATTGTTATAAGTCCGAGCAGGAAATAGGGGAATATCTGAATTCCCACGCCACCCAAACGAAAAATAAACATGTTGATGCATCTTCTTCGGGTGTGTTAGTTACTGAGAACTGTTTCTCAGTACACTCTACGTCCTGAGTATTAGATACCGGATCGGGATCCCACATATGTAATATGTTGCATGGGCTAAGGAAAGGTAGAGAATTGGGAATGAGTGATCATTCTGTAAGAGTAGGGAATGGTGCAAATGTTGCAGCCAAAACAGTTGGCGAATATCACCTTGTATTACCAAATGGTAATATATTGATTCTGAACGAATGCTATTACATACCGAACCTGATATGCAATCTTATATCAGTTTCTTTATTAAGTAAAGAAGGATATAATTTTGTAGTACAGGATAATGTTATGAACATTTTTCTGAATCAAAAGTTAATTGGATCAGGCTAATTAAATAATGGCATATACGTTCTGAATCAAACCACGATTCTTAATGTACAAAACACACACAAGAGGAAGAGTTCAGAAATGAACGAATCCTTCTTATGGCATTGTAGACTAGGTCATATCAATGCGACATGATTAGCTAAGTTACATAAGGATGGATATTTAAATCCGTTCAAATTATCATCTTATGAAACTTGCCAGTCATGTCTCAAAGGCAAGATGACCAAAACTCCGTTTACAGGACACGGAGAGAGAGTTACGGAACTCTTGGGACTGATACATAGTGATGTATGCGGTCCCATATCTACAAATGCCAGGAATGGTTTCTCATACTTCATTACATTCACTGACAATCTCTCAAGATACGGACATGTGTTCCTGTTGAAACACAAGTCTGAAGCTTTTGATAAATTCAAAGAATATAAGCATGAAGTTGAGAATCAGACGGGTAGAAGTATTAAAATCCTACGATCTGATCGGGGAGGAGAATACTTGAGCACGGAATTCCAAGACTATTTTAAAAAGAATGGGATTCTCTCTCATCTTACTCCTCCGTATACACCATAGCACAACGGTGTATTGGAGCGGAAGAATCGCACCCTATTGGATATGGTGCGCTCTATGATGAGCACCACTGAGTTACCTATTTCCTTTTGGGGTTATGCGCTTGAGACAGCAGCATACTTATTGAAAAGTGTTCCATCCAAATCAGTGCCTACCACTCCATATGAGATATGGAATGGGAAGAAACCATCTCTTAAACGAGTTAAGATATGGGGTTTGTCCGGCCTATGTTAAGCAAAATCCGGACAAGCTCGAAGCAAGATCTGCTTTGTGTAAGTTTGTGGTGTAAGTCCACGTTGCCCACCTCGGTGCTTGCGGGGAGGCGGAAACGGTATAAAAAACGGATTTTTAGCACTCAAGGCAACACGGACTAACTAAAGGCGGGATCTTTTCTAAACAAAACTAACTAACAAGCTAAAGAGAGTTAGCTACTCGGAAAAAAGGTTATACCTAGGGCTTTACGTCCTTCTCTCCTTGCTCGTTGAAGTAACGGAAGTGATCTCCTTGTCGTCTTCTCTTGTCGAAGAAGGATCCACCCGAGAGCCTCAACCTTTAGCTTCAACTTCAAGCTAGAAGTAACTAAGATGCTAGAAGTGCTAATCCTAGAACCTTAGATGAGAGTAGAGATTGTTTTGGAATGGTTTTTCTCAAGCTCAAGTGTTTCTCAACACATGAGAGGGGAGAGCTTGAGGAAGAGGAAGAGGAAGAAGAGGAGAGAGAGTAACTATGATAGAATGAAAATGGTTTTTACAACCATAACAAAATATATGTGATTTTCAAATAATAATATTAATCCAAAAATGAAAAGGTGATGGTTAGTTTGAATAGACCATTATCATATCACCATAAATGATTTTGCAAAGATCAAAGAGCATCTAAAAAGGTAATGATAATGGTCAAAGTTTCAAACCTAATCAACTAGTCAACCTTGGTCAACAAGTCAACAAGCCCAACCATGACACAATTTCATTTAATTAATATTATTAATTGATAAATCACAAGATCATTAGGGCTTGGAAAAATACGACTGTCAACTATGCATACACACCCGTTCCAAAACCCCAATGAAAAACCTCTTCCTCCGCCTCAATCAACTGTGCATACACACCCGCGTTCATGTTCCGAGGAACATGAACACAAAGAGATAAAACCAATCCCAGATCATATACTAGGATCCGGCTTAAACCAAAGCCCGCTAGTATAAGCTGTCCGGACAACAAACGTGCACAAGTGCGCGGATGTGAACGAACCCTGTCGCAAAACCATGCGACCTCTACCCATTTTGCCTGAAGGCGAATAGCTCTCTGTGTGGGACTCTAAAGACTCGACACTACGTTGGCAGTGGGTTTAACCGCAGACCGCAAGCGGCACTAGCTGTACGTAACGGTCCCCAGGTAGATGCTGATAAGAAGACTGGCGAGGTGACCCCATCTGAACTCCTACTGAGCCTGTATGTGACAGTCTCCGTACAGTCCGGTCTGTTCGTCTGATACATCGCATGGCGGGCCTAGGGGGCGGTGAACGTCATTCCCCTAATAGCGGTACAAGTCGTGTTGGAGTGTAGCCCAGAACACCCTGAGATAACACTGGAAACCTACCAGTATATCTCGCTTGCCCTGGCCAGGGACTACTCGTGTAATGGCTCTCCTAGACACAGCGCGATGTCAACCCCCAATACCGGGAGAGACGAATCCTGTCTAACCGTCACTGCCTCCAAGTGCTTCGGGACTGCACCCAACTACTACCTGTTTGCACGACTCCTTTGAGCCGTGGTAAGGTAGTAATCAAAGTACAGTGGGAACACACTCGAGGCGAAGTGACAGTGTCAAGTCAGCGGACTAAGCTGTACTCATGTCACCTGGGAACTGATAACTGACGATAGGTATAATACCAACCAACAGTTCCCGACGAGTCCTGTCCAGTGTACTCGTAACCTAACGAGTACCCGCATACTATCTCAAGTACGACGTACTGACGGCTGTAGGACAGACCGTCTCCCACGCAGGGATGAGAAGCGCATACGCTAGTCTACTCCGGAGTATCGATGCCCTATCTCGATAGTCCAACGACTAGGGACCTGTATAAGGATGTGCTTATGGATTACCCAGCCCCCACGAGTGTGAGCGCCATCACAACGCTGGTAATCAAGCAAAGATCCTGAAGGCTCTACTAATATGTATATAAGCGATATGCTAAAAGAAACACATGCACATATTAAAGCAGAGACAAACCAAGTAGCATACTACAATTTCGAGCAAGATTGTATATACAACTGTGAATATCCCAAGCTTCCATCAAGTAATATACATACTAGTATGATACAGTAATGGCCTCTAGGGCATATACACTAACAATCTCCCACTTGCACTAAGGCCATGTGTAAGTGCACGGCGGCGCCCCGGCCGTCAATCCGACGGCCAAATGCGGAAGCGGTGATAAACTTTAATTTTACTTGAACTGGCAAACCGCCGCGTACTAATACCCGGATCGAACCATTAATTAGTCCTAGCTAACTACAAGATGAGGAAGAGAGATATACCGACTGATCCAAGTCCTCCGGTCTTCTCGTCGTCGTCCCGATCTCCTGCGGAAGCTCCGGTCTCCAACTCGTCGCCGGAAGTGCACCACATCGCCTACTTCTTTTACGGGCTCCCACCTCAATGCCGAGGCAACTCGGACACGAAGCTGGCTAGTCGACGTGCCCAAGATTTGCTGTAGAATATAGTGTAGAACTTGTGTCTCATTTTGGGGTAGTGGAGGTTGCCTTTTGAGATGGTGGAGGAATTGATTTTTGAGATGAACTAGAGAGCTTTTCTTAGCACCATGAGAACCAAAATGCCACCACAAAAATGAATCAAATCCCATCCCCAATAGTGGCCGGCCCAAGAAAATGTGAAGGGTGAGAATGGAGTGAAAGTCAAGGAAAAGTCAAGGGAGTGGGTGAGCTATCATGCAAGCATGAATAATGAGTGATGATTAAAACAAAATCATCACAAACAAAAACCAACACTCCAAATCAACCATGATGACTCCAAATGGTCAAGCCATCATGAACAAACATGAAGTCAAGAAGTCAAGGTATGGTGCTAAAGTCATAACACAAGAATATGCAAAAGACCCCCTCCACAATTGCCTATTTGCAACAATGCAAATAAGCCCTCCTCCACCAAACTTCGGCCAATGAACGATACAAAGGAAATTGGCCGAAACGAAAAGCAAACTGGCAACTCCAGAAAACTGGTCCTGTAATAAATTACAGGAAAACCCCGATACTGTGCATACACACCCGCATTTGTATTTCGACCGAAATACAAATGCAATGAGACAAAATCTACACTGTACTATACTAGGATCCGGCTTATACCAAAACCGGCTAGTATTATCCGTTCGATCCTGATCCGTGCAATACCGCACGTATCTGATCGAACCCCGCCATATAACCATACGGCCTATAGTACAAACTGTCCGATCCTGATCCGTGCAATACCGCACGTATCTGATCGGACCTTGCCATATCTCCATACGGCCTCTACAACTTTTCGCCCGAAAGCTGAGTAACTGAATGTGGGGGACTCTAAAGACTCGTCAACACCTTGGTTGTGGATTTAACCACTAGCACGTCAGAGGTATAAGCCAATACGTAACGGGCTACCAGGTATTGACTAAAAGGGACGTCTGTGAGCGAACTCAGCCTGACAACCCTACTGAGCCTGTCAATGATAATATCCGTACAGTCCGGTCCGTTCGTCTATGAGTATCGCATGGCGGGCCTAGGGGGTTGGTAAAAGTCAGACCCCCAAAAGCAGTACAAGTCGTGTCGGAGTGTAGCCCAGAACACCCTGAGATACTACTGGAATACCTACCAGTAAATCTCCTTGCCTCGGCCGAGGGCTTCGTGTAATGGCTCTCCTAGACACAGCGTGACCTCACCCCCAATACCGGGAGAGACGAACCCCTGAAGATACGCTCACTGCCTCCATGTGGCTCGGGACTGTACCCAACTAAAACCTGTTTGCACGACTCCTTTGAGCCGTGGTAGGGTAGTAATCAAAGTACAGTGGGAACTCACACGAGACAAATGACGATCCCCAGGTCGATGAACTAACCTGCACACATGTCACCAGGGAACTGCCATCTGACGTCTGGTATATGACCAACTAGCATATTCCCGGCGAGTCCTGTCCGGTGTACTCATAACCCAATGAGCACCTGTATACATCTTAGGTGATCCAACTGACACCAGTGGCTTGTGAGACCGGCCACCGCCCCTCGTCGGGGTCTCGACTGTATACACTAGTCTACTCTGGAGTATCGATGCCCTGTCTCGAAACTCACACGACTAGGGACCATTTAAGGATATGCTTGTAGACCCCAGCTCCCACTTATATGATCGCCCTCATACTGCTGGTGGTCAAGCAAGAATCCTAGGGGCTCTATCAACGTGTAATAGCAACTTGTCAGGTCACCTTAAACAGTACACGATGATAAAGGTAAACCATATAGCATACTATCATCTCGAGTAAGACTGTCCTACCGGGATAGGTCCTCCATCAATCATTGCAATCACGTACCTGTGACCTAATAATTGACTCTGAGGGCACTATCTCCAACAATCTCCCACTTGCACTCAAGGCTAATTATTGCGATGTCGCATACTCACAGCCCGTGTGATACCGAACACCCAACTCCTGTACTAGTCAGTCTCACAAAGCTCGTTTGCGAAACTATTGCGTTCGAGGAATAGCCTTAGTGAGTGGATCCGCTATGTTGTATCTTTCTATGTCTCTCTATATCTCAAGTTCGCGGAGAAAGCCATCTCCCGAAAGGAGCAATACCTGTCTTAGAATGTGTCTGGATGTCTGATGGGACATAGCTCATAAATGAACTCCAAATCCAAACTTCTTAGACTGTATCGTCAACTGAACTTAATCGGTATCCTGCGCCATGCCACCCTCAGTATTGCCTTGGACCATCTGTCCAAAATACTGCCCTTCATCAGAAGGAAAACTATAACTCTGACAACCTCCTTGTCGCCCATGTCACCTTGGAAGCCTGGAATGATAACTGTTTCCCGAATGAGGCTGTCGTTATCATATCCCTAGAACATCCACTTATGTTCTAAAACTGCTTCCGACTGTTTCTCCAGGATTAGATCAATATCAACTTATTGCATCTAGTGCAAGAACAACATCTGGTGTGGTACTTGACATATCACGATTGACTCAATTGCCTGAGCAAGTGATCTGCCAATCATGCACATCCCTCTCCAATTTAGTCTGTAAGACCCCTTTAGAGAGGGTGACTCCATTACCTGCAGGTACACTACCGTGCCAGGAGTCGTCCATCCTAAATGCTCTTAGAATGCTGTCAAGTACCCCGATTGGGAAACCACCCAAATCTAGATCTAAAACTATAGATCTAGTAACCAGTATGTCTGATATAAAATCCATTCCCTTTATGGAGAAACCACTGTGTGACGACCAAAGTATAACCGACTGTAGTATAGGAGTTTCTTTTCCTACTATGTGTATGTCATCCAAATACCAGGATATTACACCCTACTACCTTCTCAACAGATCCATCCCCTATTCTGATGAAGTCAAACCCATGACTGTCACGTCAGAAATAGATGATCTATCTCCGCTACATCTGCTTTAGTCTATAAATAGACATAAGCTACCTGTCCACCAATGCTTCCGCTGCTCCCACTGACTACGACAACCCTCTGGCAGAGTCATATAGACGTACACTTCTAAAACTAGTTTAGAACGACGCTATACTCATCCTCCCGCCGGGTCTCGCAGCCTGGAACAACAGCAATGGTAATTGTGGGTAAACAAGAACTTCCCTGTCACCGTCCTTGAGGCTACCGTAGTACCTCTCGGGTGCCTGAAGTTACCCACCTTATCTGCGGAGTGGCCAATGGAATGTCAAACCAGATTGAATCTTTAGGTTCCTATAAAATCTTCAGTAATCGTCTGTGGTTCTGGAATCACTTCCAGTTCTACCATACTCCCACTACTGTTTTTCTGAAAAAATCCATTTTTAATAAAACTGTGGCGAGTCTAGAACAATATTGCTATTGTTCATCCAGATGGTAGAAAGTCAACCCTCGTCATAGCCTGGGTCAACCCACAAACAGCCATTACAGAAACGTGCCTTGAGTTATCCAGAGTCTGGTTTTAATCATAAGCCGGACAACTCCCCGTACCTTAACATCGTTAAGATACGAACTGTTCTATATCCCATATAGGACCAGAGGCACTGATTTAATTGAACCAGATCCAAATCATGCAACTGTCTCCAGTGCATGTCAACTAAATGGAAGGAGGCCGATCAGCGTTACTCAAGTTAGGAACACTTCCAATTATGAGTAACCTGAAAGAGAAGCAAGTTCTCTTTATCATTACTATTAACTGAATACCATACACAAGTGTCTACATCTTCGATCGCTTTGAAGAATCCCGATACTTGCTACACCTGGTTCTCTACTCTATTCAAATACCTATAACTTCTCCAAATTCGGACCCTGTGTTTTCACGAAACACCTGTCTAAAAACTAGAGAAGTCATAAGTAAACCGAATATAGTACGAGGACCAACCCCTCTGTCCTGATGGACCCTGGACAACATACAATACTCTGTATAAGTCCCTTGAGTCTGATAACTCATTCACTGTGTGTTGTAGGTTGAAAACTGTACTTATGGTTAAGAAGAATTACACCGCTGTTTAATGCTCCTTACCTAACCATCCACTGATATAGGTAAATGTCGTAGACATAATTTCAAAAGGTACATCTCACTCTATGAAAATAGACGTACAGATATATCAATTTGAAATTGGTGCATAACAGAGGATATTCAAAACCAAATATTTGCCATCCGGGAAACAACCCAGGTGACTTCCTCAAATATCACCGATTACAACGAATCCCGATATAATGAGGATGATCACCCGATTCCCAATAACCTACTCCCACTCATCATCTGAAAAACCATACAGATGTGAGAATCATACCTGGTAAATACATACCCTGGAGTAAGTATCTAATCGGGAAATCAGTTTTCTTTTAACATTACACAGTGAAACTGAAACATTGAAATGTCTCGATGGGGTATCCTGGTATTCCTAGTAATGCCTCTTCCATTATCCAGATTCACAACTGTAACCGTGTAATTCTTTGCCACCTCTCCAAATCCCTTCATATGTCTTTAGTCTTTACCTTCTGCACACCCCTTTAGGCCAAATGGTTTTCTTCCTTCCCTACCGTTCGGCACCAGCCTATGGTTTGGAAGAAGACTATCCAATAAGCATAATGGGTGTACTGTCCCAATCCTAGGAACACTCGCAATGCGAGAGAAGGTGAAGATAAAAGACACCTGAATAAATCTTATTCCTATTTCTCCTGAACCAGAATCCATCCCCGAACTGGAACAAGTTCCTTTCGAGTTCGTATATAACCATACGATGGAGTATCCAATAAACTATGGATCTTCGTAGTGATACGGAGTGTCCTGGAGAAATACAAAGGTGATGTGGGAGTGGTAACGAAATACCTGGTTTGGTCGTGAATATACAGTCGCAATTTACTTTGCCCTCTTACTAATCCCTTGATTTGTCTTAACTTAATACCTTCTGTACACCATCGTTAGGCTAATTGGTTTTCTTCATTCCCTACCGGTCGGCTCCTGCCTATGGTTTGGAAGAAGACTATCCAATTTGCATAATAGGTGTACTACCCCTAAACCAAGGAGTACTCGTAACCTGAGAGAGGGTAAAAGGAAAAGACAACTGAATAGTCCTATCCGTTTCCTCCAGAACCTGAAACCATCCTCGAATAAATTCCTTCGAGTTCGTATCTAACCATACGACGGTTTTGTCCAATGGAAGTGGACGTTCGTAGTAATACGGGGTGTCCTGGAGAAAAGGGTAAAAGTAGGAGTGGCAATGAGGTTTGCAACTCTGACAATCCAAAAGCCAGTGTTAAGAAGGTTCGGTCAACTTGGTCACTGAGTCATAGTCTTAGGGTCGGGTCAATGGTCGCTGCCAAAGAGAGAGAAAAGAAACACTCAGCGTGCACTCTAACCTAGATCAGAATGGTTACCAATTTATCTAATCTGGAAACCTCCCACTGTACCGTCAAATTCTCCTCCAAACCTGAAAGAAGAATTAGTCGGGGTCACCCGAGGAGTAAACTAACTCATCAGTGGGAATCGGGATCCAACTATCATCGCATGATAACGTGACGGAATCCGCTCACGGTGTCACACTCCAGAAGGTATGCGCATATCTGGCAAGTTTCAGTACTTTTGAAACTCCCGATGTGATTTCTGCCCCATGCTCTTATGACCTTGGCGTGAGGTCAAAATATCATAAGTCACATGTCAAGTTCTGCCCATCATTATCCAGGTTAATTTGAACCCACCCGTACATACCCTTGACATAGGCCAAAATAGTAGTACGACTGTCCCAAACCAACGCATCTATCTATGCAACAGATAAATACCCGGCAGCTACCAAACACTATGCCTTGGCGTGAGGTCAAAATACATAGCTTGAATACTACCGAATATTTAACCGAAATGATGGAGGGCTACGAATGGTTTCTGGCGAAAACCTTTAACGTAATGAACTTGATATCGTTGAAGGAACGGATAGCTTTTTGAAAATATAGTGACGAAAGCTTTCGCTAAAGAGGTCACTCCCGGTGAAGGGATCTCGGCTCTTTCCCCGTAGAATGGGGTGCAGGATATTCCAAATGAATACCACGGTGCAAAGCAAAAGTAATCGGCTATAGTGAAGTTATTGCCCTGACGCAAACTTCTGTCCAAGGGGTCACTCCCGGTGAAGGGATCTCGGCCCTTGCCTCGTCGACTGAGGAGCAGGATATTCCAACTGAATACCATGATGCCAAACAAAAGTGAACGTCCTTGCAATAACAGCTTTTTGAAAAGTGTTCCAACAACATCAGATTAGGTTTGTTTTTAACTTGCATTGATCCGAATCAACGCAGTCCCATCAATTGATCACACCACAAAGAACGAAAATAATATGACGTACGTATATGCCATCCGCATTCGCCACTGGGTCCCGTCATTACCCGTTAGGTTAGCTAACTAACGACAGAGCGGGGACTGGACTAGCGCGGATGCAAAACATATACAACATCTACTAATATATATACCAATATATTATATTTCGCTCAAGGCGTGAATAAAATGCAACATCACAGAAATGTACAGCATCACAGAACAATATAGATATCTGGGATCCCCAGGTTTCACAGAGCCACTACTGAAACCCGACGTTCCCCTGGTCGTGTGGATAGCCTGTGCAATGAAATCCTAGACCCCTACGGGCGCAGCAAGTCACCCGCCAAAACCTGAAGCGAGGCAGCCCCCTTCAGCTCCGTGAATGGACCACCCAGCACTTCACGGAATCCGGTAACTTGGGCACCCCTCCTGGGTCAACCTGTACCCCCTACGAGTGCGGCGAATAGCCCGCCAATTCTAGAGTGAAGCCCCCTCCGTCTCAATGCCATGAGATGCGGGCTTGTTGCCCTCTAGAACCCGGCTATCCGTGCACCCCTCCGCGGGGCAATCCTAGTACAGAAAGTAAAATATACATACACCGGGTACATCGACCGCAACCTGGCCGTGCCCCAAAATAATAATACAAACAGGCAGTGACGGCAGTCCACATGTCGGACGCTCGCCCCGCAATATCAAATGTACATAATACAACAAAACTGTACTAGCATTGCATCCAGGCTATCCCCACGACCGATCCGCAACATCACAGCAAAAACAGAACATCAACGTGAAAGTCACGTTCGCAAATCCGTCTAACCGGGCTATACCAGTTAGACCGAATTTACCGATCAAGTGACATTCACGGTCGCAGATATAATGTAAATACTGTGAAATAATGTGTTTAAAATATCCGATCGATCAAACTTTAACAAGTGGGCCCCCAAGTACTACTGTAGCACATCAAGAAATTCTGGGCCCAAAATTAATATTCCAAAACCCATATTTTACTCCAGAAAGCCTCTGTAAAAATTTGGTGCAGTGAACCCAATAGTGTGCGGCGGAACCGCGGCCCAAAGGGGTGTTTGGCCGCGGTTCCGCGCTCCTACAGTGGAGACACTTCATCGAATTTTCACAGAACTCTTATATTTTCCAGTACATCAATTTTTTACAACCTGAAAAATTTTTGGAGACCAAAAAATTTCAACAGAAACTGATGCTAACAAAAATGTAGATTTTGGAATTTTGGTCGATCGGAAATGCAAAACACATTAAACCAAGCTAGACTAAGTTAATGGCGAGGCTCTGATACCACTGTAAGTGCACGGCGGCGCCCCGGCCGTCAATCCGACAGCCAAATGCGGAAGCGGTGATAAACTTTAATTTTACTTGAACTGGCAAACCGCCGCGCACTAATACCCGGATCGAACCATTAATTAGTCCTACCTAACTACAAGATGGGGAAGAGAGACATACCGACTGATCCAAGTCCTCCGGTCTTCTCGTCGTCGTCCCGATCTCCTGCGGAAGCTCCGGTCTCCAACTCGTCGCCGGAAGTGCACCACATCGCCTACTTCTTTTACGGGCTCCCACCTCAATGCCGAGGAAACTCGGACACGAAGCTGGCTAGTCGACGTGCCCAAGATTTGCTGTAGAATATAGTGTAGAACTTGTGTCTCATTTTGGGGTAGTGGAGGTTGCCTTTTGAGATGGTGGAGGAATTGATTTTTGAGATGAACTAGAGAGCTTTTCTTAGCACCATGAGAACCAAAATGCCACCACAAAAATGAATCAAATCCCATCCCCAATAGTGGCCGGCCCAAGCAAATGTGAAGGGTGAGAATGGAGTGAAAGTCAAGGAAAAGTCAAGGGAGTGGGTGAGCTATCATGCAAGCATGAATAATGAGTGATGATTAAAACAAAATCATCACAAACAAAAACCAACACTCCAAATCAACCATGATGACTCCAAATGGTCAAGCCATCATGAACAAACATGAAGTCAAGAAGTCAAGGTATGGTGCTAAAGTCATAACACAAGAATATGCAAAAGACCCCCTCCACAATTGCCTATTTGCAACAATGCAAATAAGCCCTCCTCCACCAAACTTCGGCCAATGAACGATACAAAGGAAATTGGCCGAAACGAAAAGCAAACTGGCAACTCCAGAAAACTGGTCCTGTAATAAATTACAGGAAAACCCCGATACTGTGCATACACACCCGCATTTGTATTTCGACCGAAATACAAATGCAATGAGACAAAATCTACACTGTACTATACTAGGATCCGGCTTATACCAAAACCGGCTAGTATTATCCGTTCGATCCTGATCCGTGCAATACCGCACGTATCTGATCGAACCCTGCCATATAACCATACGGCCTATAGTACAAACTGTCCGATCCTGATCCGTGCAATACCGCACGTATCTGATCGGACCTTGCCATATCTCCATACGGCCTCTACAACTTTTCGCCCGAACGCTGAGTAACTGAATATGGGGGACTCTAAAGACTCGTCAACACCTTGGTTGTGGATTTAACCACTAGCACGTCAGAGGTATAAGCCAATACGTAACGGGCTACCAGGTATTGACTAAAAGGGACGTCTGTGAGCGAACTCAGCCTGACAACCCTACTGAGCCTGTCAATGATAATATCCGTACAGTCCGGTCCGTTCGTCTATGAGTATCGCATGGCGGGCCTAGGGGGTTGGTAAAAGTCAGACCCCCAAAAGCGGTACAAGTCGTGTCGGAGTGTAGCCCAGAACACCCTGAGATACTACTGGAATACCTACCAGTAAATCTCCTTGCCTCGGCCGAGGGCTTCGTGTAATGGCTCTCCTAGACACAGCGCGACCTCACCCCCAATACCGGGAGAGACGAACCCCTGAAGATACGCTCACTGCCTCCATGTGGCTCGGGACTGTACCCAACTAAAACCTGTTTGCACGACTCCTTTGAGCCGTGGTAGGGTAGTAATCAAAGTACAGTGGGAACTCACACGAGACAAATGACGATCCCCAGGTCGATGAACTAACCTGCACACATGTCACCAGGGAACTGCCATCTGACGTCTGGTATATGACCAACTAGCATGTTCCCGGCGAGTCCTGTCCGGTGTACTCATAACCCAATGAGCACCTGTATACATCTTAGGTGATCCAACTGACACCAGTGGCTTGTGAGACCGGCCACCGCCCCTCGTCGGGGTCTCGACTGTATACACTAGTCTACTCTGGAGTATCGATGCCCTGTCTCGAAACTCACACGACTAGGGACCATTTAAGGATATGCTTGTAGACCCCAGCTCCCACTTATATGATCGCCCTCATACTGCTGGTGGTCAAGCAAGAATCCTAGGGGCTCTATCAACGTGTAATAGCAACTTGTCAGGTCACCTTAAACAGTACACGATGATAAAGGTAAACCAGATAGCATACTATCATCTCGAGTAAGATTGTCCTACCGGGATAGGTCCTCCATCAATCATTGCAATCACGTACCTGTGACCTAATAATTGACTCTGAGGGCACTATCTCCAACACCATGTACTGGCGTATCAAAGACCTATCATCTCGATCAGCCGCTCGAACTGAGTCTGGGGTAAGGCCTTCGTGAATGGATCTGCAGTGTTATCTTCTGAAGCAACCCTCCGAACCTCGATCTCCTGGCGATCCACGATCTCCCTGATCAGGTGATACCGCCTCAAGATGTGTCTGGATTTCTGATGGGACCTGGGTTCCTTTGCTAAAGCTATAGCCCCGTTGTTGTCGCAATATAGAGGTATTGGATCAACAATGGACGGAACCACCTGAAGTTCTTTCAAGAACTTCCTCATCCAGACAGCTTCTTTTGCGGCATCAGATGCAGCGATGTATTCCGCTTCCATAGTCGAGTCAGCAACGGTTTCCTGTTTGGAGCTCTTCCAACACACCGCCCCTCCATTGAGGGTAAAGACAAAACCCGACATGGACTTGGAATCATCCTTGTCACTCTGGAAGCTGGAGTCAGCAAAGGCCTCAATCTGGAGGTCTTTTCCGCCATACACCAAGAACATCTCCTTAGTCCTTCTCAGGTACTTGAGAATGTTCTTTACCGCTATCCAATGTTTCGCCCCAGGGTTTGACTGATACCTGCTTACCACACTGAGTGCATAAGCCACATCTGGTCTGGTACACAACATCGCATATATTATAGAGCCTACCGCAGAAGCGTAGGGTATAATAGACATGCGATCCCTCTCCAAATTAGTCTTGGGAGACATCTCTTTGGAGAGGGTGATCCCGTGACAAGCCGGTAAATTACCGCGCTTGGAATCTTCCATACTGAATCTTTTCAGTATGGTGTCGATGTACCTGGACTGTGAGAGTCCTAAAATCCTCTTGGATCTGTCACGGTAGATCCGGATCCCCAGAATGTACGAGGCATTGCCCAGGTCTTTCATGGAGAACCTGTGTGACAAGAACCCCTTGACAGATTGTAGCATAAGAATGTCATTTCCTATTAAGAGAATGTCATCCACGTATAAAACGAGGAATACTACAGTTCTCGCTACAAATCTACAATAGATGCATGGTTCATCTGGATTTTTGATAAAGCCAAATTCCTTGACCGTCTCATCAAAACAGATATTCCAACTCCGCGATGCCTGCTTTAGTCCATAAATGGACTTAAGCAACTTGCACACCTTTCCGCTGCTCCCACTCTAAATGAAACCCTCTGGCTGGTCCATATAGACACACTCCTCTAAATGTCCATTTAGAAAAGCGGTTTTTACGTCCATCTGCCAAATCTCATAATCGTGGAAGACAACAATGGCAAGAAGGATCCGAATGGATTTCAGCATAGCTACTGGAGAAAAGGTTTCGTCATAGTCCAAACCAGGTCGCTGACGAAAACCCTTTGCAACCAGTCTAGCTTTATAGGTCTCAACCTGTCCATCTACACCAATCTTCCTTTTGAAGATCCACTTGCATCCTACGGGTTTTACCCCTTCTGGAGCAATGTCCAACATCCATACTTTGTTGGTGTACATGGACTCCATTTCGGTCCGCATTGCATCCAGCCATTTTACCGAGTCAACGCTCTGAATAGCTTGCTGGAAGCTAGTAGGCTCATCACAATCTATGATGTAATCCTCTCTATCCCCGTCAATGAGAAAACCGTAGTATCTCTCGGGCGGATGAGACTGCCTACTACTCCTGCGGAGTGGCGTGGGAATGTCCTGATCTTTCGAACCCTCTGGTTCTACTAAGCTTTCAGTAATAGCTCGTGGTTCTGGAATTTCTTCCAGTTCTATTGCGCTCCCACTTATTTCTTTTTCTATGAACTGGTGTTCTAGAAAGTGGGCATGGCGAGAAACAAAAACCTTTTGTTCCTCTTCGCAATAGAAGAAATATCCCTTGGAGTTCTTTGGATATCCCACAAACTTGCACTGTACTGAGCGTGCCTCGAGCTTGTCCGCATGCTGCTTTTTGACAAAAGCTGGACATCCCCATGTCTTAATGTGATTAAGATAGGGTCTCTTCCCACACCACATCTGATATGGTGTAGTAGGCACATTCTTAGTAGGAACTCGGTTCAAAAGGTATGCAGCTGATTCTAGTGCATATCCCCAGAACGATCGCGGCAACTCAGCGTTACTCATCATGGACCGTACCATATCCAATAGGGTTCAGTTCCGTCTCTCCGATACACCGTTATGTTGCGGAGTGTATGGAGGAGTAAGCTGAGAGAGAATTCCATTCTCTTTTAAGTAACCCAGGAACTCGGCACTCAAGTATTCACCACCTCGATCAGATCTCAGTGCCTTGATACTTTTGCCTGTTTGTTTTTCTACTTCATTCTTATATTCCTGGAATTTTTCAAAAGTCTCGGATTTATGCTTCACTAAGAAGACATAACCGTACCTTGAAAAGTCATCCGTAAAAGTAATGAAGTAAGAATAACCGCTTCGTGCATGCGTAGACATTGGACCGCACACGTCGCTGTGTACGAGTCTCAAGAGCTCGCTCGCTCTTACTCCGTGTCCAGTGAACGGAGTCTTTGTCATCTTTCCTTTGAGACAGGATTGACAAGTTGCATACGATTGATATTCGAATGAATCTAAATATCCTTCTATGTAACTTAGTCAACCTTCTCTCATTGATGTGACCCAGTCTACAATGCCATAAGAAAGTTTTATTGATTTCTGGAGACTTTCTTTTGTGTGTATTCTGGATATTGAAAATCTGTGGTTGGTTCAATACGTATATACCGTTGTTTAATGTACCTGACCCAATCAAAACTTGATTAAGGTGAATGTTCACTACATTACTTACAAATGCAAATTCATAACCTTCTTTAGATAATAAAGATACAGAAATGATATTACAGGTTGCATTTGGTACAAAATAACAACTACGCAAAACCAAAAAGTGTCCATCTGACAATCTCAGGTGATAGTCCCCCACGGCCTCAGCATCCATGCTAGCTCCGTTTGCAACTCTGAGGGTCATGTCACCTGCCTTCAAAACTCTACGCTTTCTCAACGCCTGTAAAGAATTACAGATATGAGATCCTGATCCGGTATCCAATACCCAGGATGTAGAGTTTATTGATAGACAGTTTTCAATAACATACACACCTGAAGCTAAAGCCGCAACTTGCTTCAGATCCTGGGTTCTGGCCTTCCAAGCCTTGCAATCCTGTTTCCAGTGTCCACTTTTGTGACAGTAAAAGCACTCTTCTTTCCCCACAAGCTTCCCCGCTACCTTTGTTGCTTTTGCCTTTCCTTTTCCCTTCGTATCCACTTTACTGACACCGCCTCTTGGTTTGGCGGGGGCTTTCTTCTTCTTGCCCTTGGCTTTCGCCCTGGACCTAGAAGAGGAAGATCCTCCTACAAACAAAGTGGATGTCTCCCTACCTTTCTGTAGGGTGCCCTCTGCACTCCTCAGCATGTTGAGGAGCTCTGAAAGTTCAACTTCCTTTTCCTGTAAGTTGAAGTTCAGGATGAACTGGGCGTAAGTGGAAGGAAGGGATTGAAGAATCAAGTCCGTATAGAGCTCATTCTCCAACGTGGTCCCAAGTTTCGTGAGCTCCTCTATGTAGCCAATCATCTTAAGCACGTGTTCCGCTACCGATGATCCGACGGCCAACCTTACTGAAAACAACTTCTTCGACACTTCGTATCTGGCGATACGAGACTGCTCTCCATACAGTTCTTTTGTATGAAGAAATATGGACTCTAGGTCCATATTCTCGTGCCTCCTCTGATGTTCGTTGTCCATCGAGGCAAGTACGAGGCATTTGGCCTTCGCGCAATCTATTTCCCAGGTCTTACGGATTTCCCTATCCGCGACACTGGTTTTGGGACCTGGGACAGAGGGAGCTTTGGTGGTAAGGAGATACCCCAACTTGTCGTAAGTGATTTCCATCTTGACATTCCTGAGCCAATCTTTGTAGTTTGGCCCTGTCAGTATGTTTTTATCTAGTAATAACTTAAGTCTGGTCATGTTGAATGGTCGCTGCAATTAGGAGAGAGAAAAGAAACACTTTAGCATGATGCTCTTGCAAGTTTAGAGTGGTTTTTAGTTTGTCTAAACAGGATGGCTCCCACTGTCTCTCGAATCCCTTCTCAAACCATAAAGAAAGAATTAGTCGGGATCAATCTCACCGTACAATACTTGCTTAACCGTTCAGCCAGGCCAGTGTCGGTACTTCGAGGGAGGTTTTCCAACGCTTTCACGAAGTTCCTTAATTAAGTAACCTCTTTTCCCTGTGGGCGCAGCCCCGCTAACACCTTTCTAGACACCTACTAGGTTTATAGCATTGATCGTTAAGTGAGAGTTTTCCCGAGGAGTAGCATATACTCACAGTAGGATCGGGATCCAAATATCATCGCGTGATAAAACCGAAGGAATCCTACCAGAATCATCACACTCCAAATGGTATGCAGCGCTAGCAAGTTTCAGTACTTATGAAACTCCCGATGTGGATTTTTTTGCCCCATGCTCTTATGACCTTGACTTTGGCCAAAATATCATAAGTCACATGTCAAGTTCTACCCGTCATTCTCCTGGTTAATTTGGACCCACCCGTACCTACCCTTGACTTTGGCCAAAATGGCAGCACGACTATCCCAAACCAACGCATCTATCTATGCTGCACATGAATACCCAATAGCTACCAATCACTATGCCTTGACTTTGGCCAAAATACATAGCTTGAATACTTTTTGACCATTCATGTGGAATGACGGAGGGCTACGAATGGTTTTGGCGAAACCGTGAACGTAGTGAACTTGATATAATCGATGGAACGAGATAGCTTTTAAAAGGAGTGGTTCAAGCTCCGCGTTTAAAAGTTTAGTTTTGAAAAGAACCGAGTGGTTTTCAAAGTGTTCCAATCGACTTTTACTTGGTTTATATTCTTGCATTAGTTCTTTTAATACGTCCCATCATTTAATCCTACCATTGCAGAAAACAACCAAAATATGACGTACGCTTATGCCATTCGCATTCGCCACGAGGCCCCGTCATCACCCGTTAGGTTACTTAACTAACGACAGAGCGGGGGCTGGGCTAGCGCGGCTGTAAAACATAAGCAACGCCTAAATAGTTATCGTATATAGATATATAGCAATGATAGACATTACAGATCACAGATGAATACATTGGATATACTAGGAATCCGCAATCCGTTCGAGCCTGCAACGAAAAGCGGATTACACGGTCGCGGTGAATAGCCAATACCCCACCCAAGACCCCTACGGGTGCGGCAAACTACCCGCCAAGTACCCGAAGCGAAGCAACCTCCCTCAACACCGTGAGTAGGCCACTCGGCACTTCGAGATACCCGGTAGTTTGTGCACCCCCTCCATGGGTCTATCTTAGGAGCAAAAACAGTAAAAAGAATTATACAATGACGGCTACAACCCCGACCCGGTTGTGCGGCCATACAAATAATATTACATCAATTTACATGTTACATGAATTGAAAGAAAAGAAAACTCTCATCTCACAAAACCCCCAGCTATTCACCCGCGATAATCCAACGCATTCATATACACATACCATCAACAAACACAGATCACAGATATGTATAACCCCCACTAATCGACGTATAGCGATTAGCGGACGTTCAATACATATAAACATCACAGATATAACCCTTTAGTCAAAGTGTAGTGAAGTTTGATCAAAAATACGGATTTATAGGCCCCCAATAACAAATTTCTTTTCTGGAAAACCTGGGCACAAATAAACCATCTTAAAAATCCCAAAACCATGTCAGAAGAACACTGCACCAAACTCGGACCAGAACCGAGTCAAAACGGCCGCGGTTCCGCGGCAATAGGCATGCTTTTGCCGCGGAACCGCCGCGCTTTGAGCGATTCACTGGATCGTTTTTTGTGGCTTTCTTCACAAAACCCTGAGATGATTTTTGACGTATGATTTTTTATTTTTAGAGCAGAAAAAATTTCAACAGAAACTTAGGGTTTTGATGTTTAGGTTTTGCGATTTTTCCGATCAAACTTCCATACACTTTACTAACCTAGCTAGTTTATGTTTAGTTAGTCTCTGATACCACTGTAAGTCCACGTTGCCCACCCCGGTGCTTGCGAGGAGGCGGAAACGGTATAAAAAACGGATTTTTAGCACTCAAGGCAACATGGACTAACTAAAGGCGGGATCTTTTCTAAACAAAACTAACTAACAAGCTAAAGAGAGTTAGCTACTCGGAAAAGAGGTTATACCTAGGGCTTTACGTCCTTCTCTCCTTGCTCCTTGGAGTGAACGGAAGTGATCTCCTTGTCGTCTTCTCTTGTCGAAGAAGGATCCACCCGAGAGCCTCAACCTTTGGCTTCAACTTCAAGCTAGAAGTAACTAATGTAAGTGCACGGCGGCGCCCCGGCCGTCAATCCGACGGCCAAATGCGGAAGCGGTGAATAACTTAAATTTTGCGGACTTTGCAAACCGGCACCACCGCGCACTTTAACCGGATCGGACCATTAACTAGTCTAAGCTATCTACAAGAATGGGAATAGAGATATACCGACGATCCAAGTCCTCCGGTCTTCATCTCCACTCCGATCTCCTCGCGGGATCTCCGTCCACATCGTCGCCTCCTCGCCTGAAAGGGCACCACATCGCCTTCGTCTTTTACGGGCTCCCGCCTCAATACCGAGGCAACTCGAGCATGAAGCCGGCAACTCGACATGCTCAAGATATGCTGTAGGTTATCTAATGTAGTGTCTCTTTTGGGGTTTGTTGCCATTTGAGGATGATGGAGGATACAAGACAAGAAAAATGGTGCTTGCATTTTTCTTATCATGAAATGAGATCAAGAAAATGAAACACTCTCAAGGATGAAGATGAAACCCTCTTCTTCTCTTTTCTTTCACTCTTTCTTTTTCTCAACCATGAATAAAACTCTCTTCTAGTGAGAATGAGAATGGTGGAGGAATCAACACATAATGCAAAGGGAGGTGAGTGTAGGAGCATAAGAAAGGTGACCATATCCAAGGTCAAAGAAACATACACCATGCTTAAACTACTATTCAACCCATACCCTTTCAATCACAATAAAAAGCAAGTCAATGGTGCAAGATATGAAAGCCATCATAATCAATACAATTGCAAGAAAACCCCCCCCACAAATTGTTATTTGCAAAACTGCAAATAACCCCCTCCATCGAAAAAGTCCGGCCGGGAAAGAACAAAGGAAAACCGGCCGGAACGGAATGCAAACTGGCAACTCCAGAAAACTGGTCCCGTAATAAATTACAGGAAAACCCCGATACTGTGCATACACACCCGCATCTGTATTCCGTCCGGATACAAATGCAATGAGACAAAATCTATACTGTACTAAATTAAGACCAGCTTAAGCCAAAGCCGGCTAGTTAAATCCGTTCGATCCTGATCCGTGCAATACCGCACGTATCAGATCAAACCCTGCCATATAACTATACGGCCACTAGTACAAAACTGTCCGATCCTGATCCGTGCAATACCGCACGTATCTGATCGGACCTTGCCATATCTCCATACGGCCTCTACAGCGTTTCGCCCGAAAGCTGAGTAACTGAAAGTGTGGTGGACTCTAAAGACTCGTCAATACTATGGCTGTGGATTTAACCACTAACCCGTCAGAGGTATAAGCCAATACGTGACGGGCCACCAGCTATTGACCAAAAGGGACGTCGATGAGGAAGCTCGCCCCGACACCCAACTGAGCCTGTCAGTGACAATATCCGTGCAGTCCGGTCCGTTCGTCTATGAGTATCGCATGGCGGGCCTAGGGGGTTGGTAAAAGTCAGACCCCCAAAAGCGGTACAAGTCGTGTCGGAGTGTAGCCCAGAACACCCTGAGATACTACTGGAATACCTACCAGTAAATCTCCTGCCTTGGCCAAGGACTTTGTGTAATGGCTCTCCTAGACACAGCACGACCTCACCCCCAATACCGGGAGAGACGAACCCCTGAAGATACGCTCACTGCCTCCATGTGGCTCGGGACTGTACCCAACTAAAACCTGTTTGCACGACTCCTTTGAGCCGTGGTAGGGTAGTAATCAAAGTACAGTGGGAACTCACACGAGACAAATGACGATCCCCAGGTCGATGAACTAACCTGCACACATGTCACCAGGGAACTGCCATCTGACGTCTGGTATATGACCAACTAGCATGTTCCCGGCGAGTCCTGTCCGGTGTACTCATAACCCAATGAGCACCTGTATACATCTTAGGTGATCCAACTGACACCAGTGGCTTGTGAGACCGGCCACCGCCCCTCGTCGGGGTCTCGACTGTATACACTAGTCTACTAATGGAGTATCGATGCCCGGTCTCGAAACTCCCATGACTAGGGACCTTTTAAGGATATGCTTGTAGACCCCCAGCTCCCACTTATATGATCGCCCTCATACTGCTGGTGGTCAAGCAAGAATCCTAGGGGCTCTATCAACGTGTAATAGCGACGTGTCAGGTCACCTAAAACAGTACACGATGATAAAGGTAAACCAGATAGCACACTATCATCTCGAGTAAGACTGTCCTACCGGGATAGGTCCTCCCTCAATCATTACAATCACGTACCTGTGACCTAATAATTGACTCTGAGGGCACTATCTCCAACAATCTCCCACTTGCACTCAAGGCTAATTATTGCGATGTCGCATACTCACAGCCCGTGTGATACCGAACATCCAACTCCTCTACTAGTCAGTCTCACAAAGCTCGTTTGCGGAACTATTGCGTTCGAGGAATAGCCTTAGTGAGTGGATCCGCTTAGTTGTTTCTTTCTATGTCTCTCTATATCTCAAGTTCGCGGAGAAAACCATCTCCCGAAATGAGCAATACCTGTCTTAGAATGTGTCTGGATGTCTGATGGGACATAGCTCATAAATGAACTCCAAATCCAAACTTCTTAGACTGTATCGTCAACTGAACTTAATCAGTATCCTGCGCGCCATGCCTCCCTCAGTATTGCCTTGGACCACCTGTCCAAAATACTGCCCCTCATCAGAAGGAAAACTATAACTCTGACAACCTCCTTGTCGTCCATGTCACCTTGGAAGCCTGGAATGATAACTGTCTCCTGAATGAGGCTGTCGTTATCATCTCCCTAGAACATCCACTTATGTTCTAAAACTGCTTCCGACTGTTTCTCCAGGATTGGATTAATGTCAACTTATTGCATCTAGTGCAAGAACAACATCTGGTGTGGTACTTGACATCTCACGATTGACTCAATTGCCTTAGCAAGTGATCTGCCAATCATGCACGTCCCTCTCCCCTTTAGTCTGTAAGACACCTTTGGAGAGGGTGACTCCATTATCTGCAGGTACACTACCGTGCCAGGAGTCGTCCATCCTAAATACTCTTAGAATGCTGTCAAGTGCCCTGATTGGGAAACCACCCAAATCTAGATCTAAAACCATAGATCCAGTAACCAGTATGTCAGATATAAAATCCATTTCCTTTGTGGAGAAACCACTGTGTGACGACCAAAGTATAACCGATCGTAGTATAGGAGTTTCTTTTCCTACTTTGTGTATGTCATCCAAATACCATGACATCACATCCTACTACCTTCTCAACAGATCCATCCCCTATTCTGATGAAGTCAAACCCATGACTGTCACATCAGAAACAGATGATCTATCTCCGCTACATCTGCTCTAGTCTATAAATAGACATAAGCAACCTGTCCACCAATGCTTCCGCTGCTCCCACTGACTACGACAACCCTCTGGCAGAGTCATATAGACGTACACTTCTAAAACTGGTTTAGAACGACGCTATACTCATCCTCCCGCCGGGTCTCGTAACCTGGAACAACAGCAATGGCAATTGTGGGTAAACAAGAACTTCCCTGTCACCGTCCTTGAGGCCACCGTAGTGCCTCTCGGGTGCCTGAAGTTACCCACCTTATCTGCGGAGTGGCCAATGGAATGTCAATCCAGATTGAATCTTTAGGTTTCTTATCAAATCTTCAGTAATCGTTTGTGGTTCTGGAATCACTTCCAGTTCTACCATACTCCCACTACTGTTTTCCTGAAAAAATCCATTTTTAATTTAAAACTGTGGCGAGTCAAGAACAATATTGCTATTGATCTTCCAGATGGTAGAAAATCAACCCTCGCCATAGCCTGGGTCAACCCACAAACAGCCATTACAGAAACGTGCCTTGAGTTGTCCAGTGTCTGGTTTTAATCATAAACCGGACAACTCCCCGTACCTTAACATCGTTAAGATATGAACTGTTCTATATCCAATATAGAAACAGAGGCACAGATTTAATTGAACCAGATTCAAATCATGCAGCTGTCCCCAGCGCATGTCAACTAAATGGAAGGAGGCGGATCAGCGTTACTCAACTTAGGAACACTTCCAATTATGAGTAACCTGAAAGAGAAGCAAGTTCTCTTAATCATCACTTTCAACTGAATACCACAAGTATCTACATCTTCGATCTCTTTGAAGAATCCCGATACTTGCTACACCTGGTTCTCTACTCTATTCAAATACCTGTAACTTCTCAAAATTCGGACCCTGTGTTTCCACGAAACACCGGTCTAAAAACTAGAGAAGTCATAAGTAAACCGAATATAGTACGAGGACCTACCCCTCTGTCCTGATGGACCCTGGACAACATACAATACTTTGTATAAGTCCCTTGAGTCTGATAACTCATTCACTGTGTGTCGTAGGTCGAAAACTGTACTTATGGTTAAGAAGAATTACACCGCTGTTTAATGCTCCTTACCTAACCATCCACTGATATAGGTAAATGTCATCGACATAATATCAAAAGGTATATCTCACTCTATGGAAATAGACGTACAGATATATCAATTTGAAATTGGTGCATAACAGCGGATATTCAAAACCAAATATTTGCTGACCGGCAAACAGCCCAGATGATCTCCTCAAATATCACCGATTACAACGAATCCCGATATAATGAGGATGATCACCCAATTCCCAATAACGTACTCCCACTCATCATCTGTAAAACCATACAGATGTGAGAATCATACCTGGTAAATACATACCCTGGAGTAAGTGTCTAATCGGGAAATCAGTTCTCTTTTAACATTACACAGTGAAACTGAAACATTGAAATGTTTCGATGGGGTATCCTGGTATTCCTAGTAATGCCTCTACCATTATCCAGATTCACAACTATAACCGTATAATTCTTTGCCACCTCTCCAAATCCCTTTATATGTCTTTAGTCATTACCTTCTGCACACCCATTAGGCCAAATGGTTTTCTTCCTTCCCTACCGTTCGGCACCAGCCTATGGTTTGGAAGAGGACTATCCAATAAGCATAAAGGGTGTACTGTCCTAATCCTAGGAGCACTCGCAACGCGAGAGAAGGTGAAGATAAAAGACACCTGAATGTACTTTATTCCTATTTCTCCTGGACCAGAATCCATCCCCGAACTGGAACAAGTTCCATTCGAGTTCGTATATGACCATACGATGGAGTATCCAAATAAACTGTGGATCTTCGTAGTGATACGGAGTGTCCTGGAGTAATACAAAGGTGATATGGGAGTGGTAACGAAATATTTGGTTTGGTCGTGAATATCTGTTGCAATTTACTTTGCCCTCTTACTAATCCCTTGCTTTGTCTGAACTTAATACCTTCTGCACACCATCGTTATGCTAATTGGTTTTCTTCATTCCCTACCGGTCGGCACCAGCCTAAGGTTTGGAAGAAGACAATCCAATTTGCGTAATAGGTGTACTACCCCTAAACCAAGGAGTACTCGTAACCTGAGAGAGGGTAAAAGGAAAAGACAACTGAATAATCCTATCCGTTTTCTCCAGAACCGGAAACCATCCTCGAATCCCTTCGAGTTCGTATCTAACCATACGATGGTTTTGTCCAATGGAAGTGGACGTTCGCAGTAATACGGGGTGTCCTGGAGAAAAGGGTAAAAGTAGGAGTGGCAATGAGGTCTGCAACTCTGACAATCCAAAAGCCTGTGTTAAAGAAGGTTCGGTCAACTTGGTCACTGAGTCAAAGTCTTAGGGTCGGGTCAAATGGTCGCTGCCAGAGAGAGAGAGAAAAGAAACACTCAGCGTGCACTCTAACCTAGATCAGAATGGTTACCAATTTATCTAATCTGGAATCCTCCCACTGTACCTCAAATTCTCCTCCAAACCAGAAAGAAGAATTAGTCGGGGTCACCCGAGGAGTAAACCAACTCATCAGTAGGAATCGGGATCCAACTCTCATCGCATGATAACGTGACGGAATCCGCTCACGGTATCACACTCCAGAAGGTATGCGCATATCTGGAAAGTTTCAGTTCTTTTGAAACTCCCGATGTGATTTCTGCCCCATGCTCTTATGACCTTGACTAAGGCCAACAAATCATAAGTCACATGTCAAGTTCTACCCGTCATTGTCCAGGTTGATTTGAACCCACCCGTACAAGCCCTTGACTAAGGCCAACAAGGCTATACGACTGTCCCAAACCAACGCATCTATCTATGCAGCATATGAATACCCAATAGCTACCAAACACTGTGCCTTGACTAAGGCCAACAAACACAGCTTGAATACTATTGACTACCCATATGAAACGACGGAGGGCTACGAATGATTTCTGGCGAAAACCTTTAACGTAGTGAACTTGATATCGTTGAAGGAACGGATAGCTTTTAAAAATATAGTGACGAAAACCGTTGCTAAAGAGGTCACTCCCTGTGAGGGGATCTCGGCTCTTTCCCCGTAGAATGGGGTGCAGGATATTCCAAATGAATACCACGGTGCAAAGCAAAAGCAATCGGCTATAGTGAAGTTACTGCCCTGACGCAAACTTCTGTCCAAGGGGTCACTCCCGGTGAAGGGATCTCGGCCCTTGCCTCGTCGACTGAGGAGCAGGATATTCTAAATGAATACCACGATGCAAAACAAAAGTGAACGTCCTTGCAATAACAGCTTTTTGAAAAAGTGTTCCAACAACATCAGATTAGGTTTGTTTTTAACTTGCATTGATCCGAATCAATGCAGTCCCATCAATTGATCACACCAAAAAGAACGAAAATATACTGATGTACGTATATGCCATCCGCATTCGCCACTGGGTCCCGTCATTACCCGTTAGGTTAGCTTACTAACGACAGAGCGGGGACTGGACTAGCGCGGATGCAAAACATATACAACATCTACTAATATATATATACCAATATATTATATTTCGCTCAAGGCGTGAATAAAATGCAACATCACAGAAATGTACAGCATTACAGAACAATACAGATATCTGGGATCCCCGGGTTTCACAGAGCCACTACTGAAACCCGACGTTCCCCTGGTCGTGTGGATAGCCTGTGCAATGAAATCCTATACCCCCTACGAGTGCGGCGAATAGCCAGCCAATCCTGGAGTGAAGCCCCCTCCGTCTCAATGCCATGAGATGCGGGCTTGTTGCCTTCTAGAACCCGGCTATCCGTGCACCCCTCCGCGGGGTAACCCTAGTACAGAAAGTAAAATATACATACACCGGGTACATCGACCGCAACCAGGTCGTGCCCCAAAATAATAATACAAACAGGCAGTGACGGCAGTCCACATGTCGGACGCTCGCCCCGCAATATCAAATGTACATAATACAACAAAAACTGTACTAGCATTGCATCCAGGCTATCCCCCATGACCGATCCGCAACATCACAGCAAAAACAGAACATCAACGTGAAAGTCACGTTCGCAAATCCGTCTAACCGGGCTATAGCAGTTAGACCGGATTTACCGATCGAGTGACATTCACGGTCGCAGATATAATGTAAATACTGTGAAAAATGTGTTTAAAATATCCGACCGATCAAATTATATCAAGTGGGCCCCAAGACAATACTGTAGTAGTTACAGAAAATATGGGCCCAATTTAAATGTTCCAAAACCCATAATTTAAGCCCAGAAAGCCTCTGGAAAAAAAATGGTGCAGTGATTGCTACAGGGTGCGGCGGAAGGGCGGCATGAAGTGGGATAATGCGGCGGTTCCGCGCTCCGAATATCGTATCACTTCATCAAATTTTTACAGAGTGCTTACATTTTTGAGTACATCAATATTTTACAACCTGAAAAAAATTTTGACACTAAAAATTTCCAACAGAAAACTGATGCGACAAAATACGGGTTTTGGGACTTTTTGATCGATCGGAAATGCAAACACATTACACTAAGCTAGACTAAGTTAATGGGGAGGCTCTGATACCACTGTAAGTGCACGGCGGCGCCCCGGCCGTCAATCCGACGGCCAAATGCGGAAGCGGTGAATAACTTAAATTTTGCGGACTTTGCAAACCGGCACCACCGCGCACTTTAACCGGATCGGACCATTAACTAGTCTAAGCTATCTACAAGAATGGGAATAGAGATATACCGACGATCCAAGTCCTCCGGTCTTCATCTCCACTCCGATCTCCTCGCGGGATCTCCGTCCACATCGTCGCCTCCTCGCCTGAAAGGGCACCACATCGCCTTCGTCTTTTACGGGCTCCCGCCTCAATACCGAGGCAACTCGAGCATGAAGCCGGCAACTCGACATGCTCAAGATATGCTGTAGGTTATCTAATGTAGTGTCTCTTTTGGGGTTTGTTGCCATTTGAGGATGATGGAGGATACAAGACAAGAAAAATGGTGCTTGCATTTTTCTTATCATGAAATGAGATCAAGAAAATGAAACACTCTCAAGGATGAAGATGAAACCCTCTTCTTCTCTTTTCTTTCACTCTTTCTTTTTCTCAACCATGAATAAAACTCTCTTCTAGTGAGAATGAGAATGGTGGAGGAATCAACACATAATGCAAAGGGAGGTGAGTGTAGGAGCATAAGAAAGGTGACCATATCCAAGGTCAAAGAAACATACACCATGCTTAAACTACTATTCAACCCATACCCTTTCAATCACAATAAAAAGCAAGTCAATGGTGCAAGATATGAAAGCCATCATAATCAATACAATTGCAAGAAAACCCCCCCACAAATTGTTATTTGCAAAACTGCAAATAACCCCCTCCATCGAAAAAGTCCGGCCGGGAAAGAACAAAGGAAAACCGGTCGGAACGGAATGCAAACTGGCAACTCCAGAAAACTGGTCCCGTAATAAATTACAGGAAAACCCCGATACTGTGCATACACACCCGCATCTGTATTCCGTCCGGATACAAATGCAATGAGACAAAATCTACACTGTACTAAACTAAGACCAGCTTAAGCCAAAGCCGGCTAGTTAAATCCGTTCGATCCTGATCCGTGCAATACCGCACGTATCAGATCAAACCCTGCCATATAACTATACGGCCACTAGTACAAAACTGTCCGATCCTGATCCGTGCAATACCGCACGTATCTGATCGGACCTTGCCATATCTCCATACGGCCTCTACAGCGTTTCGCCCGAAAGCTGAGTAACTGAAAGTGTGGTGGACTCTAAAGACTCGTCAATACTATGGCTGTGGATTTAACCACTAGCCCGTCAGAGGTATAAGCCAATACGTGACGGGCCACCAGCTATTGACCAAAAGGGACGTCGATGAGGAAGCTCACCCCGACACCCAACTGAGCCTGTCAGTGACAATATCCGTGCAGTCCGGTCCGTTCGTCTATGAGTATCGCATGGCGGGCCTAGGGGGTTGGTAAAAGTCAGACCCCCAAAAGCGGTACAAGTCGTGTCGGAGTGTAGCCCAGAACACCCTGAGATACTACTGGAATACCTACCAGTAAATCTCCTGCCTTGGCCAAGGACTTTGTGTAATGGCTCTCCTAGACACAGCACGACCTCACCCCCAATACCGGGAGAGACGAACCCCTGAAGATACGCTCACTGCCTCCATGTGGCTCGGGACTGTACCCAACTAAAACCTGTTTGCACGACTCCTTTGAGCCGTGGTAGGGTAGTAATCAAAGTACAGTGGGAACTCACACGAGACAAATGACGATCCCCAGGTCGATGAACTAACCTGCACACATGTCACCAGGGAACTGCCATCTGACGTCTGGTATATGACCAACTAGCATGTTCCCGGCGAGTCCTGTCCGGTGTACTCATAACCCAATGAGCACCTGTATACATCTTAGGTGATCCAACTGACACCAGTGGCTTGTGAGACCGGCCACCGCCCCTCGTCGGGGTCTCGACTGTATACACTAGTCTACTAATGGAGTATCGATGCCCGGTCTCGAAACTCCCACGACTAGGGACCTTTTAAGGATATGCTTGTAGACCCCCAGCTCCCACTTATATGATCGCCCTCATACTGCTGGTGGTCAAGCAAGAATCCTAGGGGCTCTATCAACGTGTAATAGCGACGTGTCAGGTCACCTAAAACAGTACACGATGATAAAGGTAAACCAGATAGCACACTATCATCTCGAGTAAGACTGTCCTACCGGGATAGGTCCTCCCTCAATCATTACAATCACGTACCTGTGACCTAATAATTGACTCTGAGGGCACTATCTCCAACAACTAAGATGCTAGAAGTGCTAATCCTAGAACCTTAGATGAGAGTAGAGATTGTTTTGGAGTGGTTTTTCTCAAGCACAAGTGTTTCTCAACACATGAGAGGGGAGAGCTTGAGGAAGAGGAAGAGGAAGAAGAGGAGAGAGAGTAAATATGATAGAATGAAAATGGTTTTTACAACCATAACAAAATATATGTGATTTTAAAATAATAATATTAATCCAAAAATGAAAAGATGATGGTTAGTTTGAATAGACCATTATCATATCACCATAAATGATTTTGCAAAGATCAAAGAGCATCTAAAAAGGTAATGATGATGGTCAAAGTTTCAAACCTAGTCAACTAGTCAACCTTGGTCAACAAGTCAACAAGCCCAACCATGACATAATTTCATTTAATTAATATTATTAATTGATAAATCACAAGATCATTAGGGTTTGGAAAAAGACGACTGTCAACTGTGCATACACACCCGTTCCAAAACCCCAATGAAAAACCTCTTCCTCCGCCTCAATCAACTGTGCATACACACCCGCGTTCATGTTCCGAGGAACACGAACACAAAGAGATAAAACCAATCCCAGATCATATAATAGGATCCGGCTTAAACCAAAGCCCGCTAGTATAAGCTGTCCGGACAACAAACGTGCACAAGTGCGCGGATGTGAACGAACCCTGTCGCAAAACCATGCGACCTCTACCCATTTTGCCTGAAGGCGAATAGCTCTCTGTGTGGGACTCCAAAGACTCGACACTACGCTGGCAGTGGGTTTAACCACAGACCGCAAGCGGCACTAGCTGTACGTAACGGTCCACAGGTAGATGCTGATAAGAAGACTGACGAGGTGACCCCATCTGAACTCCTACTGAGCCTGTATGTGACAGTCTCCGTACAGTCCGGTCTGTTCGTCTGATACATCGCATGGCGGGCCTAGGGGGCGGTGAACGTCAGTCCCCTAATAGCGGTACAAGTCGTGTCGGAGTGTAGCCCAGAACACCCTGAGATAACACTGGAAACCTACCAGTATATCTCGCTTGCCCTGGCCAGGGACTACTCGTGTAATGGCTCTCCTAGACACAGCGCGATGTCAACCCCCAATACCGGGAGAGACGAATCCTATCTAACCGTCACTGCCTCCAAGTGCTTCGGGACTGCACCCAACTACTACCTGTTTGCACGACTCCTTTGAGCCGTGGTAAGGTAGTAATCAAAGTACAGTGGGAACACACTCGAGGCGAAGTGACAGTGTCAAGTCAGCGGACTAAGCTGTACTCATGTCACCTGGGAACTGATAACTGACGATAGGTATAATACCAACCAACAGTTCCCGACGAGTCCTGTCCAGTGTACTCGTAACCTAACGAGCACCTGCATACTATCTCAAGTACGACGTACTGACGGCTGTGGGACAGACCGTCTCCCACGCTGGGATGAGAAGCGCATACGCTAGTCTAATCCGGAGTATCGATGCCCTGTCTCGATAGTCCAACGACTAGGGACCTGTATAAGGATGTGCTTATGGATTACCCAGCCCCCACGAGTGTGAGCGCCATCACAACGCTGGTAATCAAGCAAAGATCCTAAGGGCTCTACTAATATGTATATAAGCGATATGCTAAAAGAAACACATGCACATATTAAAGCAGAGACAAACCAAGTAGCATACTACCATTTCGAGCAAGATTGTATATACAACTGTGAATATCCCAAGCTTCCATCAAGTAATATACATACTAGTATGATACAGTAATGGCCTCTAGGGCATATACACTAACAATCTCCCACTTGCACTAAGGCCATGTACTGGCGTATCGAAGACCTATCATCTCGATCAGCCGCTCGAACTGAGTCAGGGGTAAGGCCTTCGTGAATAGATCTGCAGTGTTATCTTCTGAAGCAACCCTCCGAACCTCGATCTCCTGGCGATCCACGATCTCCCTGATCAGGTGATACCGCCTCAAGATATGTCTGGATTTCTGATGGGACCTGGGTTCCTTTGCTAAAGCTATAGCCCCGTTGTTGTCGCAATACATAGGTATTGGATCAACAATGGACGGAACCACCTGAAGTTCTTTCAAGAACTTCCTCATCCAGACAGCTTCTTTTGCGACATCAGATGCAGCGATGTATTCCTCTTCCATAGTCGAGTCAGCAACGGTTTCCTGTTTGGAGCTCTTCCAACACACCGCCCCTCCATTGAGGGTAAAGACAAAACCCGACATGGACTTGGAATCATCCTTGTCACTCTGGAAGCTGGAGTCAGCAAAGGCCTCAATCTGGAGGTCTTTTCCGCCATACACCAAGAACATCTCCTTAGTCCTTCTCAGGTACTTGAGAATGTTCTTTACCGCTATCCAATGTTTCTCCCCAGGGTTTGACTGATACCTGCTTACCACACTGAGTGCATAAGCCACATCTGGTCTGGTACACAACATCGCATACATTATAGAGCCTACCGCAGAAGCGTAGGGTATAATAGACATGCGATCCCTCTCCAAATCAGTCTTGGGAGACATCTCTTTGGAGAGGGTGATCCCGTGACAAGCCGGTAAATTACCGTGCTTGGAATCTTCCGTACTGAATCTTTTCAGTATGGTGTCGATGTACCTGGACTGTGAGAGTCCTAAAATCCTCTTGGATCTGTCACGGTAGATCCGGATCCCCAGAATGTACGAGGCATCGCCCAGGTCTTTCATGGAGAACCTGTGTGACAAGAACCCCTTGACAGATTGTAGCATAGGAATGTCATTTCCTATTAAGAGAATGTCATCCACGTATAAAACGAGGAATACTACAGTTCTCGCTACAAATCTACAATAGATGCATGGTTCATCTGGATTTTTGATAAAGCCAAATTCCTTGACCGTCTCATCAAAACAGATGTTCCAACTCCGCGATGCCTGCTTTAGTCCATAAATGGACTTAAGCAACTTGCACACCTTTCCGCTGCTCCCACTCTGAATGAAACCCTCTGGCTGGTCCATATAGACACACTCCTCTAAATGTCCATTTAGAAAAGCGGTTTTTACGTCCATCTGCCAAATCTCATAATCGTGGAAGGCAGCAATGGCAAGAAGGATCCGAATGGATTTCAGCATAGCTACTGGAGAAAAGGTTTCGTCATAGTCCAAACCAGGTCGTATTTCTCTTTATTTCTGATAATGATCGTATTTCTCTTTATTAGTGTTTTGTTTACTGCTTACCATGTACTGGTAGAAGCCGAAGTGTGACTACGACAGGATTATTTCTTGACTGTAGGAGTATGGCCGGCCTAGTCACTCTCGTATTCCATATTTTGGGAAGCGGGGTGTGACATAGTTTAGTTGGTATTAGAGCCAGTCCCTCAGTAGTAGGTCTGTGGTTCGAGGAAGAACCATTGTTCTAAGGTGGGGAGGATGTCGGGCCCCGGTCCTTGCTTATGGAATAAAGTGCCATACGGAACAAAGTGCCATGCCAAAGAGCAGGGGCCAACTCTTGAATTCGTGTGGGCCACCTCTTGAGTCCGTGGGACCCACTGTAGAACAATGGGGAATCTTCATAATACATTCCGAAAGAGGGCAGATCTGTACTATAAATGGAATGATACCACTATTCAATGCAGAGGCGCCTTTTAAGTGAACCGGTACTGCAAGAGCTTGAGAACTTCATAGTTAAGCGTGCTCGAGCCAGGGAAATTCTGGGATGGGTGACCTCCTGGGAATTAGCCCCTGGTCGGGTCAGGTTCGCTCCGAAGGACAAAACCGTGCAGTTTCGACTAGAGCGGACAATATCGTCTGTGTTGGGGGTGGGGCGTGACAAATGTACACAGGTTTTTGAGTTGCTGAAACAAAAGTTGACCACGACCTCTATTCTTACAGTGCCGGATGATTCAAGTAGTTTGTTAATACACATCGATGCTTCAGGAAAAGGTTTAAGCTGTGTTTTGATGCAGCACGGTCAGGTAGTTGCTTATGCCTCATGATAGCTGAAGACTCACGAGAAGAACTACCCTACTCATGACTTGGAGTTAGCTGCAGTGGTTTTCGTCTTGAAGATCTGGAGACATTATTTATTTGGCGAAAAGGTGGAAGTGTAAATGGATCACGAGAGTCTGAAATACGTGTTCACTCAAAAGGAATTGAATATGAGGCAACGTCGATGGTTAGAACTAACGGCGAACTATGACTTGGACATACAGTACCATCTGGGGAAAGTAAATGTCGCACCCGACACTCTCAGTCGCAAACCAATAGTCATGATGTTGACCAGTCAGAGGAGCATCATTGAAGACTTTCAGAAGCTCGAACTAGAAGTCATTACGCCGAGTACGACCGGGCAGCTTTGGCAACTACAGGTGTAGTCTTCACTTGTAGATCGCATTAAGGATGCACAAGCTGGCGATCTTCGATTGCAGAAGTTCAGATAGCAGGTGGAAGCCGGACTAAGGACCGATGTACTCATACATCGAGACGGTTCTTTAAGATTCGGTAGCAGACTCTATGTTCCCAAAGTCAATGTTCGAGAAGAAGTACTGGCTGAGGCTCACAGTTCAGCTTATTCTGTGCATCCGGGAGGCACAAAGATGTACCGAGACCTGAGACAGCACTATTGGTGGAACGGGATCAAGCAAGAGATTGCACGGTTTGTGTCCAAGTGCTTAGTATGCCAACAGGTAAAAGCAGAACATCATAGGACAGCTGATTTGTTGCAACCGCTTTCGATATTCGAGTGGAAATGGGAGCACATCATTATGGATTTCATGACAGCCTTACCATGGAGTCCAAGAGTCAACAACGTCGTCTGAGTTATCGTCGACCGTCTCACAAAAGTAGCACATTTTGTACCTTTCCGAGTGGGACAGTTGACAGAGTCACTTGCGGAGAAGTACATGCAGGAGGTAGTGCGTCTTTACGGAGTTTTGTTCAGCATAGTATCAGATAGAGACACCAGATTCGTTTCCCACTTCTGGAAGAGCTTACAGGAGAGTCTGGGTACACGTCTTAAGTTCAAAACGACTTACCATTCACAGACGGACTGACCGTCCGAGCGTACTATTCAGACGCTCGAGAACATGTTAAAGGCATGCATGCTAGACTTTCAGGGTTCTTAGAAGGACCGCCTTCATCTGGTGGAGTTTTCTTATAACAACAGTTTCCAGGTTAGCATCCAGATGACTTCGTTCGAAACCCTTTACGGATGGAAATTTCGATCCCCTGTTTGTTGGGATGACGTTGGTGAACGGAGATTACTGGGCCCCGAGCTTATAGTTTAGACGGTGGACAAGGTCTATATGATCAGACAGTGCATTAAGAGTGCTCAGGACCGACAAAAGAGTTTGGCAGATGCCAACAAGAGATCGTTAGAGTTTGAAGCCGGTGATCACGTATTCCAGAAGATTTCACCTACTCGTGGAGTGATCAGATTTGGTAGTCATGGGAAACTCAGACCCTGATTCATCGGACCATTCAAGATGCAAGAGCGAGTAGGGGAGGTGGCTTATTGACTTGCCTTGCCCCCATCGTTAGCTGACGTGCACAACACATTTCATGTATCATAGTTGTGGCGCTACATTCGAGATGACAATCACGTCGTCGATCATTCGGAGTTGACATTGGGTACCAATTTATCTTATGTGGAGCGGCCTACTACTATTCTCAATCGCAGAGAGAAGGTGCTGAAGAATAAGGTCATTCTGCTAGTCCGAGTATCTCGAGGTGGTCGTTCGGTTAGGGAATCTACCTGGGAATGCGAGAAGGATATCCGTCCATGCTTTCTGCACCTTTTTGAGTAGTTTTTCGTTCGTTTATGTTATTTTCGTTCTTTAATTTCGAGGATGAAATTTTTGTAAGGGGGTATAATGTAAATCCCCAGTTCCTTATATTTTTCCGTATTTTTTTATAAATATTTTTCCCAATTTTCTTTCTAATTCTATTTTTCTATTTCTAATATTAACTTAACTCTAAATTTTAAAAAAACCAAAACCCTAATTAATCCCTAACCCTTACCCAGCCCCGGCCCAAACTCCAAGCACAAAACCCGCACCCGGCCCATCTCCTTCCCTCCCTCTCTTTCTTTCTTTCTTCCTTCTTTTTTTCCCACTTTCAAAACCTAACGGCCACTCCTTCTTTCTCAGCCACATTCCCCTCAAGACTCACTCGCTCGACGACCCGGCTCGGCCCAACTACCCCGAGATCCCCTCCTCCAAACCCCTCAGCAACTTCAACGTCTTTCTCTCTACATCTAAATCTCCCACTCCCTCTCTCTCTCTCTCATTCCTCACTCTCTCTCTCCCTCTCCATTTTCCCTCACTAAGCTCCCTGCCGCGACCATTGCCGACGAGCTCGAGCCGCCACTACACCCCACTGCTCTACCACGCCGCCACCTCACCACCACCCCACTCCGCACCTATTAAAACACCACCGAGCACCGATCTCCATCTCCTGCCCCTTACCGGTGTTCCCTCATCGCCGTCGACCCACCATAAGTGACCATCGACTCCCCAAGCTCCCTCGCCGTCGAGACGCACCATTTTCTTCATCTCCACTCACATCAACCGAGTACACTTCCTCATTGCAACCTCACCGCCGCTGCACCCATCACCGCTGGCGACCCATCAGCTCCACTCCAACTATCATCACCATCGCCTCGTCAGTAGCCCCCACTCCGCCTACAGAGATCCCGAGCCGCTGTTGAGCCTAGCCGAGCCTAAGTCGTTTCCGTGTCGTGCCTAACCGTGCGTACATCGAGCCCGTGCCATCCGTTGACGTTCGCTGCCGTGTTGCCATCTATCGTCTAAGGCAAATGAAACCCCCTTCTCTTACTATATCATGCTATATATATATATATATATATAGAGAGAGAGAGAGAGGGGGGGGAGAGAGAGTTGGAAGGAAGAGACCATAGGAAGGGATTTCCTCCTATGGCGTCGAAAAAATACAACCTCCATCATTTTTTCCAACGATCGGCATCCATCTTCATCATCGTTATCATCTAAGATGTGCATACACCAAATTTCATGTGATTCCACCACTTTTTCACCGTTGAATTAGCAATGTAAAAAGATCTATTGTCGGTAAACCATTAATTTTGCACCAACTAAATCAACGGTAAAAAATGGTATAATCACATGAAATTTGGTGTATCCATATCCTAAATGATAAAGATTGAAGTGATGTATGCCGATCGTCGAAAAAAAGCATGGAAGGTCCATTTTTCCGACGCCATAGGAGGAAATTCCCTCCTATGGCACTTTCCTCCATTAACCTCATATATATATATATATATATATATTCTAACTAGATTAAATAACTATTAATTAAGTGTATGTGTACAAGATCTTATTGCTAAAACACCGTAACTTTATCTGTAACCATAGGCTATAATGATATTGGTTTAAGTACAGTCAAATCCATTAAACCGTATTGAAACCAATTAGATATTTACATGAATCAGTTGTTGTTTTAAATTAACTCGTTCGAGTTAACGACATTTAGTATACATAAACATGATCTAAGTGCTTGATATGTTACTCGAATGAAAACTCTTTTAAAAATAGTGGAATTTATGACTAATAGATTCCTTTAGTGATAATGAATAACACGTAAGAAGTTGGGTTAAAAATACGGATTTTATCACTATGAAATGTACCCCCATTTAGTTTCATCAAAACTGAAATTCCTCGCACACGTGGTTTATAAAAATCATACTAAATTATATATATACCGGAATGTTGTGTTCTAGGGCTCATATCGAAACCGACTCAATAACCTAGAACCCTATATGTTTTATATTTAAATACTGCTATAACAAAATGACGAAAACTAAATGGAAATAAGGCTCTGGACCGCGGTCCAAAGCAGTATTTCATATTGACACCTGAATTTAACTTCCTGAATACCTCTGTAAGGAAATGAAAATATGCGGAATCCTATACCGTTGCAAAGATAATCCTGTTAGGTAACTATAGGTAGTGGTTTCATTCAATTTTATTGTTGTGGCTATTTTAAATGTATTTTAAACCATCAGTATATACTGCAGTTTTCTGCAGAGTCGGATTATATACCTTAACATTAAACGTTGCAAATCTCCCAGCATACAGCGGATATTATCGATCCGTCTGATGCGTTGGAAATGTAATAGATTAATATAAATATTATATAACTGTATCATCGCCTAATTATGATCCCAACAGGGTGTAAAATGCGTTACGACGGACTTTCGGTTCAGGAACTGGATTTCCAGCTGTGAACACTTAAAATGGAATAACCGTAACTCGCAAACCCGAAACCCGATTGACCCGAAACAAATTTTTTTGGATTTATGTTTAGGTTTACTTTCTATCCCTTTTGTATCTTTTTGCCTAATTACGATCATAAGATTTAATATGATTTTTTGAAATCATAATGCACGTTGTGATTTGTATTAGACATGACTTGATTAGTAGCATAATTTATATACTTACCCAACGGGCATACCTTTAGCAATAGTGAACGCTCTTATTAATTCTGAGCAATTATTGCATTGTCGAACGAGAGTGGTATCAGATTAGTTGTGTCAAGTATGCCAGTTATAAGTGAATGATTCGCGAAAGTGAACAGTGTAGTGAAAGGTGAATAAAACCGTGTTATTGGTGAGTAACTGTACACAACTAGCCCCATACATATAGTTATTGAAACTTGGGGAAAAAGGAAAAATCAAAGTGGAATGGAACTTGTATTTTACGAGATTAGCGATTTAGAGGATGATCATTCGAACAACGACTCTTATATATACTTATGTTATGGACTTAGCGGTCCGGCTGACAGGGTTATGTCCCGGGTAACAGCGGGCCGTAGTCTTGGGTACGCACGACACCCTCGTTAAACATGATCACTCTTTTCCACGGTTCGATTTTAAATTGACCTAAAGACCATTAGGAATGTAGATCATATACTGCATTGACTATTGATACACTGATTACCTACATTCACTGCCTCCACTGTTTTTACCCCACATTTCATGTTTTATTCTGTTACTATTGTATATTTGTTATTGCATCGCCCCGACAACCTGAGAATGCATGCTCAGATCTTAGAGAAGACGCCGCTCAGGAGTCAGATCTACCGTTCGATCTTACAGAGATCTAGATGGTTTAACTTTCAGCATTTTTACTGCTTTCCCTAAATCAACCTTATATTCGCACTTGGTTAGTAGTTTCATTTTCTGTTGAACTATTGTAGATTGAGAACAATGAGAGTTGATGTAATAAACTAAGTGATGTATTTCCTTTACTTATGTGTTGTGTTTACTGATTACCATGTAATGCTAGAAGCCAAAGTGTGACTACGGCGGGATTTTTCCTTGACCGTAGGAGCATGGTTGGCCTAGTCGCCTTTCTTATTCTGTATTTTAGGAAGCGGGGCATGACATTAGGGGTACATCTAGTCACTGTTTATGCTTCGGTGGTGAGTCTCTAAAAATGCAAGGGTATATTGATGTGGACTATTCGAAAGATCGAGTTAGTGGGAAGAGTATAACGGGGTACGTATTCACGGTTGGGGAAACAACGCCGAGTTGGGTCTCTTAATTACTAAAGATGGTGGCATTGTCAACTGTGGAGGCGAAGAACGTGGTGATCACGAAAGCCAGCAAAGAGATGGTATGGTTACAAGGGTTGCTTGAAAAATTAGGAAAAAAGCAAGACTTCAACTCCTTATGGAGCAACAGCCAAAGCGCGATACATTTGGCGAAGAATACGGCAGATCACTCTCGGATGAACCACATCAAAGTACGTACCATTTCATTCGCATAGCGATTGAAGAGGAGGAGTTGACATTGCAGAAAATCGCTGGAGAAAAGAATCCGGCGGATATGTTCACCAAGACCGTAGACAGAGATAAGCTGAATCTCTGTTGCAGGTTGGTGAACCGCTCCATGAAAATCTGATGAGGAGAGTGTAGAGCGGAGTCGTGTGAAGTCCATTGGCATCGAGAATCAAGACTGAAGAATTTCCAAGTAGGAGAATTTTAGAAACGGTGGAATACACTTTAGGTCAGACGTCTGAAGCACAAACAATGGCATACGTATGAAGATGTAATCATATACACTTCAGACGTCTGGAAAAAGTCTGCAGAAGACGTGAAGCACAATTTAAAGCCTGGGCAGACGTCTGGCCAGGTGTGGTTCAGACGTCTATCCTTAGGAGATAAAGATTTACAGAGCGTAGGCAGACGTCTGCCCGAGTGTGGGTCAGACATCTGCCAACGGGATTTTCTGATGCGAAAAGAATTTACTAAATATAGCTTTATCTCCTATTTACTACAGGATTAGGGTTTGCCTATTTAAAAGAACCTCTCATATATATTATTTTCAGCCAATTGAGAGAGATCATTGTATGAGAGGGTGACAGTTAGGGCTAGAGAATTCTGAGAGAAAATTCCTAGGGTTTGCTCGTGTGATTGATTTGAATATTATAATGGAGACTGTCGGGGTCAAAAATTACACCCGGTTGACCAAGTCAAAATCAAAGTCAACCCCAAGCCAAGTGGGCCCAAGCCCAGGTGAAAGGGATCGGCCCCATGACAAAAGGAATGAAGCCATAAATTGGTTTAATGTAATTTTTATATATATATATATATATATATATATATATAGAAATAAATGTATGTAAAATAAGCAAAAAACCAAAATTTTGTAAACCCCATGGCTTATGTGCAAAAAAAGATAAGCACATAAGGTATGGGGTGGCATAAGTGTCATTTGGTAAAGCCCAAGGGGCTATATGTAAAGTGTGTAGCCTATAAATGCAATATGATGAAAAATCAATGAGAACTTTTTTTTCCTCCATAAAAAAAATTAGGGACTGTGCCTCCTTCTCCTTCCTTAAGGTTCTAAAACCTTCTTCCCCTTTTTAAATTAAATCAAGAGTTTAACTCTTCTTTTTCCAAAAATAAACAGTTTCTCACCATCAAACCCTCGAAGGGGAACTCAGATCTTCCATCAGATCTCAAAAAAGGGATATTTTTAAATCTCGCACCCTATTTTCTCCAAGATCCGGCCAACAGAAGAGGAGGAGGAAGGAGACCCACCTCCAAAAATCCCACTTTGTGGAAGATTCAGGGCCAAAGGAGAGAAGAAAGGGGTCCCCTTCGGTCATTTCCAAAGATTTCTAGGAGTTTAACTCCATTCAAGATCTATTGGAGCTTAACTCCATAAACAAAACCCTTTTAGGAGTTTAACTCCAAATCTACACATAATCCCTGTTAGGAGTTCAACTCCAAAGACTCTTGGGAGTTCAACTCCGAGCCCAGGGGCTAAGCCCCTTTTCCACTGGTATTTCCGGCAGTCGCGTGTCGCGCACGTGACCCATGGACGCCCAGCGGTCGCGTGCCGCGCAGATGACCCACGGGTGCCCAGCGCTCAGCGGTCGTGTGCAGGGCACGTGACCCGTAGGCGCTCAGTGCCCACGTGCGCTTCACGTGACCCGCGGGCGCTCAGCGCTCAGCGGTCGCATGCAGGGCACGTGACCCGCCGGCGCCCGGCGCCCACATGCTCCTCAGCGTGACCTTCACGTGACCTGTCAATCGGAGGTTCCCTCGCTCTAAAGGCGAGGGGTAATTAACGGCAGCTTAGTCCGCGCCGCCGGAGATTCGGATACCCACATTCAATAAACCCCCGCCTACCCTAAGCAGGGGGAATCTGTTGTACGCCTGACAAGCGCGTGTGTATTCCCATCTCGATGGGGTGACGAAAAATACCCTATAAATTCTGGCACGCCCGGTGGGACCTTTCTCTCCTCCCATATCTCGGGTCAAGTGTTCATGCGAACTCTTTTAACATATATATCGGTGTTTGTACTGAACTAGTTTTCTTTTCGTGCAACAATCAACTTTCAACGACGATGTCTCCTAAGATGAATTCAGCTTCCGACGCGACCCCGATCTCGTACGTGGTCATGAGCAATGCCCGCGTGGTTCTCCCTGTCAGTCTCAGCCTGCAATAGGAGGAGCCACCCCGTCAATTTGGTTCTATCATCATCTACCCTGCTGGAACTTAGGAATGACGTAGCCACTCGGGAACTCGATCAGATTGTACTGTGCGGGATATTTGACGGGACGGGAAACACAAATAAGCACTTTGCCCACTTTAAAGCATCGTACGGAAACACAGGGGGAAATGACGTGCTCCTTCTTCGTCAGTTTGTCAACAGCCTGACCGGTGTCACTTTCGACTGGTACGCGAGTATACCAGATGGGTCCGTCATTACCTTTGCCCAAATGGAGTCTCTGTTTCGGCAAAGGTTCCTAAGTGTCAGTGATAAAATCTCCATTGCTGACCTTGTGAGGACCAAGCCGGGGAAGAATGAAAACAACACCGACTTTATCTCCAGATGGCTTAATCTCACGATCAAGTGCGAACCGCCGCTGGAGCAGGACCAGTCCGTCAGCCTCCTCATTGGGAACCTCAGCAATTGGATGGTCCCATTCCTATGTACAGCAGGCCTCAAGTCGTTTTAGGAGCTGACCAAGAAAGTCCAAATGCTGGAACACTCGAAGCAAGAGTCTACCCCGGACTCTCAGAGAGACAAGACTTGGAAAAGCAAGCGAGACAACAACCGTAAAAGCGGGAATTCCAGCAATACCAATGTCTTCAATGCGTCCGATAATGAAGACAAGCGAAAGCCAGGCGATTCCAAAACCAACCAGTCTCGAAAGCCATTGCTGGGAGGAAAAAGGCCTTCCCTAGAGGAGAAAAAGAACAAGGTTTACTCTTTCAGAAGGGACAAGGTCCGCAAGATATTCAAAGATGCCTTGAACAATAGTCTACAATTGCCGGAGTCGAAGAGACCCCACGAAGAAAAAATGACCGACAATCTCTTGTATTGTCCGTACCACAGAGTAGTGAGCCATGCGATCAAGAATTGCTATATCTTCAAAGACTGGGTCGAGAAGCAGTACAAGACTGGATCGAGTTGTCCAAGAGTGTGTTGGTGAATAATCAAGTTGCAACCATCAACTTTATACATACAGAAGCTGAAGCCTTCTGGGAGCAGACAGCTGAACCCGCTGCCCTGAGAAATGAAAATGACTCACCGCAGTCTCCATGAAGTACACACATATCTAATAAGACGAAGAAGATGCTAAGGCTACTTCGGAAAGAGCCCAGAACGGAATGGGAAGGGCAAAAGAAGCCTACCATTCTAGCTGCCAATTCGGCTCCATCAAGCTCAAAATCCAAAAAGCTCAAGAAAAAGAAAAGTGCAGCTCGATACGAAAAAGAGTCTGCAGGGGGATCGACCATTCAAAAATATATCGATTCTCTCGAAGACTATGAACAGAAGGAAAGAACTCTGATTCAATTGAAGGAGTTCCTCCCTGTAGAAGCGGCTGAAATTCTGGAGGAGTTAGAAGAAGACTCCAATGAAGTGATCCCTATAGTTACCTGCTACGCCATCCATCTTGGCAGCGAGTCTAAGTAGGAGCTCTGTTTTCCTGAAGAGGACGATGAGCTCGCCACAAAAGCCAACCAAATCCAGCTCAGAAGCGGTAGGGCTCTGCCGCCAAATCAGGGCAATGCCCCAAAAGGAAAGGAAAAACATGTGGCTAATGAGGAAGATAACAGAGAACCGTCTAATGAAAACTCAAGTCCTTCCTCAGTGGACTACAATATCTTGGCTCATCTCCGGAAGCTTCCGTCTCTCTTGAGCATTTACGATACCTTGGTCCTATCTAAAGAGCTTAGAGATGTTCTCATTCACGCTCAACAAAACCCTGAGCGATATCAAGGCTCACTTTATGAAAATTAATATGAAAGAAGCCCAGTACGCTCTATACGCCGCCGCAGTCACGTTTAAGGACGAAGACTTGCTACTGGGAACAGCTGAGCATAATCGGCCGCTTTACGTGACCGGATACAGCGACGGAGATCGGATTAATCGCATATTGATTGATCCGGGATCCTCAGTGAACATCATGAACTTGCGGACTCTGAAGAGTTTGTCAATGGACGTCCGACACCTGTCAAGGGAAAGGATTGTCATTCAAGGCTTCAATCAAAACTGCCAGCAAGTGCTAGGGTCTATAGCTCTGCCAATCAAATTTGGGGATCTGCAGACCGAAGCTAATATATACGTGATCGACGCTGACACGTCTTATAAAATTCTCTTGGGGCGGCCGTGGCTCCACGATTACGGTATTGTTCCGTCAACTCTCTATCAATGCATGAAATTGTCACGCCCCGCTTCCCAAAAGAGCGGTAACGGCATGTGACAAGCCCGCGACGTAACTATTCCAAGAAGGTCATTTCTCGAAACAAATACGCTAAGCGTATATAAGCAATATAAAATGACAAGAAAAGACATGTAAAAATAAAATCCAACCACTTTATATAATTACATTCTCAAATTTATAAAGTTTAAACTGATACAAGATTTCTGAAATAAGAACATAAACATACAAGCCTAAATATATTGCTTACTGAAATAAAAGCTGAAAGAAACTAGAGATCGGCCTGTGCTGTGAACTGGTGATACTCCTGTTCCACCTTCTTAGTCTCTACACCACCTGACGAACATTCCAAGAAACAAAGAAATGGGTGGAATGCCCGTCAGTGAACTAGCGCTCGGTAAGTCCCCAGAAAGGATAAGAAAGGAATATGATGCATAACATGTACAAAATGAAATATAATATGGCATATATAGCATAACAGGTAATAATTGTGTGTGAATGAACATGAGGTAGGTATCTTAATAGGTCTCTACAATGTAATCTAACTAACGTAAGCTTAAGTGTGAATGTTAACCAATCTCAAGAGTATTTTCGAACCCAAGGCTATCGTCCAGGGGCAAGGAATCACGGGCCCTCATTTGTGAATTCGTGATTTGTACCGTTTCAGCCCGGTACCACAGCAACATGATTTGTACCGTTTCAGCCCGGTACCACAGCAACATGATTTGTATTAATGGGACTCATGAGATTTCGTTGGATTCATACTCAAACTATCCCAACACCCCGTGTATATCAGTATATGGTTAAAGTTACGAGTCTTGATCGAATCCATGAATACAAAAGGTAGTGTATAGTATTAGGTTTTAAAGATTAAGTTCATGTCAAGAATCATGTAGTCATGTCAAGAAGAAGTCATGTCAATTGTATTCATGGTTCGAGTCAAGCTGGTTTCAGGTTTGTATATTGAGTTCGTGTATTCATGATTAAGTCGTGTCAAGATCAAATCAATTCTAGCATGTAATGGTTTGATCACAAGTCATATAGATAATTCTATTTGAAAAACATTGTATGATCATACTATTAAACCTCCGATACTAGCTTCAATATTTATTAACATTTTTACTTTAAACCATTGTGGGATTGAAGTTACACAAGCAGTAGGAATTCATATAACTCTGATGCTTAGATGTAGCCAAACATGTACTCTATATATATATAATTAGAATGCTATTATTATTCTGTTTCAAAAAGAAAGAAAGAAATGCTTAGGTCTTTAACTTAAATGGTCCTGAAGCTTTATTTGTTATTTTAGCCATTACCTTTGCCATAGTTAATTCATGAAATAGAGTAAATATGGATTGCAAGATGATAAAATAGTAATCTATATTTTCTTAGCAAAAGTTCGAATCTTATGACTTCATTCGTCTTTTTTATATAAAAGAAATCACCTACTCCCAAACTAATTTCTGAATTTTAATCGAAGATGCAGTACTATGCTAACTCTAGTATCTACTCTAGAAGTAGGATCTCACTTTCATGCTCCTGCATAATTCTACATCATTTGAAAGGGATACTACGTCTAAGTGATGCTTTTATAATTTGGTTGTAATATCCATCCATCAAACAGTACTTTAGATGTTAACATGAAGGCTTCATTCAGATTCCTTTGTCACTTGGTCTCTCTTTTATCCATTCCATTCTTGTTCACTGTCTTGTTTGTATTAGGAGATAAGGTTAAATTTTCTAGGGTAACTTGTGTTAAATAATTTGAGGCTAAATTTCCAGAAACCTTAGGTACAGAATTGCATGAAACATTGGGTAATTAAATAACAAAATTTGACATGCAATAAACAAATAAAGGTTACTATATAAATCACATAAATATATTTTATACTATAAATGGATGATTACTGTGAAACCAATTACCATCTCACCTACAGTAAGGATAAGCATGAAACCCCAAATTATGCTTTCTCACTAATTTAACTTTACACACACAAACACTTGCCTGTATACACTTGAATGAGAAACAAGATGATTACATTGGCAAGTAAATAAATTTATAGAGTATGGAACTCACATGAAAGATCAACAGGCGTAAGTATGAACAAGGTATGGTGAAAGTATAATAAGGTATTAGTTTTAATGTTTTACTATAACACATCAAATTAACTAAAAGAAAAATCTCTTAGTATTCATGGAGGAGACACGATAAGAGAGGGAAATTTGGAAAGAATGAGAGAAAGGAAGAGGAAGAGGACTTACAAGTGAGAAACGACCGAAAAACTGATTGGGGAAGTTCATCGAGCATGAAGCAGGCAATGGGGTGCTTGGGTCAGGTTCAAGCAGGGCCAGCAGCAACGGTATACCGCCTAAAGGAGGGTTGACCAAGGGCATCAAGAGAAGGAGCTCGGCTAGGTGGAGATGATGTTGACAATGATGATGGCGATGGCTACAAGGTTGGTGGCTAGGATGCGGCAAAGTGTACGACTATGTGGCCGTCGGAGATGGCGGCGATGCTATTGCAGCCTGTCGGAGGAGATGATGGGATCGTGGGTTTGCTCGTAGGTGTGGCGATGATGCTTGGTTTTGATGAGAAGAATAAGTCGACGGTGACGATGGAGGAGGAGATGGGGTTTTTAATTTCGAGCTTGGGTCAAGGGAGAATTATAGGAGAAGTAATAAGGGGAAGAGAATATTGAGAATTTAAGAGGATTTCAGGATGGTTATGAGGGAATTGAATGAGAATTAGGTTGAGGTATTTGAGGGAGAAGAAAAATTTAAAAGAAAACTGAAGAAGAAGAAGAAGAAAAGGCAAAAGGATGGAGTACACGTAATAAATGGAATTTGTTTTGGGGTTTTTTTTTTTGGGTTCTGTGTTTGTTTATTTATTTATTTTTTTAAATAAAGGGTTTTGGGCTGTTGGGTTTTGGAATGGAAATAGAGAGGGGGAAAAGAGAAAAAGGAATTTGATAGAAACAATTTAGGCTTAGGGCTGAGTTTGGGTTATTTCATTTTGGTTTTAAAATAAATGGATGTGGGTTAGAGTTTGGGTTTAGAAATTTGGGTTTTGGAAAATAATTGGAGTGACTAAATGGAAATAAATAGAATATATATTTATTAGAAAACAAAATATAATATAAAAATAGATTATACGGAAAACAATTAAATACCGTATTTTATTAAAGACGGGTAATACGAAGGTATAGGAGTTTTAGGGTCGTTACAGAAATATACTAAAAATGGCGAAGAAAGACGCATTGACGGAGACATCCGGTCGTTCGGTGTGCATGAAGTCCAATATGAAGATTCTCGGTACTTTGTGAACCCCTAAAAAGTTAAGCCACAACAGACCGAGGACAGAGCGGCCCCGAAACTCAAAGGCAAATCTGAGCCGGCTGTCACTTTCAAAAGCAAAAACCCCCGAGTGTGTCCGCGTTTCGGCAGTGACACTGATGAGTCCAATGCTAGAAGTCCGTCCTTCCATAAAACTTGCCCTCATTTCGGTAGCGATATGAATGAATCTGATACTGAAGGCCCATCCGACAGCAAAATCCGCCCTCGTTTAGGCAGCGACACTGAAGAGTCGGAGAAAGAGAACCCGCCTTGCAACAGCTGTGCAGACTAGGCCCCCACACAACGAGCAAAACTATGAGAGACCTTCGAAATTGCAGAAGGGTCCCTAGCCGTCATAAGGGTGCCTGAGCAGATGTGCAAAAAGCTCGGTGCATTGTCAGTCTCCACCGTGGACCAGTTGAAAACCTTCTACGTTCCCGGGAGAAAGAGTGGGCAGAAGGGCATCCTGTATTATGGGTCAAATCATGTCGTACACCCGGACGATTTGTCTGTCACGTGCATTCCCTATGAAAGAGGCATAAGAGCCGTCCTAAACCCCAGATATTATGTGCCCGAGATGCGGAAATATTTAAAAAGTTTGGATGTCGGTTATATCAAACAGACTCTGAAGCGAAGTTTTATGAGGGGCTGTGGCACCCGCCTCAGGTCCGAGCACTCATCGATGGACGAATTCTAGATAGACGGGGCATAGATTTCATCTAGCCTGATTCCAAAGCATGCTACATGATTCATGTTGGTGAAGCCAGCGAAAGATCAAATGATGACGACGAGATAGCTGAGCCAGAAGAAGCTCCTTAAGAGCTCGAAGATGGCAGACAAGCAACCTTCGATGAGCTAACCGAGATCGATTTGGGGACGTCTGATAATCCAAGGCCGACCTATATCAGCTCACTCTTGTCAGAGAAAATGAAAGAGCAGATAATTGCCATGCTGCATGAGTTAGCCAATTGCTTCGCGTGGACGTACAAAGAAATGCTTGGCCTCTCCCCTGAAGTGGCCTTGCATAAGCTGGCTATATCTCCTGATGCCAAGCCTGTCAAACAAGCTCCTCGAAGAATGAGAAGGGAGCTAGAAGAAAAGGCCATTGAGGAAACTATGAAACTTATCGATGCTGGCTTCATCAGGGAAGAGAAATATGCAGACTGGATCGCATGCATTGTCCCCGCAAAGAAGAAAAATGGGCAGATCCAGATTTATGTTGATTTTAGGGACCTTAACAGGCATTCCCTAAAGATGATTTTCCGCTTCCGGTCATGGAAATGATGGTCGATGACACCTCAAATTACGAGTTGTTCACCTTTATGAACGGTTCGTCTGGGTACAATCAGATAAAAACGTCGCCTGAGGATGAGGGGCACACAACATTTCGAACCCTGATCGGCATAAACTGTTACAAAGTGATGCCGTTCGGACTGAAGAACGCCGGTGCTACATATCAAAGGGCAATGACCAATATCTTTGATGACCTAATCCATAAAGTCGTCGAATATTATGTTGATGATCTGGTCATCAAGACTAAAGCCAAGGCCGATCGCATCCAAGATCTTAGAACCGTTCTCACGAGACTGAGGGAGTATGATCTGAAAATGAATCCTCTGAAGTGCGCTTTTGGTGTGTCATCGGGAAAATTCCTGGGCTTCATAGTCCGACATCGAGGGATCGAAGTTGACCCATCCAAGATAAAGGCCATCATGGAGATGCTCCCTCTGAAGAATCTGACGCAGCTAAGATCTTTTCAAGGCAAGCTTGCTTATATACGGAGGTTTATCTCAAATTTATCAGGGAGATGTAGGCCCTTCTCAAAGCTCATGAAGAAAGGAACTCCTTTTGTCTGGGATGCCGAATGTCAAGAAGCGTTCGAAAGCATCAAACAGTACCTGTTACACCCTCCAGTGCTTGCTGCTCCTATTCTAAATAAACCGTTGATTCTGTATACTTCCGCGCTAAATGAGTCACTCGGTGCGCTCCTTGCCCAGAATAATGAGGAGGGAAAAGAAAATGCCCTCTACTGCCTCAGTCAACTTTAGTCAGGGTGGAACACAACTATTCCCTGATTGAAAAGCAATGCCTGGCTCTGATATTCGCCGTGAAGAAGCAGAGGCACTATCTGCTCGCTCATCGGGTTATGCTGATCTCCAAGGTCGACCCGCTCAAACACTTGATGACCAAAGCAAGCCTAGTCGGTAGAATGGCGAGATAGGCTGTCATGCTGCTTGAATTTGACATAATCTATACTCCTCAGAAAGCAATAAAAGGGCAAGCCATCGCCGACTTCCTTGCTGCTCATTCCATACCAGATGGGTCGCCGCTCAATTGCGAGTTTCCCGACGAACAAGTGCTGCACCTCGAGGATGACGAGCCATGTTGGGAGCTCTACTTCGATGGAGCCTCATCAATGAAGAGATCCGGCAAATCAAGCATCCCGCAGATAAAAGCAAGGATAAGATTGGTGTTCATCACGCCATCGATGGGAACCCTACGACGTTCTTTCGCTCTCACCGAGTCTCGCACAAACAACGAGGCTGAGTACGAAACTCTGATAGCTGGTCTGGAGCTCGCCATAGAAATGGAAATCCTTCGGCTACGGGTTTACGGTGACTCCCAGCTTGTCGTCAACCAATTAAGCGGCGACTATAAGATATAAAAACCTGAGTTAGCTCGATATAGAAGCCGAGTAGTGGAACTCATGAAACAGTTCACTCACTTGAACTAATAAGAGTCCCTAGAGCGTTGAACGGAAAAGCCGACATACTCGCTCGCCTAGCTAAGAAGCTAGTTGATCCTGACATAGACGAAATTCTAATCACAGTTAGAAGCCAGCAAATTCTGCCTCCAGTCTCTTTGCATGAAGAAGAAAGCGTAGAATAAGAGAACAATCCTGCCGAAGAAACTTCGATCATTCAAGACGAGCCTGATTGGAGAGAACCCTTCATAGAGTACCTTCAATCCGACAAGCTGCCCGAAGAAAAATCTGCGAGGATTCAGCTGAAGAAGAGTGCTCTCCGATACGTGTTTGTAAATAATACGCTATACCGCGGATCATATGACCAACTCTGGCTCAGATGCCTGTCATCAGCTGAAGCCCAAAAAGTTATGAAAGAAGTTCACTCGGGCGTCTGCGGGGCTCACCAGTCCGGCCCCAAAATGCGGCTTCAGATCAAACGGTTTGGATATTACTGGCTCACCATGATAAGGGATTGCAAAGAGCATGCAAAGAAATACCATCTCTGCCAAATTCATGGTGATTTCATTCACAAGCATCCCAATCCGTTGCATCCTACGGTGGCGTCGTGGCCTTTCGAAGTTTAGGGCACCGACATAGTTGGCCCAATTGATCCACCGTCATCCAAAGACCACCGGTTCATATTGGCCGCAACTGACTATTTCTCCAGATGGGCTGAAGCTGTCCCGCTAAAAGATATCAAGACAGAAGATATTCTGACATTCTTCCGGCATAATATTCTATACCTCTTCGGTACACCAAGAAGAATAATTTCTGACAACAGGCCTTCTTTCAAGAGCTTCAAAGTCTCAAGGTCTACTCAGCACAAGATAGACTGGAGATATTCCTCCATCTATAATCCAAGAGCCAATGGGCTAGCCGAAGCCTTCAATAAGACTCTATGCAAGCTCTTAAGGAAAAATGCTTCAGCCAACAAGAGAGACTGGAATCTCAAGCTCCATGAGGCGTTGTGGGCACATCATACCACACACCGCACTCCAACTCAGTCCACTCCATACTCGCTACTCTTCGGACTGGAAGCAATCCTCCCGCTCGAAGTCGAAGTTCCAAGCCTAAGAATGGCCGTCCAACACGAGTTGACGGAGGAGGAAAACGTCCTCCTTCGGCTCAAAGAGCTCGAAGCTCTCGAAGAAAAGAGGCTCGCAGTATAGCAAAATCTGGAGCTGTATCGAGCCCAAATGTCATGGGCCTATGATAAGATGACCCGTCTCCGTGCTTTTAAGAAAGACGAATTGGTGTTGGTCCTCAAAAGACCAATCATTCTCAATCGACATGCCAAAAGAAAATTTGAGCCAAACTGGAAAGGACCATACGTCATCGAGAAAGTGTTTGATAAAGGATCCTACTAGCTGATAAATGCCGAGGGAAAAAGGTCCATGCCACCCATCAATGGCCGATATCTTAAGAAATACTACGCGTGAATGCTCCAAATCGCAGGCGAATTGAGCACACCGGCCCTACGGTCTGGATCATACATCCTGTAAAACCGTATACAATTCACGGGCGTAAACGACTCCTATCTCTCCGAAAGTCCTACCGGCGAGACTACATTTAAAGTCCCACCGGCAAAAAAAACAAAAACAGAAAAAACAAAAACAAAAACGGTATGTCCACAAGCAAAACGGGCACGGATGAAAACCTGAAAGGGCTCCGTGAGGAAAAACAGCAGGACTGCCCGCGAGTTTGTAAAAACTCGAAAGGGCGCAAATTCGTGAAAAGAGATAAAATACACTCACAAAGTCCTCTCGACCTTGTGAGGAGAAAATCCCTGCGTGAGATCCTTACGACTCACAAAGGAGCAACACACTTAGGAATCCCCACGATTCCTAAGGAGAACATACACCTGCGAGATCCTCTCAACTCGTAGGGAGAAAATGCTTTTATGAAACCCTTACGGCTCATAAAATTGAAAAGTCTTAGGTGATAGAGATCTAAACATGTCTCTTAAGCCATCGCTCCCCAATGGGCAACGGTAAATAATGAGTCGCTCCTGGCATTGCTTCAGTGTTAGCGGTGCTGATGCTGACCCAAAATCGAAATCCTAAGTTTTCCTAACGGCAAATGATGAGTCGCTTCTGGTATTGCTTCAGTGTTAGCGGTGCTGATACCGACCCAAAACCTAAATCCCAAGTTTTCCCAACAGCAAATGATGAGTCACTCCTGGCATTGCTTCAGTGTAAGCAGTGCTGATTCTGACCCAAAAACCAAATCCCAAGTCTTCCCGGGGCAAATGATGAGTTGCTCCTGGTATTATTCCGGTGCAGCAATACTGATGCCAAACAAAATCCAAATTCCAAGTTCCTTTCAAATTCAAAAATCCTGTCAAATGAGGCAGAAATCAAACAGATCAAATCAAAGTCCCACCTGGCGGCACTTCTAAGCTCGAAAGTCCCGCTGGATATGTAGGGAACTTCCAAAACAAATCAAATCAAACAAATCAACCCCGATACCGCAGAAAGAGGAGCAAGTCAAATCAAATCCCGACACCATAAGAAGCGGAGCAAGTCATCGACCGTCCACGTCGTAAAAATGGCAGTACCGACCGTCCAAGTCGCAAAAAGGGCAGAATCGACCGTCCACGTCGCTAAAATGGCAGAACCGACCATCCACGTCGCAAAAATGGCAGCACCGACCGTCCAATTCGTAAAAAGGGCAGAACCGACCGTCCAAGTCGCAAAAAGAGCAGAACCGACCGTCCAAGTCGCTAAAATGGCAGAACCGACCGTCCACGCCACAAAAATGGCAACACCGACCATCCAAGTCGTAAAAAGGGAAGAACCGACCGTCCACGCCGCTAAAATGACAGAACCGACCGTCCACGTCGTAAAAATGGCAGCACCGACCGTCCAAGTCACAAAAAGGGCTGAAACGACTGTCCACGTCGCTAAAATGGTAGAACCGACCGTCCACGTAGCAAAAGTGGCAGCACCGACCGTCCAAGTCGCAAAAAGGGAAGAACCAACCGTCCACGTCACTAAAAGGGAAGAACCGACCGTCCACGTCGCAAAAATGGCAGCACCGACCGTCCAAGTCGCAAAAAGAGCAGAACCGACCGTCCACGTCACAAAAAGGGCAGTATCGACCTCCACGTTGTCAAAACGGGAACCAAATCAAGTCAACCTCCACGCGAAAGAAGATCCATCAATTTCATGCACATGGCCCATATATGTGGTGTGCATGTATTGATGGGGGGTACTTTGTTGGGGTCAAAAATTACATCCCGGTTGACCAAGTCAAAATCAAAGTCAACCCCAAGACAAGTGGGCCCAAGTCCAGGTCAAAAGGACCAGCCCCATGATAAAAAGAATGAAGCCATAAATTGGTTTAATATAATTCTTTTTTTTATATACATGTATAGAAATAAATATATGTAAAATAAGCAAAAAGCCAAAATTTTGTAAACCCGATGGCTTATGTGCAAAAAAAGATAGGCACATAAGGCATGGGATGGCATAAGTGCCATTTGGTAAAGCCCAAGGGGTTATATGTAAAATGTGTAGCCTATAAAGGCAACATGATGAAAAATCAATGAGAACTTTTTTTCCTCCCTCAAAAAAAAACAATGGGTCTGTGCCTCCTTCTCCTTGCTCAAGGTTCTAAAACCTTCTTCTCCTTTTTGAATTAAATCAAGAGTTTAACTCTTTCTTTTCCAAAAATAAACAGTTTTTGACCATCAAACCCTCGAAGGGGAACTCAGATCTTCCATCAAATCTCAAAAGGGGGAGATTTTTAAATCTCACCCCCCGTTTTCTCCAAAATCTGGTCAACAGAAGAGGAGGAAGAAGGAAACTAACCTCCAAAATTCCCACTTTGGGGAAAATCCAGAGCCAAAGGGGAGAAGAAAGGAGTCCCCTTCGGTCATTTCCAAAGATTTCTAGGAGTTTAACTCCATTCAAGATCTGTTGGAGCTTAACTCCAAAAACAAAACCCTTTTAGGAGTTTAACTGTAACACCCTAGTTCATTTATACCAGTTCCGGTAAGTATTTCTTTATTCATGGTATTTTCCTAATTTATTGTGCTTTGGATGCGAATAGTGTATTTGACATCTGTATTTGCATCCGACCCGACCCGCTTGCTGGAAACCCGTCTTGATTCCTGTTTATGATTTATCCCGGCTTGTTATGTGGATCCGTGCATTTTTCATTTTTTTTATTGCATACTCGCATTATATCTGGCATCTGCATTTTTTTTAATATAACATTTAAAGTCACATAAAATATTTTAAAAATATCTAACATGGCCTGCATGATACCCCTAACCCCGTCGTAGCATCCACGCATCTTGTTCTCGTCCCGTTCAGTGAAACGGACCTGTTTGGATGGCTACGTCCACGTTACATGCATCCGTTCTTGGGGGTATGCTTTTTCGTTACCCAGGTATCCTATTTTGGTTTTGGTTGAGACGTATATTAACTGTATTTTCAAACCATAATTTTAGACCCGACCCGGACGTATTTTGGACTATTTTTGTATTAGTCAGAATCTCAATTATTATACATATAATATATTTATGTTTAATAAACTGTTAACTATTAAAAAATTATATACGGATATATATTTTTTGTTCTAAAATTTTTTTATAAAGATTTTTTAAAATTTTATTAACTGTTCACACAAACAGAACTCTCTCTCTCTCTCTTTCTTCCTTCTCTTTCTCTCTATATATATTTATATAATTCTTTATTTTTTTATGATTTCCCTTTACCTTTTCCCACTGTTTCCCCCAATCAGAGCAAAACTCTGTTCAAATTCCAAGGCGGGAAATGAAGCAACGCTTCTGTTTCCCCCAATCAGAGCAAGGCTCTGTTGTAAAATTCAAATAATAAAGGAAGCAACGCTTCAGATGACTTGCGCTCTGCGCTGCGAGACACGTGTCAGCGCAGTTGCGCTGCGCTCTGCGCTGCGCGACACGTGTCATGCGCAGGTGCACTTGCGCCAACTGTGCCAGCACTAAAACTTAAATAATGAATTATTTAATCAGAATTAAAATTCTAGAAAGATCTTTTTAATCTTATAAAAACAAGAATATTATCTTCTGTAAAACAGAGGCCTTAGGATTAAAGATCCAACGGTGGGGAAATATCCCCAGATCAATCAGAGAAAGATCTCTGTAACTAACCTAACAAACTAATTTGCCCTATATAAAGGCCTCTAGACTCCAAGTCTTAGAAAAAAAATACAAAGCTCCTCCAAAAACTTTAAGAAAAACTCAAAGAGAAAAAAGGTAAACCTTTGAAAAAAGAAGAATTTCTTCTAAAAAGATCAATGATCTAAGAACAAGATCAAGATCTTCAATATAAAAAAAAGAGAAAAAGATCAAAAAAGATCCAATCATAAGAAAGAAGTAATTTACTTCATTATTAGATCTTTTGATCTATATAAAGGCATTGCCTTTTGATGAGAATCAGAATCATTGGTTCTTGAAAACTTGAGGTAGAACCTCTTAAGAACTAAAAAGATTCTTTTCTTTGATCTAAATTTGATCAAGATGCGCTCTGCGCTATTGAACAGTGTCCTGCACTCTTAATTTGTGCTGTTGCGCTCCTTGGATTGGCGCAAGTCACCATAGAGCGCCACGTGTCAATCACAGAACAAATCTGCGCCTTGCGCTCCTAAAAACATAGCGCTGCGCTCTTGGATTGGCGCACTGCACCAGAGCACGCCACGTGTCAGCAGCGTATTAGCGCAGCGCACTGGCGCAACGCACTGCGCTAACAGACTTGCGCTCAGCAGAGCGCGACACGTGTCGCCTCCACATAAGCTGGCGCCTTGCGCTCTTTAATTGGCGCAAAGCACCTGACAGGCCACGTGGCGCACTGTCAGATTATTAAATGCTGCGCATTATTAAAAAAAAGGGCAGAGCCCAATTAAAAGGCCTAACATGCCTAATCTGAATGCTGCGCATTAATTAAAAAGCCCAATGCTATGCATTGTTTAAAAAAGGGCAGAGCCCAAGCAAAGGCCTAACATGCCAAATATAAATAAAATGTTAGACATTTTTCTAACTGGACTTAACCCAATTCTGGCCATAAGTCCTCAAATTAAATTGAACCGAGCACAACTGCTCTCTCAAATCAATTTACACCCGGTTCAAGGGTACATCTCTGAACTCCTCTGATATTTGTCGTTGTAATCCTTCAACGTCATCAGAGAGGTGACGGGTCCCGACAACCATATATTGCTACAGACTGTGGGGTCCATAAACTCATGGACTATGATGTCCTTAAACCAATATTCGTCCCCAAAATGGGAATGTTGGACCACCATGTCCCTAAACTGGAAATGGACCACCATGTCCCTAAACTGGCAATGGACCACTATGTCCCTAAACTAGAACAATAGAGCCCCCAAATGCTCTTTTGTCGGATCTAAATGATCCTGTTAAGTTGATCTTAGTCTCAAATTAGACTAACGTATCTTTAATAAACGTTTAAGTTGATCTTAGCGTCAAATATGGCTAACGTATCCTTAAACCAAAACCCGAAACCCAAATCTAAGAAAATACGGATTTGGACTAATCCACGTCCTACGGGCGACTACATAAATTAGTCTCCGTATACAATCCACGGGCAACCACAAACAAAACAAACACCCACGACACGAAGTGACCAGCTGGAGAAGGAGAAAGTTGTTACCGCGATGCGGTAGCGTAATTAACTGCAGGGGCTTGCGCCTGCAGGGAAGAGCGTCCCCACAATCAAAAACCCCTCGAACGAGAGGGAATCTGACGAAGTCTGCTACATCGGCCGCATCCGTTTAAACCTTCGATATACGTCTCCATAAATCAACTTGGCATCTTCGGAGAGGTAGACGGATAAAACCAAATAGCATCTGCCCCGAATTTCAGGCAAGACGTTCGCCGTGTCTCTGTCGCGCCGTTTTTCGGAAGGGAACAGATTATGGCACGCCCGGTGGGACTCTTCCTCTTTCCACTCCACGCTTCGTGTATCGTGTTCACGAACGAATCGCAGTTTGCTGTGGTTTCCTGTGGATTTAAGGTACTTAGATTTGGTGTCTTGCTCCGTGCAGAAAATAGAAGATCAATGGCTTCAAACTGCACTACCTGCAACTGCAACTCTCGCTCCGTCCTTGATGGAGGAGTGACTTACGGGCCCCAAGCGGCCTCCCTTTTCAAGATGCCAGTGGAGCAGGTAACTCAAGCCACCACTGGACTATTCTTAAGGACCATGCTCCCACCGGTGAGCTTCAATGCCCCAATGACGTCGCAAGAAGCTCCCAAGAAGTCGGTCCTTGATCGGCTTGCTACTACCACGGCCCCTCTCAACGGGTCGTCCAAGTCCAATGCCTCAGTTTTTGACAGACTAGGCCAGAGCTCCAACGGGCCCATGAAGAACCTGCAATACCAGAAGGCATTATCCCGAAGCGGATAGCCATCCCTGCTCCCGTTCCAGGCGAAATCACCAAGGTTGCTTCCTCTACTCGGAAGTCTGCTTTTGATAGGTTGGCCGTCCCCATTCAACGGACGTCGGTCTTTAAAAAGCTGATACCAGCAAATTCTGACCAACACAGGGGGCATGATGAGGTCACCCCTACGGCTAAACCAACTCCAATCGCGCGACATGCTCGCCGTCGTCACTAGCGTCGGGTAAGGAAAGATGGGGGCAACTCCCCCTCTGGGATAACTTCGCCAGCTCCAATGGTGGAAATCAATGCTGCTGTTCCGACCGGGAATAACTTTGAACCGCTAAGAAGGGTGCGCAAAAACTCGCCAACTGTCGTATTGAAAAGATCTCCTACACCTGTGAATAATGCCCCAAACGTGAAGCTGGAGCAGCCCCCTCAACGGCTGTCCTCTAAAATTTACAAGGTCTGGCGTCAAGTCCAAGACTCCGTAATGGATCAAGACTATCTCCGCCGACAGAAAAAGATGAAGGTTCGGTGGGAGAAGGACTACTCTGTCAAGCCAGAAAAAGCAACAGCTGGCTGGGTGCCCACTGCAACGGCTCCCTCAACGTCAATCACTCAAAAGAAAAGGAGGCCGCAAAAAGCCCCTGTGAACACCCCGAACCGTAAAAGCGCTGAGCACAAATGCCCCAAGTCTGGGGGCATAGTGGTGCATATTGTTTATATGGCATCCGGAAAAGAGGATAGCCGTGCTTCGATGGGTCACCGACCACTCACCCGATCCGTGAAAAAAGCCCAGGAGCAGCAACATAAGCTTCAGGAAATGCTGACGCAAATGGCTGCACTCACCGGAATAAAAAAAAGCCCGAAAGCATCATCAGAGCAGCGTCACGAACAAGAAAATGACGCTGACTTCCTACGCAGAGTCCTCGAAAAGAAGGACAGAGAAGCAGCAGAACAAGCTGCCAACATAAAACAAATGGCGCTTCTCTTCCAAGACATGGTAGGAATGATGTTACAGCCGGATCCTCCAGCTGAAGATCCTCCGATTATCCTCGAAGACGATAGAGGGGAGACATCTAATCCTCCTCCGGCTCTTTCAGCAGCCAAGGAGGAAACCATTTCCAAGGCCGCACTGGATGACTATATAGCTCAGCAAATACGAGCTCATCAGGCGAGTGAAGCGGCTGGGCAAATTGTTAAAACTGGACGATCCTATCCGAGCTGGTATGACCAAATCAGTTACCCACCGGGATATACGATCCCTAAGTTTCATGTATATAAAGAGACGGGGAATCCACATCAGCATGTCGCTCAATTCAGAGCCTTATGTGGCAACACTGGAGGCGATGACAAACTGTTGCTTCTCTAATTCATCGGCAGCTTGGCAGAAACGGCCTTTGAATGGTATTCGGAGCTACTTAATGACTCTTGTTCCCCTCCGAATGACGGCCACGACTGAACGTTTTGCCTGAGATTCGGGGCAGATGCTAATTGGTGCTATCCGTCCACCTCTCCGAAGATGCCAAGTTGATTTATGGCACCGGGTATCGGAGGTTTAGACGGATGCGTCCGATGTAGCAGACTTCGTCAGATTCCCCCTCGCTTGAGGGGTTTTTGATTGTGGGGACGCTCTTTCCGGCAGGCGCAAGCCCCTGCAGTTAATTACGCTACCGCATTGCGGTAACAACTTTCTTCTTCTCCAGATGGTCACTTCGTGTCGTGTGTGTTTGTTTTGTATTTGGTTGCCCATGGATTGTATACGGAGACTGAGTTATGTCGTCGCCCGTAGGGCGTGGACTAGTCCAAATCCGTATTGTCTTAGATTTGGGTTTGGGGGTTGGGTTTAAGGATACGTTAGTCTCATTTGGGACTAAGATCAACTCAAACGTTAGTTAAGGATACGTTAGTCTAATTTTAGACTAAGATCAACTTAACGGGATCGTTTAGATCCAACAAGAGAGCAATTAAGGGAGCCCTGTTGTTTAGTTTAGTGACGTTGTGGTCAATAGATAGTTTAAGGACATTGCGGTCCAATATTAGTTTTAAGGCGTTGCGGTCAAGGTTAAGGACATCATAGTTAAGGACATCCCGATCAAGGTTAAGGACCTCATAGTCCGTTGTTAGTTTTAAGACATCCCGGTCAAGGTTAAGGACATCATAGTCCGAGGGTTTAAGGACTCCACAGTCCGGCGTTAGTTTTAAGACGTCACGGTCAAGGTTAAGGACCTCATAGTCCGTTGTTAGTTTTAAGACATCCCGGTCAAGGTTAAGGGCATCATAGTCCGAGGATTTAAGGACTCCACAGTCCGGCGTTAGTTTTAAGACATTACGGTCAAGGTTAAGGACCTCATAGTCCATGAGTTTAAGGACCCCACAGTCCGTATCAATGTGTGGTTGTCGGGACCCGTCACCTCTTTGAAGACATTGAGGAATTACAACGACAAGTATCAAAGGAGTGAAGAGATGTACCCTTGAACCAAAGTAGATTAAGTGATCTGTAGTCCAATTTGGAACCAAGACCAATTTATTAGGTTATGAGCACATTGGCTCAGTTTGAGTCTGGATTGAGGACTTATGGCCAATTTGGGCTAAGTCCAATCATGTTTAGAATATTGGCACTCTGTTGGTCCATTAGACATATCCAATTACAGGAGAGGCTTTGCCTCTAGAAAATTAGCCAATTGGGCTAAAACTAGTATTAAACACCAAAGACCAACAGTGTTGAACACTGGGAATAAGATTAGCAAATTAGTGTTAAACACTAAAAGATGATCAGTGTTAAACCCTGAAAATATAATCCCCCAAATTAGTGTTAAACACTCGCAAACAACAGTGTTAAGCACTGAAAGTGAAGTTGTCAAATTAGTGTTAAACACTAAAAAAAGTTGTGATTCTCAAATTAGTGTTAAACACTAACATATAACAGTGTTAAACACTGAAAATAAGGTTTTCAAACTAGTATTAAACACTAAAGAAAATCAGTGTTAAACATTGCAAATAGAGTTTTCAAATTAGTGTTAAACACTAAGAAAATCAGTGTTAGACACTGCAAATAGAGTTTTCAAATTAGTGTTAAACACTAAGAAAATCAATGTTAAACACTGGGAACAAAGATCTCAGATTAGTGTTAAACACTAAGGAAAGAGAGGGTTCACGTGTGGACACGTGAGAGCGCCCTGATTTCCCATATTTTGTTCTGCCGAAAGTATTGAATAGTTTGGAGCATCACGTGCTGTCACGTGATGGGAATTTGGGTATTTGTCTGTTAAAGCTTTTGCCAAGGGGTCACGTGGTAGCACGTGAGAGCGCCCATAGCTTCTGTTTCTTTTTCTTTTTCTTTTCTGTCGCGTGGGAGCACGTGAGGCTTTGCCTCAAAGTTCTTTTCTGTGGATCTTTACAGGGGTCACGTGGTAGCACGTGACTCTGGTTCTTTGCATGTTTGAAGATCTCCTTATCTTTTTAAGAATTAAATTCTTCATAGGGTTAAACCCTAGCAATAACTTTAAAGGAATTAAATTCCCACTTTCTTTTGAAGAATTATATTCTTAATTTCTTTTCTGTAGAAATTAAATTCCCCATATATGTAAAGAATTAAATTCTGGCATATGTTAAAACCCTAATTTCTTTTTTAAGGGAATTAAATTCCTGTGAGTTTGAGAGAATTAAGTTCTCAATTAGGGTTAAACCCTAGTTCTGTCCATTTTGAAGGAATTAAATTCCTATAATATAGGGTTAAACCCTAATTTTATCTTGGAGGAATTAAATTCCTATAACTTTGTGAGAATTAAATTCTCAAAACTCAATTCCTCCTCTATATTTTAGATCTGCATGGCAGGATCTCAACCCAATGAGAATTAAATTCTCAATTTATGGGAAGATGTGCACTTTGCAGATTTTCAACCAGAGAAAGAACTAAGTTCTTTTCTTTATAGAAGAGTTAAACTCTTTTGAGAATTAAATTCTCTTTTTGAACCCTCTCTTTTCTTACCTAAGGTTTTTTCTTTGCAGAGAATCAAATTCTTCTTTCTGAATTTTCAAGATTCCAAGGCTCTATCTCTATCCTCTCTGTATCTCTCTCTTTTTTTTAACTCTCTCCCTTGGCACATATTTATAGGAGAAGGAAAAGAATCAATCTGTTTAGTGAATCTTTCATTGAAAGATTTGATTTGTTTATTGAGAGATTTGATTTATTTTCATCATTGATCCGGGCCTTTAAATTATTAGGTGAATTTTATTCACCGTTGGATTTTAAATCCAAAGATATTCTTTTGTTATTTCGGTTAGATTTAGGGGGAAATCTTTCCATGTCCAAGATTTTTCCATAAATTGGTGATATTTAATCGCCCTCGGATTTTTAATCCAACGGTTTCACATAATTCTTCTCTATTTTAGAAAGATTTAAATGATCTTATTCAGAATTTAATTCTGTTGAACAGCAGGGCTTTTAAAGCCAGTCACGTGCGACCACGTGACCTTTGGTCACGTGTGAGCACGCGACCCTCGGTCACGTGTAAGCACGTGACCCTCGGTCACGTGTAAGCACGTGACCCCTTTAATGAACTTCTCTTCTGCGCTTGCTCTGTGCCGCTGCTTTAAACGTCACGTGCCAACACGTGACCGCTGGTCACGTGCTAGCACGTGATGTTTCTTCTGAAGCTTTTTCTTGATTTTTAATCAGGGAACAAATGCCCCCACAGCGTTGTTCTCACGTGTCAGCACGTGAGTGCAACGCTGTCACTTTTGTGACCGTTGGATCTGCCTCGGGTGTAGGGTAGATGAAGCGTTTTCCATCCCATCTTATAAATGCCCATGTCTTTTCAGAAGCGCTTCCACTTTTGCTCATCTTCCTCCTCTGCTAACTTTCTTCTTTCCGAGAATTTAATTCTCTTTTTCCAGAGCTTAGATCTCTGCTTCAAACTTTTCAGAGTTCAACTCTGCTCAGGGAAGACCCGTCTCTTCAGGTAGTGATCTTTGAACGATCGAGGAACTTTCATATCTCTCTGGATTTTAAATCCATAGCGAGATTTTTTACCCTTTTTTAACAAGAACCCATTTTTCTTCAAACAGAAAACTATCTAATCTTCAAACAGTAGACCTTTTAGGGTTTCTCTAATCTTTAGGGAGATGATGATGTTGGTTGCTTTTTATGGAATTTAATTCCATCCCCAAGGAGCTTCGGCTCTGGAACAGAACTTTTCTGGGAATTTAATTCCCTTTTTCAAAAAGGAATTTAATTCCTACGAAGAACTAAGTTCTTCCTAAAGAACTTCATGGGTTTTCCTGCCCGGAGCCATCTTCTTCACAACTCAGAAGAAGTTTGCACTGTTGGTCTTTGGGAATTTAATTCCCTTGATTCTGTTTGATTCATCACAGAGCCCAAGATGGATTTGTCTTTTAGGGGAATGTGTAGGGTCACTTGAAACCCATTGCCTATTTGATTAGAATATTCCCTTTGTCTCACTATAATTGCTGTGCCTCATCATTAGCCAGCTGTCATCTTGATTTCGTGGGACCCACATGCTTTGTAACTAATGGTCCTACCAAACAAGTCTTCTGTCGCTTTCTTCAACTGTCTTCATACATTTATGCTCATATATATCTATATATATATATATATATATATTGCTGGCTTCACTTTTGACAGTTTTCTTTTACTTCGTTTTATGTGCGATGGCTTCTGTTCCGTGCTTTCCCTTCACTCGCTCGGAGGCCGCTTTTCCTCAGTCACCGTCTGATGAGGAAGCGATGGCGATGATCCGGGCTCATGACCCGAACTGCACTAACTTACTTCTATGGGGAACTTGGTACAGCCATATTATCCGGGGTCGCCGGAGTTTCCTCTGCGAAGTGCCGACAGAGCCCACTTTCCCGTTCTTGCCGACGGACCCTCCGAGGACGGTTTTCGCTGTGGAGATGCCAAATTGGACTCCAACGGGACGACTCGAGCCTTCGACAACCGGTATCCCGAACCATCTGATCCCAGCTATAGATATCCTGGGACGACGTATTTGCCAGGGTGAGGCCCACCCATGGGGACAGATTTATAAAATAGGGCTCACTCCTCGACACCCCACGGGCTACCTCCTATGGGCTCGTTACATCCTTTCTGCTCATCGCGCGCGGCTGCAGAAGGTCGGGCATTACTAGGCGATATATGCGTCGCTCTTCCATTATCAATCCCCGCATGTCTGGTGGGTTAAGGCGTTCTTGAATCAATGGAATCTCCCCACCAACACTTTTCTTCTGAGGGACAGAGAGGTTTCGATCTCTTTGGGGGAATTTTATGAGATCTCGGGGCTGCCAATTCGAGGGACACTTTATGAGGAGTTGCCGCCTTCTGATGAATACGTCTTTGAACCCGAGCCCGCACCACTTGATGGCTTGTCTGCTGAAAACGCCGTCCGCCACAAGCGTCCCAGCTTGATCAAGGCGCTAGGTATCTTTGACCGATTGTTCACCGAATCTGAGGAGCAGTGCGTTACTTTCAAGAACTTCATTGCCTGCTTCCTTCGCGAGGGCGCCCTGTCGAAGACAGCTCCGAAGTTCGCAAATATCAAAGACCCCTTTGGGTTTGGTCCGAAGAAGCTGCCGACCAATGAATCGGATCTACCGCAGTACTACATCCCCATAATGTCGCCGATGTCTTTCGAATCCATTGCAGCTCCCGGCATGGATGAGGAGACGTTCTTCGTGGGGTTTATCAGTGTCTGGCTCAGCTGGTTTGTCATCCCCATGCATCGCCGCTTTATGAGAATCTCCATTATTTATCTGGCTTATCGTATAGCTGAGGGGACGTAGCTGGCCATCGGCATCCCGGCATTAGCGCATCTTTATCACGGGTTGGGTGCTGCAGCTAATACTTCCATCCCTGGCATAGATGTGGTAAACTTTTGGCTTCACTACTTCACGTCTTGGATCGAAATGCACATCTTGGGTGCTTTCGCTATGCATCAGAGGCATGCATTTTATGATGCTTACCCCTTTCCGCGACTTATGCAATTGGTGGATGCTTCTGTCGCCGACCCGACTCAATTCGGGGCTATTCGGGCGTTGAGTTCTCCTTATGCTACTTCTGGCGGATTGGTATTTACTGATCGGGTCTTATCTTCTTCCTCGGGTTCAACTCAGCCGCTTTAGGACCGGTCAAAAGATAACATGCCCTCTTTGAAGCCCCGGGCGGCCACGCACTTATACGCAATCAGACCGGGCTACCTGGTATTCCGTCAGGATAGCGCAGCCCTTTTCATGCGGTACAATCCGCATCGCTTTGCCCGGCAGCTTGGCTACGATCAGGGCGTCCCGTTTGAGGCTTTCATAGTCGCGCCGGTTCCTTCGCTCGAGGCCATTCGGGATGCCGCAGATCATTTTGTGAGGCTGAACACCGGTTCTCAGTTCATGATCCCCGATGCTGATTACATGCCCCGATGCGTAGGGTCATTCACGGGCTGGTATCTCCATCGGGTCAACCCGATTATTATTGAAGAAAGAAGGGTACTTCTTGGCTACGGTGCCCCTACTCAGGTTCCGGCCACAGGAGCTACGCTGCGACCGCACGCCCCGGTCCGCTTTCCTCTAAGGGATACCGGTATCACGCTTATTCCGGGAGAGTCGGGGGTGGATCTTACCCCAACAGCTGGTATGCCCCTAGGTACCCGGTCGCGAGGTAAACGGGCTCCGGTAGCAGCACCACCACCGCCCCCCGTGGCATCGACAATGGCGGTGTCATCCTCGGTTGTGGCACCGGGTGAGGGTGATAGGGATGAGGGTGTTGAGGGTGACGTGGGCCAGTGTCGCACTAAGGCTCCGCTGGGAAGGAAGCGGTCGTCCTCGGCGACCGGCTCTGGGTCTAAGCGTCGAAGGACGGTGGCTACCAACTTGCTCGACTCTTTAATAGAGTCTGAGCCCATTCTTGAGGATGAACCGTTGGCCCTGCAGGAATCAGATGTTGGACTACTTTTTCCGAGTTCGGCCGCCGAGGAAGCCGCACAGTTGGCTGAGGCTATAAGACGTTCCAAAGACGCGTCTCAGAACGCCAGGGTTCCGAAGAAGCCCTATCCTGCTGTAATCTTTTACGAAGACCCCTCGTGGATCCGGCGGCGGTTTATCGACCCTTTGGAGGAATGGGGGGAAAGGGCCCTGAAGCAGGCTGCTTCAGAGGATGCAGCGGACGCGCTTTCTTTGTGGACCGGCGGCCACGAGTCTACCCTCGAACCCCGGCGAGCACGCCTCCTTGAGAAGGAGCATCGGCTTGAAGAAGCCATATTGAAGGCTACCCTGCGCATTGGTATGTTTTTGTTCTTCTTTGTAGCTTTTCAGATTGTTTACGCCTGTATGTATGTATCCTTATTCTTGTGTGAATTGTGCAGAATCTTCGACGATGGGGGAGGTCCCTACGGGCTTATTGAAGCTAAAGCCTGTCGACATTCCCGATGAAGCATTGCTCGATGTGGAGGGGGCTGATGAGGCTGCTCCTCTCACAATAGAGCCTCCAGTGGCAGTTCTTGATCACGGAGCGCTTGCTCCTTTGGGGGAGGCTCCTTTGGTGGTCGTCGCCCCAATGACTCTTCCTGAGGGCGGCCCAGAAGCTGGAAGAGAGGTAGTCGGGACTACCCTCCCTTTGTTGGAGCCCGAGGTCACGGCGGAGGCCGTTGAAGCCGCTATCCCCCCGACTCAGAATAGGAGGAGTGTTGAAGGTAACCTTCTGCATTTTAAATTAGAAATCTTTCCATTGTCTGAACTCTTTTGTTTTCTCATAATTGCGCGGCTGGCGGCCTCTATTGCTGATCTGTCTCCCCGGCAATCGTTTCAGCGTCTGCTGGAGATGGCAGCTCCGCAGGCGATATCCCCTCAACGCATCGTCCTCTCATCTGGACAAGGTTAGTGTCGTTCATCATTTCTCATAGCATCGTTGTTATTTTGCGTATTGACATTGATGTTCTCTACAGTTTTGGAGGCCGATGACGAGGTTGAGGTCCTCGAAGGGCCAGGGAAACCTTCAGCTCCCACTTGCATGACCGTAGGTAAGTGACATTTCAATATAGTCCCACTTGTTCCTTTGCTTAAGAGTTTTACTGACATTTTTCAAATCTGAACAGCCTTGCCAGCCCCCATAGCGTTGGAATCACGTATCGCCATGCCGCTCGGCCCTTATGCTCTGCGAGCTTCAGAACGCTTGGCCTAATTAAGCCTTGTCTCCCTGTCGTCTTTGATCGAGGAGCTTCGTGCTGGCAGCGCAACCACAGCTGAAGCATTTACTGCCGAGGCTAACGGTTCTCTTTCTTTTCTTGCCACCTACCATAGCGAAGAGGTGGTGCGAGTCTGGGTGGAGTTCTGTCGGCAGGTGGAGGCTTGCTTGCACGCACTTGAGTGTCCCCGCCTTTCCTCGGAGGCCGTGGCTGCAAAGGCGGACTTGCGGGGGATGATAGCGCGGTGCGCGGCAAATATGGTGTCATGCGAGAAAAGGCTCGGCCGCAAATTCTCGGAAAGGGAGCTGGCCTCTAAGGTATTGAGCGAGCTTCAAGCCAACCTTACAGCCAAAGCCAATAAAGTGTATGAACTCTGGCGAGTGCTTCAAGAGTCTATCAAAGAGGTGGTGGCTCTTGATAAAGCTGCCGTGTTCACTCGCGAAAGGGTTGAGGCTCACAAGGCTACCGAAAAGGAGCTCGAAGGACGGCTTGCCTCATATCAGGCCCAGCAGGCTCAGGCGGAGGCCCGTCTTCTGGCGATACTGAATCATGAAGCCGTGATCCAGCAAAAGAAGGATGAGCTAGTAAAATTGCTAAATCGCCCGCCAGCTTAAAGACTTGCATCTTTTCCTTCTTTTTTGTACATACTCCCGAATGAGAGTATATTCTTTTTGTTTTTTCATGAATTGTACTTTGCATCCATTTTGGTTCATGAATAAAAGACATTTTTTTTTCAATGGCGTGTCTCTTCTTATTGAATGTGTTCTGTGGATAACTTATCTTGGTCTCCTTGCAGGATAGTGATGGCTTAGGATTCAGGGTTAAGATCTGCTTCCTAAGACTTTTAAGCTTTATGAGCTGTAAGGGTCTCATAAAGAGTTTTTCTCCCTACAGGTCGAGAAGATCCCATAGGTGTAAGTTCTTCTTAAGAATCGTGAGGATCCTTAAGCGGGTTTTCCCTTGGGAGTCGTAAGGATCTCACAAGAGAGTTTTCTTCCCTACAGGTCATGAGGACCCGCAAATGCTTGGTGCGGTCGCCCTTATCCGTAACTCACGGGGTCAGGGGTTACTTTGGGATGTTTTCCAGGGTACCGTAGTTTAAAGACATCGCGGTCAAGGTTAAGGACCTCATAGTCCGTGGGTTTAAGGACTCCACAGTCCAAGGTTAGTTTTAAAACATCACGGTCAAGGTTAAGGACATCATAGTCCATGGATTTAAGTACTCCACAGTCCGATGTTAGTTTTAAGACATCACGGTCAAGGTTAAGGACGTCATAGTCCGTGGATTTAAGGACCCCACAGTCCGATGTTAGTTTTAAGACATCACGGTCAAGGTTAAGGACGTCATAGTCCGTGGATTTAAGGACTCCACAGTCCGATATTAGTTTTAAGACATCACGGAAAAGGTTAAGGACGTCATAGTCCGTGGATTTAAGGACCCCACAGTCCGATGTTAGTTTTAAGACATCACGGTCAAGGTTAAGGACATCATAGTCCGTGGTTTTAAGGACTCCACAGTCCAATGTTAGTTTTAAGACATTCCGGTCAAGGTTAAGGACATCATAGTCCGTGGATTTAAGGACTCCACAGTCCGATGTGTGGTTACCGGGACCCGTCACCTCTTTGAAGACGTTGAAGAATTACAACGACAAATATCAAAGGAGTGAAAAGATGTACCCTTGAACTAAGGTAAAATCAATCTAGAATCATGGTGGTTGATCGTTAGTTTTAAGACATTACGGTCAAGGTTAAGGACATCATAGTCCGTGGATTTTAAGGACTCCACAGTCCGATGTTTGCTCTGGATGCTTCACACGGGTTCACTGCCGTGCTCTGCGAGGACCAGGCTCCGCTCTGGACGTTTTCCACGGGGTCAAAGAGTGACGTTATCCACGTTCCACGTGACCAGGAATTTTGCGCTAGATGCTTCACACGGGTTCATTGCCGTGTTCGGCGAGGACTAGGCTCCGCTCTGGATGCTTCACACGGGTTCACTGCCGTGCTCTGCGAGGACCAGGATCCGCTCTGGACGTTTCCTACGGGGTCAAAGAGTGACGTTATCCGCGTTCCACGTAACCAGGAATTTTGCTCTGGATGCTTCCCACGGGATCATTGCCGTGTTCTGCGAGGACCAGGCTCTGCTCTGGACGTTTTCCACGGGGTCAAAGAGTGACGTTATCCGCGTTCCACGTGACCAGGAATTTTGCTCTGGATGCTTCCCACGGGTTCACTGCCGTGTTCGGCGAGGACCAAGCTCCGCTCTGGATGCTTCACACGGGTTCACTGCCGTGCTCTGCGAGGACCAGGATCCGCTCTGGACGTTTTCCACGGGGTCAAAGAGTGACGTTATCCGCGTTCTACGTGACCAGGAATTTTGCTCTGGATGCTTCCCATGGGTTCACTGCCGTGTTCGGCGAGGACCAGGCTCCGCTCTGGACGTTTTCTACGGGGTCAAAGAGTGACGTTATCCGCGTTTCACGTGACCAGGAATTTTGCGCTAGATGCTTCACACGGGTTCACTGCCGTGTTCGACAAGGACCAAGCTCCGCTCTGGACGTTTTTCACGGGGTCAAAGAGTGACGTTATCCGCGTTTCACGTGACCAGGAATTTTTCGCTAGATGCTTCACACGGGTTCACTGCCGTGTTCGACAAGGACCAGGCTCCGCTCTGGACGCTTCGCACTGGTTCACTGTCGTGCTCTGCGAGGACCAGGATCCGCTCTGGATGCTTTGCACGGGTTCACTGCCGTGCTCTGTGAGGACCAGGATCCGCTCTGGACGTTTTCCACGGGGTCAAAGAGTGACGTTATCCGCGTTTCACGTGACCAGGAATTTTGCGCTGGATGCTTCCCACGGGTTCACTGCCGTGTTCGGCGAGGACCAGGCTCCGCTCTGGACGTTTTCCACGGGGTCAAAGAGTGACGTTATCCGTGTTCCACGTGACCAGGAATTTTGTTGATTATATCCGCCTTTCACGGAGTGGGGATTTGACTCTCGGTGATTTGTATATCGTCGAGCCATGGAACTGGGAGTTGCCGCTGTTCCGCTTTGCTTGATGTTGTGTCCATTGTGACGAGACGAGTGTTGAGGTGATCTCTAGGCTATTTATGGCCCTTCGAGACTTGGCTTCTTCTTTTGATGAAACCTGGGGAGGAGGAGTGTGATTCCTTCTTCGTTTGCACCCCTGGATTGTATACAGGGATTGATGTAGCATCACCTGTAGGGCAAAAATTTTAGTTTTATTTTATTTCTTTTTCCGCGATGCTCTATCATTTCATCTTTTATATCGCGAAGGTCGCGATTGCCCCATCATTTCGTTTATTTTTCGCGGTGCCCAATCATTTCGGCTATTTATTTTATTTTTACTCGCTGCTTTTTATTGCGAGTTGCCCAATCATTTCGGCTATTTTTCATGCATACCTTTTTACTTGCTGCTTTTTATTGCAAGTTGCCCCATCATTTCGGCTATTTCATATGCATTTTTAGCTCGCTGATTTTTATCGCGAGCGTAGACCTTGGAGTCTGGTGTCAATCTCAGCATCAGCATCGCTACAACTGGAATATTGCCAGGAGCGTATCATCATTTGCCATGGAAGGACTCGGAATTTGATACCGTTTTAGGCATCAGCATCGCTACAACTGGGATATTGCCAGGAGCGAATCATCATTTGCCTCTGTCGATGCCGAACAAAGGTGGCTTAGTAAACGGGGTTAGGATCCCGTCGACTAAGGCTTTTGTCTTCATGAGCCGTAAGGGTCTCATAAAGGTATTTCTCCCTACAAATCGTGAGGATTTTTTAGGTGTGTTTTCTCCTTGGGAATCGTAAGGATTCCTAATTGCATGTTCTCTTGTAAGTCGTAAGGATCTTACAAAAGGGTTTTCTCCTTATAAGTCGAGAGGACTTACAAGGGTTGTTCATCAGATGAACATATCCCTAGTCACGGATGGGACTCGGTTAGGGAAATATTTATTCGCGCCCGTGGATTGTATACAAGGGTCAATATTGAGCCGCTTGTAGGGCAATATCGAAGGTTGTGGGGGGGGTTGCTTAAGAACAGGTTCAGGTTTCTGTAACTTAAGACTTTCAAATCTTATGAGCCGTGAGGGTCCCATAAGAGAGTTCTCCTTACAAGTCGTGGGGATATCGCAAGTGTAATTTCTCCTTAGGAATCGTGAGGACTCCTAAGTGTGTTGCTCTCTTGTGAGTCGTAAGGATCTCACGCGGGTGGTTTCTCCTTACAAGGTCGTGAGGACCCTGCAAGTGTCCTTTAACGAGGTTGCGCCCTTTCAGGTTTTTCACAAACACTCGCCGGTAGCCCTGCTGTTTTTACTCACGGATCCCTTTCGGGTTTTCATCCGTGCCCACTTTGCTTATGGACATACCGTTTTTATTTTTTTATTTTATTTTTTTTTTTTTTTCTAACGAGGCTGCGCCCTTTCAGGTTTTCACAGACACTCGCCGGTAGCCCTGCTGTTTTTACTCACGGAGCCCTTTCGGGTTTTCATCCGTGCCCACTTTGCTTATGGACATACAGTTTTTATTTTTTTTTATTTTTATTATTTTTTTTGTATCGGTTTTGGGATGCCGCAATCCACCGTAGTTTATCGACCTCTCGGTCAACAGCTAGTCTTAGGACATAGTGGTCCATCATTAGTTTAAGGAAGTTTCGGTCCGTTGTTAGTTTAAGGGCGTTTCGGTCCGGTCCGTTGTTAGTTTAAGGGCGTTTCGGTCCGTTGTTACAGAAGGCCGGTTACTACTTATAGAGTTCGGGCTTAGGAAGATAGTGAGCGGACATAGTCGTCGTCATCTATCATTGACCTAGGCCGTGACTCATTAAGCATAGTATTTCTTTAGGAAGCGACCGTTTATTGGCCTGAAAGGCCTTTCACCGTGCATGTCCATGAGTAGATAGGCTCCACCCTGGTAGACCTTGTCTATAATATACGGGCCTTCATAGTTCGGCTCAAATTTTCCCCGCTTGGAGCGATTGGGGATCATAGGTCTTTTGACCACTAGCACGTGTTCGCCTTGGCGGAATATCCTCGTCCTGGTCAATCTTTCATACGAGCGCGTCATCTTTGCTTTATAAGCCTTCAGATTTTGTTGCGCTATGAGCCGGGTTTCATCAAGGGCATCAAGCTCCCCAAGCCGAAGGTGAGCATTTTCTTCGTCCGTCGGCTCATAGTGGACTGCCACTCGTAGAGAGGGTAACTCTATTTCGAGAGGGAGTACTGCTTCCGTGCCGAATACCAACGCGTATGGCGTTGTGTTTGTGTCCGTCTTGAACGTAGATCGATACGCCCAAAGAGCTTCTTGCAGTCTCTCGTGCCAGTCTTTCTTGTTTCGGGACACCGTCTTCTTTACGATCTTCGTCAAGGTCTTGTTGAAAGCCTCAGCTAGACCGTTAGCTCGGGGATTATAAACTGAGGAATATCTCCAGTCTATGTTGTGTTGCTGCGCGAAGCGGCTGATCTTGTGGCTTCTGTAGGCCGGCCCGTTATCGGAGATGATCCGTCTCGGCGTTCCAAACTGATAAATGACGTGTGTCTTGAAGAAATGGAGGATATTCTCCGTGTTCACTTCCCTCAACGGTACTGCTTCTGCCCATTTGGAGAAGTAATCAGTGGTCGCTAGGATGAAATGATGTCCCCTGGATGATGCTGGTTCGATAGGGCCGACTATGTCAGTCCCCCACATTTCGAACGGCCAGCTAGCCACTGTGGGGTGCAGAGGATTTGGATGCTGATGGATAAAGTCCCCATGAATCTGGCATGAGTGGCATTGCTTCGCATATTCGAGACAGTCCTGAATCATCGTTGGCCAATAGTAGCCCATCCGTTTAATTTTCAACTTCATCTTCGGGCCTGCTTGGTGAGAACCGCAGAGTCCATCGTGAACTTCCTGAACGACTCTTTTCGCTTCGTCAGGTCCCAAGCATCTCAACCACAGAGAATCAAATGATCTCTTGTACAGAGTATTATTGACGAAGGCGAAAGACAGAGCTCGTTTCATAAGCTGATGCCTTGAGGACGCATCTTCGGGCGTTCGACGGGATTTGAAGTAGTATATGAAGACTTCTCTCCAATCTTCAGCCTTTTCTTGGTCTTTTATTTGCATAGCCATTTGCCCAGTCAGTCCCTTTTCTTCGGATGATTCTGGAGATATTTCTGCGGGGGCAAGCACCCGTCGGCTCTGCACCACGATCTTTACGTCATCGAGGTTCTCATCGGCCAGTTCTTTAGCGAGCTTAGCTAGTGCATATGCTTTGCTATTTTCAGCACGCGGTATGCTTTCCAGCATAGGAGGGGATTTGAGTCAGCAATCGCTGTACTCTCTCGCCATACTTCACCAGCTCTGGCTTGCACGTCTGGTAGTCGCCGTTTACTTGACTAATGACCAATTGAGAATCTCCGTATATGAGAAGGTTTTCAATCCCCATGTCGATGGCGATCTCGAGGCCTGCTATCAAAGCTTCGTATTCGGCTTCATTGTTCGTCCTCGGTTCTGTTAAGGAGAAAGCAAAGCGCATTATCCCTCATTGTGGAGTTACGAAGATGAGGCCCACCCCCGATTTGATTATAAGGGTGTTTTGTTTGCGCTTCTTCATGGAAGACGCTCCGTCAAAATAGAGTTCCCATCGGGTATCACTACCGTCGATCGCATCGAAAGCATGTTTGTCTGGCAACTCGCAATTCAAAGGGGAATCAGCCGGTATCGGATGCTCAGCGAGGAAGTCGGCGATGGCCTGGCCTTTCACTGCCTTAAGAGGCTGATAGGTTATTGAAAACTCCATCAAGAGCAGGGCCCATTTAGCGAGTCTCCCTGTCAATATGGCCTTTGACATCAAATATTTGAGGGGGTCCACCTTTGATATAAGACGGACTTCATGCGCCAACGCATAGTGCCGGAGTTTCGTTATCGCGAAGATCAACGCCAGGCAGTGCTTTTTGATGGGGGAGTAGTTGCTTTCTGCCCCCAGAAGAACTCGACTTAAATAGTAGAGCGCTCTCTCCTTCCCTTGGTCATTCTCTTGTGCCCATAATGCGCCTAAGGAACCTTCGAGGGCTGTGGTATAAAGAATAAGAGGCTTTCCCTTGACTGGAGCAGCTAACACCGGCGGGTTCTGCAGGTATTGCTTGATCTCGTCCAGTGCGCCTTGGCATTTGTGATCCCAGACAAACGGGGTTCCCTTCTTCATCAGGTGACTATAAGGGCGACACTTGCCTGAAAGGTTGGCTATAAATCGCCGGATATACGCGAGCTTTCCTTGGAGAGACCGCAATTGTTTGAGAGTCCTTGGCGGTGGCATTTCCATGATTGCCTTGATCTTCGACGGATCTATCTCGATACCTCGATGCCGGACGATGAATCCTAGGAATTTGCCTGATGAAACTCCGAATGCGTATTTGAGAGGGTTCATCTTCAAGTTGTATTGCCGAAGGCGTTGAAATACAATCTTCAGATGCTCGAGATGTTCCTCGTATGATTTGCTTTTCACCACAAGGTCGTCGATATAACATTCGACGATTTCATATATAAGGTCGTCAAAGATCTTCGTCATGGCCCTCTGATAGGTGGCACCGGCGTTCTTTAGACCGAAGGGCATAACTTTGTAGCAAAATATACCCAAAGGGGTCCGGAAAGCAGTGTGCTTCTGGTCCTCAGGATGCATCTTTATCTGATTGTATCCTGATGAGCCGTCCATGAAGGAGAAGACCTCATGAGTGGACGTGTTATCTATCATCAGCTCGGTGACCGGTACTGGGAAATCGTCCTTCGGGCAGGCTTTATTGAGATCCCGGAAGTCCACGCATATGCGCACTGTCCCATTTTTCTTCATCACCGGGACGATGTTGGCGATCCAGTCAGGATACTGGACTTCCTGGATGAACCCAGAGTCGATCAGCTTCTTGACTTCGGCGTTGATACTCATCTCAAGCTCAAGCCGCATTCTTCTCGGCCCCTGTTTGACTGGCTTGATGTCCGGGGATATCGCCAATTTATGTACAGCAATTTCTGGATCTGGTCCTGGCATTTCAGAATAGTTCCATGCGAAGCAATCTCTATGCTGCATAAGCACGTCTTTTAACGCAGCCACCCTTTCTTCAGACAGCAGCTCGCTGACGAATGTCGGTCGCGGGTCGTTCTCCGTTCCCAACTCAATTTTCTTGAGGTTATCTGCAGTTGTATGTATGCCATCTTCCAGCTCTTTCGGCGCTGGTGGAAATTTTGAGATTACCTCGTCGTCATTGTTTTCGAAACACCAAGGAAGGTCATCCATATTCTCAGGCTCTCCTTTTGATATTGTTATCATATGACAAGTACGAACTCGCTTCTAAGACCGATGCAGATCTGGTTCTGCTGTTGTGGCTTTAGGTTCGTGCTTTTGTGGCGGCATTATCCTCCAGCTGCTAGAGAGAGCAAACCTGCCTTGCTGGTACTGGTCTTCGATCCAGTTCTTGAAATTGAAGCAGTCATCGATAGGGTGTCCTATGGCTCGGTGATAAGAGCAGTAGCCCGGATGAGAGACCTCGTTAGCTTGCTCAGGGTGCTTAGACTCCAGAAGTGTAATCATTCGATGTCTTAAAGCGAGATCAAGTATCTTCTTCGTCTTGTCTCGAGGAAAAGAGTATGCTCGACTCATCTTGCTCATGAGGGACGAACCCGAACCGCGCAATTCCCGATCACATGACTCTTTGATCCTGCGTTGTCGTTGTCGAATCCCTTTTCCGCTTTTTGACTTATTTCTGCCTCTGCGTCGGGCCTTTTGCACGGTAGGTTGACAGGGAGGAGCATTTTCGTCTTTTGCAGCCTGTTGAAGAAGACGTTGCGTCATGGCTTTCTCGTAGATGGCCATTTCGCGATTATGGTCGTCCCGAGCTTTCTGACCCGCTTTCCTGATAAGCTTGTCCATTCGCTCTTCTAATGACGGACTCGGCACTTTGATTGCGGGATCTAGTTTTAATAAGGGGTCGGCGTTTTCTGACAGGGCATCCTCTTCTTCATCGAAGTTATATATGGCGTAGCTACCATGGACTCGTTCCCGTTTCCCGAATCTCACATATCCAAGCCCAAGCATTTCCATTTTCCCGTTGGGCAACTTGCGCTGAGTCCCAGGGACATCCCAAATCCTGTTGTAGAACCGAGCTTGTCGAATAGTCTATTTTAAGGGTACCCCTTGGCGTTTCAATAGCCTTTTTAGTCCGTTTGTGTAATATCTGGGCAAACGGATGGGTTAGAGCCTGTCAAGTGTAGAATCCGCGCCGTGCCAGATTTCTTTCTCCACTCTTGTTTCCGTGGACCGGTAGAACAGGATCGCCTTTTCACCTTTTCGCCTGGGAGAGACGTAAAATGTCTGTAGATCTTGCACATTGTGAGCTTCAAGTGCGTCAAGATCTTTGTAGTGCCCCCGGGGAATTATGGTAATTTGCAAACTTTGATCATCACCAGAGAATGCTTGTACTGACGGCCGACTGGAGAACACAGCATTCACCTCATCTTCCGAGTCGCTTCCGAAGATCAATATGGGGGCGGACGGTCCCGGGTTGTTGCGTCGAGACGGCCCAGCGTAAACTATCTCTTCTTCTTCTTCGGTATCACTCCCAAAAACAGGAATGGTGGCGGCGGCTTTGTTTTCCGGTTTGCGACACCTCTCTGTGTCCTCGAAATCTGGCAAAAAGTATTTTGCATCTTCGTACTTGCGAACTTTGTTCACGGAGAATGGGTTTAGCTCACCTGTTACGGTATACTCGAAACCATCTTTGAAATACTTCATACACTGATGCTGCGTAGAAGGGATGATGTTGTACTCGTGTAGCCAGGGACGACCGAGCAGAGCGTTATAGCAGGTCATGGCATCAATGACGTGAAACTTGATGTCCGTGATGAGTAGTCCGAAGCGTAATGTTAGTATTACAGATCCGAGAGTTCGTGACGACTGGGAGTCGAAAGCGGAGATGGTAATTTTATCACAAGCGAGGTGCTGAACGCTCATGCAGATTTCCTTCAACACCCGTACATTAAGGAGATTGACGGAGGATCCATTATCAACTAGGATTTTGCCTATCTTGATATCGTGGCAGTATCCGGAGACATACAGGGGACGGCTGTGGTCGCACGTCCCAAGGAGAAGGTCTTCATCACCAAACGTGACATCAGCTGTGTGCACTTCTTCCAGTTCATTCTTCATCCTTTCTTCGGCAAGGAAGGCTTGGAATTGCTCGGGCTCTTGCAGCGCCCTGATTAATGAATCTCTCGCTTCTTTTGATAATAAGAGGGCGTCGAGAATGCTGAGCTGTGAAGGTAGCTTCCTCAGGTGCGCTAGGATGTTGTAGTCCACCTTACTCTTCTTGGGCGGGTCCTTGGCAGTCAGCTCTTTCATGACTTGGTCATCTAAGGCGATATCCTCAGCGACCTTTTCCTTTCCCTTATCTTTTCTAGTTGCGGGTCCGAGATTCCTTTCCGGAAGAGTGTGATTACGCAGCTGAATGTTTTCGCAGGCCTCTGGTTCTTCCTCTTTCCCTGAGATGGATTCTTTAAAGAGAGGGCCCAGAGCCATTTCCTCATCAGAGTCGCTCCCAAAGGTGAGAACTTGTGATGCTCCGGCGTTGAATGTGTAACAGTTATCGGTAGTTCTTTTGTGCCCTTCGGTCGTACTTCTCTGCTCCCGACGAGTTCTGCGTTTCATTCGCTTAAAATGTTGCCGGTGAGCAATATATCCTTGCCACCATCTCTTAAAAGCGTCGCACTCCTCAGTAGGGTGTGAAATCTTTCGATGATATGAGCAGTAATCAGGATGCATTTCTGCTCCACCGAGCGTGTTTTCTTCCGAGGGTGGTAGCTCCATTCCCATTGATATGGCTTTGGCAAACCTTTTCCTCGTCTTGAATATGTTTTTATCCGCATCGGATGTCTTTTGATCTGGCGGGAGTGCTTCGACTCTTTCGTTTAGTCGCCTACTTTTGGCTCCTTCTGATGCGGCCATCTCACGCTCCCGATCGGCTTTACTTTTCAGACGAATCTCATCTAGAAAAGTGTCGATCATTTTGTCTAATGGCCATACAAGCTCCGGTTCAGGCTCTGCCCCCAGTTTCTCAGTGCCAGGAGTCTTTTCATCGTCCGTAAATGAGTGGGAGATCACATGACAACTCGCCACGTATCCCTCGGATTCATCCGACGAGCTCTCTCCATTATCTTCCTCCAGAAAGACGTGGTTGAGGAACTCTTGGAGTGTCATGGGAGTCCGCGCCTTTTGATTGTACTCCTCCAGCGCGTCAATCTGTTTCTGCAAGTCCGTGTGCTTGTCGCCAGGCTTCACGGGCTTTTTGGATCTTTTCTTCTTCTTCTTTGAAGATTTCGACGGCTGGATGTGAGTACTTGGGCCATCACCAGCGATCTTTGGAGTTGGGCGCGGCTTCAGCATCCCTTCGATGATTTGAGGTTCAAGTGGGTTCTTCCACCTGACCGCTGGGCATGAATGGAGATCATTCAGCATCTTTTTGGTTTTGGATGAAAGCACGACCTCCCATGGAGCTTCCTCGACAAAAGAGCATGTTGCCCCCGGTGTGTCCGTCTTCTTCGGAGTGTGTGGCTGTGGCGGGTTCACCTTCCACTTCTCGGACAGCGCAAACTTTCCCTGTAGGTATTGATCTTCAATCCATCCTTTGAAGACGAAGCAATCATCAATCGGATGGCTTACCGTTTGATGGTAAGGGCAGTAATTGTGGTTATTCACCTCAGTGGGTTGTGGCGGTCGCCTTGGATTTGGCAAGTTGATAAGCCTGTTGCGTACCGCCAGCTCGAATAGCCACTTCGTTTTATCCCGCGGGAATGAGTAGGGGCGCTTCATTTTCTCATTATAATATCGCCGTCTTTCTTCCAGTTGATCCGCTGGCTTTGGGGCACTGGGTTGCTGCTGAGCGTTCGCAACGAAGGTTGCCTTCCCTTTACCCTTGTCATTCCGCGATTCTGGCTTCGGGGGAGACGGTCTGTGACCCATCTGGTCCATCTGGGCCAGCTTGTCGATCAAAGCCTGGAACGTGGTCGGCTTAAAAAACATCATGAACTGTGAGATAGTTGCATGAGGAACTAGGGTACCCACGAACATACCCACTGCAGGCGCTTCCTCAATGCGTTGTTCGCATTTCGACCACAAGTTTCGCCAGCGTATAGCGTACTGGACCCACGTCTCGCCTGGTTTCACCTTGGCATTAATCAACGCCGTTATCGGGGTGCGTTCGCTGGCGCTCGCGAATCGCTGAGTGAATAGCAACTCCATTTCAGCGAACGTCTTGACGGAATCGTTCGGGAGTTCAGAATACCATTCGAACGCTGTTTCTGACAAGCTGCCGACGAATTGGCGAAGCAAGAGCTTATCGTCGCCGCCAGTGTTGCCACAAAGCGCCCTGAACTGGGCCACATGTTGATGGGAATTGCCTGTCCCCTTGTAGACATGGAATTTCGGTATTGTATAGCCCGGCGGGTACTTGATCTGATCATACCAGCTTGGATATGGTCGCCCTGTTCTGACAACTTGACCGGCTGCCTCAGTCGCCTGGTGAATCTGTATCTGCTGAGCTATATATTCGTCCAAGTCAGATTTGGAGATTGTCTCCTCCTTGGCTGTTGAAAGAGCCGAAGGTGGATTTGACGTTTCTCCCATGTTATCTTCAAGGACGATCGGGGGATCTTCAGCAGGAGGGTCTTGTTGGATCATCATACCCACCATATCCTGGAACAGAAGGGTCATTCGTTGTATGTTGGCTGCTTGTTCCGCAGCCTCTCTATCCTTCTTTTCCAGTATCCTGCGAAGGAATTCAGCGTCAGTTTCCTGCTCCTGGCGTTGATCCAAGGATGCTTCGGGGCTTTCTTTTGGCCCAGTGAGTGCGGCCATCGCATTCATCATTTCTTGGAGCTTCTACTGCTGCTCCTGAGCTTTAGTCACCGATCGCGTGAGCGGTCGATGACCCGTAGATGTACGGCTGTCTTCCTTCCCGGATGCCATGTAAACGGTATGCACCACCATGCCCCCAGACTTAGGGCATTTAAACTTACTGTCTTTGACATTTGCTGTAGGCGTGGGGACTTTCTCTGGCCTTCTTCTCTTTTGAGTAGTCGACGTGGAGGGAGCCGTTGCAGCGGGCACCCAAGTGGTTGTCGTCCTTTGTTGTTCGACAGGACGGTTCTTTTCTTCCTGAACCTTCACCCTCTTCTGCCGGCGAGAGTGATCTTGAATGATTACCGAGTCCTGAACCCGTCGCCAGACCTTGTAAATTTTGGAGGACAGCCGTTGAGGGGGCTGCTCCGGCTTCGCTTCTGTAACACTCTCCGCAGGTGGAGGAGATCTTTTCAACGTGGCAGTCGGAGAGTTCTTGTGTACCCTCCTCAGCGGTTCAAAGCTGTTCTCAGTTGGAACAGCAGCATTAACTTCCACCATTGGAGCCGGTGGAGTTAGTCCTGAGGGGGAGTTGCCCCCGACCTTCCTTACTCGGCGCCAGTGGTGACGTCGAGCGTGTCGAGCCGTTGGAGCTGGTCCGGTGATGGGGATGGTTTCGTTTTGCCCCTTGTCTGGATGAGACGCCGCTGGTGCCAGCCTCTTGAAGACTGGCGTTTTTTGAGTGGCGGTGTCCAATCTGTCAAAGACAGACCTTCGAGCCGGAACGGGAGCTGGGACAGCCAGTCCTGTAAAGACCGACTCTTTGGCAGTAGAAGCCGCCTTGACGACCTCAGGGATGGAGATGGCTGTCTTCTTCACGATGGCCACGTCAGGGGTCATGAGCTTCTTGGCAGGCCCATCAGATTTCAGGTTCAGCCTGGTAAAGACCGAGGCTGCCGGCTTGGCATTGGACGACCCGTTGAGAGGGGCCGTGGTAGTAGTAAGCCGATCGAAGGTCGACTTCTTTTGCGTTTCCGGTGCGGGCACTGGAATGGTGAAGCTTGCTGGCGGGAGCATGGTGCCGAAGAACAGACCGGTGGTGGCCTGAGTCACTTGTTCCACTGGCATGGTAAGGATGGAGGACGCTTGAGGCCCATAGGCTACACCTCCAGGTGAGGCGGAGCGTCGGTTGCACTTCCACTTCGAGCAGTTCGAACAGTTGGATGCCATTGATGCTTGATTTCTGCGCCAGGAAAAAGTCCAAATCTTAGTAACTTGAAACCCAAAGGCAACCATTAACAAACCGCGATTCGTTCGCGAAGACGACACACGAAGTGTGGAGTGGAAAGAGGAAAAGGTCCCACCGAGCGTGCCAGAATCTGTTCCCCTCCGAATGACGGCCACAACTGAACGTCTTGCCTGAGATTCGGGCAGATGCTAATTGGTGCTATCCGTCCACCTCTCCGAAGATGCCAAGTTGATTTATGGCACCGGGTATCGGAGGTTTAGACGGATGCGTCCGATGTAGAAGACTTCGTCAGATTCCCCCTCGCTTGAGGGGTTTTTGATTGTGGGGATGCTCTTCCCTGCAGGCGCAAGCCCCTGCAGTTAATTACGCTACTGCATTGCGGTAACAACTTTCTCCTTCTCCAGATGGTCACTTCGTGTCGTGTGTGTTTGTTTTGTATTTGGTTGCCCGTGGATTGTATACGGAGACTGAGTTATGTCGTCGCCCGTAGGGCGTGGACTAGTCCAAATCCGTATTGTCTTAGATTTGGGTATGGGGGTTGGGTTTAAGGATACGTTAGTCTCATTTGGGACTAAGATCAACTCAAACATTAGTTAAGGATACGTTAGTCTAATTTTAGACTAAGATCAACTTAACGGGATCGTTTAGATCCAACAAGAGAGCAATTAAGGGAGCCCTGTTGTTTAGTTTAGTGACGTTGCGGTCAATAGATAGTTTAAGGACATTGCGGTCCAATGTTAGTTTTAAGACGTTTCGGTCAAGATTAAGGACATCATAGTCCGAGGATTTAAGGACTCCACAGCCCGGCGTTAGTTTTAAGACGTCACGGTCAAGGTAAAGGACCTCATAGTCCGTTGTTAGTTTTAAGACATCCCGGTCAAGGTTAAGGACATCATAGTCCGAGGATTTAAGGACTCCATAGTCCGGCGTTAGTTTTAAGACGTCACGGTCAAGGTTAAGGACCCCATAGTCCGTTGTTAGTTTTAAGACATCCCGGTCAAGGTTAAGGACATCATAGTCCGAGGATTTAAAGACTCCACAGTCCGGCGTTAGTTTTAAGACATTACGGTCAAGGTTAAGGACCTCATAGTCCATGAGTTTAAGGACCCCACGGTCCGTATCAATGTGTGGTTGTCGGGACCCGTCACCTCTTTGAAGACGTTGAGGAATTACAACGACAAGTATCAAAGGAGTGAAGAGATGTACCCTTGAACCAAAGTAGATTAAGTGATCTGTAGTCCAATTTGGAACCAAGACCAATTTATTAGGTTATGAGCACATTGGCTCAGTTTGAGTCTGGATTGAGGACTTATGGCCAATTTGGGCTAAGTCCAATCATGTTTAGAATATTGGCACTCTGTTGGTCCATTAGACATATCCAATTACAGGAGAGGCTTTGCCTCTAGAAAATTAGCCAATTGGGCTAAAACTAGTATTAAACACCAAAGACCAACAGTGTTGAACACTGGGAATAAGATTAGCAAATTAGTGTTAAACACTAAAAGATGATCAGTGTTAAACCCTGAAAATATAATCCCCCAAATTAGTATTAAACACTCGCAAACAACAGTGTTAAGTACTGAAAGTGAAGTTGTCAAATTAGTGTTAAACACTAAAAAAAGTTGTGATTCTCAAATTAGTGTTAAACACTAACATATAACAGTGTTAAACACTGGAAATAAGGTTTTCAAACTAGTGTTAAACACTAAAGCAAATCAGTGTTAAACATTGCAAATAGAGTTTTCAAATTAGTGTTAAACACTAAGAAAATCAGTGTTAGACACTGCAAATAGAGTTTTCAAATTAGTGTTAAACACTAAGAAAATCATTGTTAAACACTGGGAACAAAGATCTCAGATTAGTGTTAACACTAAGGAGAGAGGGGTCACGTGTAGACACGTGAGAGCGCCCTGATTCCCCTTATTTTGTTCTGCTGAAAGTATTGAATACTTTGGAGCATCACGTGCTATCACGTGATGGGAATTTGGGTATTTGTCTGTTAAAGCTTTTGCCAAGGGGTCACGTGGTAGCACGTGAGAGCGCCCATAGCTTCTGTTTCTTTTGCTTTTTCTTTTCTGTCACGTGGGAGCACGTGAGGCTTTGCCTCAAAGTTCTTTTCTGTGGATCTTTACAGGGGTCACGTGGTAGCACGTGACTCTGGTTCTTTGCATGTTTGAAGATCTCCTTATCTTTTTAAGAATTAAATTCTTCATAGGGTTAAACCCTAGCAATAACTTTAAAGGAATTAAATTCCCACTTTCTTTTGAAGAATTATATTCTTAATTTCTTTTCTGTAGAAATTAAATTCCCCATATATGTAAAGAATTAAATTCTGGCATAGGTTAAAACCCTAATTTCTTTTTTAAGGGAATTAAATTCCTGTGAGTTTGAGAGAATTAAGTTCTCAATTAGGGTTAAACCCTAGTTCTGTCCATTTTGAAGGAATTAAATTCCTATAATATAGGGTTAAACCCTAATTTTATCTTGGAGGAATTAAATTCCTATAATTTTGTGAGAATTAAATTCTCAAAACTCAATTCCTCCTCTATATTTTAGATCTGCATGGCAGGATCTCAACCCAATGAGAATTAAATTCTCAATTTATGGGGAGATGTGCACTTTGCAGATCTTCAACCAGAGAAAGAACTAAGTTATTTTCTTTATAGAAGAGTTAAACTCTTTCGAGAATTAAATTCTCTTTTTGAAGCCTCTTTTTTCTTACCTAGGGTTTTTTCTTTGCAGAGAATCAAATTCTTCTTTCTGAATTTTCAAGATTCCAAGGCTCTATCTCTATCCTCTCTGTATCTCTCTTTTTTTTTAACTCTCTCCCTTGGCACCTATTTATAGGAGAAGGAAGAGAATCAATCTGTTTAGTGAATTTTTCATTGAAAGATTTGATTTGTTTATTGAGAGATTTGATTTATTTTCATCATTGATCCGGGCCTTTAAATTATTAGGTGAATTTTATTCACCGTTGGATTTTAAATCCAAAGATATTCTTTTGTTATTTCGGTTAGATTTAGGGGGAAATCTTTCCATGTCCAAGATTTTTCCATAAATTGGTGATATTTAATCACCCTCGGATTTTTAATCCAACGGTTTCACATAATTCTTCTCTATTTTAGAAAGATTTAAATGATCTTATTCAGAATTTAATTCTGTTGAACAGCAGGGCTTTTAAAGTCAGTCACGTGCGGCCACGTGACCTTTGGTCACGTGTGAGCACGCGACCCCTGGTCACATGTCAGCACGTGACCCTCGGTCACGTGTAGGCACGTGACCCTCGGTCACGTGTAAGCACGTGACCCCTTTAATGAACTTCTCTTCTGCGCTTGCTCTGTGGCGCTGCTTTAAACGTCACGTGCCAACACGTGACCGCTGGTCACGTGCTAGCACGTGATGTTTCTTCTGAAGCTTTTTCCTGATTTTTAATCAGGGAACAACTCTGTCAAAACATTTGCGGAGATGGAGCTATTGTTTACACAAAGATTTGCAAGCGCCAGCGAGCGCACCCCGATAACAGCACTGATTAATGCCAGGGTGAAGCCAGGCGAGACGTGGGTCCGATACGCAATACGGTGACGAAGCTTATGGTCGAAGTGCAAACAACGCATCGAAGAAGCACCTGCGGTAGGCATGTTCGTGGGCACTCTTGATCCGCAAGCGACCATCTCGCAATTCATGATGTTCTTCAAGCCAACTACTTTCCAGGCCTTGATCGACAAGTTAGCCCAAATGGATCAGATGGGACATAAACCGTCTCCTCCAAAGCCATACTCTCGAAATGAGAAAGAAAAAGGAAAAGCGATCGTCGTCGCCAATACTCAACAACAGCCGAGCAACTCAAAGCCGGTTGTTCGCCAAAACAACGTGCGTCTCATTTCCTCAGAATAAAACAAGGAGACTGTTCGAGCTAGCAGTGCGCAACAGACTCATCAATCTACCGAATCCAAAACGTCTGTTGCATCCAGGCGATGTCAACGATCTTAATTACTGCCCTTACCACCAAGCGGTAAGCCATCCAATCGAAGATTGCTTCGTCTTTAAGGGATGGATCGAAGATCAGTACCAACAAGGCAAGTTCGCATTATCCGAAAATTGGAAGGTAAACCCGCCACAACCTCATGCCCCTAAAAGAGTGGACATGCCGGGGGGCATCGTGCTCTTTTATAAAAGAAGCTCCGTGGGAGATCGCTCTTTCGGCCAAAACCAAAAAGATGCTGAATGATCTCCAAACGTGCCCGGCAATCAGGTGGAAAAATCCACTGGAACCCGAGATCGTAGAAGGGATGCTAAAGCCGCACCCAACTCCAAAGATCAGTGGTGATAGCCAAAGCTCGCACACCCAGCCGTCGAAATCTTCGAAAAAGAAGAAGAAATCCAAAAAGCCCGTGAAGCCTGGCGACAAGCGCACGGACCTGCAGAAACAAATCGATGCGCTGGAAGAGTATAACCAGAAGGCGTGGACTCCAATCACGCTCCAAGAATTCCTTGGCCACATCCTTGAAGACGGAGATGATGGAAAAGAATCGTCAGACGAATCTGAGGATTACGTAGCAAGTTGCCATGTGATCTATCACTCGTCGATAGACAGTGAAGAAACTCCTGACGCAGGGAAACCGAGGGCAAATCCTGAGCCTGAACTTCTAGAACCATCAGACGAAATGATTGATGCATTCCTAAATGAGGCCCGTCAGAAAAGCATAACCAATCAAGAGCGTGAACTGGCTATATTCGGAAAAGCCAAACTTCGACGACTAGAGGAAAAGGTCGAGACGCCCCAACTGGAGCAAAGCATCCCTATCGCCAGCAAAAGCAAGCTTAAAGTAAGGAAACGATTCGCTAGGGCCCTGGCAATAGAAATGAAATTGCCCTCTTTCAAAGGAAATTCCCCTGGCAATATACGTCTTGATGAAGCGGAAATACATCCTAACTTCTGCCTATACCATCAGAGGATTGCACACCCTACCGAGGAGTGCATAGCCTTTAAAAACTGGTGGCAGGGATATGTTGCCCATCGACAACACGTTCAACGAGTGAAGCGTAAGGCTCGTCGGGAACAGAAAAGCACGACAGATGAGCGTGAAAGAGCTGCTGGCAACTGTCACATAGCCGACACCAAGGGATCGCAAGTTATCACCTTTGGAAGCGACTCTGACAAAGAAATCGCCCTCAGCCCTCTCTTCAAGGAATCCACCTCCGACAAAAAACATGCGAAGATTTGCGGCAAAATCTAGCTGCGTAATCGCATTCAGGCTTATGACCGAAACGTCGTTAAACTACTACCAACCCGCGGCATCCCCAGGCTGACGTGGTGTTAAAAAAAAAAGAAGGTATGTCCATAAGGAAAATGGGCACGGATGAAAACCCGAAAGGGCTCCGTGAGTAAAAACAGCAGGGCTGCCGGCGAGTCTTGTGAAAACCCGAGAGGGCGCAACCTCGTTAGATACAAAAAAAGAGAATAAATAAAAAAACGGTATGTCCATAAGCAAAATGGGCACGGATGAAAACCCGAAAGGGCTCCGTGAGTAAAACAGCAGGGCTACCGGCAAGTCTTGTGAAAACCCGAGAGGGCGCAACCTCGTTAGATAAAAAAAACGGTATGTCCATAAGCAAAATGGGCATGGATGAAAACCCTAAAGGGTTCCGTGAGTAAAAACAGCAGGGCTACCGGCGAGTGTTTGTGAAAACCCGAAAGGGCGCAACCTCGTTAAAAGACACTTGCAGGGTCCCTTCGACCTTGTAAGGAGAAACCACCCGCATGAGATCCTTACGACTCACAAGGGAACAATACACTTAGGGATCCTCACGATTCCTAAGGAGAAATTACACTTGCGGGATCCTCACGACTCGTAAGGAGAACTCTCTTATGGGACCCTCACGGCTCATAAGATTTGAAAGTCTTAAGTTACAGAGACCTGAACATGTTCTTAAGCAACCCCCACAACGTTTGATATTGCCCTACAAGTGGCTCAATACTGACCCTTGTATACAATCCACGGATGCGAATAAACATTTCCCTAACCAAGTCCCACCCGTGACTAGGGATATGTCCATATGGTGAACGACCCTTGCAAGTCCTCTCGACTTATAAGGAGAAAACCCTTTAGTAAGATCCTTACGACTTACAGGGGAATATACACTTAGGAATTCTCACGATTCCTAAGGAGAAAACACACCTACGAGATCCTCATGACTCGCAGGGAGAAATACCTTTGTGAGACCCTTACGGCTCATGAAGTCAAAAGCCTTAGTCGACAGAATCCTAACCCTATTTACTAAGCCACCTTTGTTCGACATCAACAAAGGCAAATGATGATTCGCTCCTGGCAATATCCCAGTTGTAGCGAAGCTGATGCCTAAACCGGTATCAAATTCCAAGTCCTTTCAAGGCAAATGATGATTCGCTCCTGGCAATATTCCAGTTGTAGCAATGTTGATGCCTAAACCGGTATCAAATTCCAAGTCCTTTCATGGCAAATGATGATTCGCTCCTGGCAATATTCCAGTTGTAGCGATGCTGATGCTGAGATTGGCACCAGATTCCAAGTTCCACACTCGCGATAAAGAATCAGCGAGCTAAAAATGCATATGAAATAGCCGAAATGATGGGGCAACTTGCAACGAAATCAGCAAGTAAAAATGTATGCATACAAAAACAGCCGAAATAATTGGGCAACTCGCAATAAAAAGTAGAGAGTAAAAATAAAAATAGCCGAAATGATAGGGCACCGCGAAAAATAGCCGAAATGATTGGGCAATCGCAATCTTCGCGATATAAAAGCTGAAATGATAGAGCATCGCGGGAAGAAATAAAAAAAACTTATGAAAGAATGAAACTTTCACCCTACAGGTAAGATCGCATCGATCCCTGTATACAATCCAGGGGCACAAAAAAACAAAAAAAAAGGGGGAACCATACCTTCCCACCAGGCTCCATCCGAAAGAGAGCTAAGTCTCGACGGTTCACTGACAACTTAGAGACCACTTCGGCATTCGTCTCGATACAACAGACGCAATGTCAACAACAGCGTTCCTTCGCAGTCTAGCAGGATGCAGATACAATGCCAACAAAAGACCTCACGGTCGAAACAAAGCGAAGCGACGGCAAAATCCCAGCTTCACCTCAACATTCGTCTCGATACACCAGACGAGATGTCAACAACGGCGTTCCTTCGCAGTCCAGCAGGATGCAGATGCAACGTCAACGAAAGACCCCATGGTCGAAACAAAGCGAAGCGACGGCAAAATCCCAGCTTCACCTCAGCATTCGTCTCGATACAGCAGACGCGATGTCAACAACGGCGTTCCTCTGCAGTCCAACAGGATGCAGATGCAACGTCAACGAAAGACCCCATGGTCGAAACAAAGCGAAGCGACGGCAAAATCACAGCTTCACCCCAGCATTCGTCTCGATACAGCAGACGCAATGTCAACAACGGCGTTCCTTCGCAGTCCAGCAGGATGCAGATGCAATGTCAACAAAAGACCTCACGGTCAAAACAAAGCGGAGTGACGGCAAAATCCCAGCTCCACCTCAGCATTCGTCTCGATACAGCATACGAGGTGTCAACGACGGTGTTCCTCCGCAGTCCGGCAGGATGCAGATGCAACGTCAACAAAAGACCCCATGGTCGAAACAAAGCGAAGCGACGGAAAAATCCCAGCTTCACCTCAGCATTCGTCTCGATACAGCAGACGCAATATCAACAACGACGTTCCTTCGCAGTCCGGCAGGATGCAGATACAACATCAACAACCCAAGGTTAAAACAACGGAGCCGCGGCAAAGTCCTTAGTTCCAGGTCCTAACGGTTCACAGACAACCTAGGAACCACCTCGACGTTCATCTCGATACAGTATACGCGATGTCACCCCAGCGTTCTTCCCCCAGCAGGATTCGGACACGCCAGCAAATGAAGCAAAGGACAAATTCCTAGCTTCAGGGTCTTGACGGCAACTCATATAAAATCTGAAAGACAATCGGAGATCATCTCGCACCAGCGCGGAGTGGTCACCACCTCGGTGTTCATCTCAATACAACAGACGAGATGTCACAACAGCGTTCTTTCTCCAACAGGATTCGGACGTGACAAAGCAAACAAAGCGAAGGCCAAATTCCTAGCTTCAGGGTCTTGACGGCAACTCATATAAAACCTGAAAGATAATCAGAGATCATCTCGCACCAGCGCGGAGTGGTCACCACCTCAACGTTCGTCTCGATACAGCAGAAGAGATGTCACCACAGCGTCCTTCCTCCAATAGGATTCGGACGTGACAAAGCAAACGAAGCAAAGGCCAAATTCCTAGCTTCAGGGTCTTGACGGTAACTCATATAAAACATGAAAGACAATCGGAGATCATCCCACACCAGCGCGGAGTGGTCACCACCTCGACATTCGTCTCGTTACAGCAGACGCGATGCCAGCAAACGAAGCAAAGGCCAAATTCCTAGCTTCAGGGTCTTGACGGCAACTCATATAAAGCCTGAAAGACAATCGGAGATCATCTCGCACCAGCGCGGAGTGGTCACCACCTCGACGTTCGTCTCAATACAACAGACGAGATGTCACGACAGCGTTCTTCCTCCAACAGGATTCGGACGTGACAAAGCAAACGAAGCAAAAGCCAAATTCCTAGCTTCAGGGTCTTGACGGCAACTCATATAAAACCTGAAAGACTATCGGAGATCATCCCACACCAGCGCGGAGTGGTTATGACTCATCGGAGCTCTCCAAAATGAGCCTAACCTCAAGTAAAAAGCGGCATGGCAAAATTCCTAACGCTTGCTCTTCCGACGGTCAAACTGCCTAGGAGGATTGCTTGAAGACGTCTTGTCCAGCCCCCGAAGGGATCAGAAACACGACAGTCGCAAGGCTACTCGAACAGCAAGATTGCCTATCGAGGAATACATCAGCCAACACAACGGTACGACGGACAAAACCCTAAGTACCACAGACCCTAACGGACCTCTATCGTAAAGAGCAGAGGTTAACTGTGACGTTAGGATATTCTTACGAGAAATGCTCGATTCGTCTCGACTCGTGAGGAAAAGACTTAGGTAGCGGGGATTAAAAAACCTGTTTCCTAAGCACTGGGGTCCTACAAGTCGGTCCAAAATGGACTCTTGCATACTATTCACGGACCACACTCTCCAAAGTCGAATCTCGACAAGGAGGGAAACAACCACTTACGAGTCCTCTCGACTTGTAAGAGGAAAAATTCTCTAGTAAGATCTTTACAACTCTCAAGAGAAAACACACTTAGGAGTCCTCATGACCCCTAAGGAGAAAATACACCTACGAGATCCTCTCGACTCGTAGGGAGAAAAGTCTTTATGAGACCCTCACGGCTCATTAAAGTTGAAAACCCTTAGGTAGCAGATCTGAACCTGCTTCCTAAGCCATCGCTATTCCCCAAAGTATTCAAGACGGAATGTTCTATATCACCTACAGGCTATGCTTACTTAAGGAATATACCAATAACAAAGAAGAAAATGAAAGGAAGGAGGCAAAAGATTTGTCATTCATACTTGGAAAATTCTTACATCAATAAACAAAAACAGCATTGTTGAAATGCTATTACAATGGCAAAACCTCAAATCCAGGACATGGATTGAGGAACTCGAAAGTGACCTTGTACAGGACTTTCCAAGCCTGGCGTACCATCTTAGTGTGCTTTCTTTCGCGAGCACGAGCGTCGGGATCCCCACTGATGTCCTTCACCCTCCGATAAGCAGCAAGTATGGCGGACTGTTGAAAGGCCTGATGCAGGAGATCGACAAGATTGTCTCGCCATCTCTTCGAGATTAGGTTCATCAGGTACACCGAGTGCACCTTATCCTCGGCAGCATCTAACGCCCTGAGCGGCACGCCGGTAAAGAATAGGGGAAGCGCTTCCCAAATTGCTCCCACGATAAGCTTCAGGAGAGGGGAGCGTCGAGGAAGCAGTTAGCCATTATATGCGTCAAAGCGACTCATAATTTCGGCACACTCAGCGTTTGTGAGTTCTCGGTCCTAAGAACGGCCGAGTCAGCGGATGTCTCCATAAGAGATGATCTCATCAAGGTCATACATATGGGCGTCCATTACTCCTGTAAAAGAAAATCAACAAAATCAGCAGACAAACTGATTAAGCAAGATGATATAATTCATCAAGACTATATGATTTGGAAGGAGCAAAGCTTCATTAATGAATTAAGAAAACACAAGAAAAATCCTTTTAGAGAGCAGAGCTCTATTAATGGAACCCTAATAGGGTTCTCTTTAGTCCCCTTTAGATCCCTTTAGACCTATAGAGCAAAGCTCTGCTAGTGAAACCCTAAATGGGTTTTCTTTAGATCAGGGAACTATTGAGTGCAAGGCTCTTAACATTAATTTAATTTAATCTAATTTAATTTTTACCTAAAAATTTTCTAGAGTTTTAACTCTTAAAAGTGCTTGAACAAAATAGCAAAGCTCTGAATAAAAATTCTTATGAAGAGATGAAAATCATCTAAAGGACCAAAGGTCCTATTTATAGGCATTGAGAGCCGTTTCAACTTCCAAAAGAAGGCGCAACGATTGGAATTCTGCCACCGCTGCGCTCACGTCTGGGGCCACGTAAGCGCAACGGTGGGGGGGCATTTGTTTCCCCCAATCATAGCAAAGCTCTGTTCAAATTCCAAGACGGGAAATGAAGCAACGCTTCTGTTTCCCCCAATCAAAGCAAGACTCTGTTGTAAAAATTCAAATAATAAAGGAAGCAACGCTTCAGATGACTTGCGCTCTGCGCTGCGGCGCAGTTGCGTTGCACGACACGTGTCAGCGCAGTTGCGCTGCGCGACACGTGTCATGCGCAGGTGCACTTACGCCAACTGTGCCAGCACTAAAACTTAAATAATGAATTATTTAATCAGAATTAAAATTCTAGAAAGATCTTTTTAATCTTATAAAAACAAGAAGATTATCTTCTGTAAAACAGAGGCCTTAGGATCAAAGATCCAACGGTGGGGAAATATCCCCAGATCAATCAGAGAGAGATCTCTGTAACTAACCTAACAAACTAATTGGCCCTATATAAAGGCCCCTAGACTCCAAGTCTTAGAGAAAAAAAATACAGAGCTCCTCCAAAAACTTTGAGAAAAACTCAAAGAGAAAAAAAGGTAAACCTTTGAAAAAAGAAGAATTTCTTCTAAAAAGATCAATGATCTAAGAACAAGATCAAGATCTTCAATAAAAAAAAGAGAAAAAGATCAAAAAAGATCCAATCATAAGAAAGAAGTAATTTACTTCATTATTAGATCTTTTGATCTATATAAAGGCATTGCCTTTTGATGAGAATCAGAACCATTGGTTCTTGAAAATTTGAGATAGAACCTCTTAAGAACTAAAAAGATTCTTTTCTTTGATCTAAATTTGATCAAGATGCGCTCTGCGCTATTGAACAGTGCCCTGCACTCTTAATTTGCGCTGTTGCGCTCCTTGGATTGGCGCAAGTCACCAGAGAGCGCCACGTGTCAATCACAGAACAAATCTGCGCCTTGCGCTCCTAAAAACATAGCGCTGTGCTCTTGGATTGGCGCACTGCACCAGAGCGCGCCACGTGTCAGCAGCGCATTAGCGCAGCGCACTGCCCTAACAGACTTGCGCTCAGCAGAGCGCGACACGTGTCGCCTCCACATGCGCTGGCGCCTTGTGCTCTTTAATTGGCGCAAAGCACCTGACAGGCCACGTGGCGCACTGTCAGATTATTAAATGCTGCGCATTATTAAAAAAAAGGGCGGAGCCCAATTAAAAGGCCTAACAGGCCTAATCTGAATGCTGCGCATTTAATTAAAAAGCCCAATGCTATGCATTGTTTAAAAAATAGAAGAGCCCAAGCAAAGGCCTAACAGACCAAATATAAATAAAATGTTAGACATTTTTCTAACTGGACTTAACCCAATTCTGGCCATAAGTCCTCAAATTAAATTGAACCGAGCACAACTGCTCTCTCAAATCAATTTACACCCGGTTCAAGGGTATATCTCTGAACTCCTCTGATATTTATTGTTGTAATCCTTCAACGTCATCAGAGAGGTGACGGGTCCCGACAACCATATATTGCTACGGACTGTGGGGTCCTTAAACTCATGGACTATGATGTCCTTAAACCAATATTCGTCCCCAAAATGGGAATGTTGGACCACCATATCCCTAAACTGGAAATGGACCACCATGTCCCTAAACTGGCAATGGACCACTATGTCCCTAAACTAGAACAATAGAGCCCCCAAATGCTCTTTTGTCGGATCTAAATGATCCTGTTTAGTTGATCTTAGTCTCAAATTAGACTAAGGTATCCTTAACAAACATTTAAGTTGATCTTAGCCTCAAATATGGCTAACGTATCCTTAAACCAAAACCCCAAACCCAAATCAAAGAAAATACGGATTTGGACTAATCCACGTCCTACGGGCGACCATATAAATTAGTCTCCGTATACAATCCACGGGCAACCATAAACAAAACAAACACCCACGACATAAAGTGACCAGCTGGAGAAGGAGAAAGTTGTTACAGCGATGCGGTAGCGTAATTAACTGCAGGGGCTTGCGCCTGCAGGGAAGAGCGTCCCCACAATCAAAAACCCCTCGAACGAGGGGGAATCTGACGAAGTCTGCTACATCGGCCGCATCCGTTTAAACCTTCGATATACGTTGCCATAAATCAAGTTGGCATCTTCGGAGAGGTAGACGGATAAAACCAAATAGCATCTGCCCCGAATTTCAGGCAAGACGTTCGCCGCGTCTCTGTCGCGCCGTCTTTCGGAGGGGAACACCCACGTCCCTATAACCACTCGGTCTCTCTCTCGCTCTTACTCTTTCTCTCTCTTCCTCTTTCTCTCACCTATCGCGATTCCTGTTCATCGCGAGATCCACTCACCTTCCTTATCTCCTCTAGGCTCACCTCCCTTCTTCTCTTTCTTTTCTTCTTCTTTAAAAACTCTGCCGCCCACGAGAACGAGAACCCTAACCTTAGCTCTTACCCGTGCCTCACTGCCCTCGACCTCGCCTCCACCCTCTACCTCGCCTCTCTCTCCTCTCCCCTCCAAACCCCACGACGTGATCCCTACATCCGAGAACCCTCAACGCCCATGAACCCAACAACCCTGCAGCACCCATCTTTGCCTCCGTGGCCGGCACCCTCGTCGACCATCCCTCGTTCATCGTCACCTCCACGCCCTCTTCCTCACGGCCACCTACCCTCTCGAGCTCCCCCACTGCAAACCCTAAAACCATGCACCAACCGACCCCAACACCTACACACCCATCGCCAGAGCTTCGCTAACCCCGATGACCTCACACCTTCGCAACCACCTCCTCGCCTTCTCCCAAACCCCAGCACCACACCAGAAACCAACCCCGAACACTCTCCTTCTTCTTCTTCTTTCTTCTTTCTTTCTTGATCTCGGTTCTTTTTCCGATGATTACCCGCCGGAGCCGTGCTCGTCGCTGTCAATCCAGGCGATCCAGTGAACGTCCCTTGCCTGTGTGATTACCCCCTTGCCTTACCTGGACCCGTCCCGCGTGGCGTGTGTGCGTTGCGACGATTACCCGACGTCGGATGTGCCATACGCAAATAAATGTATTCAAGAGCTTAATGCACGAAAACAATGAGGGATTAGCTCAAGGAGTACTAAAAAAGGTGCTAATGGCAGTGGGACTCCTGCGGGTAATGAGAAGCTAAAAAAATGAAGCCCATGTCTTTGAAATCGTGTGTTCCGTTCAGGCAAGTTTATCTTGCTACATGCTATACTACTATAACTTGCACCCATTTGAATAATAACATCACATAATGTTTAGTTATGCATCCCATATTATCATTTTACTGTTTTACCGATTTCGGATATCCGTGTGCATCCATATCGTTATTTACATATCTAGTCACATGCTAATTCATCTTGCTACATGCTAGGTATATCATTATGCGCCCATATGAGTAAAATGTTACCCGTTTATCACATTATACATCCATACTAAAGTTTTATCGTTTTCGGATACCCGTTTGCATCCATATCATTTAATATACATATATCTGCATCTACTTATCATATTAGTTCATGTTATTATTGTAGGAACACCATATGCTTCATAAAGTGCATCCTACTTAGGCTTGAAACTGTAATGTAACCATTAATTTTATATCCATTCGCATACCATGTCACATTGTTACATATTATTGTTATAGTGACACCCCATGCTAAATAATGTGCATCCTACATAGTCATGATGTAACCCCTGATAAATATTTATGAATTCATGCTTTGATTTGTGCACCCATACCTGTTACAGTTTTATTATGAGCATCCGCTTGATACATGTGCACTACCTGACATGACCTGATATACCACTGCTTAACTTGATACCTGATCCTGTTTCTAATGCCGACAATCCTGACATGTTGTCCCGATGAACATATCCTATTGTCTCTATAGACAAACCTGTTTCTGCTTGATCCTGTGTTGGTATTATTCTCAGATTTATCAATGCCTGACTTGAACACATAACTTGGGGGTATGGGGAAATCAAGAATGTAACTGAACGTAACTCAAAAGGCTATTACATCATGTTACCGTGGTCCCGTGGGGAATGAACGGGACATAGACTCACAGTCTATCATATCTTGCTACCGTGGTCCCATGGGGAATGAACGGGGCATAGACCGATGGGTTACGATGAGGATTACATTAATTGATTTCGAATAACTTTAGAATAGATAACCCAGTAGCACAGTTTAGTTTTATCGCTGCACTTCACATATACAGTTGCACTTCACTGTTCTATATCCATGTTGACTGGTTATATTCATGTTACTGTTTATACGCATGCCTGCATGCCTTGTTACCTCCTGATTATATTATTGTTGATATTGTGACGCGTTGACGTCTGAGTTTTGCATGGCCCAGATCCGCTACCCTTGTCGCAGGCCGAGCAGGAGTACTTCAGTCGACACGCCGAGCAGTGAGGACCTGTTAGTATTCTGGTGTAGTTCCCTTTCAGCATTTTCATTTCCTGATGTGAGCCCGTATTTAGGACGTACTTTCCAGATTGTTATTGTTATTTAGATTTATTGCTTCCGCATATATTATTTCTTGACTCGTTTATTCTGGCATATAGACATGTACTAGATAGTTTATTTTTATTTTGCTGTTCTTGATATCTTCTAGACAGCCGTAATGTGACTGTGGAGGGATGTTTCCTAGCCACAGGTAGCATGGTTGGCTCTGTTACGTACCGATCTTAGCGCACTCTGGGACGCGAGGCGTGACAGGGTTTGTTTGGTATCAGAGCCATAGGATTTAGGTTAATCGGGTTTGATTCTTTTGTAGTTGGGTATTGGACCCAATACACGAATCAGAAAACCAATAATTAGGAGCATGTCCTGGCACATTGTTATCGTGATTCTTGAATCATATCTTTCTCTTGACCCTTGTCTTGACGATATGCAAACAACTTTGAATCTCGACTTGAACCTTTGGTTCCCTATTGTTTCTTTCTATTCTGATACTAGGATTTGGGCAACTTGAGTGGAGTTATGTGATTGTAACTATGTACCGCGGTATGGTTACAATGCGGTACTCTATTTAAGTAACTTGGAGTTCTAGTCTTGATTCACTTCCTTGTTTCATGGTCGTTGTATTGCCTTGCTTCTCTTGCTTTCCAGTTCATGTTTTATCCTCAGCTTGAATCCTGTTTACCGTGCTTATCTTCTTCAGTGTTTGGCTTTAGATGGAGTTGTTTCCGATATCCTACTTGTTCATGATTTTCCTGCATTAGCATTATTCAATTCTGGTGCATCCCATTGTTTTATGTCATCCAAGTTTATTGCTGCACACTTGATTACTTGCATGGGCCTGTCTTGTTGTTGGGACATACACACTGGAAATGGGAAGATCATATCTAGTAGTGAGTGCAAAGATTGTTCTGTTGTTATTTGCGGACGAGAGTTATTTGCAGATTTCTTGGTGATCGATACCGGCAGTTTTGATGTTGTCTTGGGAATGGATTTTCTCGGCACTTTCCACGCTCATATTGATTGTAGGGCAAAGAAAGTGATTTTCCATATTCCCGGATATCCGAAGTTTGTTTTCGCTGGAGGTAGCAGTTCTGTCGGGCCAGTCGAGTTTAGGGCTAGACCGACAAACAGTGTTCTTTCGTAGATGGATGTTGACAAGAAGGAGGCGCCAGCTGTAGTTCGAGAGTTCATGGACGTGTTCGAGGACATCTCGGGTTTACCACCAAGACGAGATGTGGAGTTCGCGATTGATCTTGTTCCTGGGGCAGCGCCAATCTCAAAGGCGTACTATCCGATGGCACCGGTGGAGTTAGAAGAAGTCAAGAAGAAGGTTAGTGAATTGCTAAAGAAGGGTTGGATTCGCAGCAGTAATTCACCTTGGGGAGCTCCAGTTCTTATAGTAAAGAAGAAAGATGGCATAAGGAGGATGTGCATCGATTATCGAGAATTAAACCGGGTGACTATTAATAACAAGTACCCGATCCCTCGCATTGGAGAATTATTCGAGCAACTTAATGGCGCGAGGGTATTCTCGAAACTGGATTTGCGATCCGGATATCATCAGGTCCGAGTTAAATCAGAAGATATTTGCAAGACCGCGTTCCGAACTCGGTATGGACATTACGAGTATTTAGTGATGCCATTGAGTCACGAATGCACCGGCGATATTTATGGACTTGATGAACCGAATCTTCTCACCGTTCTTGGACCAGTTTATTGTGGTGTTCATCGATGATATTCTGGTCTACTCAAGGAGTATTGAAGAGAATGCAGAACACTTGAAGATCACACTGCAGACATTAAGGCAAGAAAAATTATATGCAAAGATGAGCAAGTGCGAGTTTTGGCTTGAAGAAGTGAAGTTTTTGGGGCACATCGTATCCGGAGATGGATTCGCCGTTGACCCTGAGAAGATTGCAGCAGTTCAAGATTGGCCGATTCCGAGGAATGTAGCGAAGATCAGAAGTTTCTGGGACTTGCAGGATACTACAGAAGATTCGTGGAGAATTTTGCTCGTTTAGCTGAGCCTTTGACCAAGCTTACACGGAAGGAGGTACCGTTCGTATGGACGGATAGATGTGCGTCAGCTTTTGAGGCGTTGAAGCAAAGATTGATAACCGCTCCTATTTTGACCGTACCAAACGATTCCGGAGGATTGGTGATTCATAGCGACGCATCTGGGAAAGGTTTGGGATGTGTTTTGATGCGGCATGGGAAAGTTATAGCTTACGCATCAAGACAGTTGAAGACCCATGAGAAGAATTACCCAACTCATGATTTGGAGCTTGCAGCAGTGATTTTCGCTTTGATGATTTGGAGACACTAGTTATTGGGCGAAAGGGTCGAAGTATTCACCGATCACAAAAGCCTGAAGTACGTGTTCACGCAGAAAGAGCTTAACATGAGGCAGCAAAGATGGCTGGAGCTGATGGCTGACTACGATCTTGATCTTAAGTACCATCCGGGGAAGGTTAATGTAGTGTCGGATGCGCTTAGTCGGTTGCCAACAATTCGGATGTTGACTGCACAGAAGGAGCTTATCGAAGCTTTTCGGAGATTCGAGTTGGAGATTGTGCTACCGCATTCTTCAGGACAGTTAATGTAGCTACAAGTACAATCGTCGTTGATCGAGAGTATTAAAGCAGCACAGTCACAGGACCCAAGATTGCAGAAGTTTCGAGAACAAGTTGAAGCGGGACTTCGAACGGACTTGTTGATTCATGATGATGGTTCATTGCGATATGGTAGCCGTTTGTGTGTGCCGAAAGGAGATATTCGCGAAGAAGTTATGAAGGAGGCGCATAGTTCTGCATATTCCGTACATCCAGGAGGCACGAAGATGTACCGTGATCTAAGACATCATTTCTGGTGGGAAGGCATGAAAAGGGAGATTGCCCGTTTTGTAGCGAAGTGCTTAGTGTGTCAGCAAGTTAAGGCTGAAGATCAAAGGGTTGTTGGTTTATTGCAACCACTTCCGATTCCTCAATAGAAGTGGGAACATATAACCATGGATTTCATAACAGCTTTACCGCGGAGTCCAAAGGGGCAACAATGCCGTTTGGGTGATTGTTGATCGATTGACCAAGGCAGCTCATTTCATTCCATTTCGAGTTGGTCAGTCAACGGAAGCGTTAGCAGAATGGTACATGCAGGAGATTGTGAGATTGCATGGAGTACCTGTAAGCATCGTTTCCAATCATGATACCTGATTCTTATCGCACTTCTGGAGGAGTTTACAGAAAAGTTTGGGAACGCGATTAAAGTTTAGCACCGCTTATCATCCTCAGACAGATGGCCAGTCGGAGAGAACGATCCAAACTCTTGAAAATATGTTGAGAGCTTGCATGTTAGACTTCAAGGGTTCATGGGAGGATCATCTACACTTGGTGGAGTTTTCTTACAATAACAGCTTTCAGGCGACTATTCAGATGGCTCCATTCGAAGTATTGTATGGTTGCAAGTGCCGCTCACCTGTTTGTTGGGACGATATTGGAGAACGAAGATTGTTGGGATCGGATTTGATCGTGCAAACCGTGGAGAAAGTTAGCACTATCCGGAATCACATGAAGGCGGCACAAGATCGGCAGATGAGTTGGGCAGATACATCGAGAAGACCTCTAGAGTTCGCTGTTGGTGATCTTGTATTCTTGAAGATATCACTTGTAGGGTGTTTTTGGTCACCCCATTGAGATGGGAATGCGCACACACTTGTCAAGCGCATTACAGATTCCGCCTGCCTAGGATAGGCTGGGGGTTTATTGATTGTGAGGATCCGAATCTCCGGCAGCCGCGGGCTAAGCTGCCGTTAATTACACCTCGCCTTTGGAGCGAGAGAACCTCCGATTAACGAGTCAAACAGGCCATGCGAACTCGATGTGCAGTGTACGCGAGTTGTGTTTTGAAAGGGGTTTTGGATATATCGGGGGGCCCGCGGAGAGTTGTAGAGTATATGTGTGTGTGTGTGTGTGTGTGTGTATAAAGGGGAAAAGGCATCCAAAGGATGTGTGGGAAAAGCGCCAGCGCCTTGAGCGTAAGGATGCTAGCGCCACACGTGCCAAGCACGTGTGCGCTCGGGCGCTGGCGCTTTAAGCGTCAGGGCGCTAGCACTTTGGGCGCTAGCGCCACACGTGTCAGGCACGTGTGCGCCCGGGCACTAGCGCTCTGAGCGCAAGGACGCTAGTGTAAGTCTACGATAGCGTCCCGGCCGTCTTTCAGACGCCAAATGCGGAACAAAAACTTTTATAACTGGCGCTATCGCATACTATAACCCGGATCTGCCATTAACGCTAAACTAACAAATTACAAAGTGAGTAGAAAGGTTATACCGAATGATCTGAGTCCTTCGTTCTTTAACCATCATCCCATGCTCCGTTGCGGCTGCTCCGATCTCCAGGCTCCTCGTCGAGGTGGCACCACATCTACGGATCTTTAAAAGGGCTCCCGTCTCTGAACCGAGGCAACTCGGTCATCAAGTTTGCTAAAAGAGATTACCAAGATTGATGTAGAGAATGAGTAGAACACTTTGTCTCTTTACATCCAAAACCATAGATGAACGGTTAATGAAGTTGCCTTTTGGATCGGGTGAAAATGAGAAATGAGTAATCTAATTTCCATGAACCAAAACTATATTCTTTTTCCAAAACAACCATTCTCTTTCAAGAGAGAGGGGCCGGCCAATATAAGAGAAGAGGGTGAGTGTAGGAGAAAGGGGAAGGTGACCATAAACATTAATGAAGAGAATGAGTCACATAAACACCTTGCATAAATCATTAATGCAACAATGAGTCGCCTTAACCTAGTCACCTTCCATTAATGCATACAATGAATCACAAATCCAAGTCACCTCTTCTAGAAGCTTCCACACTCATCACCCTCATGACTCACCCAAGTGAAGAAAAGATAAATCCCGAATGTTTAATACGGGTGATAGAAAACTGGCAACTTCCAAAAGCGATCCCGAAATGAATTTCAGGATAACCCCGTAACAGTATAAACATACCCGCATTTTTATTACGACCGAATACAAATGCAACCGAGACAAAGATATTATATCTACACAGTATAATACTCGGATCCGGCTTAAACCAAGCCCACCAGTATTATCTGCCCGAAATATGACACGTGTGTAAACGCACGTGCATTTTCCGAACCCTGCCATAAAACCATACGGCCTCTACAACGTTTCGCCCGAACTTGGGAAACTATCTGTGGGGGACTCTAATGACTCGTCGGTAACATGGCAGTGGGTTTAACTACAAGCCGTCAACGGCACTAACTGTGCGTAACGGCTGCCCATGTACCGACCTCAAGGGAAGTCGATGAGCGAACCCATCCTGAAACCCTACTGAGTCTAACAGTGACAATGTATATACAGTCTGGTCCGTTCGTCTATGAGTATCGCATATCGGGCCTAGGGGGCTGGTAACGTCAGACCCCCAATAGCGCTATAAGTCTTGTCGGAGACAAGCCCTGAACACCCTGAGAAACTACCGGAGTACCTACCAGTAATTCTCACCTGCCTTGGCCAAGGACTTGGTGTAATGGCTTTCCTATACACAGCGCGATCTCCACCCCCAATACCGGGAGAGACGAATCCCCTGCCGATCCGCTCACTTGCCTCCATGTGGCTCGGGACTGTACCCAAAAAATACCTGTTTGCACGACTCCTTTGAGCCGTGGTAGGGTAGAAATCAAAGCACAGTGGGAACTCACACGAGACAAATGACGACCTCAGGTCGATGAACTAACCTGTACACATGTCACCAGGGAACTGCTATCTGACGATAGGTATAATACCAACTAGCAGGTTCCCGGCGAGTCCTGTCCGGTGTACTCATAACCCAATGAGCACCTGTATACATCTTAGGTGATCCAACTGACACCAGTGGCTTGTGAGACCGGCCACCGCCCCTCGTCGGGGTCTCGACTGTATACACTAGTCTACTCCGGAGTATCGATGCCCTGTCTCGAAACTCCCACGACTAGGGACAGCTTTTAAGGATGTGCTTATGGACTACCCAACTCTCACGTATATGATCGCCATCATACTGTTGGTAGTCAAGCAAGATCCTAAGGGCTCTATCAACGTGTAATAGTGATCAGTCACCTAAACCTATACACGACTGATAAAGACAAACCATATAGCATACTATCATCTCGAGTAAGACTGTGCTACCGGTATAGGTCATCTTCAATCATTGCAATTACATACCTGCGATCCAATAATTGACTTTGAGGGCACTATAGCCAACAATCTCCCACTTGCACTTAAGGCTAATTATTGCAATGTCGCATACATACAGCCCGTGTGATACCGAACTTCCAACTCCTCTACTAATCAGTTTCACAAAGCCCGTTCGTAAAACTATTGTGTTCGAGAAATAGCCTCAGTGAGTGGATCCGCCCTGATGTTCCTTTCTATGTCTCTCTTAATCTCAAGTTCGCGGAGAAAGCCATCTCCCGAATCGAGTAATACCTGTCTTAGAATATGTCTGGATATCTGATGGGACCTAGTTCATAAATGAACTCCAAATCCAAACTTCTTAGACTGTACCGTCAACTGAACCTAATCAGTATCCTGCACCATGCCTCCCACAGTATCCTCTTGGACCACCTTTCCATAATACTGCCCCCTTTGTCATAGGGAAAAACTATAACTCTGACAATCACTCTGTCATCCATGTCACCTTTGAAGCCTGGAATGATAACCGTCTCCCGAAGGAGGCTGCCGTTATCAAATCCCTAGAACATCCACTTATGTTCTAAAACTGCTTCCTTATGTTTCTTCAGGATTGGATTAATATAAACTTATCGCATCTAGTGCAAAAACAATATCTGGTGTGGTACTTGACATCTCACGATTGACTCAATTGCCTAAGCAAGTGATCTGCCAATCATGCGCATCCCTCTCTCCTTTAGTCTGTAAGACACTTTTAGAGAGGGTGACTCCATCACCTGCAGGTACACCACCATGCCAGCAGTCATCTATTCTAAAAACTATTAGAATAGTGTCAAAGTACCCACATTGGGAAACTACCCAAATCTAGATCTAAAACCATAGATCTAAAAACCAGAATGTCTGATATTATATACATATCATGTCTGGAGAAACAACTGTGTGACGACCACAGTACAACCGATCGTAGTATAGGAATTTTACTTCCTACTCTGTGTATGACATCCAAATACCAGGACATCACACCCTACTACCTTCTTAACAGATCCATCCCCTATTCTGATGAAGTCAAAGCCATGACTGTCACATCAAAATTAGATGATCTATCTCCGCTATAACTGCTCAAGTCTATAAAAAGACATAAGCTACTTGCCCACTATGCTTCCGCTGCTCCCATTGACCACAACAACCCTCTAGCAGAATAATATACACGTGCACATCTAAAGCTAGTTTAGAACGACGCTATACTTAACCTCCTGCCGGGTCTCATAGTCTGGAATAACAGTAGTGTCAAGTCTGGGTAAACAAGAACCTCCCTGTCACCGTCCTTGAGGCTACCGGAGTACCTCTCGGGTGTCTGAGGTTACCCACCATATCTACGGAGTGGCTAATGGAATGTCAAACTTGATTGAATCTTTATGTCCTATTAAATTTTCCGTAATCGTTTGCGGTTCTGGAATCACTTCTAGTTCTACCATACTCCCACTACTGTTTTCTGAAAAAATCCATTTTACTAAAACTGTGGCGAGTCAAGAACAATATCACTATTGATCTTCCAGATGGTAGAAAGTCAACCCTCGACATAGCCCGGGCGAACCCACAAACTGCCATTACAGAAACGTGCCTTGAGTTATCCAGAGTCTGGTTTTAAGCATAAGCTGGACAACTCCCCGTACCTTAACATCGTTAAAATATGAACCATTCTATATCCAATATAGAAACTTTGCACTTATTTAATTGGAACCAGATTCAAATCATGCAGCTGTCTCCAGTGCATATCAACTTAATGGAGAGAGGCTAATCAGCATTACTCAACGTAGGAATCCATCCAATTATGAGTAACCTGAAAGAGAAACAAGTTTCTCAAAACCATTACTTTCATCTGAATACCAGTCACAAGATTCTACATCTTCGATCTCTTTGAAGAATCCCGATACTTGCGACATCTGGTTCTCTACTTTATTCCTATACCCACAACTTCTCAAAACTTAGACCTTGTATTTCTACGAAACACTTGTCTAAAAACTAGAGAAGTCACAAGTAAACAGAATATAGTACGAGGACCAACCCCTTTGTCCTGATGGACACTGGACAACATACAATACTCTGTATAAGTCCGCTGAGTCGAATAACTCAAATCCTGTGCATCGTAGGTTGAAAACTGTACTTATAGTTAAGAACTACTCCGTTGTTCAATGCTCCTTACCCAATCGTCAACTGATGTAGGTAAATGTCATCGACATAATATCAAAAAGTTATATCTCACTTTATAAAAATAAACGTACAGATATATCATTTTGAAATTGGTGCACAACAACGGATACTCAAAACCAAATACATGCCTGCCGGCAATAACCCAGGCGACTTCCTCAAATATCACCAATTACAACGAATTCCGATATAATGAGGATGATCACCTAATTCCCAATAACTCACTCCCACTCATCATCTGTAAAACCATACAGATGTGAGAATCATACCTGGTAAATACATACCCTGGAGTAAGTATCTAATCGGGAAAACAGTTTTCCTTTAACAATGCACTGAAACATGAAAATGTTTCGTAGGGGTATCCTGGTATTCCTAGTAATGCCTCTTCCATAATCCAATTCATGACTATAACCGTATATTTCATTGCCATCTCACCAAATTCCTTTATTTTTCTTTAGTCGTTACCTTCTGTACACCATCGTTAGGCTAAATGGTTTTCTTCCTTCCCTACCGTTCGGCACCAGCCTATGGTTTGGAAGAAGACTATCCAGTAAGCATAATAGGTGTACCCTCCTAAACCAAGGAGTACTCGTAACCTGAGAGAAGGTGATGATAAAAGACAATTGAATAATACCTTATTCTATTTCTTCCGAACTGGGGAAAAAAGGAAAGGTGAAATAGTAGTGGCGATGAAGTACGCGGTTTGGTCGTGAATGATAGCAGTCGCAATTTACTTTGCCCTCTTTCTAATCCCTTTATTTTGTCTTTAGTTATTACCTTCTGTACACCCTACTTAGGCTAATTGGTTTTCTTCATTCCTACCTTTCGGCACCTGCCTATGGTTTGGAAGAAGACTATCCAATAAGCGTAATAGGTGTACTCTCCTAAACTAAGGAGCTCTCGCAATCTGAGAGAAGGTGATAATAAAAGACAACTGAATAAACCAATTCTATTTCTCATGAACCTGGATCCATCCTCGAAGAAGTTTCTTCGAGTTCGTATATAACCATACGATGGATCTATCCAATGGAAGTGGATGTCCGTAGTAATACGGGGTGTTCTGAGAAATGCAAAGGGTAAAAGAAAGAGCGGCAATGACTTATGCAACTTTAGACAATCCAAAAGCCAGTATTTTAAGAAGGTTCGGTCAACTTGGTCACTGAGTCATAGTCTAGTGTCGGTCAAAGGTCGCTGCCAAAGAGAGAGAGAGAAAAGAAACACTCTGCGTGCACTCTAACCTAGATCAGAATGGTTATCACTTTATCTAATCCGGAAACCTCCCACTGTACTGTCAAATTCTCCTCCAAACCTGAAAGAAGAATCAATCGGGATCACCCGAAGAGTAAACTAACTCATCAGTGGGAATCGGGATCCAACTCTCATCGCATGATAACGTGACGAAATCTACTCTCGTTATCATACTCAAGAAGGTATGCGCATGCCTGGCAAGTTTCAGTTTCTTTAGAAACTCCCGATAAGATTTTTACCCCATGTTCTTATGACCTTGACGAAAGCCAACAAATCATAAGTCACATGTCAAGTTGTACCCGTCATTATCTTATCAATTCGAACCCACCCGTACATACCCTTGACGAAAGTCAACAAGGTAATACGACTGTCCCAAACCAACTCATCTATCTATGCAACAAATGAATACCCCAGCAGCTACCAAACACTATGCCTTGACGAAAGCCAACAAACATAGCTTGAATACTACTGACCATCCATAAGAAATGTTGGAGGGCTACGGCTGGTTTTTGGCGAAAAACCTTTAACGTAATGAACTTGATCTCGTTGAAGGAACCTGATAGATTTTTATAAAAATATAGTAGAGAAAACCTTTGCTAAAGAGGTCACTCCCGGTGAAGGGATCTCGGCTCTTTCCTCGTGGAATGAGGTGCAGGATATTCCAACTGAATACCGCGATGCAAAGCAACATGTAATCGACTATAGTGAAGTTATTACCCTGACGCAAACTTCTGCCCAAGGGGTCACTCCCGGTGAAGGGATATCGGCCCTTGCCTCGTCGAATGAGGTGCAGGATATTCCAACCGAATACCACTATGCAAAACAAAAGAAAACGTCTTTCTAATAACACTTTTTAAAACTGTTCCAACAACATCCAAACAGGTTTGTTTTCCTTTGCATTGATCAGAATCAACGCAGTCCCATCAATAAATCACACCAGAAAAGAACGAAAATAAAATGTACGTATATGCCATCCGCATTCGTCACTGGGTCCCGTCATTACCCGTTAGGTTACTTAACTAAAGAAAGAGTGGGGACTGGACTAGCGCGGGTGTAAAACATATACAACATCTACTAGTATATATACCAATATACAATAATCGCTCCAGGCGTGATAATATGCAACATTACAGAAAAGTAATAAGCATCACAGAACAATACAGATAATCTAGGATCCCCGGGTTTCACAGAGCCGCTACTGAAACTCGACGTTCCCCTGGTCGTGTGGATAGCCTGTACAATGAAACCTAGACCCCTACGGGTGCGGCAAGTTACCCGCCAAAACCTGAAGCGAGGCAGCCCCCTACAGCATAGTGAATGGACCACCCTGCACTTCACGGAATCCGGTAACTTGAGCACCCCTCCTTGGGTCAACCTGTACCCCCTACAAGTGCGGCGAATAGTCTGCCAATTCTAGAGTGAGGCCCTTCTGCCTCTCAAAGCCATGAGATGCGGACCCGTTGCCCTCCAGAACCCGGCTATCCGTGCACCCCGTCGCGGGGTAAACCTAGTACAGAAATGAAAAATATGTACAACGGGTACATCGACCTCAGCCCGGTCGTGCCCCAAAAGAATATTATACAAACTGGCAGAGACGGCAGTCCACATGTTGGACGCTCGCCCCGCAATATCAAATGTACAAATAAATCCAAACTGCACTACCATTGCACACTGCTATCCACCACGACAAATCCGCAACATCACAGCACAACACAGAACATCAACGCGAATGTCACGTTCGCAAACCCGGCTAAAAGAACTATAACAATCAGACGCGGTTTACCGCTCAAATGACATTCACGGTCGGATATATAATGTAAGTACTGTAAACTAACACGTTTAAATTTCGATCGACAAAATTTCCCGAAGTGGGCCCCACGTACATCTGCTGTACAGCAAAAAAAACTAGGCCCAAAAGAAATATTCCAGAAACCATAATTTTCTCTGTAGACCTCACTGTAGAAAATTGGAGTTCTAATTCCACACACTGGCGGCGGATACGCGGCCAAAGCATGGTTTGGGTCGCGGATCCGCAGCGATACTGTGGAATTGGGCCACCGAATTTCACCAGTGTTCTTATAAAAGCCTGCTCGATTTTCTGTAGTGCTCAAAATAATTTTTAGGCCTGTTTCAAAATCGACAGAAACTTTGTACAGAAAAATTGTAGTTTTCGAAATTCCGTTTGATCGATATTTTAAACGTGTTAGCACAAGTTAGTAAAGCTTAATGGCGTGGCACTGATACCATATAAGTCTACGGTAGCACCCCGGCCGTCTTTCAGACGCCAAATGCGGAACAAAAACTTTTATAACTGGCGCTATCGCATACTATAACCCGGATCTGCCATTAACGCTAAACTAACAAACTACAAAGTGGGTAGAAAGGTTAAACCGAATGATCCGAGTCCTTCGTTCTTTAACCATCATCCCACGCTCCGTTACGGCTGCTCCAATCTCCTAGCTCCTCGTCGAGGTGGCACTACATTTACGGATCTTTAAACGGGCTCCCGCCTCTGAACCGAGGCAACTCGGTCATCAAGTTTGCTAAAAGAGATTACAAAGATTGATGTAGAGAATGAGTAGAACACTTTGTCTCGTTATATCCAAAACCATGGATGAACGGTTAATGAAGTTGCCTTTTGGATCGGGTGAAAATGAGAAATGAGTAATCTAATTTCCATGAACCAAAACTATATTCTTTTTCCAAAACAACCATTCTCTTTCAAGAGAGAGGGGCCGGCCAATATAAGAGGAGAGGGTGAGTGTAGGAGAAAGGGGAAGGTGACCATAAACATTAATGAAGAGAATGAGTCACATAAACACCTTGCATAAATCATTAATGCAACAATGAGTCACCTTAACCTAGTCACCTTCCATTAATGCATACAATGAATCACAAATCCAAGTCACCTCTTCTAGAAGCTTCCACACTCATCACCCTCATGACTCACCCAAGTGAAGAAAAGATAAATCCCGAATGTTTAATACGGGTGATAGAAAACTGGCAACTTCCAAAAGCGATCCCGAAACGAATTTCAGGATAACCCCGTAACAGTATAAACTGTAAGTGCACGGCGGCGCCCCGGCCGTCAATCCGACGGCCAAATGCGGAAGCGGTGATAAACTTTAAATTTTCTTGAACTGGCAAACCGCCGCGCACTAATATCCGGATCGAACCACTAACTAGTCCTAGCTATCTACAAGAAAGGGAATAGAGATATACCGACGATCCAAGTCCTCCGGTCTTCTCGTCATCGTCCCGATCTCCTGCGGAATGTCCCGTCTCCTCCTCGTCGCCGGAAGTGCACCACATCGCCTACTTCTTTTACGGGCTCCCACCTCAATGCCGAGGCAACTCGGGCACGAAGCCGGCTACTCGACGTGCCCAAGGTTCGCTGTAGAATATAGTGTGGATACTTGTGTCTCATTTGGGGTAGTGGAGCTTGCCATTGGTGGAGGGATGAAACAAGAACAAATGTGGAGGAGCTTGGGGATATTTTGTGCATCAAATGAACAACAAAAACCCCACTACAATTTTTGGACAGCCCATGAATAACATGGCCGGCCACCCCCTTAGGAGAGAGGAGAGAATGAGATTGAAGCCAAAAGAAATGAGTGGGAAAAACTCTATCATACAAGAGAGAGAAAGAGGAATGGCTATGATGCAAAAGCCATCATTAAAGAACATCATCACAATATCAAAACCACACTCAACACCACCATCATCACCTTACAATGTCCAACCATGATGAGAAAGAAAAAGTCAATGATGGTGCACATCATGAAAACCATCATGATGCTACAATAAGCAAAGACCCCCTCCACAAAAGCCTATTTGCAACAATGCAAATAAACCCTCCTCCACCAAACACCGGCCAATGAACGATCAAAGGAAAATTGGCCGAAACAAAAAACAAACTAGCAACTCCAAAAACTGGTCCCGTAATAAATTACAGGAAAACCCCGATACTGTGCATACACACCCGCATTTGTATTCCGACCGAAATACAAATGCAATGAGACAAAATCTACACTGTACTATACTAGGATCCGGCTTAAACCAAAGCCGGCTAGTAATATCCGTTCGATCCTGATCCGTGCAATACCGCACGTATCTGATCAAACCCTGCCATATAACCATACGGCCTATAGTACAGACTGTCCGATCCTGATCCGTGCAATACCGCACGTATCTGATCGGACCTTGCCATATCTCCATACGGCCTCTACAACCTTTCGCCCGAAAGCTGAGTAACTGAAATGTGGGGGACTCTAAAGACTCATCAACACCTTGGTTGTGGAATTAACCACTAGCACGTTAGAGGTATAAGCCAATACATAACGGGCCACCAGGTATTGACCAAAAGGGACGTCTGTGAGCGAACTCAGCCTGACACCCTACTGAGCCTGTCAGTGACAATATCCGTACAGTCCGGTCCGTTCGTCTATGAGCATCGCATGGCGGGCCTAGGGGTTGGTAAAAGTCAGACCCCCAAAAGCGGTACAAGTCGTGTCGGAGTGTAGCCCAGAACACCCTGAGATACTACTGGAATACCTACCAGTAAATCTCCTTGCCTTGGCCGAGGGCTTCGTGTAATGGCTCTCCTAGACACAGCACGACCTCACCCCCAATACCGGGAGAGACGAACCCCTGAAGATACGCTCACTGCCTCCATGTGGCTCGGGACTGTACCCAACTAAAACCTGTTTGCACGACTCCTTTGAGCCGTGGTAGGGTAGTAATCAAAGTACAGTGGGAACTCACACGAGACAAATGACGATCCCCAGGTCGATGAACTAACCTGCACACATGTCACCAGGGAACTGCCATCTGACGTCTGGTATATCACCAACTAGCATGTTCCTGGCGAGTCCTGTCCGGTGTACTCATAACCCAATGAGCACCTGTATACATCTTAGGTGATCCAACTGACACCAGTGGCTTGTGAGACCGGCCACCGCCCCTCGTCGGGGTCTCGACTGTATGCACTAGTCTACTATGGAGAATCGATGCCCTGTCTCGAAACTCTCACGACTAGGGACCTTTTAAGGATATGCTTATAGACCCCCAGCTCCCACTTATATGATCGCCCTCATACTGCTGGTGGTCAAGCAAGAATCCTAGGGGCTCTATCAACGTGTAATAGCGACGTGTCAGGTCACTTAAAACAGTACACGATGATAAAGGTAAACCAGATAGCATACTATCATCTCGAGTAAGACTGTCCTACCGGGATAGGTCCTCCCTCAATCATTACAATCACGTACCTGTGACCTAATAATTGACTCTGAGGGCACTATCTCCAACAGTCTCCCACTTGCACTCAAGGCTAATTATTGCGATGTCGCATACTCACAGCCCGTGTGATACCGAACATCCAACTCCTCTACTAGTCAGTCTCACAAAGCTCGTTTGCGGAACTATTGCGTTCGAGGAATAGCCTCAGTGAGTGGATCCGCTTAGTTGTTTCTTTCCATGTCTCTCTATATCTCAAGTTCGCGGAGAAAGCCATCTCCCGAAAAGAGCAATACCTGTCTCAGAATATGTCTGGATGTCTGATGGGACCTAGCTCATAAATGAACTCCAAATCCAAACTTCTTAGACTGTATCGTCAACTGAACTTAATCAGTATCCTGCGCGCCATGCCTCCCTCAGTATTGCCTTAGACCACCTGTCCAAAATACTGCCCCTCATCAGAAGGAAAACTATAACTCTGACAACCTCCTTGTCGTCCATGTCACCTTGGAAGCCTGGAATGATAACTGTCTCCTGAATGAGGCTGTCGTTATCATCTCCCTAGAACATCCACTTATGTTCTAAAACTGCTTCCGACTGTTTCTCCAGGATTGGATTAATGTCAACTTATTGCATCTAGTGCAAGAACAACATCTGGTGTGGTACTTGACATCTCACGATTGACTCAATTGCCTGAGCAAGTGATCTGCCAATCATGCCCGTCCATCTCCCCTTTAGTCTGTAAGACACCTTTGGAGAGGGTGACTCCATTACCTGCAGGTACACTACCGTGCCAGGAGTCGTCCATCCTAAATACTCTTAGAATGCTGTCAAGTACCCTGATTGGGAAACCACCCAAATCTAGATCTAAGACCATAGATCTAGTAACCAGTATGTCTGATATAAAATCCATTTCCTTTGTGGAGAAACAACTGTGTGACGACCAAAGTATAACCGATCGTAGTGTAGGAGTTTCTTTTCCTACTCTGTGTATATCATCCAAATACCAGGATATCATACCCTACTACCTTCTCAACAGATCCATCCCCTATTCTGATGAAGTCAAACCCATGACTGTCACGTCAGAAATAGATGATCTATCTCCGCTACATCTGCTCTAGTCTATAAATAGACATAAGCAACCTGTCCACCAATGCTTCCGCTGCTCCCACTGACTACGACAACCCTCTGGCAGAGTCATATAGACGTACACTTCTAAAACTGGTTTAGAACGACACTATACTCATCCTCCCGCCGGGTCTCGTAACCTGGAACAACAGCAATGGCAATTGTGGGTAAACAAGAACTTCCCTGTCACCGTCCTTGAGGCTACCGTAGTGCCTCTCGGGTGCCTGAAGTTACCCACCTTATCTGCGGAGTGGCCAATGGAATGTCAATCCAGATTGAATCTTTAGGTTCCTTATCAAATCTTCAGTAATCGTTTGTGGTTCTGGAATCACTTCCAGTTCTACCATACTCCCACTACTGTTTTCTGAAAAAATCCATCTTTAATAAAACTGTGGCGAGTCTAGAACAATATCGCTATTGTTCATCCAGATGGTAGAAAGTCAACCCTCGTCATAGCCTGGGTCAACCCACAAACAGCCATTACAGAAACGTTCCTTGAGTTGTCCAGTGTCTGGTTTTAATCATAAACCGGACAACTCCCCGTACCTTAACATCGTTAAGATATGAACTGTTCTATATCCAATATAGAAACAGAGGCACTGATTTAATTGAACCAGATTCAAATCATGCAGCTGTCCCCAGCGCATGTCAACTAAATGGAAGGAGGCCGATCAGCGTTACTCAACTTAGGAATACTTCCAATTATGAGTAACCTGAAAGAGAAGCAAGATCTCTTTATCATTACTATCAACTGAATACCATACACAAGTATCTACATCTTCGATCTCTTTGAAGAATCCCGATACTTGCTATACCTGGTTCTCTACTCTATTCAAATACCTATAACTTCTCAAAATTTGGACCCTGTGTTTCTGCGAAACACCTGTCTAAAAACTAGAGAAGTCATAAGTAAACCGAATATAGTACGAGGACCAAGCCCTCTGTCCTGATGGACCCTGGACAACATACAATCCTTTGTATAAGTCCCTTGAGTCTGATAACTCATTCACTGTGTGTCGTAGGTTGAAAACTGTACTTATGGTTAAGAAGAATTACACCGCTGTTTAATGCTCCTTACCTAACCATCCACTGATATAGGTAAATGTCGTAGACATAATTTCAGAAAGGTATATCTCACTCTATGAAAATAGACGTACAGATATATCAATTTGAAATTGGTGCATAACAGCGGATATTCAAAACCAAATATTTGCCGACCGGCAAACAGCCCAGGTGATTTCCTCAAATATCACTGATCACAACGAATCCCGATATAATGAGGATAATCACCCAATTCCCAATAACTTACTCCCACTCATCATCTGTAAAACCATACAGATGTGAGAATCGTACCTGGTAAATACATACCCTGGAGTAAGTATCTAATCGGGAAATCAGTTTTCCTTTAACATTACACAGTGAAACTGAAACATTGAAATGTTCCGATGGGGTATTCTGGTATTCCTAGTAATGCCTCTTCCAGATTCACGACTGTAACCGTATAGTTCTTTGCCACCTCTCCAAATCCCTTCATATGTCTTTAGTCTTTACCTTCTGAACACCCTTTTAGGCCAAATGGTTTTCTTCCTTCCCTACCGTTCGGCACCAGCCTATGGTTTGGAAGAAGACTATCCAATAAGCATAATGGGTGTACTGTCCCAATCCTAGGAACACTCGCAATGAGAGAGGGTGAAGATAAAAGACAACCGAATAAACCTTATTCCTATTTCTCCTGAACCAGAATCCATCCCCGAACTGGAACCAGTTCCATTCGAGTTCGTATATAACCATACGATGGAGTATCCAAATAAACTGTGGATCTTCGTAGTGATACGGAGTGTCCTGGAGAAATACAAAGGTGATGTGGGAGTGGTAACGAAATATTTGGTTTGGTCGTGAATATCTGTTGCAATTTACTTTGCCCTCTTACTAATCCCTTGCTTTGTCTGAACTTAATATCTTCTGCACACCATCGTTATGCTAATTGGTTTTCTTCATTCCCTACCGGTCGGCACCAGCCTAAGGTTTGGAAGAAGACAATCCAATTTGCGTAATAGGTGTACTACCCCTAAACCAAGGAGTACTCGTAACCTGAGAGAGGGTAAAAGGAAAAGACAACTGAATAATCCTATCCGTTTTCTCCAGAACCGGAAACCATCCTCGAATAAATTCTTTCGAGTTCGTATCTAACCATACGATGGTTTTGTCCAATGGAAGTGGACGTTCGTAGTAAAACGGGGTGTCCTGGAGAAAAGGGTAAAAATAGGAGTGGCAATGAGGTTTGCAACTCTGACAATCCAAAAGCCGGTGTTTAAGAAGGTTCGGTCAACTTGGTCACTGAGTCAAAGTCTTAGGGTCGGGTCAATGGTCGCTGCCAAAGAGAGAGAGAAAAGAAACACTCAGCGTGCACTCTAACCTAGATCAGAATGGTCACCAATTTATCTAATCTGGAAACCTCCCACTGTACCTCAAATTCTCCTCCAAACCTGAAAGAAGAATTAGTCGGGGTTACCCGAGGAGTAAACTAACTCATCAGTGGGAATCGGGATCCAACTATCATTGCATGATAACGTGACGGAATCCGCTCACGCTATCACACTCCAGAAGGTATGCGCATATCTGGCAAGTTTCAGTTCTTTTGAAACTCCCGATGTGATTTCTGCCCCATGCTCTTATGACCTTGACTTTGGCCAACATATCATAAGTCACATGTCAAGTTCTACCCGTCATTCTCCAGGTTAATTTGAATCCACCCGTACATACCCTTGACTTTGGCCAACATGGCAGTACGACTGTTCCAAACCAACGCATCTATCTATGCTGCATATGAATAACCAATAGCTACCAAACACTGTGCCTTGACTTTGGCCAACATACACAGCTTGAATACTACTGACTATCCATATGAAACGACGGAGGGCTACGAATGGTTTCTGGCGAAAACCTTTAACGTAATGAACTTGATATCGTTGAAGGAACGGATAGCTTTTTAAAAATATAGTGACGAAAACCTTTGCTGAAGAGGTCACTCCCGGTGAAGGGATCTCGGCTCTTTCCCCGTAGAATGGGGTGCAGGATATTCCAAATGAATACCGCGATGCAAAGCAAAAGTAATCGGCTATAGTGAAGTTAATGCCCTGACGCAAACTTCTGTCCAAGGGGTCACTCCCGGTGAAGGGATCTCGGCCCTTGCCTCATCGACTGAGGAGCAGGATATTCCAATGAATACCACGATGCAAAACAAAAGTAAACGTCCTTGCAATAACAGCTTTTTGAAAAGTGTTCCAACAACATCAGATTAGGTTTGTTTTAACTTGCATTGATCCGAATCAATGCAGTCCCATCAATTGATCACACCAAAAAGAACGAAAATATACTGATGTGCGTATATGCCATCCGCATTCGCCACTGGGTCCCGTCATTACCCGTTAGGTTAGCTTACTAACGACAGAGCGGGGACTGGACTAGCGCGGATGCAAAACATATACGACATCTACTAATATATATACCAATATATAGTATTTCGCTCAAAGCGTGAATAAAATGCAACATCACAGAAATGTACAGCATCACAGAAACAATACAGATATCTGGGATCCCCGGGTTTCACAGAGCCACTACTGAAACCCGACGTTCCCCTGGTCGTGTGGATAGCCTGTGCAATGAAATCCTAGACCCCTACGGGCGCGGCAAGTTACCCGCCAAAACCTGAAGCGAGGCAGCCCCCTTCAGCAACGTGAATGGACCACCCAGCACTTTACGGAATCCGGTAACTTGGGCACCCCTCCTGGGTCAACCTGTACCCCCTACGAGTGCGGCGAATAGCCCGCCAATCCTAGAGTGAAGCCCCCTCCGTCTCAATGCTATGAGATGCGGGCTTGTTGCCCTCCAGAACCCGGCTATCCGTGCACCCCTCCGCGGGGCAATCCTAGTACAGAAAGTAAAATATACATACAACGGGTACATCGACCGCAACCAGGTCGTGCCCCAAAATAATAATACAAACAGGCAGTGACGGCAGTCCACATGTCGGATGCTCGCCCCGCAATATCAAATGTACATAATACAACAAAACTGTACTAGCATTGCATCCAGGCTATCCCCCACGATCGATCCGCAACATCACAGCAAAAACAAAACATCAACGTGAAAGTCACGTTCGCAAATCCGTCTAACCGGGCTATAGCAGTTAGACCGGATTTACCGATCAAGTGACATTCACGGTCGCAGATATAATGTAAATACTGTGAAAAATGTGTTTAAAATATCCGATCGATCAAAAATTAACAAGTGGGCCCCCAATCAAAACTGTAGCACTCACAGAAAACCTGGGCCCAATTTTAATATTCCAAAACCCATATTTTAAGCCCAGAAAGCCTCTGAAAAAAATTGGTGAAGTGATCTCCACAGTGTGCGGCGGAAGAGCGGCTGAATGGGGGTATATGCGGCGGTTCCGCGCTCCCACTGTGGATTCACTTCATCGAAATTTTACAGAGTTCTTAGATTTTCCAGTACATCAATAATTTACAACCTGAAAAAATTTTCGACACCAAAAATTTCCAACAGAAAACTGATGCTAACAAAAATGTAGTTTTGGAACATTCGATCGATCGAAACAGAAAAACACACAACACCAAGCTAGACTAAGTTAATGGCGAGGCTCTGATACCACTGTAAGTGCACGGCGGCGCCCCGGCCGTCAATCCGACGGCCAAATGCGGAAGCGGTGATAAACTTTAAATTTTCTTGAACTGGCAAACCGCCGCGCACTAATACCCGGATCGAACCACTAACTAGTCCTAGCTATCTACAAGAAAGGGAATAGAGATATACCGACGATCCAAGTCCTCCGGTCTTCTCGTCATCGTCCCGATCTCCTGCGGAATGTCCCGTCTCCTCCTCGTCGCCGGAAGTGCACCACATCGCCTACTTCTTTTACGGGCTCCCACCTCAATGCCGAGGCAACTCGGGCACGAAGCCGGCTACTCGACGTGCCCAAGGTTCGCTGTAGAATATAGTGTGGATACTTGTGTCTCATTTGGGGTAGTGGAGCTTGCCATTGGTGGAGGGATGAAACAAGAACAAATGTGGAGGATCTTGGGGATATTTTGTGCATCAAATGAACAACAAAAACCCCACTACAATTTTTGGACAGCCCATGAATAACATGGCCTGCCACCCCCTTAGGAGAGAGGAGAGAATGAGATTGAAGCCAAAAGAAATGAGTGGGAAAAACTCTATCATACAAGAGAGAGAAAGAGGAATGGCTATGATGCAAAAGCCATCATTAAAGAACATCATCACAATATCAAAACCACACTCAACACCACCATCATCACCTTACAATGTCCAATCATGATGAGAAAGAAAAAGTCAATGATGGTGCACATCATGAAAACCATCATGATGCTACAATAAGCAAAGACCCCCTCCACAAAAGCCTATTTGCAACAATGCAAATAAACCCTCCTCCACCAAACATCGGCCAATGAACGATCAAAGGAAAATTGGCCGAAACAAAAAACAAACTGGCAACTCCAAAAACTGGTCCCGTAATAAATTACAGGAAAACCCCGATACTGTGCATACACACCCGCATTTGTATTCCGACCGAAATACAAATGCAATGAGACAAAATCTACACTGTACTATACTAGGATCCGGCTTAAACCAAAGCCGTCTAGTAATATCCGTTCGATCCTGATCCGTGCAATACCGCACGTATCTGATCAAACCCTGCCATATAACCATACGGCCTATAGTACAGACTGTCCGATCCTGATCCGTGCAATACCGCACGTATCTGATCGGACCTTGCCATATCTCCATACGGCCTCTACAACCTTTCGCCCGAAAGCTGAGTAACTGAAATGTGGGGGACTCTAAAGACTCATCAACACCTTGGTTGTGGATTTAACCACTAGCACGTTAGAGGTATAAGCCAATACATAACGGGCCACCAGGTATTGACCAAAAGGGACGTCTGTGAGCGAACTCAGCCTGACACCCTACTGAGCCTGTCAGTGACAATATCCGTACAGTCCGGTCCGTTCGTCTATGAGCATCGCATGGCGGGCCTAGGGGGTTGGTAAAAGTCAGACCCCCAAAAGCGGTACAAGTCGTGTCGGAGTGTAGCCCAGAACACCCTGAGATACTATTGGAATACCTACCAGTAAATCTCCTTGCCTCGGCCGAGGGCTTCGTGTAATGGCTCTCCTAGACACAGCACGACCTCACCCCCAATACCGGGAGAGACGAACCCCTGAAGATACGCTCACTGCCTCCATGTGGCTCGGGACTGTACCCAACTAAAACCTGTTTGCACGACTCCTTTGAGCCGTGGTAGGGTAGTAATCAAAGTACAGTGGGAACTCACACGAGACAAATGACGATCCCCAGGTCGATGAACTAACCTGCACACATGTCACCAGGGAACTGCCATCTGACGTCTGGTATATCACCAACTAGCATGTTCCCGGCGAGTCCTGTCCGGTGTACTCATAACCCAATGAGCACCTGTATACATCTTAGGTGATCCAACTGACACCAGTGGCTTGTGAGACCGGCCACCGCCCCTCGTCGGGGTCTCGACTGTATACACTAGTCTACTATGGAGAATCGATGCCCTGTCTCGAAACTCTCACGACTAGGGACCTTTTAAGGATATGCTTATAGACCCCCAGCTCCCACTTATATGATCGCCCTCATACTGCTGGTGGTCAAGCAAGAATCCTAGGGGCTCTATCAACGTGTAATAGCGACGTGTCAGGTCACTTAAAACAGTACACGATGATAAAGGTAAACCAGATAGCATACTATCATCTCGAGTAAGACTGTCCTACCGGGATAGGTCCTCCCTCAATCATTACAATCACGTACCTGTGACCTAATAATTGACTCTGAGGGCACTATCTCCAACATAAACATACCCGCATTTGTATTACGACCGAATACAAATGCAACCGAGACAAAGATATTATATCTACATAGTATAATACTCGGATCCGGCTTAAACCAAAGCCCACCAGTATTATCTGCCCGAAATATGACACGTACGTAAACGCACGTGCATTTTCCGAACACTGCCATAAAACCATACGGCCTCTACAACGTTTCACCCGAACTTGGGAAACTATCTGTAGGGGACTCTAATGACTCGTCGGTAACATGGCAGTGGGTTTAACCACAAGCCGTCAGCGGCACTAGCTGTGCGTAACGGCTGCCCATGTACTGACCTCAAGGTAATTCGATGAGCGAACCCATCCTGAAACCCTACTGAGCCTAACAGTGACAATGTATATACAGTCCGGTCCGTTCGTCTATGAGTATCGCATATCGGGCCTAGGGGGCTGGTAACGTCAGACCCCCAATAGCGATATAAGTCATGTCGGAGACAAGCCCTGAACACCCTGAGAAACTACCGGAGTATCTACCAGTAATTCTCACCTGCCTTGGCCAAGGACTTGGTGTAATGGCTTTCCTAGACACAGCGCGATCTCCACCCCCAATACCGGGAGAGACGAATCCCCTGCCGATCCGCTCACTTGCCTCCATGTGGCTCGGGACTGTACCCAAAAAATACCTGTTTGCACGACTCCTTTGAGCCGTGGTAGGGTAGAAATCAAAGCACAGTGGGAACTCACACGAGACAAATGACGACCTCAGGTCGATGAACTAACCTGTACACATGTCACCAGGGAACTGCTATCTGACGATAGGTATAATACCAACTAGCAGGTTCCCGGCGAGTCCTGTCCGGTGTACTCATAACCCAATGATCACCTGTATACATCTTAGGTGATCCAACTGACATCAGTGGCTTATGAGATCGGCCCCCGCCCCTCGTCGGGGTCTCGACTGTATACACTAGTTTACTCTGGAGTATCGATGCCCTATCTCGAAACTCCCACGACTAGGGACAGCTTTTAAGGATGTGCTTATGGACTACCCAAATCTCACGTATATGATCGCCATCATACTGTTGGTAGTCAAGCAAGATCCTGAGGGCTCTATCAACGTGTAATAGTGATCAGTCACCTAAACCTATACACGACTGATAAAGACAAAACAGATAGCATACTATCATCTCGAGTAAGACTGTGCTACCGGTATAGGTCCTCCTCAATCATTGCAATCACGTACCTGCGATCCAATAATTGACTTTGAGGGCACTATAGCTAACAGCTAGCGTTTTGGGTGCTAGCGCTTCACGTGCCAGGCACATGGACGCTCGGGCGCTAGCACTCTGAGCGCAAGGGCGCTAGCGCTCGAGCGCGCGCGAGGCAAAAGCGACTTGGTCCATGCAATGAGAGCTGTACTCCCAGAAAGGAACACTTATTATTTTGTGTATATATATGTATATTTATGAGGAGTTAAACTCCTAAGATATTCTTTTTTTTTAAGCTGATAAAGGGGCTTCTCCCCTTGAGCCATGGATCTTTCCCAAAGTGGGGTTCTTGGAGGTGGGTCTCCTTCTTCCTCCTCTGCCGGCGGGATCTTGGATGAACAAGAACTTATGAGATTTTTAAAATTCTCTTCTTTTTGAGATCTAGTGGAAGATTTGAGTTCCCCTTTGTGGGTTTTGTGGTGAAAATCTATTTAGTTTTGGAAAAGAAAGAGTAAAACTCTTGATTTAATTAAAAAAAGAAAAAGGTTTAGAACCTTGAGAAAGGAGAAGATCACAGATCTTGATTCTTTTTTGGAGAGAGAAAAAGTTATTGAGATATTTTCATTATCTTGGCCTTTACAGGCTATACATTTTACATATAACCCCTTGGGCTTTACAAAATGGCATTTTGCCCATCCCATGGCTCATGTGCCATTTCTTTTTGCACGTAAGCCATGGGCTTTACAAAAATTTAGCTTTATGACCATTTTCTTACATTTATTCATAAAATAAAATAAAAGAAATACAACAAAATTATTCATTACAAAAATTTTATTTTGGCAAGGGGGAGGTCGGCCACTTCATGTTCGGGCTCGACCCTGGGCATTGGCCCACTTGACCTGGGCTCGGGTCCACTTGGCTTGGGGTTGACTTTGATTTTGACTCGGTCAACCGGGTGTAAATTTTTACCCCAACAAATTGCCCCCCATCAATAAATGCACACCACACATGTGGGTCGTGTGCATGAAATTGATGGATCTTCTTTCACGTGGAGGTCGACTCCGTTTTGATAACATGGATGTCGTTTCTGCCATTTTAGCGGCGTGGACGGTCGATTCTGCTCTTTTTGCGACTTGGACGGTTGATACTGCCATTTTAGCGACTTGGACGGTAGATGCTGCCCTTTTTGCGACGTGGACGGTCGGTGCCGCCATTTTAGCGACGTGGACGGTCGGTTCTGCCCTTTTTGCGACTTGGACGGTCGGTGCTTCCCTTTTTGCGACGTGGACGGTCGCTGCTGCCATTTTAGCGACGTGGACGGTCGGTTCTGCCCTTTTTGCGACTTGGACGGTCGGTGCTGCCCTTTTTGCGACGTAGACGGTCGATGCTGCCATTTTAGCGACGTGGACGGTCGGTTCTGCCCTTTTTGCGACTTGGACGGTCGGTGCTGCCCTTTTTGCGACGTGGACGGTCGATACTGCCATTTTAGCGACTTGGATGGTTGGTTCTGCCATTTTAGTGACGTGGACGGTCGGTTCTGCCCTTTTCGCGACTTGGACGGTCGGTTCTTCCCTTTTAGCGACGTGGACGGTCGGTGCTGCCCTTTTTGCGACTTGGACGGTCGGTGCTGCCCTTTTCGCGACGTGGATGGTCGATTCTGGATTTGACTTGCTCCAGTTCTTGCGGTGTCAGGGATGAAGTTGACTTGTTTCCGAGGTGGAATTTGATTCTGCCAGGGAGGTCATTGGTTGTCTTGCTGACTTGATATGATTTGGGTTGGCATCAGCATCGCTATACTGGAATATGGTACCAGGAGCGAATCATCATCTGCCATGAGAGGATTTGGGGATTTTGGTTTTGGTTTGGCATCAGCATCGCAGCACTGGAATATGGTACCAGGAGCGAATCATCATCTACCATGAGGAGATTTCCCTCATTCCAGTTTAACGACTTAGGGGTCATCTTTTCCCAGTTTAACGACTTAGAGGTCATCTGTTCCCAGTTTAACGACTTAGAGGTCATCTATTCCCAGTTTAAAGACTTAGGGGTCTATTGGATTGGAGTTTGGAATTTTGGGATTAGGGTAGGCATCAGCGTTGCTAACACTGAAGCACATGTGCCAGGAGCAATTCATCATTTGCCTTTTCCTGTTGGGGAGCGATGGCTTAGGAGACAGATTTAGGTCCCTATCACCTAAAGCTTTTCAATTTCATGAGTCGTAAGGGTCTCATAAAAGCATTTTCTCCCTACGAGTCGAGTGGATCTCGTAGGTGTATTTTCTCCTTAGGAATCGTGGGGAATCCCAAGTGTGTTTTTCCTTTGTGAGTCGTAAGGATCCCACGAAGGTGTTTTCTTACGAGTCGTGAGGATCCCGTAAGTTTGTTCTCCTCATGTATCGTGAGGACACATGAGTGGGTCTTCCCAAATGGAGTATAAGTCCAAGGGCGGAGACCGGCCGCTGGACTGGTGATTGTGGTGGGGTATGGGTATGATGAGAATTATTTGAGCCCGTGGATTGTATACGGCAGTCAACTTGGGGACTAACCGTAGGGCTGGGGGAATTTGGAAAATTGGACTTTGGTTGGCGTCTGCATCGCTGCACTAGAATATGGTACCAGGAGCGACTCATCATTCGCCGTTTGGGGACTTGGAATTTGGATCTTGTCTGGCATCAGTATTGCTGCACTGGAATAATGCCAAGAGCAACTCATCATTTGCCTTAGGAGGACTTGGGATTTAGGTTTTCGGTCGGCATCAGCACCGCTAACACTGAAGCGAAATGCCAGGAGCGACTCATCATTTGTCGTTGCCCGTTGGGGAACGATGGCTTAGGAGACAGGTTTAGGTCCTATCACCTAAGGCTTTTCAATTTTATGAGCCGTAAGGGTCTCATAAAAGCATTTTCTCCCTACGTTTCGAGAGGATCTCGCAGGTGTATATTCTCCTTAGGAATCGTGAGGATTCCTAAGTGTGTTGCCCCTTTGTGAGTCGTAAGGATCTCACGCAGGGATTTTCTCCTCACAAGGTCGAGAAGACTTTGCGAGTGTGTTCTATCTTTTTTTCACGAGTTTGTGCCCTTTTGGGTTTTCACAAACTCGCCGGCAGTCCTGCTGTTTTTATTCATGGAGCCCTTTCGGGTTTTCATCCGTGCCCGTTTTGCTTGTGGACATACCATTTTTTTTGGTCGCTGGTGGGACTTTAAAAGTAGTCTCACCGGAAGGACTTGGGGGAGATAGGGGTCGTTTGCGCCAGTGGATTGTATACGGTTTTATAGGATGTATGATCCAGACCGTAGGGCCAGTGTGCTCAATTCGCCTATGACTTGGAGCATTCACGCGTAGTATTTCTTGAGATATCGGCCATTGATGGATGGCATGGGCCTTTCTCACTCGGCACTTATTAGTTGGTAGGATCCTCCGTCGAACACTTTCTCGATGACATATGGTCCTTCCCAGTTTGGCTCGAATTTTTCCTTGGCATGTCGATTGGGGATGATCGGTCTTTTGAGGACCAATACCAATTCTCCTTTCTTGAAAGTGCGGAGACGAGTCATCTTTTCATAGGCCCGTGACATTTAGGCTCGGTACAACTCCAGATTTTGCTGTACTGCAAGCCTCTTTTCTTCGAGGGCGTCGAGCTCTTCAAGCCGAAGGAGCACGTTTTCCTCCTCCGTCAACTCTTGTTGAACGGCCATTCTTAAGTTTGGAACTTCGACTTCGAGGGGGAGGACCGCCTCCACTCCGAAGAGCAATGAGTATGGAGTGGATTGAGTTGGAGTACGGTGCGTGGTATGATATGCCCACAACGCCTCGTGAAGTTTGAGATTCCAGTCTCTCTTGTTGGCTGAAGCATTTTTCCTCAGGAGCTTGCATAGAGTCTTATTGAAGGCTTCGGCTAGCCCATTGGCTCTTGGATTATAAATGGAAGAATATCTCCAGTCTATCTTGTGTTGAATAGCGAATCTTGAGACTTTGAAGCTCTTGAAAGAAGGCCCGTTGTCAGAAATGATTCTTCTTGGCGTACCGAAGCGGTACAGAAAATTATGCTGGAAGAACGTCGGAATATTTTCTGTCTTGACTTCTTTTAGCGGGACAGCTTCAGCCCATCTAGAAAAATAGTCGGTTGCGGCCAATATGAACCGGTGGCCTCTGGATGACGGAGGATCAATTGGGCCAACTATGTCGGTTCCCCAGACTTCGAAGGGCCACGACGCCACCGTAGGATGCAACGGATTGGGATGCTTGTGAATGAAATCACCGTGAATTTGGCAGATATAATATTTCTTTGCATGCTCTCCACAATCCCGTATCATGGTGGGCCAGTAATACCCAGGCCGTTTAATTTGAAGTCGCATCTTGGGACCGGACTGGTGAGCCCCGCAAACGCCTGAGTGAACTTCTTTCATAACTTTTTGGGCTTCGGTCGATGACAGGCACCTAAGCCAGAGCTGGTCATATAACCTAAGCCAGAGCATGTCATTTACAAATACGTATTGGAGAGCTCTCTTCTTCAGCTGAATCCTTGCAGATTTTCCTTCGAGCAGCTTGTCATATCGGAAGTACTCTATGAAGGGTTCTCTCCAATCGGGCTCGTCTTGGATGATCGAAGCTTCTTCGGCGGGACTGCTCTTCTGTTCCGCGCTTTTCTCTTCTCGTAGAGAGACTGGGGGTAGAATTTGCCGACTCCTGACTGTGATCAGAATTTCGTCCATGTCAGGATCGGCCAGCTCCATGGCTAAGCGAGCGAGTATGTCAGCCTTTCCATTCAACGATCTAGGGACTCTCATTAGTTCAATGTGAGTGAACCGTTTCATGAGTTCCACCACCCGGCTTCTGTACCGAGCTAACTCGGGTTTTTATATCGCCGTTTACTTGGTTGACGACAAGCTGGGAGTCACCGTAAACCCGTAGCCGAAGGATTTCCATTTCTATGGCGAGCTCCAGACCAGCTATCAGAGCTTCATACTCAGCTTCATTGTTTGTTCGAGGCTCGGTGAGAGCAAAAGAATGTCGTAGGGTTCCCATTAATGGCGTGATGAACACCAACCCTATCCCTGCTTTTATCTCCGGGACGCTTAATTTACTGGAGGTCCTTATTGATGAGGCTCCATCGAAATAGAGCTCCCAACATGGATCATCTTCCTCGAGGTGCAGCACTTGTTCGTCGGGTAACTCACAATTTAGCGACGACCCTTTTGGTATAGGATGAGCGGCGAGGAAGTCTGCAAGAGCTTGCCCTTTCACTGCTTTCTGAGGAGTATAAACTATGTCAAATTCAAGTAGCATGACAGCCCATCTTGACATTCTACCGGCTAGGCTTGCTTTGGTCATTAAGTGTTTGAGCGGGTCGACCTTAGAGATCAGCATAACCCGATGAGCGAGCAGATAGTGTCTCAGCTTCTTCACAACGAACATCAGATCCAGGCATTGCTTTTCAATCGGGGAATAGTTGTGTTCCGCCCCGACTAAAGTTTGACTGAGGTGGTAGAGGGCATTCTCTTTTCCCTCCTCGTTGTTCTGGGAAAGGAGTGCACCGAGTGACTCATCTAGCGCAGCAGTGTAGAGAATCAGCGGTTTATTTGGAATGGGAGTGGCCGGCACTGGAGGGTGCAACAAGTACTGTTTGATGCTTTCGAACGCTTCTTGACATTCAACATCCAGATAAAAGGAGCTCCTTTCATCATGAGCTTTGAGAAGGGCCTACATCTCCCCGATAAATTTGAGATAAACCTTCGTATATAAGCAAGCTTGCCTTGAAAAGACTTAGCTGCGTCAGACTCTTGGGAGGGGGCAACTCCATGATGGCCTTTATCTTTGATGGGTCAACTTCGATCCCTCGATGTCGGACTATGAAGCCCAGGAATTTTCCCGATGACACGCCAAAAGCGCACTTCAGAGGATTCATCTTCAGATCATATTCCCTCAGTCTGGTGAGAACGGTCCTGAGATCTTGGATGTGATCGGCCTTGGCTTTAGTCTTGACGACCAGATCATCAACATAGCATTCGACGACTTTATGGATTAGGTCATCAAAGATATTGGTCGTTGCCCTTTGATATGTGGCACCTGCATTCTTCAGTCCGAACGGCATCTCTTTGTAGCAGTATATTCCGATCGGGGTTCGAAATGCTGTGTGTTTCTTATCCTCAGACGACATCTTGATCTGATTATATCCAGACGAGCCATCCATAAAGGTGAACAGCTCGTAATTTGAGGTGTCATCGACCATCATTTCCATGACCGGTAGCGGAAAGTCGTCTTTAGGACATGCCTTGTTGAGGTCCCTGAAATCGACACAAACTCGGATCTGCCCATTTTTCTTCTTCACTAGGACTATGCATGCGATCCAGTCCGCATATTTCTCTTCCCTGATGAAGCCGGTATCGATGAGCTTCTTGGTTTCCTCAATGGCCTTTTCTTCTAGTTCCGTTCTCATTCTTCGAGGAGCTTGTTTGACTGGCTTAGCATCAGGAGATATAGCCAGCTTATGTACGGCCACTTCAGGGGAAAGGCCAGGCATTTCTTTGTATGTCCACGCGAAGCAATCGACGAACTCATGCAGCAGGGCAATTATCTGCTCTTTCATTTCCTCCGACAAGAGTGAGCTGATGTAGGTCGGCCTTGGATTATCGAGCGTTCCTAAGTCAATCTCGGTTAGCTCGTCAAAGGTTGCTTGTTCGCCATCTTCGAGCTCTTGAGGAGCTTCTTCTAGCTCGGCTAGCTCGTCGTCATCATTTGACCTTTCTCCGGCTTCACCAACATGGATTATGTAGCATGCCTTGGAATCAGGCTGGATGAAACCTATGCCCCGTCTATCTGGAATTCGTCCATCGATGAGTGCTCGGACCTGGGGCAGATGCCATAGCCTTTCATAAAACTTTGCTTCGGATTTCGTTTGATATAACTGGCATCCGCACCTCTTGAAATATTCCCGCATCTCGGGTGCATAGTATCTGGGATTGAGGACGGCTCTTATGCCTCTCTCATAGGGAAGGCACACGACAGACAGATCGTCCGGGTGCACAACGGGGTTTAACCCATAAAACATGATGCCCTTCTATCCACTTTTCCTCCGGGGAATGTAAAAAGTTTTCAGCTGGTCCACGGTAGAGACTGACAATGCATCGAGCTCTTTGCACATCTGCTCCGACACCCTTATGACGGCTAGGGGCCCTTCTGCAATTTCGAAAGTCTCTCGTAGTTTCGCTTGTTGCATGGGGGTCCTATCTGCGCAGCTGTTGCAAGGCAGGTCCTCTTCCTCCGACTTTTCAGTGTCGCTGCCAAGATGAGGGCGGACTTTGCTGCTAGATGGGCCTTCAATATCAGATTCTTCCGTATCGCTACCGAAACGGGGGCGAGTTTTACGGAAGGATGGACTTCCAGCGTCGGACTCGTCAGTGTCGCTACCGAAACGTGGGCGCACTTGAGCATTTTTGCTTCTGAAAGTGACCGCTGGCTCAGATTTGCTTTTGAGTCTTAGGGCCGCTCTGTCCTCAGTTGGTTGCGGCTTAGCATTTTGGTGGTTCATAAAGTACCGAGAATCCTCATATCGGACTTCGAGCACACCGAATGGCTGGATGTCTCCGTCAATGCGTCTTTCTTCGCCATTCTTAGTATACTTCATGCATTGATGGAGAGTTGACGGAATGATGCCATAATCATGGAGCCACGACCGCCCCAAGAGAATTTTATAAGACGTGTCAGCGTCGATCACGTATATCTTAGCTTCGGTCTGCAGATCCCCAAATTTGATTGGCAGAGCTATGGACTCCAGAATTTGCTGGCAATTTTGGTTGAAGTCTTGGATGATAATCCTTTCCCTCGATAGGTGTCGGACGTCCATTGACAAACTCTTCAGAGTCCACAAGTTCATGATGTTCACTGAGGACCCCGGATCAATCAATATGCGATTAATCCGATCTCCGTCGCTGTAACCGGTCACGTAAAGCGGGCGATTATGCTCAGCCGTTCCCAGTAGCAAGTCTTCGTCCTTAAACGTGACTGCGGCGGCATGCAAATCATACTGGGTTTCTTTCATATTAATTTCCGCAAAGCGAGCCTGATACCGCTCGGGGTTTTGTAGAGCGTCAATGAGAACATCTCTAAGCTCCTTAGATAGGACCAAGGCATCATAGATGCTCAGGAGAGACGGGAGCTTTCGGAGATAGGCCAAGACATTGTAGTCTACTGAGGAAGGACTTGAGTTTTCATTCGCCGGCTCTCTGCCATCTTCCTCGTTAGTCACCTATTTTTCCTTTCCTTTTGAGGCGTTTCCCTGATTTGGCGGTAGAGCCCTGTCGCTTCTGAGCTAGACTTGGTTGGCCTTTGTGGCAAGCTACTCGTCCTCTTCGGGAAAACAGAGATCCTCCTCAGAGTCGCTGCCCAGATGGATGGCGTAGCAGGTCGCTATAGAGATCTCTTCATTGGAATCTTCTTCTAACTCCTCCAAAATCTCCGCTGCTTCTATGGGAAGAACTCTTTCAATTGAATTAGAGTTCTTTCCTTCTGTTCATAGTTTTCGAGGGAATCGATATATTTTTGAACGGTCGATCTCCCTGCAGACACTTTTTCGCGCCGAGCTGCACTTTTCTTCTTTTTGAGCTTTTTGGATTTTGAGCCTGAGGGAGCCGCATTGGCAGCTAGAATGGTAGGCTTCTTCTGCCCTTCCCATTCCGTCCTGGGCTCTTTCCGAAGTAGCTTCATCATCTTCTTTGTCTTATTAGATATGTGCGTACTCCACGGAGGCTGCGGTGAGTCCGTTCCATTTCTCAGGGCAGCGGGTTCAGCTGTCTGCTCCCAGAAGGTTTCAGCTTCTGTTTGTATAAAGTTGGTGGTTGCAACTCGATTGTTCACCAACACACTTTTGGACAGCTCGATCTCTCCAGCCTTGTACTGCTTCTCGACCCAGTCTTTGAAGATATAGCAATCCTCGATCGCATGGCTCACTACTCGATGGTACGGGCAATACAGGAGATTGTCGGTTATCTTTGCTTCTTGAGGTTTTTTCGACTCCGGCAATTGTAGACCGTTGTTCAAGGCATCTTTAAATATCTTTCGGACCTTGTCCCTTCTGAAAGAGTAAACCTTGTTCTTTTTCTCCTCTAGGGAAGGCCCTTCTCCTCCCAGCACTGGCTTTCGAGACCGGTTGGTTTTGGATTCGCCCGCCCTTCGCTTTTCTTCATTGTCGGACGTATTGAAGACATTGGTACTGCTGTGATTCCCGCTTCTACGGTTGTCGTCCCGCTTACTTTTCCAAGTCTTGTCTCTCTGAGAGTCCGAGGTAGACTCTTGTTTCGAGCGTTCCAGCATTTGGACTTTCTTGGTTAGCTCTTGAAACGTCTTGAGGCCTGCTATACACAAGAATGGGACCATCCAATTGCTGAGGTTCCCAATGAGAAGGCTGACGGAATGGTCCTGCTCCAGCGGCGGTTCGCACTTGACCGTGAGATTACGCCATCGGGCGATACAGTCAGTGTTGCTTTCATTCTTCCCCGGCTTGGTCCTCACAAGGTCAGCAATGGAGATTTTATCACTGACACTCATGAACCTTTGTCGAAACAGAGACTCCATTTAGGCAAAGGTAACGACGGACCCGTCTGGTATACTTACGTACCAGTCAAAAGCGACACCGGTCAGGCTGTTGACAAATTGACGAAGAAGGAGCGCATCATTGCCCCTTGTATTTACGCACGATGTTTTAAAGTGGGTGACGTGCTGATTTGCATTTGCCGTCCCGTCAATTCTTCCGAACTTAGGAATGACGTAGCCGCTCGGGAACTCAATCAGATCGTACTGTGCGGGATATGGCCGCCCACTACTGCCAATTTCTTTCTGAGCTTTAGCTTCGGCCACCAATGTTTTAACCTTGCTGGTGACCAAATCCATTATCCGATCTTGTGTTAGTGGGATAGTGTTATCTGGGGCCAAGACGTCCCCAGAAGCGAAATGTGGCCGGCTTTCGTGCGGCTCGACGAATCTTGGACCCAAAGGGACAGGCATCGGCCGCTTCGGATTGTCATCATCTGGCTCATGAGTAGCGACTTGTGCTTGATTGGGAGGCGCTCGAGCAATTTGAGCCGTAAGCTGCATCACCACATTCGTTAGGTCGTCAATTTTCGAATAGAGCTTGGCCATCTCTTTATCTTTGCTCCTGAGCTGTTTTCGAAGCTCTTGAAGCAGCTCTTGCTCCGCGGTCCTGGGGCGGAAAGTCGGCTCTTCCTCACTGTCTGAGCTTAACTCTGCATGGACCGAGGGGTCTTTCTGCCTATCATCCTCATCGAGAGGGTTTTCTTCATCCAGCGGAGGCGGCTATTCTTGCGAAGCAGCAACCACATTCAAGCCAGATTGGGCTTGGGATGTGGTGGCCCCATACTTGCTTTTGCTGCGAAGGTTGTCGCTGGGGCGCCCGCCCGCCATATAGACCGTATGGATAATATATCCAGCTGTCTTTTTATTATCAGCGGCTGATTTCACAGATCGCTGTCTTGACTCCCCTATTTCGGTAGCGGGCAGTCGATTGAAGGCGGCTGGCCTGACCGGATTCTTGAATTGTGGTGGCGCTTCTTTTCTGGATTTGCCCCGCTGCTTTCGCGTGGCACAGAGCGCCTGATAGACTCTTGAAGAGACGGTATCATACATTTTCTGTTGGGGCCGGGACACGTCTCTTTGTAGCATTGTTCGGACCGCTGACTTCTTGATTCTGGCGGTCATGGCATTTTTCTGAACCCACTTCAGAGGTTCGAAAGAATTGCTGATTCTTACGGCCGACTCAGCCGTCGTCGCGGGGCGACCCTGCTCTTGGAACCTCACAAGATTCCACCTGGCCGGAGTCCTGGCCCTCTTGTTGGCTCGATACGTGAGCCGCTTCTTCCTTAACTTTTCTGTTTTAAGCACTTAGCAGACTTCGGCCCTTCGGGAAGACGCTGTAGACCGATTGATAGAGAGGCCAGAGGAGACGCCCGATCATGCATTTGATGGAGTCGTCGCCTGAGCTCGTCCTCAATGTTTGATGTTGCCCTTTGTACCGGAAGTCTTGCCCCCAGCTGGAGCGCCAGAGAGTCGTTCAGACACCGTCTTAAGTTTCGGTTAAGATGCCTTAGCGATCACAACATTCGGCCTCTTACCCCTTGAGACCGGCTTAGCCACCTGTTTCGCCGGGATTTCTACCAGATGAACGCTTCCGGCAGGGTAGATGACGACGGAACCAAACTGGCAGGGCAGTTCCTCCCACTGTCGACTGAGGCTTGCGGGGAGAACCACACGAGCATTGTCCTTGACCACGTACGGGATCGGGGTCGCGTCGAAAGCTGAATTCGTCTTAAAAGACATCATCGTTGAAAGTTGATTGCTGCACGGAAAGAACATTATTTCGGTACAAACATCGGCATATATGTTAAATGAGTTCGCATGAACGCTTCACCCGAGATATGGGAGGAGAGATAGGTCCCACCGGGCGTGCCAGAATCTGTAGGGTGTTTTTCGTCACCCCATTGAGATGGGAATGCGCGCATGCTTGTCAGGCGCATTACAGATTCCCTCTGCCTAGGGTAGGCTGGGGATTTATTGATTGTGGGGATCCGAATCTCCAGCAGCCGCGGACTAAGCTGCCGTTAATTACCCCTCGCCTTTGGAGCGAAAAACCTCCGATTAACGGGTCAAACAGGTTATGCGAACTCGATGTGTAGTGTACGTGTGTTGTGTTTTGAAAAGGGTTTTGGATATATCGGGGCCCCGCAGAGTTTTTACGGGGGTCCCGCTACTCGGATAGCGGGCTGGGGGTCAAGAGGGTTAGCAGCCCCCTTACGGGGTGCGGGGCAGCGCCCCGTTAGAAATTTTTTCTAACGGGGGACAGTATTGTAGAGTATGTGTGTGTGTGTGTGTGTGTGTGTGTATATATATATATATAAGGGGGAAAAGGCATCTAAAGGATGCGTGGGAAAAAGCGCTAGCGCCTTGGGCGCAAGAGCGCTAGCGCCACACTTGCCAAGCACGTGTGCGCTTGGGCGCTAGCGCTTTAAGCGCCAGGACGCTAGCGCTTTAAGCGCCAGGACGCTAGCGCTTTGGGCGCTAGCGCCACACGTGCTAGGCACTTGTGCGTTCGGGCGCTAGCGTTCTAAGTGCAAGGGCGCTAGCGCCTCATGTGCCAGGCACGTGGGCACTCGGGCGCTAGCGCTTTGGGCGCTAGTGCTCTGAGCGCAAGGGCGCTAGCGCTTTGGGCGCTCAAGCGCTCACGAGGCAAAAGGGATTTGGTCCCTGCAATGGGAGCTGTACTCCCAGAAAGGAACACTTATTATTTTGTGTGTGTGTATATATATATATATATGTATATGTATGAGGAGTTAAACTCCTAAGATATTCTTTTTTTTTAAGCTGATAAAGGGGCTTCTCCCCTTGAGCCCTGGATCTTTCCCAAAGTGGGGTTCTTGGAGGTGGGTCTCCTTCTTCCTTCTCTGTTGGCGGGATCTTGGATGAACAAGAACTTATGAGATTTTTAAAATTCTCTCCTTTTTGAGATCTAATGGAAGATTTGAGTTCCCCTTTATGGGTTTTGTGGTGAAAAACTATTTAGTTTTGGAAAAGAAAGAGTAAAACTCTTGATTTAATTAAAGAAAGAAGAAGGTTTAGAACCTTGAGAAAAGAGAAGATCACAGATCTTGATTCTTTTTTGGAGAGAGAAAAAGTTGTTGAGATATTTTCATTATCTTGGCCTTTATAGGCTATACACTTTATATATAGCCCCTTGGGCTTTACAAAATGGTATTTTGCCCATCCCATGGCTCATGTGCCATTTCTTTTTGCACATAAGCCATGAGTTTTACAAAAATTTGGCTTTATGCCCATTTTCTAATATTTATTCATAAAATAAAATAAAATAAATACAACAAAATTATTCATTACAAAATTTTTATTTTGGCAAGGGGGGAGGTCGGCCGCTTCATGTTCAGGCTCGACCCTGGGCATTGGCCCACTTGACCTGGGCTCGGGCCCACTTGGCTTGGGGTTGACTTTGATTTTGACTCGGTCAACCGGGTGTAAATTTTTACCCCAACATCACCGACTAGTGGAGTGTTTCGTTTTGGGAGTCGAGGCAAGCTTAGTCCTCGATTCGTGGGGCCTTTCGAGATTTTGGAGCGTATTGGAGAAGTGGCGTATCGATTGGCTTTACCACCATCTTTGGCGAATGTTCATGACGTGTTTCATGTATCTCAACTCCGTAAGTATGTTCGAGATGAGACACACGTGCTAGATCATTCGGAGCTGACTATAAGGGAGGATTTAATCTTTGAGGAACGACCGATGTCGATCGTTGATCGTAAAAAAAAGATCCTTCAGAACAAGGTTATCCCTCTCGTACTTGTTTCTTGGGAAAATCGCTCGCATGGAGAATCGACTTGGGAACGTGAAGACGAGATTCGACAGAAGTTTCCAGATCTCTTCCTGTAGTTTCATGTTGGTTTATCTTTCCTTGTTTTGGGAATTTCGAGAACGGAATTCTTTTTGTAGTTGGGTATAATGTAACACCCTGGTTCATTTATACCAGTTCCGATAAGTATTTTTTTATTCATGGTATTTTCCTGATTTATTGTGCTTTGGATGCGAATAGTGTATTTGACATCTGTATTTACATCCGACCCGACCCGCTTGCTGAAAACCCGTCTTGATTCCTTTTAATGATTTATCCTGGCTTGTTATGTGGATCCGTGCATTTTTCATTTTTTTTATATTGCATACTGACATTATATCTGGTACCTGCATTTTTTTAATATAACATTTAAAGTCATATAAAATATTTTAAAAATATCTAGCATGGCCTGCATGATACCCCTAATCCCATCGTAGCATCCGCGCATCTTGTTCTCGTCCCGTTCAGTGAAACGGACCTGTTTGGATGGTTACGTGCACGCTACGTGCATCCGTTCTTGGAGGTATACTTTTTCGTTACCCAGGTATCCTATTTTGGTTTTGGTTGACACGTATGTTAACCGTATTTTCAAACCATAATTTTAGATCCGACCCGGCCGTATTTTGGACCATTTTTGTATTAGCCAAAATCTCAATTATTATACATATAATATATTTACGTAAATTGTTAACTATAAAAAAATTATATACGAATATATATTTTGTTCTAAATATTTTTTAAAAAGATTTTTTAAAATTTTATTAACTGTTCACACAAACAGAACTTTCTCTCTCCCTCTCTCCCTCTCCCTTTCTTTCTCTCTCTTTATATTTATATAATTCTTTATTTTTTTATGATTTCCCTTTACCTTTCCCCACGTCCCCATGACCACTCTGTCTCTCTCTCTCTCTCTCTTTCTCTCTCTTCCTCTTTCTCTCACCTATCGCGATTCCTGTTCATCGCGAGATCCACCCACCTTCCTTCTCTCCTCCAGGCTCACCTCCCTTCTTCTCTTTCTTTTCTTCTTCTTTAAAAACTATGCCGCCTACGAGAACGAGAACCCTAACCTTAGCTCTTACCCGTGCCTCACTGCCCTCGACCTCGCCTCCACCCTCTACCTCGCCTCTCTCTCCTCTCCCCTCCAAACCCCACGATGTGATCCCTACATCCGAGAACCCTCAACGCCCATGAACCCAACAACCCTGCAGCACCCATCTTCGCCTCCGTGGCCACCACCCTCGTCGACCATCCCTCGTTCATCATCACCTCCATGCCCTCTTCCTCACGGCCACCTACCCTCTCGAGCTCCTCCAATGCAAACCCTAAAACCCTGCACCAACCGACCCCAACACGCACACACCCATCGCCGGAGCTTCGCTAACCCCGACGACCTCACACCTTCGTAACCACCTCCTCGCCTTCTCCCAAACCCCAGCACCACACCAGAAACCAACCCCGAGCACTCTCCTTCTTCTTCTTCTTTCTTCTTTCTTTCTTGATCTCGGTTCTTTTTCCGGTGATCACCTGCCGGAGCCGTGCTCGTCGCTGTCAATCCAGACGATCCAGTGAACGTCCCTTGCCTGCGTGATTACCCTCTTTCCTTGTCTGGACCCGTCCCGCGTGCCGTGTGTGCGTTGCGACGATTACCCGACGTCGGACGTGCCGTACACACCCGTCGTGTGTTCCGTTCAGGCAAGTTTATCTTGCTACATGCTATACTACTATACCTTGCACCCATTTGAATAATAACATCACATAATGTTTAGTTATGCATCCCATATTATCTTTTACTGTTTTACCGATTTCGGATATCCGTGTGCATCCATATCGTTATTTACATATCTAGTCACATGCTAATTCATCTTGCTACATGCTAGGTATATCATTATGCATCCATATGAGTAAAATGTTACCCGTTTATCACATTATACATCCATACTAAAGTTTTATCGTTTTCGGAAACCCGTTTGCATCCATATCATTTAATACACATATAGCTGCATCTGCTTATCATATTAGTTCATGTTATAATTGTAGGAACACCCCATACTTAATAAAGTGCATCCTACTTAGTCTTGAAACTGTAATGTAACCCTAATCGATATTTGTGTATCCATACCATTAATTTTATATCTATTCGCATACCATGTCACATTGTTACATATTATTGTTATAGTGACACCCCATGCTAGATAATGTGCATCCTACATAATCATAATGTAACCCCTAATAAATATTTGTGCATTCATGCTTTTATTTGTGCACCCGTACCTGTTACAGTTTTATTATGAGCATCCGCTTGATACCTGTGCACTACCTGACATGACCTGATATACCACTGCTTAACTTGATACCTGATCTTGTTTCTAATGCCGACAATCCTAACATGTTGTCCCGATGGACATATCCTGTTGTCTGTATAGACAAACATATTTCTGTTTGATCCTGTGTTGGCATTAGTCTCAGATTTATCAATGCCTGACCTGAACACATAACTTGGGGGTATGGGAAAATCAAGAATGTAACTGAACGTAACTCAAAGGGCTATTACATCATGTTACCGTGGTCCCGTGGGGAATGAACGGGACATAGACTCACAGTCTATCATATCTTATTACCGTGGTCCCGTGGGGAATGAACGGGGCATAGACCGATGGGTTACGATGAGAATTACATTAATTGATTTCGAATAACTTTAGAATAGATAACCCAGTAGCACAATATAGTTTTATCGCTGCACTTCATATATATTGGTACACTTCACTGTTCTATATCCATGTTGACTGGTTATATTCATGTTTCTGTTTATACTCATGCCTGCATGCCTTGTTACCTCCTGATTATATTATTGTTGATATTGTGACGCGCTGACGTCTGGATTTTGCATGGCCCAGATCCGCTACCCTTGTCGCAGGCCGAGCAGGAGTACTTCAGTCGACAGGCCGAGCAGTGAGGACCTGTTAGTATTCTAGTGTAGTTTCCTTTCAGCATTTTCATTTCCTGATGTGAGCCTGTATTTGGGACGTACTTTCCAGATTGTTATTGTTATTTGGATTTATTGCTTCCGCATATATTATTTCTTGACTCGTTTATTCTGGCATATGGACATGTACTAGATAGTTTATTTTTATTTTCCTGTTCTTGATATCTTCTAGACAGCCGTAATATGACTATGGAGGGATATTTCCTAGCCACAGGTAGCATGGTTGACTCCGTCACGTGCCGATCTTAGCGCACTCTGGGACGCGGGGCGTGACATTAACTCCAAATCTACAAATAATCCCTGTTAGGAGTTCAACTCCAAAGACCCTTGGGAGTTCAACTCCCAGCCCAGGAGCTAAGCCCCTTTTCCGCTGGTGTTTCCAGCAGTCGCGTGTCGCGCACGTGACCCATAGGCGTCCAGAGGTCGCGTGCCACGCATGTGATCCACGGGCGTCCAGCGGTCGCGTGCAGGGCACGTGACCCACGGGCGCCCGGCGCTCAGCGGTCGCGTCCAGGGCACGTGACCCATGGGCGCCCAGCGCCCACGTGCGCCTTACGTGACCCGCGGACGCCCAGCGCTCAGCGGTCGCATGCAGAGCACGTGACCCGCGGGCGCCACGCGCCCACGCGCCTGGCATGTGACCCGCGGGCGCCAAGCGCCCACACGCCAGGTACGTGACCCGTGGGCGTCTAGTGCCCACATGCCATGCACGCGTCTTTAAGACGCTCCTCACCCCTCATTGTCCATGCACTCCACACCCAAAACACGTCCCCCATTGGAAAAAAATTTCTAACGGGGTGCTGTCCCGCATCCCACAAGGGGGCTGTTAGCCCTCTTGATCCCCAGCCCGCTATCCGGATAGCGGGACCCCCGTAAACTCTGCGAGGTCCCTGATATATCCAAAACCCTTTCAAAACACAACACACACAGCGCATTGAGTTCGCATGATCAGTTTGACCCGTCAATCGAAGGTTCCCTCGCTCCAAAGGTGATGGGTAATTAATGACAACTTAGTCCGCGGCCGCCGGAGATTCGGATACCCACAATTAATAAACCCCCGTCCACCCTATGCAGGGGGAATCTGTAGTATGCCTGATAAGCGCGTGCGTATTCCCATCTCAATGGGGTGACAAAAAACACCCTACAAAGACTTTGCAGGTTTCACTTTGCCGGGGATGTCATACGTTAGGTGAATCTCGTTAACAAATCTCTCGCCTCTCTTTATTTGATATCCTATTTTATTCTCGTATATTTATATTGTTCTTTTGTCGTTTAATTGCGTAATTGTGTTTGCGTGTTTTCGGATTTGTTGCGAGCATTGTTCCACGTTTTGATCTTTCCCCACCGATCCCCAGCATTTTTATGAAAGTGTTTATCAATGGTCTAACACCTGCACCGAATATATATATGGACCTTACCTTTTTCTTATTTTATTATATCATTGTCGTTTGCTTCTGTGAATTATATTAATTACTAATTTGCTAAGATTACGCCTTGAATTTCTAGTTATAGATCCATAATAATAATAGAAAATTATGAGGAAGCGGCGTAATGATTTGGAGAGTTAAAATGTGATCACTGGCTGTATACCTGTTGAAGAATGAGCCGCGATTCATAGGAAAAAATTATATTCTTCCTTCAATTTCGATTGGAAAAGATCCACACTAACTCTGAATTTTACACAGTTAACGTCAAATAGTATAGATGTTTTTAATCCAGTTGATGCTAGGTCCACCAACACATAAACACGTCTTGACGAATGAGTTTTAGAAAAAATAATAATCCCTAGAAATTAAACTCCCCTCCCTCTCACTCATCCACTCCCTTTCTTTTCTCACCGAAACCGAAGACTTTACGGGCGTAAATTGGGTGCATTATTATGACAAAATATGCTCTTGTATGATACATATAACATCCTTGAAACTAATCGAAAATGTGATATATCATGTACAGCTTATTCGAGCTTCTAATTGTTTTTTCTTGAAGAAATTCTTGAATAAATTTTTACTAGAAGGAGCCATGAGTAAAAAAACCAGATGAGGAGGATGAGATGAAGAGCTAAGGGTTAAGACATTAGGATGGAGATAAGAAGGACAAAGAAAGTCCAAAAAAGGTTCACTAAGAAGCACATGAAAAATTTAAATGAAATATTCTAATCCCAAGAATAATGTAGAAAAGTGGTGACGGGCAAACTTTGGATGTTAAAGTGGAGGGATTTAAAATCTAGAGAGAGTACATGCTCTAGGTTAAATTTTGGGTATCTCTGTCCATTGAACTGAAGTGTGATCATCGTCATCAATTTTTTTTTTTTTTGCATACCTCTTTTACAGAAAGCAGATGCATGTATAATATTACGATGAATTTAGCCGTTTGAGATTGAGAGAAAGTGGTTTAGCTCAAAATGTAATAACAATCTTTTGTGTACGCTTCATAGCATTAGATTTTTTACACAGATATTGCGGCCTGTACTATTTTATTATCTAACATCCTATTTTGTTTTTGGTATGGTATTTTTATATTGGCCCCCTAAAATATTGGTATTTTGAAAAACACCCCCTAAACTTTATATTCTTAAATACACATCCAAAAACCTCTACGTTAACTAAAATCACCCATTTACTTAATTTAATTATAATTAATAATTAGATCAGAGCTAATATGATGATATGTGAGATAAAAAGTCTTATTTAACATCAAAAACCTCATCTATTTTAATTTTTTTTTTTTGCAATACCCATTAGTCTTACTCTTTCAAACTCTTATTTTTAAGTTATCATTTTAGCCTCTTAACAGAGATTTCTAAAAATAGTTAGGGATGATAATTAAGTATAGGGATCAATTTAGTTTAATTGAAAGTCTTAGGGATGTATTTAAAAATATGAAGCTTTAGCGGGATGTTTTCAAAATAGCAATGATTTAGGGAGCCTATATCTAAAAACACCCTATTCGTAATTGACCAATTAGTCAGTTGGTTACAAACAACCAATTTTTTGGCTTTGTTCATTGTAAGGTCTATATGTAATCATTTGGATTTTGGTCTCAAGAGCTTTTCTTGAATTTTTTTATCTTGCCTACGCTCGAGTGTTTCTGCTTTTCTTGTATCGTTATGTACCCTCATAGATTTGATGACACTTCATTCAATCATCGATCTCATTCGATCTTAATATTGTTTGCGACTAATATCATTCCCATCACTTTTACTGTAATGGTCATCTAACTGCTTTTACCCCACATGAAAAATATCGAAATTAAACTAGTTTACTCCATGGTTGGCTTGAAACTCTTTATGATGATCCCTCACTCTATTAAAACAGCAGAGTCATGGAAAAAAGATCACAATTTTATTAGTGCCTCAGGATGATTTATCTTATTCTCTTTAAATTATTATATATAAAAAACAAAGCGAGAAGGCGTTGCAGGCATTGTTGGTGCAAACATCTTAGCCATTCTCACTCGACATGTTTATTTCTATGATGTTATTTTCTCCAACGCTTACAGTTTACTGAGACGTTGCCTCGATGCTTAGCACTCCACCATCAATCTCCATGACCTGTGAACTTGATATCGGAATTAGATTTGGAAGTAAAATGATACTTTTATGGTACATTGGCTGACATATATAACCAATCTTTGCTATTATAACCAGAAGTCCTTAAATGATGTCATTTATCAACAAAACAAAAAATATAAATGATGGCAAAATTCCAATAGCCAAACTTAAGATTTGAAGATATCTATCTCTTCCACCACGAAAGACAAAAAAAAGAAAATCAAAAGCCAACAAACAACTATCTCATTCGTTATACATTATCTCTCATGCTTAAAAGCCCCAAAAAAGACGTGCATTACAAATTTATACATAAACCCTTGTATCTTCGTTATTTTGTATAATTTATTAATTTCTTAATTCTAATATTACTAATAACCGTATTCATTTAATTTAAACACACACACTAATATCTGAGTAAATTTTTTCCACACGATTTCTGTTTTTATGTTGTTCAAAATACACACCTGTCTCTTAACTGCAAAATACTGGTCATTTAGCCACAGGAGATGCGCATTATCTTTGTGGATCATTTTCATTACCAATCATGAATCTCCACTGGCCAAATTAATAGTTAAATATTTATAGTTTAGTTCATAATTCACCTCTCGACTCACAAGCAACAAAACGTGAGTGTGTCTTTAGACATCCTGTTTTTGTTAACGGGTTCCTTTTTCCATTTCACCCTTCACTTACCCGAATCCGATAACCCACAAACACTACAGTCTCTACAGCGGCACCCAAAAAATCGAGGCTCCAATCGAAACCCTAACGGTTTGATCCTAAAGGTGCGTTTTTTCCTGACATTTTCTCCTTTTCTTGGGTCGATGCCTCAATATCTCGTCAATTATAACCTCTATTTTACTCATCGTCGATTGGCTAGCTTTACTATTTATAATTTTTTTTTTGTTGAAATTATTTGGAGAAATCAAGGGGCTAGTTTGAATTTGTTTTCACATTGTTGAACTGTTAATAAATGATCAGGGTTTTGGTTTCCTGATAGTTTCCATTCGAATTACGATGTTAAGCGATCTTTGCTCATCTTCTGCAATTGGAGTATTGATTCATGACACTGAATCTTGGACTATGTACATCTAGAGTCCATCGAGGGCTGTAATTAATTTTATTATAGTGTTTGTGAATAACACAATTTAATTTTCTTTTGATTTAGCTATTTAAAAAAAATTATGTTAAGGTTTGTTCGAAAATAGATACATCTATTTGGCAGAATATAATTCTGATATCTAATGCTGCCTTTTCCTGAATGCTTCTAGTATCTAATTGAACACATTGATGTGTTGCATGTCACTTACGATTGTTTTATATAATTCATGCTGAAATTAAAACGGAAATACGGCAATAACAAAAAAAAGAAGCCTTAATAGAAGTAGCATCAACTGAGGACAAGGCGTGGCAAAGTTTCATATCAGGTGATTTGAACATTTACGTGGTCACAAATGCCAACTATATAAAGAGGAGAAATATTGTAAATGAAGGTGGTGTTATGACTGCAGATGGACCAAAATTGAACATGTATCGAGGCTATAAAGGAAGATGTTAAATGTAGAAGTTATACCTTCACTAATAATCATACCTAATGAGTGCTTAACCCTGACTAAATTTTTTGATATCAACTTTGATCTTGTAGTATTAAAAAAATTTGAAACAAACATATGATCTGCTCTTCCTCTTTTTATCTTTGAACGTAAATTTTACTTAATATTTTCTTAAGTTTCAAACTCTTCAATTCTTTGGAGCTTGAATCTTGTTATCTTAGCAGATGATGTCTCATAACCCCCATGATGAAGAAACTCCTGTGGCCGATGATGGTGCCATGGAGTTTCCAGGTATTGGGGAAGCAAACTTTGTTTTTGAAGGTAAAAATTTATTTTTCAGTGAAGAAGATCAAGTACAACATGCACTTGGAGTACAGGTCATAGAAGAAAATCAAACGGACAGTAGCGTAACTGTTTTATGGAAACATGTCATGAAAGGAAGGAAATGTGGAAATGCTCATGGGGGTTCCCACGTCTTTAAATGCAAACACTGCCATAAGATATATCATGGGACTTATACACGAGTTTATGCACATTTAATGGGGCACAAAAAGGGCAAAAGTAAAGGAATTGGTTATTGTTCGGTTGTGAAGGCCAACAAACATCTTCAACAGCAGATAAAGAGGGAAGTGGAGCAAGTTGAAAGCTCACCTAATACTGTCCCATTGAAGAAGTCGAAGCTCAGTGTGAGCTCTGGTAGTGCATCACATGAACCTTCTTTAGCTCTATCATATGCAGATTCTTCTGAGAAAGATCCATTTACTCAAGAAAGTGATGACATTGATTCAAAAGTGATCCGCTGTTTCTGTGCAAATGGAATCCCTTTCAGTGTTTTAAGGTCACCATATTGGGAAGAAATGGTGTTAGCATTCAGTAAAGAACTGAGCTATAAGAGCCCTTCATGTGAAAGAGCATATACCATCTTGTTAGAGAATGAAAGAAACAGAGTTGAAAGGGAATTCACTGTTATCAAGCAGAAGTGGCCTCAATATGGTGTTTCGATTGCCTTAAATGGTTGGGCAAATGCCAAGACTCAACCCCTACAAAACTTCTTTGCCTCAAACCAATTCGGTTCTATGTTTGTACACGCTGCTGACTTCTTAATGGTTCAGAAAACGCAGAAAAGCATTTTGCACTACTTGTTAGAAGCAATTGAGAAGGTGGGCCCTTCAAATGTTGTTCAGTTGATAACAGATAATGCATCTATTTGCAAAGCTTCAGGTGAGGAATTAGGCAAAGCATATCCCTACATATTGTGGACTCCATGCATGGTCTACACATTGATGTCGATACTGAAGGATACTATAAGAGCTTTGGCTTGGCTTGAGAAGACTTACACAACCGCAAAAGGTATAGTGAAGTATATCATTTATCATTCCCATTCTACAGAAATTTTACAAAGCTATTCCAAGTTGGGAGTGATGAGAATTGCTAGTGGAGGCTTTGCCTCACACTATATTATTCTTCACCTCGTTCTTGATGTAAGAGATGCTTTGATGTCTGCCGTCTTATCCGATCAATGGGAAAGGTGGGCTAGTTTTCCCAATGTACACAATAAAGTAAAGCTTACGGGAGAGGATGTTAAGGCAGGGGTTATGTCTGAGAGCTTTTGGGAAGCAGTACAATTTTCTTTATCTATAGTCAAGCCAATTTATAAGATGATAAAATTTTGTGAACAAGACGGCCCCATTATTGGAGAAGTTTGTGAGAGAATGGATAATATGTTGGGAGAAATCAAATATAACTTAAAAGAACAAGATAACATCTATATGGTTGTCGAAGAAAAGGTCATCAATTGGTGGAACAAGTCAACCTTTCCATTACAATACTTGGCTTATGCCCTCAACCCAAAGTATTATGATGAAGAGTACCTCCAAATTCCTGCTCCAGGAAGGAGAAAAAGATGTCCACCAGGTATATATTTCTATTTATTTATATAGTTTATTTATATCTCTGTTACTATATTTTTCCACTTCTATGTGTGATAGTTTGCTTCAGCCGTCTGAGTTTATTTACCTGATTTAAATAATAGACCAGGATGATGACATTTTTGAAGGTGCCATGGCTGCAATATGTAAAATGCATCAGAATTATGATCAAGCAGCTACTGTTCGTGTGCAATTCATGTCTTTCATAGAGAAGAAGGGAAAGTTTTCCTCCCAAACAGCCAAAAGAGATGCCGGAAACCCCAACATAAATGTTCTACAGTGGTGGAAGTTTCATGGCGGGGATACAAAAGAATTAAGAGATATGGCATTCAGAGTACTTGCACAATCCATTAGCACTTCCTCTGTTGAGAGGCCATGGAGTACCTATAGTTTTGTCCAAGGAACGAAACAAAATGCACTGAATGCAAATCATGCAGATGATCTTCTGTATGTCCATTCAAATTTAAGATTGCTGTCCAGGTTTGTTTTCTAAGTAGCTTTTGACTTGTATAATTTTGCAGAAGTGTGCCTTTTTATTTAAGCAATTGCTTACATGCGCACTTATTTATGTCTAGGTTGAATCCCAATTATAAGTATGGCCTGCATAGGAAATGGGATAATAATCCAAATCTTCCTCCTTTGGATGAATGTACTTTGCAGTGGGAGGAGGCACACTATTTGGGCCTCGATGATGATGTCTTGCTATCGAAGCAAGTTTCACATTCCCATAATCCTAGCCAAGAGGTTTTCAGGATTATTGATGATAACCCTTCCATTAACAATCAATATATTAATCAGAGTCATGTTTCTAGCCATATTCGTGCATGTGATGGTGGATCAGGTAGAGAGGATCAAAGAGGTGCTAGCGATAGACTTGATCTAAAGGGGAAGACAAAAAAGTTCTTATGATCTGCGGATTTTCTTGTCCTTTTCTCTATATTAAGGTTTTAAATATCGGATATTGGAATCATATCGCTTCATATCGCCCATATGGCCGATAAATTGGGCGATATTGCCATATTGGCTGATATATCGGGCTATATTATATCGGTTTTATTGTATCGCAAGTGGTCACTGCTCTAGATATAGAAGATTGCAGATATTTTGTTCATTATTTTAGCATATATAACCAGGCGCAAGAAACCTATTACAACTAATGAAATTGTTAATCTCTCCGGAACATAATTTCTTCTTATTGCAGCTTCTTTAATAATTGAGCTCCTGCATCTTATTTACTTGCATCTTCATTCCTGTTTTTTTTGTGATATTAATGTTGAGCTGATCATCTATTTGTTCATTTTCTTAGTAGTTTTTTCCTCACATTTGGCTAGCACATCAATATCTGTTGTCAAGTAAGAACTTGAATACAAAATGGACAACCTTTTCATTTGTTGTTATAGTTGATCTACTAATTGTTTATATTAAAAATAAATCTTGGTACCTAGTTACTAAATTCCCTTCACTCTTATTGTCGCTAATGGTAGTATGGTACTATACATGTGTATTTTAATCACATCCACTCTATATTGAAAAGCTTTCTAACATAACTTATGACATTGTTTTAAAATCATCCTGTTATTTCAGTGTTATCGTCTGCTGTCACTCTTTTATTTCTTTTATCTTGAATATGTAATGGGCTATTACAACATTAATTGCTTTACAAAGATGAAATAATGTCTGCAAAGCTTATACTGCTTGATGTTAAAGGATTTCAATATGAAAGCAAAGAGTTAATCAGTTTCAACATGCCTCATTATGAAACAATAGAATTATATTATCATAGTAAAAGTACCTAATATGCATTACAGTAGCAGCGTTCAGCAAAAACCTGTTATCAGACAATTGTTCATTGCTAGTTGAAAGAATTGCTTAAAATCAATCAATTGATTCAGTTCTATAGACAAGGAATTTTCCTGGTGAAAAAAGAGTTGGCTGAGTGTGTAGGTGGGTTTTCTGGGTGCTACTGCAGTGCAGCCGTAGACCGTAGAGAGTAATGTCATGCAAGAGACCTTGGTGCTTGTAAAGCAGGGGAAAGTGGGATCTCAGGAGAAAGGAAGGGACAGATAAGGATAGTGAAGAGGAAAACTACAGAACAAAGCAAGCAAGTCAATATTATTCATTCAACAATAAGCTAAAAGGTACGCTATGTTTGTTTATATTTGAACAAACAAAGCAAAAAACTGATAGATTACTTCAGAATGAAAACATATATCTAACCAACTCTATTGTAAGAGAAAACACAAATAAAGACAAGATCTACTAAATTAATTACACATGGTGTTTCTCCTTAAACAGAACTCTATGGAATCCTGCCATCTCCATCAGACCTATATTTAAAACTCGCTTTTGGAGATTTCGACTGTGTAAGTGCGCAATCATAAATAAATACACAGAAATGGGGAGGGGAAAAAAGAACGCGAAGAATGTGCATGTGAAGCTTAAGAGTGGATTGAATCCATATGAAAGATAACTCGCTTTAAACCTCTCCCAATTAGATTTGGCTTCGGAGTGGAAGGCGATTGCAGAGGAGCAATTTAAGAAATATCATTGAGGAGATTGCTGGCATCTACTTTTATAGTTATGTCCACTTTTCTGTTCGCAAATGACTTCTTCGCACCAAGTTAACATTGTATCGCTTCTCTTACCAACTTAGCAGCCATAAATGTTCATTTTAAGAAAACATATAGTGCTTGCACCCTCAATCTTGTCTTGCAGTTTTCTTCATCCATTGGTGTGTGGTGATTGATTTATTAACATTCTGGATTTTGTTTCATACTGGCAGTGTTCATACTCTACCACAAAGATTTGGCACTTCTGTGAAATATGCTTTTGATATCATAATCTCCTTGGTATTATTGATAGGTAATCAGCCTTGTAGTTAAATTTTGGATTTGTCAAATTGCTTTCAGCCTTCTCCATCAAGTGAAAGTTTATCAATATGTTGTAAAACCCTCTACAAGGTTTTTAATGAAAGTTTATCCAATCCAAGGTATCTTTTGGGCAAATGGGAGAACTTTCATCAGGTTAAGAAGTTTACCGAGTAATTAGGAGAACCTTCATGCTATTCAAACCGACGAAATAGAAAATAATAATAAAGTCAATTTGTTTCTCGAATTCCAATTTTGTGTACCATAGAGGCCAACAAGCAAACATAAAATTTGGAACCCATGCAACTTCGTGATGCACCCAATGCTTCAGCAAAAAATTCGAATATTCTACCTTGTTCTGATGGTTGCTTCTGTACCTGCATTGCTAGGGATAATGCATGTTTCTATCCAGATGAAGATTCTACGGACTTAATTCCTACTAGACCAAGCGAGTTGATGGTTTGCTATCCCATTAAACAAGAGGAGAATTCTCTCATCTTTTCCGGTTGCTTCTATAAAGCAGATATTAGTACAGAGTTAGAATTTTTCTAGCATTTACTTATGCAGCAGTGGCACCATGGACCTTTGAGATACCTGCAAAGATATGGTTACACCAGCATAAGGTATTTACATCGTCTGTGTAGATTGTTTTTCGTCGCCCTATTGAAATAGAAATACACGTCGTTTGTCAAGCGTATTACAGATCCCCGGCCTGGGGTAGACGGGTGTTTATTGATCGTGGGGATCCCAAATCTTTGGCAACCGCGGATTAAACCGTCGTTAATTACCTCTCGCTTTTTGAATGAGAGAACCTTCGATTAACAGGTCAAACAGATCATACGAACTCAATGTGCAATATGCGTATGCGTGTCTTGAGGGTGTTTTGGGCATATCGGGGTCTTTGCAGAGTTTACGGCGGTCCCGCTATCCGGATAGCGGGCTAGGAGTCAAGAGGGCTAGCAGCCCCCTTGCGGGTGCGGGGCAGCGTCCCGTTAGAAATTTTTTCTAACAGAAAAGGTGACGAGTGTATATGTGCCATGTGCACATTTAGTAAAATGAACACGCGGCAAGTGCGCACCCGTCAAGATGCGCACCAAGCAAGGTGCGCACCAAGCGAGATGCGAGAGAGTGAAGGGGGGGTAAAGGGTTCCGAATGGGCCAAAAGATCCAATGAGGTGCGCACTTAGGAAGGTGTGCACCTGTCGAGATGCGAGGTTAGGGACTGAAGGGTCTCAAATGGGCCAAATGGGCCAGCGAGGTGACACTTAGGGAGGTGCACACCTATCGGGATGCGAGAGTTAGGGGCCAAAGGGTCCCAAATGGGTCAAAAGGTCTAGTAAGATGTGCACTTAAGGAAGTGCGCACATAGCAAGGTGCGAATCTGGGCCAGTGCACACTTGGCAGGATGTGCACTCAATAAGGTGCGCACCTGGCCAAATGGGCACCTAACAAGGTGTGCACCTAGCACTGTGTAGGCAAGGGTCGAAATCCAATGGAGCTACAGCCCCAAACACAAAAATTTTGATGCCAGAAGATAAAAAAGGGGGCTCTTTTCCCCTTCTACGAGGTCTCGGGATGTTTGCAGGTGGGTTTTGACTTGGGTTTTCTCTTATTCCTTCTCTCCTTTTGTTAGATCGTGAAGAGATAGATGAAGCGAAAAGAAAAAAATTGCTTTTTTATTGATCTTAACGGAAAATCCGTATTCCTCTCAATGGATTGGTGGTCAAAATCAATTTTGATTTTGATAAGGGGGGATTTGTCTTGGATTTAATTGAAAAGAGAGAAGGGAGAAGGAGACCTTGAGAAAGAAAGCGGCACAGAACCCTAAATTTATTTTTTTGGGAATCAGTATTCTTTTTGAGTAACCATGGGGGCCTTTTATAAGCTACATCTTTGCACATAGCCCCATGTCTTTTACAAAAATTGGCGTTTGCCTATTTAATTAAAAAACAAAAATTATATTTAACTTCTTTTTTTTCTTCTTCTCCTTTGGCTGGCCCCCTCTTCATGCTTAGGCTCCCGCTCGGGCCCACTCGGCTCAGGCTTGGGCTTGGGCCCATTTTGACTTTTTAACTTTGATTTTGAACTTGAATTTGATTTTTGATTTGGCAATTGAGTGTAATTTTTGACCCCAACAAAGTACCCCGTCAATAAATGCACACCGCACATATGGGTTGTGTACATGAAATTGACGGATCTTGTGTTATATAGGGATTGATTTGGTTTGGCTCCTTTTTGACGACGCGAAGGTCGATCCTGCCATTTTTGCGACTTGGACGGTCGGTGCTGTCATTTTTGCGACTTGGACGGTCGATACTTGATTTGACTTGCTTCGCTTCTTGCGGTGTCAGGGTTGGGTTTGACTTTCTTCACTTTCTGCGGTGTCGGGATTTAATTTGTCTTGGAGTTTCTTGTCATTCCGCCGGGCTTTTTGAGCTTGGAAGCACTGCCGAGTGCAACGTCGATTTGATTTGTTTGATTTCGGTCTTATTTGACCAGACTTTTGAATTTGAATGGAACTTGGAATTTGAATTTTGTTTTAGCATCAGTATCGCTGCACTGGAATAATATCAGGAGCAACTCATCATTTTTCCTTGGAGGACTTGGGATTTGGGTTTTGGGTCGGCATCAACACCGCAAACACTGAAGCGTGGTGTCAGGAGTGACTCATCATTTGCCATTGCCCGTTGGGGAGCGATGACTTAGAAGACCGGCTTAGGTCTATGCGACTTTTTAATTTTATGAGCCGTAAGAGTATCATAAAGGCATTTTCTTCCTACGAGTCGAGAGAATCTCGTAATCGTGTTTTCTCCTTAGGAATCGTGAGGATTCCTAAGTGTATTGCTTCTTTGTGAATCGTAAGAATCTCACACGGGGATATTCTTCTCACAAGGCCGAGCGGACTTTGCGAGTATATTTTCGTCTCTTTTCAAGAGTTTGCGCCCTTTCGGGTTTTCACAAACTTGCCGGCAATCCTGCTGTTTTTACTCACTGAGCCCTTTCGGGTTTTCATTCCTGCCCGTTTTGCTTGTGGACATACCGTTTTTTTTTTGCCTCGTTGGTGGAGCTTCATCGCTGGTGGGACTTCAGATGTAGTTTCGCCGGTGGGACTTAGGAGAGATAGGGGTCGTTTATACCCGTGGATTGTATACGGTTTTACGGGATGTATGATCCAGACCTTAGGGCTGACACGCTCAATTCGTCTGCGACTAGGAGCATTCGTGCGTAGTATTTCTTGAGATATCGGCCATTGATGGGTGGCATGAGCCTTTTTCCCCCGGCACTTGTCAGTTGGTAGGATCCTCCGTCAAACACTTTCTCGATGATGTATGGTCCTTCCCAATTAGGCTCGAACTTTCCCTTGGCATGTCGATTGGGGATGATCAGTTTTTTGAGGACCAACACCAATTCGTCTTTCTTGAAGGCATGGAGACGGGTTATCTTACCATAGGCCCGTGAAATTTAGGTTCGGTACAACTCTAAATTTTGCTGTACCACAAATATCTTTTCTTCGAGGGTGTCCAGCTCTTCGAGCCGAAGGAGAGCGTTTTCCTCCTCCGTCAAACCGTGTTGTACGACCATTCTTAAGTTTGGAACTTCGACTTCGAGGGGAAGGATCGCCTCCACTCCGAAAAGTAGTATGGAGTGGACTGAGTTGGAGTGCGGTGTGTGGTACGATATGCCCACAACGCCTCGTGAAGTTTGAAGTTCCAGTCTTTTTTGTTGGCTGAAGTATTTTTCCTCAGGAGCTTACATAGAGTTTTATTGAAGGTTTCGGCTAACCTATTGGCTCATGGAATATAGATGGAGGAATATCTCCAATCTATCTTGTGCTGTGTAGCGAATCTTGAGACCTTAAAGCTCTTGAAAGAAGGCCCGTTGTCGGAAATGATTTTTCTTGGTGTACCGAAGCGGTATAGAATATTATGCCGGAAGAATGTCAGAATATTCTGTCTTTACTTTTTTTAGCGGGACAGTTTCAGCCGATATGGAGAAGTAGTCAGTTGCGGCCAATATGAACCGGTGACGTTTGGATGACGGAGAATCAATTGGGCCAATTATGTCGTGTCCTAAATTTCAAAGGGCTATGATGCCACGGTAGGATGCAGCGGATTGGGATGCTTGTGGATGAAGTCATCTTTAATTTGGTAGAGATGATATTTCTTCGCATGCTTTTCACAATCCCTTATTATGGTATGCCAGTAATACCCAAGCCGTTTGATTTGAAGCTGCGTTTTGGGGCCAGATTGGTGAGCTCCGTAGACGCTTGAATGAACTTCTTTTATGTCTTTTTGGGCTTCGGCAGGGGACGTACACATGAACCAAAGCTGGGCGTATGATCTACGGTATAACGTATTATTTATGAACACATATCGAAGACCTCTCTTCTTTAGCTGAAACCTCGCAGACTTTTCTTCCGGCAACTTGTCGTATCGGAGGTACTCTATGAAGGGTTCTCTCCAATCGGGCCCGTCTTGAATGATCAGAGCTTCCTCGGCTGGATTGTTCTCTTGTTTTATACTTTCTTCTTCTCGTAAAGAGACCAGAGTCGGAATTTGCCAGCTCCTGACTTGATCAGAATTCCATCCATGCCGGGGTCAGCCAACTCGTTGGCTAGACGAGTGAGTACGTCGGATTTTCTGTTCAACGCCTTAGGAACTCTCATTAGTTCAATGTGGGTGAACTGTTTCATGAGTTCTACCACCCAGCTTCTGTATCGAGCTAACTCGAGCTTATATATTTTGTACTCGCTGCTCACTTGGTTGACGACAAGCTGGGAATCACCGTAGACCCATAGCCAAAGGATCTTCATTTCTATGGCGAGCTCCAGGCCAACTATCAGAGCTTCATACTCGGCCTCATTATTTGTGCGAGCCTCAATAAGAGCGAAAGAACGTTGTAGGGTTTCTCCCGATGGCGTGATGAACACCAACCCTATTCCTGCTTGTATCTGCGGGATACTTGATTTGCTGAAGGATCTTATTAATGAGGCTCTATCGAAGTAGAGCTCCCAACATGGCTTGTTATTCTCTAGGTGCAGCACTTGTTCGTCGGCTAACTCGCAATTTAGTGGTGACCCTTCTGGTACGGGATAAGCAGCAAGAAAGTTGGTGAGGGTTTGCCTTTTTACTGCTTTTTGAGGAGTGTAGATTATGTCAAACTCAAGTGGTATGACAGTCCATCTCGCCATTCTACCGGTAAGGCTTGCCTTGGTCATTAAGTATTTGAGCGGGTCGACCTTGGAGATCAGCATAACCTGATGAGCGAGTAGATAGTGCCTTAACTTCTTCATGGCGAATATCAGGGCCATGCATTGCTTTTCGATCGGGGAATAGTTATGTTCCGTCTCGACTAATGTTCGACTGAGATAGTAGAGAGCATTTTCTTTTTCCTCTTCGTTATTTTGGGCAAGGAGCGCATCGAGTGACTCATTTAGCGCGGCAGTATCGAAGATCGACGGTTTATTTGGAATGGAAACAGCAAGCACTGGAAGCTGCAACAGATACTGTTTGATACTCTCGAACGCTTCTTGACATTCGACTTCCCAGACAAAAGGAGCCCCTTTCTTTATGAGCTTCGAAAATGGCTTACATATTCCCGATAAGTTCAAGATAAATCTTCGTATGTAAGCAAGCTTGCCTTGGAAGGATCTCAGCCGCATCAGATTCTTTGGAGGGGGCATTTCTATGATGGCTTTTATCTTTTATGGGTCAACTTCAATTCCCCGATGCCGGACTATGAAACCCAAGAATTTTCCCGACGACACGCCAAAAGTGTACTTAAAGGATTTATCTTCAGATCGTGTTCTCTCAGTCTTGTGAAAACGGTCATGAGATCTTGGATGTGATCGGCCTTGGCTTTAGTCTTGACGACAAGATCATCAATGCAACATTCGATGACCTTATGGATTAAGTCGTCAAAGATCATGGTCATTGCCTTTTGATATGTGGCACCTGCATTCTTCAGTTCAAACGGCATCACCTTGTAATAGTCTTCTCATCCTCAGTCGACATTTTTATTTGATTGTATCCAGACGAACCATCCATGAAGATGAACAACTCGTAATTTGAGGTGTCGTCGACAATCATTTTCATGACTGGAAGCGGGAAATCATCTTTAGGGAATGCCTTGTTAAGGTCTCTGAAATCGACGCAGATTCGGATCTGCCTATTCATCTTTTTCATTGGGATGATGCACGCGATCCAGTCCTCATATTTCTCTTCTCTGATGAAGCCGGTATCGACGAGCTTTTTGGTTTCCTCAATGATCTTTTCTTCCAACTCCCTTCTCATTCTTCGAGGAGCATGTTTGACTGGCTTGGCCTCAGGAGATATAGTCAGCTTATGCACGGCTACTTCAGGAGAGAGGCCAGTCATTTCTTTGTACGTCCACGTGAAGCAGTCAACGAACTCATGCAGCAAGACGATTATCTGCTCTTTCATTTATTCTGACAAGAGTGAGCTGACTTAGGTCGGTCTTAGATTATCGGGCGTTCCCAAATCAATCTCGGTTAGCTCATTGAAGGTTGCTTGTTCACCATTTTCGAGCTCTTGAAAGGCTTCTTCTGGCTCGTCTAGCTCATCGTAATCATTTGACTTCCTGCTGGCTTCACCAATATGGATCATGTAGCATGACTTGATATCGGGTTGAATAAGATCTATGCCCTGTCTATCTGGGATTCGTCATTCAATGAGTGCTCGGACTTGAGGCGGATGCTATAGCCCTTCATAAAACTTCGCTTCGGAGTTCATATAACCGACGTCTGCACTTTTTAAAATATTCCCGCATCTCAGGCGCATAATATCTGGGGTTTAGGACGGCTCTTATGTCTCTTTCATAGGGAAGGCATGTGACAGACAAATCGTTCGTATGCACAACAGGATTTGACCCATAAAACAGGATACCCTTCTGTCCATTTTTTTTTCTGGGAACGTAGAAGGTTTTCAGCTGGTCCACGGTGAAGACTGACTATGCATCAACCTCTTTGCACATCTGCTCCGGCACCTTGTGATGGCTAGGGACCTTTCTGTAAGCTCGAAGGTCTCTCTTAGCTTCGCTTTTTGTGTGAGAGTCCGATCTGCACAGCCGTCGCAAGACGGATCTTTTTCCTCCGACTCTTCAGTATTGTTGCCGAAACGAGGGCAAATTTTGCTGTCGGATGAGCCTTCGATATTAGACTCGTCCGTATCGCTACCGAAATGAGGACGAGTTTTACGGAAGGACTGATTTCCAGTGTCGGGCTTATCGGTATCACTACCGAAACGCGGACGCGCTTGGTTTTTTTTACTTTTGAATGTGACAGCCGGCTCAGATTTGCTTTTGAGTTTCAGAGCCGTTTTGTCCTTTGTTTGTTGTGGCTCAGCATTTTGGGGTTCACAAAGTATCGGGAATCTTCATATCGGACTTCATACACACCGAACGGCCGGATGTCTCCGTCAATGCGTTTTTCTTCGCCATTTTTAGTATACTTCATGCATTGATGGATTGTTGATGGAACGATACCGTAATCGTGAAGCCAAGGCCTTCCCAGGAGAATCTTACAGGACGTGTCCGCGTCGATCACGTATATCTTAATTTCGGTTCGTAGATCCCCAAATTTGATTAGCAGAGCTATGGACCCCAGAACTTGCTGGCAGTTTTGATTGAATCCTTAGATAATCCTTTCTCTTGATAGGTGTCGAACGTCTATTGACAAACTCTTCATAGTCCGCAAGTTCATGATGTTCGCTGAGGATCCCAGATCAATCAATATGCGATTAATCCGGTCTCCGTAGTTGTACCCTGTCACGTAAAGCAGCCGATTGTGCTCAGTTGTTCCCAGTAACAGGTCTTCATCCTTAAATGTGACCATGGCTGTATGCAGAGTGTATTGGGTTTCTTTCATATTAATTTCCGCAAAGTGAACCTGGTACCGTTCGGGGTTTTGTAGAGTATGAATGATGATATCTATAAGTTCCTTGGATAGGACCAAAGATATTCAGGAGAGACGGAAGCTTTCGGAGGTAAGCCAAGACATTGTAGTCTACTGGAGGAGAACTCGAGTCTTCCTGAGCCGACTTTCCGCCGTCTTCTTCATTAGTAACCTGTTTTTCTTTCTCTTTTGGGACGTTGCCTTGTTTCGGTGGTAGAGCCTTGCCAGTGTTGAAAAAATCGGTCTACCCGGCCAATTAGTAAGTCGTATAATCGTAAACGGCGTTTAACCGCATAGAAATTGCATTAATTGCTCCATTAATCGGTCAAAAACGATTAAACACCGTATAATGGGTTTAAAACGGTTAATCGGACGTTTAATGTCTAAACGGTTGTGAAAAAATATAAACCCGCTTTGGAAAAAAATCGTACCCGTTTCTATCCATTTACTGAAGCAACCGAGACCTCTCATTTTTTTCTCACCTCGATCTAGCCTCGATCCTCTACCTCGACGAGCCTTCGACCTCGGTCCTCTAGCCTCGACGTCTCCAGTCTTCAACCTTGATCGCAGCCCCCGGCTTCACCTCCATTCTCGATCACAGACTCCAAAGGTAAATTTTAGGGTTTCCTCCAAATTTTTTCTTTTTTTCTTTTCCGTAGCATGCCATTTATTGATGATTTTTCAGGAAATTTTTTGTTTTTATCTATTCTCATAAACTGTACCATGCAAGAAATTATTGGCTATGGAGAACAAAAAAACTAATTTATTTTTGAATCTCTAAAAATAATGTCATGCAAAATATCAATTTATGAAGAGAAGTTGGATGATATAGAAGAGTATTATGAAGATGATGATGAGTACGATTAGTAGAATATTTGTTTATGATATTTTGTTGTTTTTAAAATTATTTATAGACCATATGATATTGCTTCTTTGCGAGACTTATCTTTATGTCACATTATGTAGTGTTATTGTTTAGACGTATCATGCTATCTGTAGAGTGATTTTTGTCACCCCATTGAGATGAGAATACGTGCGCTGGCCAGGCATGTACGTACAGATTCTTCCTGTCTAGGGTAGACTGGGATTTATTGATTTTGGGGATCCGAATCTCCAGCCGTCGCGGACTAAGCTGCCGTTAATTACCCTTCGTCTTTGAAGCGAGAGAACCTCCGATTGACGGGTCAAACTAGTCATGCGAAATCAATGTGCAATATGCGCGTGTTGTGTTTTGAAGGTATTTTGGACACATCGGGGGCCTCGCACAGTTTACGGGGGTCCTGCTATCCGGATAGCGGGCTGGGGGTCAAGGGGGCTAGCAGCCCTTTACGGGATGCAGGGCAACGCTCCGTTAGAAATTTTTTTCCAACGGGAGAAATGTTTTAAGTGTGGAACGTGTGGGAAAAAGAGAGGTGAGGAGCGTTCTATGGACGTGCACGGCCGCTGGACATAGCGGGGCATGTGCTCGCTGGAAACACTAGTGGAAGAAGGGGGCTTATCCCCTGGTTGGGAGTTGAACTCTCAAGGGACTTCGGAGTTAAACTCTTAGGGAAAGAGAGATTTTACTTAGAGTTAAACTCCCCAAAAAGGATTTTTTAATATTTAGAGTCAAACTCCTAACAGTTTTTTTTTTGTTTGGGAGTTAAACTCCAAAAAGATTTTTTTGAGAAGAAAACCAAAGAAAAAGACCTCTTAAAACTTCAAGATCTAAATCTTGGATCTTGGATGATGAAAGGGGACCCCTTTCTTCTCTTTTTAGCGTTGGATCCTCCCAAAAATGAAACTTTTGGAGATGTGTCTTCTCCTTCCTCCTATCTTTTTCTTGGATCTTGGAAAAAGGTGTGGTGAGATTTAAAATCTCTCCTTTTAGAAATTTGATGAGAGATTTGAACTCCCCTTCAAGGGTTTTATGGTGAAAAACTAATTCTTTTTAGGAAAAGAAGAGTTAAACTCTTGATTTAATTCAAAAAGAGGAAGAAGAGGTTTAAAACCTTGAAGGAGACACAAAACCTTAAATTGATATGTGAAGAATCTTGTTATTTGTTATCATTCATCATGATGTCTTATATAGCATTTACATTTTACATATGCCCCCTTAGGCTTTTCAAAATGGCACACGTGCTTTTTCCATATCACGTGCTTTCTTTGTTTTGCACATAAGCCATGGGCTTTTAAATAATTTGGGTTTTTGCCCATTTTTATTACATTTATTCATAGAAATTATATTAAGCCTATTTATTGCTTTAACAATTATTCTTTTGGCATTGGGGGCCGACCTTTTCATTCTTGGGCTCGACTTGGGCATGGGCCTATTTGCTTGAACATGGGTTCGGGCTTTGACTCGGGTCCACTTTTCGGTCTTTACTTTGACTTGTTGATTCCGACTGTGGGGTGTAATTTTTGACCCTAACAAAATGCCCCCATCAATAAATGCACACTGCGTATATGGGCGGTGTGCGTGAAATTGATGGATCTTCTTTCATGAATAGTGATTTTCAGGGTATTTGACTTTGTTCCTTTTTACAACGTGAAGGTCGATACTCCCTTTTTGCGACGCAGCGGTCGATGGTTGATTTTTGCTCCGTTTTGCGACATGGCTTTCGATAGTTAAATTTACTCATTTTTGCGACATGAAGCTTGATGCTTTCTTTTTGCGACGTAGCGGTCAATGGTTGAATTTGCTCCGTTTTACGACATGGCGGTGGATCTTGGTTTTGCTCCGTTTTGCGACATGGCGGTCGATCTTGGTTTTGCTCCTTTTTGCGACATGACGGTCGATATTTGGATTTGCTCCATTTTGCGACGTTGTGGTCGATATTTGGATTTACTCCGTTTTACGACATGGCGGTCGCTCTTGGCCCCGTTTTATGACATGGCGGTCGATCTTAGTTTTGCTCCTTTTTGCGACATGGCGGTCGATCTTGGCTTTGTTTTGCGACATGGCGGTCGATCTTGGCTTTGTTTTGCGGCATGGCGGTTGATATTTGGATTTATTCCATTTTACGACATGTCGGTCGCTCTTAGCCCCGTTTTATGACATGGCGGTCGATCTTGGTTTTAATCCTTTTTCGACATGGCGGTCGATCTTGTCTTTGCTCCTTTTTGCAGCATGGCGGTCGATCTTGTCTTTGCTCCGCTTTGCGACATGGCAGTCGATGTTGGCTTTGCTCCTTTTTGCGATATAGGAGTCGAACTCCGTTTTATGATATGATGGTCGCTCTTGGCCCTGTTTTACGACATGGCGGTCGATCTTGGTTTTGCTCCTTTTCATCTTGGATTTGCTCCTTTTTGCGACATGGCGGTCGATCTCGGATCCATTTTGCGACATGGCGGTCGATACTTAATTTGCTCCTTTTTGCGACATGGCGGTCGATACCGGGCTCCGTTTTGCGGCATGGCGGTCGATCTTGGCTTTACCTGCTATCGGAAGATTTGGGAATTTTAGCTTTAGTTTGGCATCAGCATCACTACACTGGAATAGTACCGAGAGAGACACATCACTTGCCGTTGGGAAACTTGGGTTTTAGGTCGGTGTTGAGGTCGGCATCAACACCGCTAATACTCAAGCGTAGTGCCAGGAGCGACTCATCATTTACCGTTGCTCGTTGGGAAACGATGATTTAGGAGAGAAGTATAAGCCCTTGTCGCCTAAGGCTTTTTTTTAAATTTTATGAGCCGTAAGAGTCTCATAAAAGCATTTTCTCCCTACAAGTTGAGAAGATCTCGTAGGTGTAGATTCTTCTTAGGAATCGTGGGGATTCCTAAGTGTGTTTGCGAGTGTATCTTTGTCTCTTTTCACGAGTTTGCATCCGTTTTTTTTTACAAACTCGTCGGCAGTCCTGCTGTTTTTACTCACGAAGCCCTTTAGTGTTTTCATCCGTGCCCGTTTTGCTTGTGAACATATCATTTTTTAGACTGTCTCGTTGGTGGAGCTTCATCACCGGTAGGACTTTAGATGTAGTCTCGCTGGTGGGACTTAGGATAGATAGGGGTCGTTTATGCCCGTGGATTGTATACGGTTTTACAGGATGTATGACCCAAACCGTAGAGCTGTTGATCGCGGTTTCGGGACTTTGGGATGTTTTACCTTGTTTGTGCCCGTGGATCGTATACAGTTTTACGGGGTGTATGATCTAGACTGTACGGCTGGTATGCTCAATTCGCCTGTGACTTGGAGACTTCATGCATAGTATTTCTTGAGATATCGGCCATTGATAGGTGGCATGAGCCTTTCTCCCTTGGCACTTATCAGTTGGTAAGATCTTCCGTCAAACACTTTCTCGATGACGTATGGCTCTTCCTAATTTGGCTCGAATTTTTCCTTAGCATGTCGGTTAGGAATGATCGGTCTTTTGAGAACCAACATCAACTCGCCCTTCTTGAAAACACAGAGACGGGTCATCTTATCATAGGCCCGCGATATTTGGGCTCGGTACAACTTCAGATTTTGCTGTACCGTGAGTCTCTTTTCTTCGAGCGCATCAAGCTCTTTGAACCGAAGGAGAGCGTTTTTCTCTTCCGTCAGGTTATGCTGGACAGCCATCTTGAGACTTGGAACTACAATTTTGAGGGGAGGATTTCCTCCACTCCGAAGAGCAGTGACTATGGAGTGGACTGCGTCGGAGTGCGGTTCGTGGTACAATATGCCTACTACGCCTCTTGGAGCTTCAGATCCTAGTCTCGTTTATTGGCCAAGGCATTTTTCCTCAAGAGCTTGCACATGGCTTTGTTGAAGGCTTCGGCTAACTTATTGGCTCTTGGATTATAGATGGAAGAATATCTTTAGTCTATCTTATGTTGAGTAGTGAATCTTGAGATTTTGAAGCTCTTGAAAGAAAGCCCGTTGTCAGATATGATTCTTCTCGGCATACCGAAGCGGTATAGGACGTTATGCCGGAAGAATTTCAGAATGTCTTCTGTCTTGATTTCTTTTAGCGGGACAGCTCCAGCCCATCTAGAGTAGTCCGTTGCGGCTAATATGAACCGGTGGCTTTTGGATGACGGAGGATCAATTGGGCCAACTTTGTCGGTGCCCTAAATTTTGAAGGGCCAATACGCTACAGTAGGATGCAACGGATTGGGATGCTTGTGAATGGAGTCACCGTGAATTTGGCATAGATGACATTTCTTCACAATGCTTTATCATGATAGGCTAGTAATATCCATGCCGTTTGATTTGAAGCCGTATTTTGGGGTCGGAATGGTGAGCTCCGCAAACGCTTGAGTGAATTTCTTTCATGATTTCTCGGGTTTCGGCCGGGGACAAACACCTGAGCCAAAGCTGGTCGTACAACCTGCGGTATAGCATGTTATTCACGAACACATATCGGAGAGCTCTTTTCTTCAACTGAAACCTCGTGAATTTTTCTTCAGGCAGTTTGTCATATCAGAGATATTCTACGAAGGGCTCTCTCCAATCCGGCTCGTCCCTGATGACCTGAGCTTCTTCAGCATGGACGTTCTCTTGTTCTACGATTTCTTCTTCTCGTAAAGAGACGGGAGGCAGGATTTGCCGGATTCTGACCGTGGTCAAAATTTCATCCATGTCTGGATCAACCGGCTTCTTGACTAAGTGAGCGGGTACGTCAGCTTTTCCGTTCAGTGTCCTGGGACTCTCTTCAGTTCAATGTGGGTGAAATGCTTCATGAGCTCCACCACTCGGCCACTGTATCGAGCTAACTTGGACTTATATATCTTGTATTCATCGCATACTTAGTTGACGACTAGCTGGGAATCGTCGTAGACACGTAGCTAAGGGATCTGCATTTCTATGGCGAGCTCCAGGTCGGTTATCAGAGCTAAATACTAAGCTTCATTGTTTGTGCGAGACTTGGTAAGAGTGAAATAACATCATAGGGTTCCTTCCGATGGTGTGATGAACACCAACTCTATCCCTGCTTTTATCCGCGGGATGCTTGATTTATTGGAGGTCCTTATTGATGAGGCTTTATCGAAGTAGGGCTCCCAGCATGGCTCGTTATTTTCGAGGTGCAACACTTGTTCGTCGGGTAACTCGCAATTTAGCAGCGATCCTTCAAATATGCGATGCGCAGTAAAGAATTCGGTGAGTGCTTACCTTTTTACTGCTTTCTGAGAAGTATAAACAATGTCAAACTCAAGCAGCATGACAGCCTGTCTGGCCATTCTATCAGTTAGATCTGTCTTGGTCATCAAATATTTCAGCAGGTCGATCATGGAGATCAGCAAAACCCGGTGAGCGAGCAGATAATGCCTCAATTTCTTTACGATAAATATCAAGGCTAAACATTGCTTTTCAATTGGGAAGTATTTATGCTCTGCCCCAACTAATGTTCGGCTGAGATAACAAAGGGCATTTTCTTTTCCCTCCTCGTTGTTTTGGGCGAGGAAGGCGCCGAGTGATCCATCCAGCGCGGCGGTGTAGAGGATCATTGGTTTATTTAGAATGGGGGCTGTGAGCACTGGAGGGTGCAACAAGTGCTGCTTGATACTTTTGAATGCTTCTTGACATTTGGCGTCCCAGAGAAAAGGAGCTTCCTTCTTCATGAGCTTTGAAAAAGGTTGACATCTCTCTGACAGGTTTGAGATGAACCTTCTTATGTACGCGAGCCTGTCTTGGAAGGATCTTAGCTGCGTCAGATTCTTTGAAGGAGGCATCTCCACGATTGATTTTATCTTCGATGGGTCGATCTCGATCCCTCGGTGCCGGACTATGGAGCCCAAGGATTTCCCTGATGCTATGCCAAATGCGCACTTTAGAGAATTCATCTTCAGATTGTACTCTCTCGGTCTGGTGAAGACAGTTTGGAGATCTTGGATGTGATTGGCTTTGGTTTAGTCTTGACGACCAGGTCATCGACATAGGATTCAATGCCTTTGTGGATTAGGTCATCAAAGATCTTTGTCTTTGCCTTTGATATGTGGCGCCCGTATTCTTCAGTCCAAACGGCGTCACCTTGTAGCAGTATATCCCGATCGGGGTTCGAAACGCTGTACTTCTCATCCTCGGACGACATTTTTATCTGATTGTATCAAGACGAACCATTCATGAAAGTGAACAGCTCGTAATTTGAGATATCGTCAACCATCATTTCCATGACCGGGAGTGGCGAATCGTCTTTAGGGCACGCTTTGTTAAGGTCCCTAAAATCGACACAAACCTGGATTGCCCATTTTCTTCTTTACTGGGACGATGCATGCGATCCAATCCACGTATTTCTTTTCCCTGATGAAGCCCGTACCGATGAGTTTCTTGGTTTCCTCGATTACCTTTTCCTCCAACCCCCTTCTTATTCTTTAAGGAGCTTGCTTGACTGGCTTGGTATCAGGAGAAATAGCCAGCTTATGCACGACCACTTCAAGGGGGAGACCATGCAATTTATTGTACGTCCATGCGAAGCAGTTGACAAACTCGCACAGCAGGGCGATTATCTACTCTTTCATTTCCTCTGACAAGAGCGAGCTGATGTAGGCCGGTCTTGGATAATCGGGCATCCCCAAATCAATTTCGGTTAGCTCGTCGAATGTTGCCTGTCCGCCATCTTTGAGCTCTTGAGGGGCTTCTTCTGGCTTGGCGTCATCATTTAATTCTCCGCTGGCTTCACCAACACGGATCATGTAACATGATTAGGTGTCGGGTTGCATAAAACCCAGGCCCCGTCTATCTGGAACTCGTCCATCGATGAGAGATCGGACCTGAGACGGGTGTTATAGGCTCCATAAAACTTTCTTTCGGAGTCTGTTTGGTATAATCGACATCCGCACCTTTTAAAATATTCCCGCATTTCGGGCGTATAATATTTGGGGTTTAAGATGGCTCTTATGCCTCTCTCGTAGGGAAGGCACGTTGCGGACAAATCATCCTGGTGCACGACATGGCTCGACCCATGAAACAGAATGTCCTTCTGTCCGTTGTTTCTTCCGGGGACATAGAAAGTTGTCAGCTGGTCCACAGTGGAGATCGACAACGCGTCAAGCTCTTTACACATCTGTTCTGGAACCCTGGTGATGGCTAGAGACCCCTTTATGACTTCGAAAGTTTCTTTTAGCTTTACTTTTTGCGTGAGAGTCCGACCTGTACAACTGTTGCAAGATGGGTCCTCCTTTGACTCTTCGCTGCCGAGATGAGGGTGAACTTTACTACCGAATGGGCCCTCAATATCAGACTCGTCCGTGTCGTTACTGAAATGAGGACGAGTTTTATGGAAGGATGGACTTCCAGCGTCGAACTCATCAGTATCCCTGTCGAAACGCGGGTGCACTTGGGGATTTTTTCTTTTGAAGGTGACAACCGGCTCAGATTGGCTTTTGAAACTCCGGGCCTTCTTGTGTTTAGTTGACCGCGGCTCAGGTTTGCCTTTGAGACTCTTGGCCCTCTTGTCTTTAGTCGATCGTGGCTCAGCATTTTGGGATTTCATAAAATACCAAGAATCTTCATATCGAACTTCATGTATACCAAACGGCTATACGTCTCCGTTAATGCGTCTTTCTTCGTCATTTTTGGTATACTTCATGCATTGATGGAGTGTTGACGGAATGATGCCGTAATCGTGAAGCCACGGTCGTCCTAGGAGAATTTTATACAACGTGTCGGCGTTGATCATGTATATCTTAGCTTCGGTTTGCAGGCCCCCAAACCTGATTGGCAAAGTTATGGACCCCAGAACTTGCTGGTGGTTTTGATTGAAGCCCTAAATGACAATCCTCTCTCTTGACAGGTGTCGGACGTCTATTGATAAACTCTTTAGAGTCCGTAAGTTCATGATGTTCACTGAGAACCCCGGATCAATCAATATGCGATTAATCCGATCTCCGTCGCTATACTCTGTCACGTAAAGTGGCCGATTATACTCAGTTGTTCCCAGTAGTAGGTCTTCATCTTTAAATGCAACCGCAGTTGTGTGCAGAGTGTACTGGGCTTCTTTCATATTAATTTCTACAAAACGAGTCTTGAACCGCTCGAGATTTTGTAGAGCGTGAATAATGATATCTCTAAGCTCCTTAGATAGAACTAGAGCATCATACATGCTTAAGAAGGACGAAAACTTCTGGAGGTGAGCCAAGACGATCTAGTCTACTGAGGAAGAGCTCGAGTCTCCGTGAGTCGGCTCTCCGCCATCCTCTTCATTAGCAACCTGTTTTTCCTTATCCTTTGGGGCGTTTTCTTGTTTTGGCGCTAGAGCCTTGCCGCTTCTAAGCTGGATTTGGTTGGCTTTGTGGCGGGCTCATCGTCCTCTTCGGAAAAACAGAGCTCCTTTTCAGAGTCACTGCCAAGATGGATGGCGTAGCAAGTCACAATAGGGACCCTATCATCGGCATTCTCTTTCAATTCTTCCAAAATTTCTGCGGCTTCTGTAGGGAAGAACTCTTTCAGTTGGATAAGGGTTCTTTCCTTTTGTATATAGTCTTCGAAGGAATCGACGTATTTTTGAATGGTCGTTCTTCTTGTAGACTCTTCTTCGCGTCAGGCCGCATCTATCTTTTTCTTCTTTCTGAGCTTATTGGACTTCGAGCCCGCTCGGCTCGGATTGGTGGACGGGACAGTGGACTCTTTTTGCCCCTCCCGCTCGACTCTGGGCTCTTTCTGAAGCAGTTTTAGTATCTTCACCGTCTTCTTGGATATGTATAAATTACACGGAGGTTGCGACAGATTGTCCTCATTTCTTGAGGCAGATGGTTCAGCTGCATGCCTCCAGAACGCTTCAGCTTCTGTTTGTATGAAGTTGGCGGTTACGGCTTGATCGTTTGCCAGCACGTTAGGGGACAATGAAATTTCTCCCGCCTTGTACTGTTTCTCGACCCAATCTTTGAATATGTAGCAATCCTCGATGATGCGACCTAACATTCTGTGGTATGGGCAATATAGAGGGTTATCGGTCATGCTTGCTTCGTGCGGTCTCTTTAGGTTCGGCAGTTGTAAACCATTTCTCAAGGCGTCATTGAATATCTTTCGGACCTTGTCCCTTCTAAAGGAGCAGACCTTGCTTTCGCTCTCTTCCAGAGTCGGTCCTTATCCTTCTAGTAATAGCTTTTGAGACCGGTCGGTTTTTTGTTCGCCCGCCTTTCGCCTGTCTTCATTGTCCAACGCATTGAAGGTGTTAGTATTGTTGGAGTTCCTACCTTTACGGTAGCCATCCTTTCGGCGCTTCTAAGGCTTGTCATTTTGAGAGTCCATGGTAGACTCTTGCTTCGAACGTTCCAAAATCTGAACCTTCTTGGTCAGCTCTTGAAACGTTTTGAGCCCCGCGGTGCATAGAAACGGGACCATCCAATTGCTGAGGTTCCCAACGAGGAGTCTAAAGGATTGGTCCTACTCTAACGGCGGCTCACACTTGACGGTGAGATTGCGCCATCAGGCAATGAAGTCCGTATTGTTTTCGTTCTTCCCCGGCTTGGTCCTCACAAGGTCAGCAATGGAGATTTTGTCGCTGATACTCATGAACCTTTGCCGAAATAAAGACTCCATTTAGGCGGAAGTAGTGATAGAGCCGTCCGGTATCTTCACGTACCAGTCGAAAGCGACACCGGTCAGGCTGTTGAAAAATTGACGGAGAAGAAGCGCATCGTTTTCCCTTGTGTTTCTGCATGACGCTTTAAAGTGGGCAACATGTTTCGCATTTCCCGTTTCGTCGAATCTCCCAAATTTAGGAATGACGTAACCGATGGGAAATTCGATCAGATCGTACTGTGCGGGACACAACCTCCCACTGCTGCCGATGTCTTTTTGAGCCTCGGTTTCGGCCACCAATGTTTTAACTTTGCTGGTGACCAAATCCATTATCCAATCTCGCGTCAGCGGAATGACACCATTTGGGGCCAAGGCGTCCACAGAAGTGGAATACGGTCGGCTTTCGTGCAGCTTGCCCATATTAGGACCTGAAAGGACATGCATTGGTCGTTTCGGGTCGTTATCGCCTGGCTCATGAGTAGAGACTTGCACTTGATTGGAGGACATCCGAGCAACTTGAGCCGTGAGTTGCATCACGACGTTCGTCAAATCGTCAATTTTGGATTACAGCTTGGCCATTTCCTTATCTTTGCTTCGAAGTTGTTTTCAGAGCTATTGGAGGAACCCCTGTTCTGCGTTCCGGGAGCGGAAAGTTGGCTCTTCTTCGCTGTCTGAGCTTGATTCCACGTGGATTTAGGGGTCCTTCTGTCTATCGACCTCATCGAGAGGGTTTTCATTATCCTGCGGAGGAGGCTGATCTTGAGAATGGGCGGCCACATTCAAGCCAGATTGAGCTTAGGATGTGGTGGCCCCATATTTGCTTTTGCTGCGAAAGTTGTTACTGGGGCGCGTACACGCCATGTAGACTGTGTGGATACCATATTTGGCCATGTTTTTACTATCGGAGGCTGGTTTCACGGACCGCTGTCGTTGCCCTTCCACTTCAGGAAAGGACAATCGACTGAAGACGGTTGGCCTGACCGGGTTATTGAGTGGCACTGGCATTTCTTTTCTGGCCTTTTCTCGCCGCTTTCGCGCTGCACATAGTGCCTGGTAAACGCTTGAAGAGACGGTGTCAAGTTTTTTATGTTGGGGTTTAGACACGTCCCTTCGCAGTACTGTACAAATTGTCGTCTCTTTGATCTTCGCAGTCATAGAATTTCTCTTGACCTGCCTCAGAGGTTCAAAAGAGTTGCGGATTTTTACGGCTGAGACGGTCGTCTTTGCAGGATAACTTAGCTCTTGGAACTTCACAAAATCTAGCTTGGCCAGAGCCCACGTCCTTTTGTTGGCTCCATACCTGAGCTGCTTCTACCTCAGCTTTTTTGTTTTGAGCGCCTGGCAGGCTTCTGCTCTTCGGGAAGCCTCCGTGGGTCGGCTGGTAGAGAGCCTTGGAAAGACATCCGCTTGCGCATTCGGCGCCTGGCGGGCTTTTGCTCTTCGGGAAGCCGCCGTGGGTCTGCTGGTAGAGAGCCTTGAAAAGATATCTGGTTGTGTACTCGTCGAAGGCATCGCCTGAGCTTGCCCGCGACGTTTGGAGACTTTTCTTTCTGACAGTTTTGCCCCTAGCTGGAGCTATGGAAAGCTGTTCAAACATCGGCTTGTGCTTAGGCTGTGGTGCCTCGAGATCACCACATTTGGCCTCCTGCCTTTCAAGGTTGGCTTATTTGTTACCGGGGCCTGAGGGGCCGGGATGGCGTTAGCTGCCACGAACAAAATAAAATCAAATGGCGGCAAGGGCTCCTTCCACTGTCATCCGAGACTGGCCGGAAGGACCGTCCTGGCGTCCATCTTCACAGTGTAGGAGACGTGAGTTATGTTGAGAGCCGAGTTTGTCCTTGGAGACGTCTTTGTTGCGTCCGAAGATTGAGATTGAAAGCTGTTAATCTACGCAAAGGAACATAATTTTAGTACAAACAATCAGTATATATTAATTGAGCTCGTATGAACACTTGATCTGAAACATGGGAGGAGAAAGAGGTCCCACCAGACGTGCCAGAATCTGTAGAGTGTTTTTCGTCACCCCATTGAGATGGGAATGCACGTGTAGGTCAGACATGTGCAGATTTCCCTTGCCTAGGACAGACTGGGGTTTATTAATTTTGGGGATCCGAATCTCCGGCTACTGCGGACTAAGCTGCCGTTAATTACCCATCGCCTTTGGAGCGAGTGAACTTTCGATTGACGGGTCAAACTGGTCATGCGAACTCAATGTGTAGTATTCGCGTGTTGTGTTTTGAAGGTATTTGGACGCATCGGGGGCCTTGCAGAGTTTACGGGGGTCCCTCTACCCGGATAACGGTCTGGGGGTCAAGGGGGCTAGCAGGCCCCTTGCGGGGTGCAGGGCAGCGCCCCGTTAGAAATTTTTTTTCCGACGGGAGAAGTATTATTAGCGTGGAACATGTGGGAAAAAGAGGGGTGAGCAGCGTCCTAAGGACGCGTCAGACGGTACGTGGCCGGTGCGCGGTCGCTGGACGCTAGCGGGTCACGTGCCCGGCGTGCGGCCGTGGGGCACGTGTCTGCTGGAAACACCAGGGAAAGAAAATGGCTTAGTTCCTAGGCTGGGAGTTAAACTCCCGAGGGACTTCGGAGTTGAACTTGTAGGAAAAGAGGGATTTTACTTGGAGTTAAACTCCTCCAAAAGGATTTTTTAATTTGGAGTTATACTCCTAATAGATTTTTTTTGTTTGGGAGTAAAACTCCCAAAAGATTTTTTGAGAAGAAAACCAAAATTGAGCTCTCTTCAAATTTCAAGATCTAAATCTTGAATCTTGGATGATGAAAATGGGACTCCTTTTTTCTCTTTTGAGTCTTGGATCCTCCCAAAATTGAAACTTTTAGAGATGGGCTTCTCCTTCCTCCTCTCTTTTTCTTGGATCTTGGAAAAAGGTATGGTGAGATTTAAAATCTCCATTTTTAGAGATTTGATGAGAGATTTGAACTTCCCTTCAAGGGTTTTATGGTGAAAAACTAGTTCTTTTTAGGAAAAAAAAAGTCAAACTCTTGATTTAATTCACAAAGAGGAGGAAGAATGTTTAAAACCTTAAAGAAGGAGCCACAAAACCCTAAATTGATATCGGAAGAATCTTGTTTGTTATCATTCATCATGATGTTTTATATAGGCTTTACATTTTACATATGCCTCCTTGGGCTTTTCAAAATGGCACATGTGCCTTTCCCTTGCCCCGTGCTTTCTTTTTTTGCATATAAGCCATGGACTTTTACATAATTTGTGTTTTTTGCCCATTTTTATTACATTTATTCATAGAAATTTTATTAAACTTATTTATTGCTTTAACAATTATTCTTTTAGCATTCGGAGCCGGCCTCTTCATGCTTGGGCTTGACTTGGGTATTGGCCCACTTGCTTAGACTTGGGTTTGGGTTTGGGCCCACTTGACTTGGATTCGGGCTTGGGCCCGGGCCCACTTTTCGGGTCTTGACTTTGACTTGTTGACTTCGACTGTGGGGTATAATTTTTTACTCCAACACTATCAACATTTTGATTTGATATTCTTTGCGTGGTTTATTGTGGTGTATTTATATGGTAATTTATAATTGTATGATATGTGTGAGATATTGCACATGATCCCATAGATTGTTTGTGCGCAAATTATATAATATATATCGTACAAAATATATTATATGTCTGGTGGGACTCGAACCAACAATCTTCCTCATTTAATTTTATTCGGATGCTTGACCATTAGGCCATGAACATATTTAATATTTAATAGTTGCAAGCAAGGCTAAAATTTTCTTATAAATATGTATGCGTGCGCATATATTTGTTTATGGCCGCATAATCCTCATAAAACAATTAATCATCGTATAATCCGATTACACGTTACCCGCTCGCTGAACGAATAAAAAACGAGTATGTGTTTTACAATATTGAGCCTTGTTGTTTCTGAGTTGGATTTAGCCTTTGTGGCGAGCTCGCCGTCCTCTTTGGGAAAATAGAGCTCCTCTTCAGAATCACTGCCAAGATAGATGACGTAGCATATCACAATAGGGACCTCATCATCAGAATCTTCTTCCAGCTCTTCCAGAATCTCAGCTACTTCTATGGGGAAGAGCCTCTTCAATTGAATTAGAGTTCTTTCCTTTTGTTCATAGTTTTCGAGAGAATCAATATATTTTTGAATGGTCGATTTCCCCGCGGACTCTGTTTTGCGTCGAGCCGCACTCTTCCTTCTCTTTTCTTAAGCTCTTTGGACTTTGAACCTCATCGAGCCGAATTGGTAGCTGGAACGGTGGGCTCCTTCTACCCCTCCCATTCAGTTATGGGCTCTTTCTGAAGTAGTTTTAACATCTTCTTCGTCTTTTTAGATATGTTGTAACAACCGAGTTCAGTTATACCAATTTCTGTTTCAGTATTTATTATATGTGGTATTTTACTGATATATCTTGTTTGAGTGCGAATGGTAGTCTACACCTTTACTTTACATTCGACCCGACCCGCTTGCTTAAACTGGTTGATTTTTTATTTATAGACTACCCTGGCTGGTTAAATAGACACGAGCATCTCTTGGATGCTGCATATTGACATTTCACCTGGCATTGTGTACTTTACATATAACATTTTAGATCACGTAAAATAAATTGAAATTGCATTTCATAGCCTGCATGATACCCCTAACCCCGTGGTAGCGTCCGCGCATCGTGTCCTCGTCCCGTTCAGTGAAACGGACGTGTTTGGATAGCTACGCGCACGTACGTGCGTCCGTTCTTGGGGGTATACATTTTTGTTAACTGAACATTCATTTTAAAATTTGGAAGTCGCATTTATTTTTCATATTTTAAATCTAAATTTTGGACCCGAGCCGGGCGCATTTTTGAAATACTTTCTATCTCGCCAAAATTCATTTATTTAAATTTTTAATATTAATTCGAATATTTTACTGCTATTAAGGTTCTCAAATAAACTAAAAATCTTTTAAAACTTTCCTTAAAAATCTTTTCTTAAAATCCTAACTCTTTTCCTTTCTTTTATCCAAGCCAATCATTTCTTCTCTTTCTCTCAGGTGGCCCCCACGAGCTCTCTCAGCTTCTCTCTCTTTCTCCGCAGCGCTCTCTCTCTCCCCCTTCCCTTTCTCTCTCCTCTCGCGCTCTCTCTCTCCTCTCGCGAACACTTTTCGCTTCTCGAGTCGGGTCACCGCCCGACGCGATACCGTCACCTCCCTCCTTATTTCTCCCTCCTTCTATTTAAAAGCCCACGAGCACGAGAAACCATCCCAGCTCCGCCGCCTCCTTCAACCCTAACCCTATTTTCCCCTGCTCCTCAACCCTCGTCGACACCTTCTTCATTTCCTCATCTCCCTTATCTCTTTCCTCCATCTTCTCTTCTTCCTCCTCTTTCTTTTCTTTCCCGAGCGCTCAAGAAACCCTGCACACCCATCACCACCACCTCACCTCATCGCCGACGACCCCTCACCTCTTCGCCTTCACACCACCTCTCCTCCCTCTCCTCTGCTCTCTCTCCAGCGCCAGAACCCTGCACCTAAACCCCAACCTACATCAAAACCAAACCCTGGTGTAACCCTAACCGAACCCCTAGCAGCCTAACCCCATCGCCGGAGTTCCTCCGATCATCACCATCGACGCCATCATTCCTCTGAATACCCAGTGAGCAAACTTTTCCTGTCTCATCCTTCTTCCTCCTTTCCATTCTTTATTTCTTCTTCTTTCTATAATGTTTCTTTTTTGTATGTTAATGTTCACTGTTCTTTGATTGCCGGAATCCGGTCGTGCCGACGACGATCCCGACGACCCAGCAAACATTTCTGACCCGTGTGATCCCCTTGTGCGTTGTTTGGATCCGTTCCGTGTACTGTGCGCGCGTCACGACTTTTCCCGCCGACGTGTGACGTTCCGTATACCTGTTTCTTGATCTGTCGAGGCAAGTTAAACTTGCTACATGTTATTTAAATTATTTTATACCTATTAAAATATAGATTATACCTGTAGCGTAAATCTTATACCACATGTTTCATTTTATCATGTTTCGATGTTCCATTTGCATTCGCTTATATCATTTTAGATCTTGATCATGGAAATAATATTGTTACATAGTAGATTACCTTACAAGGCATCCATACCAATATTTATATCATGTACTGCTTAGTGTATAACCCACATTGCCATTTGATAGTTCTTTATAATGTTTCGGATACCTTTTGCACCCATCTCTTTTAGAATATAGATAATTGCATTCATAGATCATATTAAGACATAATAATGTGATATTAATATTCCATGCTTAATAAAGTGCATCCTAATTAATATTGGAACTATAATCTTAACCCTAACCGATAACTGTGCATCCATGTGTTTGAATTTATACCTATTTGCATATCACATTACAATGTTCCATTTTATTGTTCCATTAGTACCCCATGCTTGTTTTGTGTACCCATGCTTATGTTAGTTGATTTATGAGCATCCACATGACATTTTGCGCACCCCTGACATGACTTGTTACACCTACTGCTTGACACGACATGGTACCGTGCAACTCTTGATATGACATGATACCTATGTACTACCTGACTCGACCTGATGTACCATGGCTTTACTTATTACCTGATCTTGTTACTAATGACAACAGCTTTGTCATGTTGTCCCTACGGACATTCCCTGTTGTCTATCCAGACAAACATTTACCTGCTGATCCTGTGTTGGCATTAGCTCCAGATTATTTAATACCTGAATTAAACACATATAACTTGGGGGTATAGGGAAATCAATGATGAAACCTGACTTGTAACTCGACAGTTCTCTACTTTTACTGATCAGTTTTAGAGGCTAGGCCAGCCTTGGGATGATGCTGCTGACATCATCCATCGTTACCCACTACCTTTCAGAGGCTAGGCCAGCCTTGGGATGATGCTGTTGACATCATTCATCGTTACCCCTTTTCCTTTTAGTGCCTAGCGGCATGTCTCGGTTTCAGCCCGAGAATCTTCACCGTGATCCCGGGCACGCACGGGATACTATTGAGTTACATCGATGAATCATCAAATTGATTTCAAAGATTGAGAGTAGTTAACCCAATAGACCAGTTTAGATTACTCACTACACATTACCCCACTATCCTTACTTATATCACCGTTATGCCTGTTTTATTATTTAAACTCATACCTGCATGTATTGCTACCCCTGTTTATAGTATTGGTTGATATTATGACGCTCTGACGTCTGGGTTTTGCATGGCCCAGATTCCTTGCCTTTGCTGCAGTCCGAGCAGGAGTATTTCAATCAGCAGGCTGAGCAGTGAGGACTTGCTAGTAGTTAGTTCATTTACTTTCGGTATTATTTCATTCCTGATGTGAGCCCGCATTATGGGACGTACATTCCAGTTTATTCTTGTATTGGATCTTTTGCTTCCGCGTTATTTTATCCTTGACTCGTTTTATTTGGCTTATGGACATGTGTTAGATAGTTTATTATTGTTCTTGATATCTCTACAGCCGTAATGTGACTGTGGATGAATATTTCCTATCCACATGTGGCATGGTTGGCTATGTCACGTGCTCATCTTAGCGTACTCTGGGAAGCGGGACGTGACATGGTTCTTTTGGTATCAGAGCCATAGGATCTAGGTTAATCGGGTTTGATTCTTTTGTAGTTGGGTATTGGACCCAATACACGAATCTTAATACTCGTGATTAGGAAACATGTCCTGCCACCTTACCGTCTTGCCATTTTTGAATCTTAACCTCCTCCTGATTATACTTTTACGATATGCAAACCTCCTTTGCATATTGACTCGAGACCTGGTTTCCTTTGGTTATCTCTAGAACTTAGGCGACTTGGGTGGAGTTATGTAATTGTAGCTATGATACCGCGGCATGGTTACAATGCGGTACTCTATTTAAGCAACTTGGAGTTCTAGCCTTGATTCATATCCTTAACCTACATTTTGAACCAGTTATCATGCTAACCTTTTTGGTGCTTTGATTTCAGGAATATGGCAGACAAGAATCTGAAAACATATCAAAGGCGTGTTGACGAAGCCGCTATACTTGGAGTAATACGTGGGATGCTGGAGAACCAAAGGCGGCAGACCGAGCTGAACCAGCAGCAAGCTGACTCTTTACAGGAAGGTTTGCGGACCGTTCAGCAGTCCGTGAACAATGTTGTGGCCAGATCAGTGGATCGTGTGGGAACCGTAGCGAATTTCAGAAGACTGGGTCCGTCTGTCTTTACTTGTTTGGAGGAGCCGTTGCCAGCGGAGCAATGGCTGGTTGACACGGAGAATTTACTCATTGCGGCACAGATCCCAGAAGATAAGAGAGTGGATGTGGTACGCATCCAGTTGGTGGATTACGCCCGTGAATGGTGGCTTGTGGAAGAGACCCGCTTACCCAAGCCGATCAGTTGGGCGAAGTTTTCAAAGAGTTTCTTGGAGAAGTTCTTCCCGCGAACTGCACGGGAGGAAATAGAAGAGAAGTTCATCAGTCTAAAGCAGAACGGCGCACCTGTAGATGTACATGCAGCTGAGTGGACGCGGCTCAGTAGATTCGCTGGACCTTTAGTTGCCAACGATGCTGATAGGGCAAGGAGGTTCATGCGCAGTTTGGATGTGGACATCCAGAGGCAGATTGTCTCCCTGGGTTTGACCACTTTCTCACAGGTACATACGGCGGCCCGAGAACAGCAGAGCCTATCTGTGAAGACTGGGAGTACACAGCAGACAGCAATTACAGTACGGAAACCGGCACTTGCACCGAACCGAGCACATGGACACAGAGGTATCCCAGTGAACCGTCGTGGCGTAACACCTATGAAGAAGCCTGCTGTTGTTGATCAAAGAACGAGCGTGATTTGTAACTACTGCCATTTACCCGGACATGTGCAAAGAGACTGTCGAAGGAGGTAAGGACTTTGTTTGGTTTGTGGATCGGCGGATCATACTATTAACGCTTGTCCGTCGAAGCTTCGCACGAGGGATGATGTTCAGAAGCCGCCGCAGAAACCGTTTTCGGGACAGAAGCAGCTGACTCATGGACCCAATCAAGCTCGAGCATTTACCCTGACGGCTGAGGAAGCTAAAGCTTCAGGAGAAGTTGTTTCAGCTATTCTACTTGTTCATGGTTTTCCCGCATTAGCGTTATTCAATTCTGGTGCATCCCATTGTTTTATGTCGTCCAAGTTTATTGCTACAGACTCGATTATTTGCACGACCCTGTCTAGTTGTTGGGACATACATTCTGGGAATGGGAAGATCATATCTAGTAGAGAATGTAAGGATTGTGCAGTGGTTGTTTGCGGACGGGAGCTGTTTGCGGATTTCTTGGTGATTGATACAAGCAGCTATGAAGTCGTCTTGGGAATGGATTTTCTCGGCACTTTCCATGCTCACATTGATTGTATGGCAAAGAAAGTAATTTTCCAGATTCCCGGACATCCAGAGTTTATCTTCACTGGAGGAAGCAGTTCTGTCGGGCCAGTCGAGTTTAGGGCTAGGCCGACAGCTAATGTTCTATCGTCGATGGAGGTTGCTCAAGATGAAACGCCAGCGGTTGTTCGAGATTTCATGGACGTGTTCGAAGATATATCAGGTTTACCCCCGAAGCGAGACGTGGAGTTCGCGATTGATCTTGTTCCTGGTGCAGCGCCAGTTTCTAAAGCGTATTATCCAATGGCACCAGTGGAGTTGGAAGAAGTTAACAAGCAGGTTACTGAATTACTTGAGAAGGGTTGGATTCGAAGCAGTAACTCGCCTTGGGGATCTCCAGTTCTTCTAGTCAAGAAGAAAGATGGCACAAGGAGAATGTGCATCGATTATCGAGAATTAAACCGGGTGACTATTAAGAACAAGTACCCGATCCCTCGGATTGGCGAATTATTTGAGCAGCTTAGTGGCGCGAGGGTATTCTCGAAGCTGGATTTGCGGTCCGGATATCATCAGGTCCGAGTTAAGACAGAAGATATCTGCAAGACGGCGTTCCGAACTCGGTATGGACATTACGAATATTTAGTGATGCCCTTCGGAGTAACGAATGCACCGGCGATATTCATGGACTTGATGAACCGAATCTTTTCACCATTCTTGGACCAGTTTATAGTGGTGTTTATTGATGATATTCTGGTATACTCGAAGAGTATTGAAGAGCATGCAGAACACTTGAAGATCGCACTGCAGACGTTGAGGCAAGAAAGATTGTATGCAAAGATGAGCAAGTGTGAGTTTTGGCTTGAAGAAGTGAAGTTTTTGGGACACGTCGTGTCTGGCGATGGAATTGCTGTTGATCCCGAAAAGATTACCGCAGTTCGAGATTGGCCGATTCCGAAGAATGTTGCGGAGATAAGAAGTTTTCTTGGGCTCGCCGGGTATTACAGAAGGTTCGTGGAGAACTTTGCCCGTCTGGCGGAGCCTTTGACTAAGCTTACGCGCAAGGAGGTATCATTTGTGTGGACGGATAGGTGTGCGTCAGCTTTTGAGGCGTTGAAACAGAGATAGATAACCGCTCCTATTCTGACCGTGCCGGACAGTTCCGGAGGATTGGTGATTCACAGCGACGCATCTGGGGAAGGATTGGGATGTGTTTTGATGCAGCATGGGAAGGTTATAGCGTACGCATCGAGACAGTTGAAGACCCATGAGAAGAATTACCCAACTCATGACTTGGAGCTTGCAGCTGTGATCTTCGCTTTGAAGATTTGGAGACACTACCTTTTGGGCGAAAAGATCGAGGTTTTCACCGATCATAAAAGCTTGAAGTATGTGTTCACGCAGAAGGAGCTTAATATGAGGCAGCGCAGATGGTTGGAGCTGATGGCTGACTACGATCTTGATCTTAAGTACCATCCGGGGAAAGTTAATGTCGTGCCGGATGCACTCAGTCGGTTACCAGCAATTCAGATGCTGACTGCAGAGAAAGAACTCATTGAAGACTTTCGAAGATTTGATTTGGAGGTTGTGCTACCGCATTCTTCGGGATAGTTGATGCAGCTGCAGGTACATTCGTCGTTGATCGAGAATATTAAAGCAGCGCAATCGCAAGACCCTAGATTGCGGAAGTTTCGAGAACAGGTTGAAACTGGACTTCGAACAGATTTATTGATCCATGAAGATGGTTCGTTGAGATATGGTAGCCGGTTGTGTGTGCCAAAGGGAGATATTCGCGAAGAACTTATGAAGGAGGCACACAGTTCAGCGTATTTCGTACATCCAGGAGGCACGAAGATGTATCGAGATATACGACAGCATTTCTGGTGGGAAGGCATGAAACGGAAGATTGCCCGTTTTGTGGCAAAGTGCTTGGTGTGTCAGCAAGTTAAGGCTAAACATCAAAGGGTTGCTGGTTTATTGCAACCACTTCCGATTCCTCAGTGGAAGTGGGAACATATAACCATGGATTTCGTAACAGCTCTACCGCGGAGTCCAAAAGGCAACAATACAGTTTGGGTGATTGTTGATCGTTTGACCAAAGCAGCTCATTTCATACCATTTCGAGTGGGTCAATCAACAGAAGTTTTGGCAGAACGGTACATGCAAGAGATTGTAAGATTGCATGGTGTACCAGTGAGCATCGTGTCCGACCGTGACACCCGTTTCTTATCACACTTTTGGAGGAGCTTACAGGAAAGTTTGGGGACTCGTCTGAAGTTTAGCACCGCTTATCATCCTCAAACAGATGGCCAGTCGGAGAGAACGATCCAAACTCTTGAAGATATGTTGAGAGCTTGCATGTTGGACTTCAAGGGTTCATGGGAGGATCATCTGCATTTGGTGGAGTTTTCTTACAATAACAGTTTCCAGGCGACTATTCAGATGGCTCCATTCGAAGCTTTATATGGTCGCAAGTGCCGTTCGCCTGTTTGCTGGGACGATGTCGGTGAACGAAGATTGTTGGGACCAGATTTGGTCGTGCAGACGGTTGAGAAGGTTAACACTATCCGAGATCATATGAAAGCAGCCCAAGACCGACAGAAGAGTTGGGCAGATACGTCGAGAAGACCTCTAGAGTTCGCCGTGAGTGATTTGGTATTCTTGAAGATATCACCGACTAGAGGGGTGATTCGTTTTGGAAGTCGAGGAAAGCTCAGTCCTCGATTCGTTGGACCTTTTGAGATTTTGGAGCGTGTTGGTGAGGTAGCGTATCGTTTGGCGTTGCCGCAGTCCTTGGCGAATGTTCATGACGTGTTTCACGTATCTCAACTCCGTAAATATGTTCGAGATGAAACACATGTGTTGGATCATTCGGAGCTAACCGTACGAGAAGATTTGACTTTTGAGGAGCGACCGGTGTCGATCGTGAATCGAAAAGAAAAGGTTTCTTAAGAACAAGGTTATCCCTCTTGTTCTTATTTCTTGGGGTAATCGCTCACATGGAGAGTCAACTTGGGAACGAGAAAATGAAATCCGACAGAAGTTTCCCCATCTATTATTATAGCGTGATTGTTTGTTTATCCTTTCTTGTTCTTGGAATTTCGAGAACGAAATTCTTTTTGTAGTTGGGTATAATGTAACAATCGAGTTCAGTTATACCAATTTCTGTTTCAGTATTTATTATATGTGGTATTTTACTGATATATCTTGTTTGAGTGCGAATGGTAGTCTACACCTTTACTTTACATTCGACCCGACCCGCTTGCTTAAACTGGTTGATTTTTTATTTATAGACTACCCTGGCTGGTTAAATAGACACGAGCATCTCTTGGATACTGCATATTAACATTTCACCTGGCATTGTGTACTTTACATATAACATTTTAGATCACGTAAAATAAATTGAAATTGCATTTCATAGCCTGCATGATACCCCTAACCCCGTGGTAGCGTCCGCGCATCGTGTCCTCGTCCCGTTCAGTGAAACGGACGTGTTTGGATAGCTACGCGCACGTACATGCGTCCGTTCTTGGGGGTATACATTTTTGTTAACTGAACATTCATTTTAAAATTTGGAAGTCGCATTTATTTTTCATATTTTAAATCTAAAATTTTGGACCCGACCCGGACGCATTTTTGAAATACTTTCTATCTCGCCAAAATTCATTTATTTAAATTTTTAATATTAATTCGAATATTTTACTGCTATTAAGGTTCTCAAACAAACTAAAAATCTTTTAAAACTTTCCTTAAAAATCTTTTCTTAAAATCCTAACTCTTTTCCTTTCTTTTATCCCAGCCAATCATTTCTTCTCTTTCTCTCGGGTGGCCCCCACGAGCTCTCTCGGCTTCTTTCTCTTTCCCTTTCTCTTTCTCTCTCTCTTTCTCTGCAGCTCTCTCTCCCTTCCCTTTCTCTCTCCTCTCGCGCTTTCTCTCTCCTCTCGCGAACACTGTTCGCTTCTCGAGTCGGGTCACCGCCCGACGCGATACTATCATCTCCCTCCTTATTTCTCCCTCCTTCTATTTAAAAGCCCACGAGCACGAGAAACCATCCCAGCTCCGCCGCCTCCTTCAACCCTAACCCTATTTTCCCCTGCTCTTCAACCCTCGTCGACACCCTCTTCATCTCCTCGTCTCCCTTATCTCTTTCCTCCATCTTCTCTTCTTCCTCCTCTTTCTTTTCTTTCCCGAGCGCTCAAGAAACCCTGCACACCCATCACCACCACCTCACCTCATCGCCGGCGACCCCTCACATCGTCGCCCTCACACCACCTCTCCTCTGCTCTCCCTCCAGTGCCAGAACCCTGCACCTAAACCCCAACCTACATCAAAACCAAAGCCTAGTGTAACCCTAACCGAACCCCTAGCAGCCTAACCCCATCGCCGAAGTTCCTCCGATCATCACCATCGACGCCATCATTCCTCTGAATACCCAGTGAGCAAATTTTTCCTGTCTCATTCTTCTTCCTCCTTTCCATTCTTTATTTCTTCTTCTTTCTATAATGTTTCTTTTTTGTATGTTAATGTTCACTGTTCTTTGATTGCCGGAATCCGGTCGTGCCGACGACGATCCCGACGACCCAGCAAACATTTCCGACCCGTGTGATCCCCTTGTGCGTTGTTTGGATCCATTCCGTGTACCGTGCGCGCGTCACGACTTTTCCCGCCGACGTGTGACGTTCCGTATACCCGTTTCTTGATCCGTCGAGGCAAGTTAAACTTGCTACATGCTATTTAAATTATTTTATACTTATTAAAATATAGATTATACCTGTAGCGTTATCATGTTTCGATGTTCCATTTGCATTCGCTTATATCATTTTAGATCTTGATCATGGAAATAATATTGTTACATAGTATATTACCTTACAAGGCATCCATACCAATATTTATATCATGTACTGCTTAGTGTATAACCCACATTGCCATTTGATAATTCTCTATAATGTTTCAGATACCTTTTGCACCCATCTCTTTTAGAATATAGATAATTGCATTCATAGATCATATTAAGACATAATAATGTGATATTAATATTCCATGCTTAATAAAGTGCATCCTAATTAATATTGGAACTATAATCTTAACCCTAACCGATAACTGTGCATCTATGTGTTTGAATTTATACATATTTGCATATCACATTACAATGTTCTATTTTATTGTTCCATTAGTACCCCATGCTTGTTTTGTGTACCCATGCTTATGTTAGTTGATTTATGAGCATCCACATGACATTTTGCGCACCCCTGACATGACTTGTTACACCTACTGCTTGACACGACATGGTATCGTGCAACTCTTGATATGACATGATACCTATGTACTACCTGACTCAACCTGATGTACGATGGCTTTACCTGTTACCTGATCTTGTTACTAATACCAACAGCTTTGCCATGTTGTCCCTACGGACATTCCCTGTTGTCTATCCAGACAAACCTTTACCTGCTGATCTTGTATTGGCATTAGCTCCAGATTATTTAATACCTGAATTAAACACATATAACTTGGGGGTATGGGGAAATCAATGATGAAACCTGACTTGTAACTCGACAGTTCTCTACCTTTACTGATCAGTTTTAGAGGCTAGGCCAGTCTTGGGATGATACTGCTGACATCATCCATCGTTACCCACTACCTTTCAGAGGCTAGGCCAGTCTTGCGATGATGCTGTTGACATCATTCATCGTTACCCCTTTTCCTTTTAGTGCCTAGCGGCATGTCTCGGTTTCAGCCTGAGAATCTTCACCGTGATTCCGAGCACGCACGGGATACTATTGAGTTACATCGATGATTCATCAAATTGATTTCAAAGATTGAGAGTAGTTAACCCAATAGACCAGTTTAGATTACTCACTACACATTACCCCACTGTCCTTACTTATATCACTGTTATGCCTGTTTTATTATTTAAACTCATACCTGCATGTATTGCTACCCCTGTTTATAGTATTGCTTGGTATTATGACGCTCTGACGTCTGGGTTTTGCATGGCCCAGATTCCTTGCCTTTGCTGCAGTCCGAGCAGGAGTATTTCAATCAGCAGGCTGAGCAGTGAGGACTTGCTAGTAGTTAGTTCATTTACTTTCAGTATTATTCCATTCCTGATGTGAGCCCGCATTATGGGACGTACATTCCAGTTTATTCTTGTATTGGATCTTTTGCTTCCGCATTATTTTATTCTTGACTTGTTTTATTTGGCTTATGGACATGTGTTAGATAGTTTATTATTGTTCTTGATATCTCTGCAGCCGTAATGTGACTGTGGATGGATATTTCCTATCCACAGGTGGCAGGGTTGGCTATGTCACGTGCCCATCTTAGCGTACTCTGGGAAGCGGGGCGTGACATATGTGCATGCTCCATAGAGGCTGCGGTGAGTCGGATTCATTTCTCGGGATAGCTGACCCAGCTGTCTGTTCCCAGAAGGCTTCAGCTTCTATTTTTATAAAGTTGATGGTTGCAGCTTGATTGTTCACCAACACGCTTTTAGACAATTCGATCTCTTCGGTTTTGTATTGCTTCTCGACCCAATCTTTGAAAATATAGCAATCCTCGATTGCATTGCTCACTATTCTGTGGTACGGGCAATACAGGGGATTATCGGTCATTTTTGCTTCGTGGGGTCTCTTCGGCTCCGGCAATTGTAGACCGTTCAGGGTATCTTTGAATATTTTGCGGATCTTGTCCCTTTTGAAAGAGCAGACCTTGTTCTTTTTCTCCTCTAGGAAATGTCATTTTCCTCCTAGCACTGGCTTTCGAGCCGGTCTGTTTTTGATTCGCCCGTCTTTTGCATGTCTTCGTTGTCAGACGCGTTGAAGACGTTGGTATTGTTGGCGCTCCCACTTTTACGGTTGTCGTCCTTTCTGCTCTTTCAAGGCTTGTCATTCTGAGAGTCCGGGGTAGACTCTTGCCTTGAGCATTCTAACATTTGAACTCTCTTGGTTAGCTCCTAAAACGTTGAATGGGACCATCCAATTGCTGAGGTTCCCAATGAGGAGGCTGACGGATTGGTCCTGCTCTAGCGGCGGTTCACACCTGACAGTGAGATTGCGCCATCGGGCAATAAAATCCGTGTTACTTTTGTTCTTCCTCGTCTTGGTCCCCATAAGGTCAGCAATGGAGATCTTGTACTTGACGCTCAAGAATCTTTGCTGGAATAGAGACTCCGTCTGGGCGAAGGCAGTGACAGAACTGTCTGGTATGCTCGCATATCAGTTGAAAGCGACACCGGTTAGGCTGTTAACAAACTGACGGAGAAGAAGCGCATCATTGCCCATGTATTTCCGCACGACGCTTTAAAGTGAGCAACGTGTTGATTCGCGTTTCCCGTCCTGTCGAATCTTCCGAATTTATGAATGACGTAACTACTTGGGAATTCGATCAGATCGCACTGTGCGGGGTACGACCTCCCGCTGCTGCCAACGTCTTTCTGAGCCTCGGCTTCGGCCACCAATGTTTTAACTTTGCTAGTGACCAAATCCATTATCCGATTTTATGTTAGCGGAATGGTGTCGTCTGGGGCCAAGGCGTCCCCAGAGGTGGAATGTGGCCAGCTTTCGTGCGACTCGCCCATACTTAACCTAAAGGGACATGCATTGGTTGTTTCGGGTCATTATTGCCCGGCTCATCAGTAGAGACCTGCGCTTGATTGGAAGGCGCCCGAGCAACTTGAGTCGTGAGCTGAATCACGACGTTCCCCAGATCATCAAATTTTAAGTAAAATTTGGCCATCTTTTTATCTTTGCTCCTGAGCTGTTTTTGGAGCTCTTGAAGCAGCTCCTGCTCTGTGGTCCTGGGACGGAAAGTCGACTCTTCTTCGCTGTCCGAGCTTTGACTCCACATGGACTGACGGGTCTTTCTGCCTATCGGCCTCATCGAGAGGGTTCTCATCATCCTGCGAAGGAGGATGATCTTAGGAAGAGGCAGCTACATTCAAGCCAGATTGGGTTTGGGATGTGGTGACCCCATCTTTGCTTTTGCCGCGAAGGTTGTCGCTGGGACGCGTGCCCGCCATGTATACCGTGTCGATAACATATTCAGCCGTCTTTTTTTATCACTTGCAGCTGATTTCACGGACCGCTGTCGTGGCCCTTCCGCTTCAGGAAAGGACAATCGACTGAAGACGGTCGACCCGACTGGGTTCTTGGGTGGCGCTGGTGCACCTTTTCCGACTCTTCCCCGTTGCTTACGCGCTACACAGAGCGCCTGATAGATTAGATACGGTTTTATGCTTTCTATGTTGGGGTTTGGACACGTCTCTTTGTAACATCGTTCGGATCGATATTTTCTTGATTTTGGCAGACATCGCATTCTTCTGAACCCACTTTAAGGGTTCGAAAGAATTGCGGATTTTCACGGCGGACACGGCTGTCGTCACGGGGTAACCCTGTTCTTGGAACCTCATAAAATTCAACTTGGCTGGAGCACTGGCCCTCTTGTTGGCTTTATATCTGAGTAACTTTTGTCTCAACTTTTCTATCTTAAGAGCTTGGCGGGTATCAACTTTCTTAGAAGCCGTCATAGACCAATTGACAGAGAGTCCAGAGAAAACACCCGATCGTGAAATTGTCAAAGGCACCGTCGAAGCTTGACGGAGACGCTTTGTAGCTTCATTGGTGTTGACGGCCTTGCCTCAATCGGGATAATGGAGAGCCATTCAACTGCAGATTTGCACTTGGGGTGAGGTGCCTTTGCTACTATGACGTTCGGCCTCCTGCCCCTTGAGGTCGGTTTGGCCACTTGGTTTGCCGGGTTTCCGCCAGACGAGCGCTTCCGGTAGGATAGATGATGACGGAACCAAATTGACGGGGCGGTTCCTCCCATTGCTGACTGAGACTTGCGGGGAGGGTCATGTGCGCGTTCGTTTTTACCACATATGGGATCGGAGTAGCCTCACAGATCGAACTGGTTCTTGGAGACATTCTCGCTAAGTTTGCAAATTGCGGTTGAAAGCTGTTATTTTGCAAAAAGAAGCATGATTTCAGTACAACCAATCATTATATGTGTTGATTGAGTTCGCATGAACGCTTGCCCCGAATTATGGGAGGAGAGAAAAGGTCCCATCGGACGTATCAGAATCTGTAGAGTGTTTTTCGTCATTTTATTGATATAAGAATACACGTCGATTGTCAGGTGTATTACAGATTTTGTTTGCTTGGGATAGGCACGAGTTTATTGATCGTGGGGATCCCAAATCTCTGGAAGCCGCGAACTCAACTACTGTTAATTACTCATCGCTTTTGGAGCGAAAGAACCTTCGATTAACAGGTCAAACACATCATGCGAACTCAATGTGCGGTATGCGTATATGTGTGTCCTGAGGGTGTTTTAGGCATATCGGGGGCCTCGCAGAGTTTACGGGGGTCCCGCTATCCGGATAGTGGGCTGGGGGTCAAAGGGGCTAGCAGCCTCCTTACGGGGTGCGGGGCAACGCCTTGTTGTTGGGGTAAAAAATTACATCCTGGTTAACTAAGTCAAAGTCAACACCAAGCCAGGTAAGCCCAAGCCCAGATCAAGTGGGCCTATGCCCAAGTCGAGCTCTGCGGCTAGCATCCCCCCATGCCAAAATGAAAATTATGTAATAAATAATTTTGATATAATTTTTATGAATAAATGTAAGAAAAATGGGCATAAAGCTAAATTTTTGTAAAACCCATGGCTCATGCGCAAAAGAAATAAGCACATCGGACATGAGATGGGCAAAATGCCATTTTGTAAAGCCCAAGGGGCTATGTATAAATTTGTAAGCCTATATAAGGATACATGATGAAATGAAGAAGAAAAAAAGAATTCATTCCCCTAAAAAAATTAAGGTTTCTGTGTCTCCTTTTCCTTCCTCAAGGTTTTAAAGCTTTTTCTCTTTTCTGAATTAAATCAAGAGTTTAACTCTTCTTTTCCCAAAAAAGAAATAGTTTTTCACCATAAAACCTTTGAAGGAAAACTCAGATCTTCCATCAAATCTCTAAAAGGGAAGATTTTTAAATCTCACACCCTTTCCTCAAAGATCCAGCCAACGGAGAGAAGGAAAAAGGAGACCCATCTCCAAAAATCCCACTTTGGGAAAAATCCAAGGCTCAAGAGAAGATCCAGTGTTCAAGGAGGAAGAAAGGGGTCCCTTTTGATTACCTCCAAAGATTTTCGAGGAGTTCAACTCCAAAATCCAAATTCTCAAAGGAGTTTAACTCCACATCCAGACCTTTTAGGAGTTTAACTCCAAATCCAAACCTTTTAGGAGTTTAACTCCAGATTCACATCCAATTTATTACATAGGAGTTTAACTCCAAATCCAAATCTTTTGGGAGTTTAGCTCTAAATTTATACCTAATTTATATTTGGGAGTTTAACTCCAAAGCCCCTAAGGAGTTCAACTCCTAGCTAAGGGGCTAAACCCTTTTCTCTGCTGGTGTTTCTAGCGGCCGTGTGTCGCCCACGCGCCAGGCACATGACCCGCGGGCGCCCGGCGCCCATGTGCCTGGCACGTGGCCCGCGGGCGCCTACTCGCCTCGTACGTGGCCTGCGGGTGCCCAGCGCCAACGCGCCACGCACGTGTCCTTAGGACGCTTCTTACCCCTCTTTCACATGCACTCCACACTAAAAATACCCCCCGTTAGGCGCTGCCCCGCACCCTGTAAGGGGCTAGCGGCCTCCTTGACTCCCAGCTAGCTATTCGGGTAGCGGGACCCCCGTAAACTCTGCGTGGCCCCCGATACATCCAAAGCCCTTCCAAAACACAACACACGCACACGACACATTGAGTTCACATGACCAGTTTGATCCGTCAATCGGAGGTTCTCTCGCTCCAAAAGCGAGGGGTAATTAACGACAGCTTAGTCCGCGGCTGCCGGAGATTCGGATCTCCACAATCAATAAACCCCGGCCTACCCCAGGCAGTGGGAATTTGTATACGCCTAACAAGCGCGCGTATTCCCATCTCAATGGGGTGGCGAAAACACCTTACATGCTCTGGCACGTCTGGTGGGACCTTTTCTCTCCTCCCATGTTTCGGGTTAAACGTTCATGCGAACTCAATCAATAAACATATCGATATTTATATTAAAATAATGCGGCCATACCCTACCGCAATCACCAGTCTAGCGGCCGGTCTTCGCCCTTGGAATTATGCTCCATTTGGGAAGACTCACTCACGTGTCCTCACTATACATGATGAGAGAAAAACTTACGGGATCCTCACGACTGGTAAGAAAACACCTTCGTGGGATCCTTACGATTCACAAAGGAAAAACACACTTAGGAGTCCCCACGACTCCTAAGGAGAAAATACAACTGCGGGATCCTTTCGACTTGTAGGAAGAAAATGCTTTTATGAGACCCTTACGGCTCATAAAATTGAAAAGCTTTAGGTGATAAGGACTTAAACTTGTCTCCTAAGACATCGCTCCCCAACAGGCAAAGACAAGTGATGAATTGCTCCTGACACATGTGCTCCAGTGTTAGCAACGCTGATGCCGACCCCAGCCCCAAAATTCCAAACTTTCGATCCAATAGACTCTAAGTGGTTAAACTGGGAACAGATGACCCCTAAGTCGTTAAACTAGGAATGAGCGAAATCCCCTTACGGGAAATGATGATTCGCTCCTGGTACCATATTCCAGTGTAGTGGTGCTGATGCCAAACCAAAACCAAAATCCCCAAATTCTCTCATGGCAAATGATGATTCGCTCCTGCTACCATATTCTAATGTAGCGATGCTGATGTCAACCAAAATCACATCAAATCAGCAAGACAACCAACGGCCTCCTTAACGGAATCAAACTCTATCTCGGAAACAAGTCGAATCCCGACACCGCAGAAAGCGGAGTAAGTCAACTTCAACCCTGACACCGTAAAAAGCTGAGCAAATCAAATCCAATCCTTGACACCGCAAGAAGCGGAGCAAGTCAAATCAAGTATCGACTGTCCAAATCGCTAAAAGGGCAGCACCGACCGACCAAGTCGTAAAAATGGCAGCACCGACTGTCTAAGTCAAAAAAGGGCAGTATTGACCGTCCAAGTCGCAAAAAGGGCAGCACCGACCTCTGCGTTGTCAAAACGGGAAACAAATCAAACCAACCAATTCCTGCAACGGACTCTACATCAAACAGACACTCCGTGCCGGGAAAACGTCGACCAGCGACACTCCGTACCGTGGAAACGTCAAACAGACACTCTGTGCCGGGGACACGTCAAACAGCAGACACTCCGTGCCGGGAAAACGTCAAATAGACACTCCATGCCGGAGACACGTCAAACAGCTGATAATCCGTGCCGGGGAAATGTCAAACAGACACTCCGTGCCGGGGACATGTCAACCAACGACACTCCGTGCCGGGGAAACGTCAAACAGACGCTCCGTCTTGGGGACACGTCGACCAGCGGCACTCCGTCTCGAGGAGAAGTCGACCAGCGACACTCCATGCCGGGGACACGTCGACTAGCAGACACTCCGTGCCTGGGACACGTTTACCAGCGACACTCCGTGCCAGGAAAACGTCAAGCAGACACTCCGTGCCGGGGATACGTCATACACCGACACCCCGTCTCGGAGACACGTCAAGTATCGACCGTCCATGTTGTAAAAAGGGCAGTGCCAGCTTCCCAAAAGCGGGAACCAAATCAAGTCACACTACGCGAACGAGATCCATCAATTTCATGCACACAACACATACACACGGTGTGCATTTATTAATGGGGGGCACTTTGTTGGGGTCAAAAATTACACCCCGGTTGACCAAGTCAGTCAAAGTCAACCCCAAGCCAGGTGGGCCCAAGCCTAGGTCAAGTGGGCTCATGCCCAAGTCGAGCCCCGCGGCCAGCCTCTCCCATGCCAAAATGAAAATTATGTAATAAATAATTTTGATGAATAAATGTAAGGAAAATGGGCATAAAGCTAAATTTTTGTAAAGCTCGTGGCTCATGTACATAAGAAATAAGCATATGGGACATGGGATGGGAAAAATGCCATTTTGTAAAGCCCAAAGAGCTATGTATAAATTTGTAAGCCTATATTTGGCAACATGATGAAATGGAAAAAAAAGAATTCATTCCCCTAAAAAATTAGGGTTTCTGTGCCTTCTTCTCCTTCCCCAAGGTTTTAAAGCTACTTCTCTTTTCTGAATTAAATCAAGAGTTTAACTCTTCCTTTTCCAAAATAAATAGTTTTTCACCATAAAATCCTTGAAGGGGAACTCAGATCTCCCATCAAATCTCTAAAATGGGAGATTTTTAAGTCTCACACCTTTTCCTCCAAGATCCAGCCAACAGAGAGGAGGAAAGAGACCCATGTCCAAAAATCTCACTTTAGGAAAAATCCAAGACTCAAGAGAAGATCCAGAGCTCAAGGGAGAAGAAAGGGGTTCTCTTTGATCACCTCCGAAGATCTTCGAGGAGTTCAACTCCAAGATCCAAATTCTCAAAGGAGTTTAACTTCACATCTAGACCCTTTAGGAGTTTAACTCCAAATCCAAGCCTTTAAGGAGTTTAACTTCAGATCCACAACCAATTTATTACATAGGAGTTTAACTCCAAATCCAAATTTTTGGGGAGTTTAGCTCTAAATTTATACCTAATTTATATTTGGGAGTTTAACTCCAAAGCCCTTAGGGAGTTTAACTCCTAGCTCAGGGGCTAAGCCCCTTTATCGGCTGGTGTTTCCAGCGGTCGTGTGCCGCGCACATGACCCTTTGGCGTCCAGCGCTCACGCGCCGGACACGTGACTCGCGGGCGCCCAGCGCCCGTGTGCCTGGCACATGACCCACGGATCCCCAGCGCCAACGCGCTACGCACGCGTCCGTAGGACGCTCCTCGTCCTTCTTTTCTAATGCACTCCACACTAAAAATACCTTCCCCGTTAGAAAAAATTTCTAACGGGGCGCTGCCTCGCACCCCGCAAAGGGGCTGCTGGCCCCTTGACCCCCATCCAGTTATCCGGATAGCAGGACTCCCGTAAACTCTGCGTTGCCCCCGATATCTCCAAGTCCCCTCCAAAATATATCATACGCACACGACACATTGAGTTCGCATGACCGGTTTGGCCCGTCAATCGGAGATTCTCTCGCTTCAAAAGCGAGGGGTAATTAACGGCAGCTTAGTCCGCGGCTGCCGGAGATTCGGATCCCAACAATCAATAAACCCCAGTCTACCCCAGGCAGGGAGAATCTGTATACGCCTGACTAGAGCGCGCATTCCCATCTCAATGGGGTGGCGAAAAACACCCTACACTTGTTAGAAATTTGTTTCTAACGGGAAAGACGATAAGTGTATATGTGCCATGTGCGCACTTAGTAAAGTGAACACGTGGCAAGGTGCGCACCTACCGAGACGAGCACCTAGAGAGGTGCGCACGTGGCAAGGCGCGCGCCTGGCGAGGTGCAAGAGAGTGAAGGAGGGGGCCAAAAGGTCCTGAATGGACCAAAAGGTCCAATAAGGTGCGCACTTAGGAAAGTGCGCACTTATCGATACGAGAGTTAAGGGCCGAAGGGTCCCAAATAGGCCAAAAGGTCCAGTAAGATGCGCACTTAGGAATGTGCGCACGTATCGGGATGCGAGAATTAGGGCCGATGGGTCCTAAATGGGCCAAAAGGTCTAGTAAGATGCGCACTTAGGGAAGTACGCACATAGCGAGGTGTGTACTTGGCAGGATGTGCACCCGACAGGTTGCGCATCTGCCCAAATGGGCACCTAGCGAGGTGCGCACCTAGCCCGGTGCAGGCAAGGGTCGAAACCCAATGGAGCTACAGCTCTATACACACAAATTTTGATGCCAGTAGATCAAAAAGGGAATCTTTTTCCCTTCTATGAGACCTCAGGATTTGCGCAAGTGGGTTTTGACGTGGGTTTTCTTTTCTTTCTCCCCTCCTCTGTTAGATCGTGAAGAGATAGATGGAGAGAAAAGGAAAAAATTGGTCCTTTGTTGTTCTTAACGGGAGATCCGTGTTCCTCTAGATGGATTGATAGTTAAAATCAATTTTGTTTTTGAAAAAGGGAGGATTTGTCTTGGATTTAATTGAAAAGAAAGGAGGAAGAAGAAGACCTTGAGAGAGAGAGAGAGAGAGGCACAAAACCCTAAATTTATTTTTTTGAGAATCAGAGTGCTTTTTAAGTCACCATGAGAGGCCTTTTATAAGCCTACATCTTTACATATAACCCCATGGCTTTTACAAAAATTGGTTTTTGCTTAATTAATTACAAAAAACAAAAATTACATTACTTCTCTTTTGGCCGGCCCCCTCTTGGGCTCGGGCTCGGGCTCACTTGGCTTAGGCTTAGGCTTGGACCCATTTTGACTTTTTAACTTTGATTTTGAACTTGAATTTGATTTGTGATTTTGGCAATTGGGTATAATTTTTGACCCCAACAGCCTCCTTGTCTTTTTACTCGGTTTCCAGTTTGCACGCCAAGTAAATTAACTTCATTGCTAATGCTGTTACTGAAGCAAGGCCGTCTTTGCCAATATAGAGATGTCCTGATGGAACTCCTTTTCGGACCTCCGTCAGATGTTGTCTTCCGTTGATCTCGCGGTGAACTTGGCTGATTATCCTTCGTTGCGTGTGGGTCTCAATGGGTTTTTGGAGGAAGAGGTGAGGTGAGGGAGTTGTCGCCAGGTACCTGCAAAAAGTCCGGGGGTGGTTTGGTACCACCGAGGACCCTCCGACGCTCAAGTTAGCGATGAGATCCGAGCAGAGTAACGACGTAAAGTGTAAAGAATGGCTTACCTGACCCCTCCGTGATGGGGGTTTATATAGCGGTGGTGGCTCGCAGCAGCAGGTGCGAGGATCTCGCCAGTAGTTACGCCCCCGACGTCACGCCCGCGTAGAAAGCGGATCGCCCATTAATGGGGACTGATGGCGTGGAACGTGGGATGTTGTTGGCGTAGAATCTGCGCATGGCGAGATTCGCGGAGCGGCGGTTACGCCTGTGAGCGGTGATTTTGGTTGGGGGGCCGAGGAAGATGGCCTCGGCTGGGAGCTCGGGACGAGCGGGGAGGCCGAGGAGTCCAGGTCTTGCGGCAGCTCGGCGCGAGCTGCGGGGACGAGGAAGCCAATTTGCAGGGGGCCCCGAGGTGGGCCAGCTTGTGTTTGCAGGTCGGGTACAGGGCAGCCGGGTCGGCCCCCTGTGGGCCCTCTTCTGGGTTCTGGACACGTCACCTGCCACGTGTCCTGATCTTGGAGGTCGTCGCCGATATTGAGCATCATCATGTCCCGTTGTCTTATACTTCCTCAAACCACAGGAATACAGAATGTTTTTAATTATGCAGTTATTTCTAGTATGGAAGAGTCAATGGTGTGCACCTTCAAAAGATGGTGTCAAGGGTAGTGCCAGGCTTAATTGACACAAAATTTTGCAATCTCCATATTGGACAGCTAAGAACATGCAACACAATGTTAAGCATTTAAAGAATCGTATTTCATGGGTGAACAAACAAGATACCTATGTGTTTGCTTGCTTAACAATTTGTCTGGGAGGGGTATTATATTTCCTTTAATTTTTCCTTTGCAACTTGATGCAAAAATACATTTCAAGGATATGCATATGCTTGCTTTTCGAACGGCAAGGAAACTTATATGCGCATATCATAATATATTTAGTTCTCATGAAAACAATAAATTGTAGGCTGGCAACGAGGTAGGCAGGTAATGCATTAATGCTGGTGAAGAATGTGACCTGCAAGCTGGTGAAGAATGTGAATAAGTATATATTAGAATGATCTAGAGAATATTCGTGACCACATTCTTCCATCAGAATGGACACGTCTAGGATGGCAACTTACCATGAGATTTGACAACATTGTATGACCAACAACCAAATTTATATCAATCCTACGGCTTGTTGCCAGGAGATAAGTCTAGTTACGCAATTTAAGTTCATGTTACCAAATACTTTTCCTGGTTGACTGTTGACTGATGTAAACCGTATGTATAAATTTGCTCTGGGGAAATTGGAAAAGAATGATTTGCGAATGGAAGTTCAATTGATAAATTACCGAACATGGATACCATTGTGTTAAATTAGAAGTAGAATTCAATGAATAAATGAAGAAGTGGTTTCTTAGTAACCATTAATGTGGTGGAGTCTATAGAAACAATTTTTTTCTGTGTGCTTATCAGGCATTAGATTCCTACAGATTTACTGCTTGAGTCTTGCATGACAGAAGCAGAGTTTTTCTACCTCTACGAATCTCTTTCCTTAACAGTTAGGGGAGCCCTTAACTATGAATTATGAAATAATCTATAGCAGATATTGGTCCTTTTCCCATCGTCTCACAGGAAAGTCTCGCAATTCTTATTTTCTTTTTTTGTATATAGGAGAAATTCAAATGTGTAACAAAATAATTTACTTCATCGATTTGACAATATATCATGCCAACGAAGTTGTATTAAGAGCATCTTGGTGAGGCATGCTCATATAGTTGTTGTGAAAAAACGACTAATTTTATAATATACTGGAAATAGGGTCATGAATGTCGACATTCACATGCTAACATTGGGTCTGTAACATCAAGCTGAAATGGTCCTCTTAGTGTTGGAGGACAACGCATCAGTCTTGTAGCCTGACCTGCAAGTATATATCTGCATTTATCGACTGGGACGTCTTTCCGTTTTACCCTTTGGAAGATACAGTACCTTTGAAATGAGTGTGATTCCCTCTAAAAAATCTCGTCAGTTGTTTGATTGATTACTCACGTAGGATTTTTGGCATCAATGCTGAGAATTAACTATAAGTTGACAGGCTTTATTGACTTCTGTTTATTTTTTTTCGGAGGCTTCTCAATATGGAGAACAAAATTTCATTGTCTCGTTTTCCTTGTTATTTTGGTCAAGACAATGACCAAGACGCGTGATATTTTGTATCATTAAACTTTCTTGATCCTTATTAATGGAAATTCAGTATCATGGGTTGTGAACTTTGTATTTGATTGTTAATAAGGGATGCAATATTGGGAATGTGTTTTTCCTTTTGTCAGTTTCTAATTGTTACATTTGTGGGTGCCATCATAGCAAGGGGTGAAGCTTCTTGCCGTCGAACAAGTATGGAGTTTAAAACCTTGCATAAGTTTACGCCTTAATTCAACAAAAAACAAAAACAAAGAAAAAAAGGGTAAGGGTGGGGGTGGGGGTGGGGGACACACTTTGCCTTTATTAGGTTGTATTCTTAAGCCTTTTCCCATCAGAATGGGGTTAGCTAGTAAGGAACAATGAAGCATTTTACAAAGTCTTTAATGACCAACTTTTTGACCGACCATCAACCATTTTAATTAGTGCCAACGTCATGCCCTATGAAACTATAGGTGATTGACTTGCCATGGTTGTAAATAACCACTTAACGATCTCAAGATTCTCCTAAACTGTGGAAAAGTCTAGAAGACAGGGTAACTGTTATAGGGAATCATGTTCGGTTCGGTTCTAAGGCACATAAAAGGCAAGAACGGAATAGAATGTGTACTCACACATAAGCAACCCTTAGGATTTTTTTTTTTTGGATACTTGGGATTAGACTCCCAAAAATTTCATTTGGGATGAAGATCTTTTTGAGTGCAGGAGGCACCAATGGTCCTTTAATTCTGCGATTTTCATCCCAAATTACATGTTTAAATAGTAGGGAATCAACCACTTGGAGCATTATAGTCGCAAGGATGAAGTTGCTGAAAACATGTCCAAACAGACAAAATCCTAGGCTATCCAAACACGGCCTTATGCATCAGTCTTTTTTCACACACTCGATGGACGATGTTGTGTGTATTGTACACTTGTGCATATTGTATATATTGTTAAACGATGTTACTTGTATCGTACGCTTGTGCATATTGTATATATTGTTTAATAATGTTATATGTATTGTACAATTGTGCATATTGTATATATTATTTCACTTTTGTGTTAATAACAAGCTGTTTTGCTAAACTTTATGTCTTTCTCTAGGACACGAGGACACACTTCTTTTATTACATTTAGATTGGTCAAGAAGAAATTGTATGCATGAATCTAAAATTTGTAATCTGCTTACCCAATAACAATTTCTCTAATCTTAGATGTAAGCCGAACTGTCTTCTTACCCACTCCTTACCTCCGAATGCACTGTACATGCCCATCTCTCTACATTTTGTAAAATGATAGGGAAAAAATGTATGTGATCAGTGGATAAAAAACTAAAAGGTATGTGAAACTAAACTGAATCTACTTTGTGCCTCTTAAGACGAGAGAGGAGTTTTGCGCCCGCCATGTATTGCTACACAGCTACTCTTAAGCATTGTTTGAGTAGCTGATGGTGGTTCACTTCATACATTTTACATTCTGAAGTCCCAAGTTTTGATCCAATTCCCCTATTGTGCCTAACTCCCATGCTTGCTGTATTAGTAAAGTCTTGTGCACTTATAGTCCTTTTCTTCCAGTTTGTATATCCTTTAAACCAGCTTACCACACAGCGCATATGTACTATTTCCAGCTCTCTGTATCGTTTGCCTTCTGGTATTTGTCATTGCAGATAGCTAATATGCTAGCGAGTCCATTTTATATTTTCTCTGGAGCATATTGGTTGTTGTGCAATATGTATTAGTGGTTTCTATGCTGACAGCCTCAATGTATCAGAGCTATGTTTGATGGTCCTCATAAATCTTGTCAGTTTTTTTCTTTTCCGAAAGTTTAAATACTACTTTACTGAACAGCATCTAGATTTTCCTGGCGTTCTTTCTCAAGCCATCTGCATAGTTTTGGCGACACGCTTTGTGTTGTTCCTACTGTCATAATACCCGTGATTCTTCTCAGTAAAATTCTCATGTGCTCTATGTTTTCATATATTTCTTTACTCTCTAAATGAAAATTAGGGTGTTAAAAAACCTCTGGGCAATTAGAGTACTGTACATAAACGATCATTTGCTGACAGCATCTAGCACATTATACAATGCTATCTTTTCATCCATCCTCTTTTCTCATCCTCAACTATTATAACCTTTATCATGGAAGAATATTTGAATTAGGCGAGCCCAACAAAGTTCTTAACTCCATTAGAAACCTAGTCCAGTTTCCCCCATAAATTCCATAACTTGCGAGCCGATTGGTAATTAGTTTCATTCTAAATAATAGTACTGAGTCACCATGGGGTCAATAGTACCATGGTTTGGAATATTGGCCGACCCTGCTCCGATACGTCCGGTTCCGATCCCAAGAGTAACCGTCCGATTTCTGAGCCCGAGATTGATCCTGAAATTTTAAACCTCGGCTGTGTATCCACCAATTGATTATTGGGGATTTGGTATTAAGTTTATTAATGGATTAGTAGATTTATTAACAGGTTAATGGATTTACTAATGGATTATTGGTTTAGGCGACATCATTAATTAGTCCAAAAAGCATCATCAATTACTAAAATGTATGTCAAATTGTTTCTTGCTATTTTTAATATCCAATCAACTATGTATTAACTTTATAAATTCTTTAGTCAAGTAATAAAAAAATATTCCAATCCGAGATGGCCTAAACAGCCAATCGAGATGGCCGATTTCGATCCCAAAAATGATTGCCCGACACCGATACCGAAACCGAAAACGATATCTTAAATCTTGGTTAATACCTACCAACTAAAACGAAAAATTATTGTTCGATATTGATACTGATATCTTAAACCTTGACTTAGTACCGACCAACTAAAACGAATAAGATGTGCAAGTTCCAACCCGCCATCCCTTTTCCTTGCAAAATAGCTTTCTGATGAGTTGTCCAATGAGCATACCATGGATTGGATAATGACATGCATAGTTAGATCCATCATTGTTGGTTCATTGGCTTCCATGATGCAATATGCATATTCATGAAGATAGATTGGATTAATGAGGGGATTCGGGGAGAAGGAATGGAATAAAGGCCTCTATTGTTTTTCCTTTTATGAGTAAGTGGCATGTGCTTCCATAAGGAAGACACCCCACTCAATGGCCACTGTCTCCATTATTACTTGGGTCAGACTACTCACAGAGAATTGAATAAGGTATCCTCTTGCTTTCATGATCATTTCGATGCTCCATGATTCCGTTGTCAATAGATATGCCTCGGCTTACAGTTTTTCATCATGTTCATAAGTGCTATAAGACTCTGCTAAATATAGATAGTTTGGAATAGAAAGATATGACAAATCTAGTACACACATATTGTATGGTTGTCCAAGTGTCGGCTCTTGATGTTAGGTTGTCTTGTAACATGGCTGTAGAGAACAATCATAAAATGTTCAAATGGTTGACGGACTCGATTGAAATGATTATGTTGAACTTTGAGAAGGTGGGTCTATCGGTATCTTTAGATATGAACTAAAGTTATGTTTGGATGCATAAATTTTATTTTAAATCACCTTCTTAATTTTCATATTTTTGATCTCTCACTTGTTTTCGCGCACACTCAGTTCTGCAGAACATGCTTTGAACCGAAATATAACATGCCAGGATCCGTAAAGAGATCATATAGCAAAATGTTGGTGGCATAACCTTCCCATTTATGAGAACTCATCAAGTATTGAGCTGAACTGGGCGTGAACAGATCAAAGCTAACCAGTTTGCAGTCAGAAATTTGGAGTTACCCTACCAAACGTTCAGCTGATGTGTGGATATCCATAATGCACTGAAACAGATACAATACTGAATTTGGCGACTACAACCACAATCCTTGTCTCACAACTATCCAACCGACTGTATGATTGCATGGAATTTCCTTGAGGTGGGCAATGGAGACACCTTTTCCCTCGCTTGAAGAGGGGCCGTGCAAAGCAAAAGTAAAGACATATGATGATTCAAAGGGGCCTGATTGAAGAAAAGCTGCTGGAGTGAAGGCTTTCATGATTTGTTGGTGGCGGCAAAGGGTCCACTCACTTGGTGGTTGTCGACATTTATGCATGATGATCGATGATGCTGGTTGTTATCTTCTCCTCCTTTATTATAGTTGGGGGATGCGACTGGATTGAGTTATGGCGATGTTGTTGCTGCTACATTTAGAAGGAAAAAGCTTAATGTTGTTATCTTTCAATTTCTCGGACGATTATCTTTTGGTTTCGGCGGTTTTAGTTTATGAAATGGCTGTAGAATTTCAATATACACTGCGTTGTTGTTTCGTTGTAGTCGTGTATTTGCCATTTAACCTTTTTAACTGATTGTATGTCATCCATTTGAGAATATTGGTTCAAATATTAATATTTGAACTTAGTGTTTAAATATTTGCATGTATGAATAGATTTTTCTAGCGTTATGGTATGAATTCGATATGATTGTTTGAGGCTGGGTCTCAGTAAAGGAGCAGCATCATACCCTGTGTTAGCGTGACAGCCTCAAATTCAATTCAATATGCGGATTGGCATCGTCTCCTTGCTGCTTTCCCGTGTTATGATAATCCCGGCATGGCACGTCATCATAAATGAAAACTCTTCAAACCTCCTCGTCCTACGTCCCACATTTTCAATATTTTGCATATAACCGCACCACGTGTATGACATTAAACTGGATTTTGAGAAAATCGACGAGTCATATTTATCTGTAAGACACTAAGTTTATGATAATCTATTTGCAAACAAGAAAGATCAGCATTTATATTACAAAGGTTTTTTTTCCCATAGACCCTCTAGAACATTGATATTTTGAAAAACACCCTCTAAAACTTTATTTTTTAAATACAGCCCCAAAAACCTCTTCGTTAACTTAAAACACCCATCTCCATAAGTTAATTAAGAGTAATAATTGGATTAGAGCTAATATCATGACTTGAGTGCCATCCTCATCTCTTTTCATGCAAGATACATCAATCTTACTCTTCCAAACTTTCATCTTCTAAACACACAAACTCTCCCCCTCCAAATTGAAAAAAAACTCTCCCCCTCCCCACTCTCATGCAAAACCCATTCTACCTCTTCGCGATTCTTCAATGCAAAACCCAAATTTTCTCCTTCCTTTTTTCTTTCTTTCTTTTCAATATAAATATAAAGCCATTAGAAAAACAGAGTTGTCATTTTATTGAGCATGGGTTTCAATTTAGTTTAATCAAGTGTTTTAAGGGTGTAGATGAAAATATGAAGTTTTCCGGGATGTTTTTCAAAATACCAATGTTTGGGTTGGGCTGTAGAAAAAACCATTACAAAAACGCTAAATATTCATGGAATTCATGGGGAAAAGAATTATTTCAAAATTATCCACTGGATAACTGGGCCCCACTGAAAAGTTCAAGACTCACTACGTGTGGTCCCCACATTAGAAGTGTGTGATGTAGGTTGAATTTTAAATGTAGAGCCAGCTTTTCGCGGTGCGGTCCGAACATAGAATACCCGTGGCCCGTTTAATCTTTTTGATCCGATATGCTTCAAAACGGATCCCAAGATACGGATCCGAAACTATGCTAATATCCGGATTTGCGTTGGGTGCTATTTACTCCATGCTATTTTGGTGCCATTCGTGTCTCACACACCCAACCCCCAACAGAAAAAAAAAACCCAAAAAAACACAACAACAACAACAAATAAAAAGAATTCATAAAAAGATTTTATTGAATACTCCAACTCGTTTATTTGCAAATGAGAAAAACATTAAAAGAGAAGGAATTACATGCTTATTCAATATTCTTCCCTACTGTTGAAATCTATGTGCTGTCAACTTGAGAAACCCTTTGTTGTTTTGCCTGTTATCTTGGGTCCCATTTGACGTTGGTAACATCTAATTAATTAGCAATAGTAGTATATATGATAAAGGAAATGATTCAATACTGCCATGAGTGTTGTTAAAATTAAGATCGTTATGCTCTGTAACCATAGTCCCCCACAAAATTGTCATAGCTAGCTACCATATATATCCTTTATTTTAAACTGCACAGTGGTAAGTGACTCAGGGTCTATTCCTTCGGATATTTGTGGACGATATAAGTACCAGCAAGATAAATGTCAATAGGTAAAGTTTTCATCATTTTAATCATAAATACAGAGTGGTCAAGTCCCAACTTAAATGTACAAGCTACCTCCATTAAAATTAACATGACCTTTGCTTAGCTCTCACTTCTAAGTAATACAAAAGCAAAGCCATATTTATATGAGCTTAATGAAGCTGTGAATGGGGCTACGAGCATACACAGCCCCATTAACAGTGAATAAAGGATTAAAATATGAGGGAGGGTGGATCCCATGTTTAAGTTGTAGCGGGACCCACTTCACGGAACCGTGAGGGTATTCACAGCCAAGCTTGGATGCGGAGTACGCATTTTTCTCTATTTATATTTATAAATAGGGATCAGATACAATCAAGCAATATTGCACAAATTTAGTTTCTATATAACATGCCCATCATGTATTATTCATTTAGAGTTGTAGCTCCAAAGTAATTTTAAAAACGAGAATTTCGAAAGGATATGACCATTATTTGAATTAAAATTCTTTTGTATTCAAAATTCTTTTAGTCATTTTGAGTTCTAAATCCACATGTTATTTGGAACAATGTATAATAATACATTGTTAGAGAAATGGCCGTGGATGTGGGCCGTGTGGCCAGTGGGCAGCAACTAGTTGGTGTCGGTGAGCGGCGGTTAGGCGGTCAGGGGCAGGGTAGGCGGTGCCGACTAGCCGGCAGAGTTGGCACAGACCGACGATGAGATGGTTGAGTCCAATGTTAATCAATTATATATGTACACTATGGTTTCTGTAAGGCACGGAGCAGAGGACAAGAACCCTCAAGGGATCACATCACTCCTTTTGGTATTATAATTAACTTGAATGATGAATTTTAAGACTTTTTATTCTCCTTTTGTTAAATTGCCGATCAGGAACGTTTGCTATAATGTTAATAAGTAAATACCAATTTCCAAAGACTTTTCCAAAGACTCATGACTAACGCAAAATCTTAAATTCCGGAATTCAGTCTTGAAATAACTCGGGACTAACATCCCCTTGCGAACTATAAGTGTTAAAGTGGTCTCAAGCATATGACACCATGTAAAGTTAGTCTCTATATAAAGTATATAAAAAGATGAGAAATTATGAATGTAAAATAGAAAAATAGAAAACTAAATATCAAGACATATTTGATCCAATATGATCAGGGACCAACTAATGAGTCATGATGAGCCCCACTTAAACGAGGGGTGCACCTTTACAAGCAATGAACATCCATGTTACCTTATGAGGCACTATATGTTCATTAATTCAAGCATCTAAAAGAGAAAAGTCTTATGATTTAAAAATTGATTGAGGGTCCAATTAATCAAGCAGATCTATATGGTAGTGCCATGGATCCATTATCAAGCAACTTTAACAACTAACTTGGATTTTGAGACACTGATGTTCCTCCAAATCTCGATCTCTCCTTAATCCCCAAGTGATTGATTTATCCATGTTTAGCTACTAAAATATATTCATGGTACATATGTTTCTCAGAAACCAAGTATTCTTTTCTTTTTTCTCAAAATTAGAAACTAAGCAACCAATTTGTATAGTGTGGTTTATTTTCTTGATCTATGAATGAATTTGACCATCGTAGCTTAGGTTTTCCAATAAGAATTAGAATAGCAACAAACTTTTTAATTTTTGAATCAGCTGCATGAATCAATCTTTTGGACCGTTCATCGTATTTAGATCTAGCATGAAGTCGATATTTTAGAGGAATCATTAGCAATGCATCTGCTCCATCGATACCACATGCATAAAATAAGTATTCCATGTGGCCATATGCGAGTACATCATTGACAAACTATTATTAAAAGAGTGTGTATCGAAAATACTAACAAGGATATAGACAGTTTTTCACATTATGCTTGTTAACAAATATTTTTATCAGATATTTTTCCCGAAAATGCCTAATGTACATAAACTCAACATAATGTTTCCTTTGGCGTCTGAATGCATTGCATCGAAACATCAACTAATATTTTTCGCAAAATGGGTTGGCATGCCATGTAGAAAAATAAGTGAGTTAAAAAGAGGGTGCAAGTTATTGTCCCTTTTTAGTATTATTTACTTTTATTCCCGAGAAACATGGAGGTGGAAGACCACATCTAGAATGGATTTTGGGGTCAATTATACACATGGATCTTTGGTAGTTAATTTTCTGCCATCTTTGAGGGGAACAGATATAGGAAAGCATCAAAACACTTCTTTTATGCATTTACCCCCTTATATTTATATTGGTTTTACTTATCCATCTTATTCACTATTTGCATCTGCATAGATGCCCATTTTACGTGCTTATAGAATGATATATTTCATATCCGTCAATATCGCATCCGTCTCTCCATACATATATATGATAAGTAAATATTTCATACACTATATATCTGTTTGTGATATATAAGGCTCTACTTATATCTTAAATTGGAGAGTACATGTGTAGATTAAGTATTTATTTTTTATATGAAAGCCGCTAAAATTTGTGATTTTGAATGCAAAAATTTCTGTTTCTTTTATTATGGACACATGCTAGGCACGGAAGGTAGGAGAGAGATGTGGATATTATGAAAACTTTGAACATGTTGGTCTCTTCCTCTTGCACATGACACACTACAAGAAAATATGATACTTTTTTAATAAAAAAGTATTCTTGCCAAGCTTTGAAATATTATATTTCATCTTGAAAACCATCGACCAATTTTTTTATTATATATTTTCTTTATCAAATTATCAAATGGATAAATGGATCGCAGCATGCTTGATATATAAGAATATTCCTTTAAATATATTGGCCAACAATTGCAAGCTTGTGATCTTTTTAACTAATGACAATGCCATGCTAATATAAATACATAAAATATTAAAAGAACATTTTGGTGTATCAAAATAACTAATTTGATCACTCATGTACTCTGATATCGTACTTTTCCGTGCAGAGTTAAAGAAAACTATAACTCTAAGAATGCTTCGTTTCAAAATATTTTGGACCGTGATTTGCATTCCTTATTTTTACTTTACAAAATAAATATGAAAAGCAATAATAAATTCAACCATGAACTATATATGTACGATTTCCAAAAAAAAAATTCCTAATTAATTTTCATGATAATGATGAAATAATGAGTGATGTCAAATAAGGCAATAAAGAAGGTTGTGTCTGCATAAAACCTATACAAATAAAGACCGTTGGGGACTCCCGACCACAAGGATCGGAAGAGCCCTTTAGTCACCAAAAAAAAAAAAGAAACAAAAAAAAAGGAAAAAGCAAAAGAAAAAGAAAAAAGAAAGAGAGAAGGCCAAAGAGCCATCATCATAACAAGAGAGGCTCAAAAGGGCCTCCTCTCTCTCTCTCTTGTAATGGTTGATCATTGATCACTTTCTTCTTCTTCATAGAGAGAGAAAAGAACCCATTAACAATTTCTATTTTCTTGTTGTGTGTTTTTTGGGTGGAATTTGGTTCATATTTGGCCTAGAAATTGCGGAAGCATTTGGCAATGGCGTCGCAAGAAATGCTTTCGATATCGGTGGCTTCGGTTGTGGAAGACGTGATCAAACAGCAAGGGACGAGGCTGAGTGACATTGATTTGGCTTCCAGGAGAGCAGAGGAAGCAGGTGAATTGAATTTTGACTTTTTTTTTTATTAATGAAGATTGCATCTTGATCATTATAATGATATGGGTCTCTTGTAGTTTTTACAATGATGCATTGTGGAGTGTGATTCATTCTTCTTTTGAAAAAAATTGTGCCATGATGTTTCTAAGGTGTTTCCTTGATTGCCCTTTTGACATTTTTCTCAATTGATCAATGAAATATGTATTTCAATGATTGTAACTATTCGGGTTCCGTTTGATCTTCTAATGATGTATTGTAGAGAGTGGTTCACTATTCTGTTTAACTTTTAGGTCGTCTCCTAGCCCTCATTGCGCCATTGTAGTTAATGGTGCAGCGAGAGGGATAGGTTTTATTTCTAATTGAACATGGACAGAGTTAGCTAACAACAATATGGTAACTGTCGATTGAACCGAGAAGACGTCCCTTTACATAGCAGAATGGAATAAAGAAATTCATATAGCAAGTCCGCAGAAAATTGGAATAAAGGCTCCTCGTCGTCGTTTTGAGAAAATTGCTGTCGTCTTAAAAATATGTATCCTGGTGTTGTAAGATATGTGGGTGTTTGCTAGTTTTAGTAATGTTGTATATATATGTGTGTGGTAGTGGATGCGTTGGGTTGGTGATCTCTTTCTTAGGGACATTTTTAACGAAATAGTAATGGAGGATTTTCTGGATTTCCTTTGAATGAATTAATTTCTTGAAGGAGCGAGTTTAGGAAATTTGAAGTTTATATATTCAAGAGTTTAGTGTTTTAATATTTTTTGGGGAAAATAATTTGATCGTGGGAAAGACATGTGTATTGAATTCTTATGGAAATACTTGTGTATATGAATTGGTTTTGTGTCATGAAATGATCTGTTCATTATATGGATGCATTCATGAATTTTGTTCACAAACTAGTTTCCAATTGCTTAAATAGATTTTCTTAGCCTACTGCGGAGTAAGTTGATGAGTAGCGATATGGTGACATGGTGAGATGGGATTCTTAAATTGAGATGGTCAAATCCGACCGTTGGATCGATGATCGAATTTTTGCAACATGTTCTACACATCAAAACAGGGACGGAGTAAGGGGCACGTGCAAAGGCGGCCGTGCCCGCCAGCTCGCAGAAAATCAAGGGACCACTATTAATTTTTTGTTCATGAAATTATTGATTTAACCTTCCAGCAATAAAAGTTGGGCAATAACCCAACTTAATTATAGCACTGAATTAGTAACTGCCCTAAACATATGCCACCATTTTCCCATGTCACAACACACGGTTAAGTCAAATAAAATTAGAAAGAAGTCTAATTATGTCAAGAATTAAGAAAAACAACAATTATATAATAAAATTAGAAAGAAGTCTAACTATGTTAAGGAATAAAAACAACAATTATATATTCATAAATACTTTTATAGTATTGTATTTAATATTCTACTATTTTGAATAGGAAACTTAACGTGTATAATTATGCATTCCAACTTATTCAACTTGTAGAAAAAAACTAGTTTGTGTGTATATATTTTGAAAGCAAATCCCATTTAAAGATCAAATTAGAAATATCTCTCAACCAAGAGGAACCCATCAGTTTTGCTCGTACAGGTTATTAATTATATGTCGATAGTTAGATTCGAAGTTTAAAATAAACTAAATCGTTAATTAATTTTCTTAAGACAAAAAGATTAGTTCAATAACTAGGCTTAATTAATTCATGTCCAATCGTTTTGCTATTTGGTAGGTGCTTGTATGACATATAAATCTTATTGTAATAGCATTTGACTATGAAAGTTAAGAGTAATTCATTGTTTTGAAAATATTCCTTTTTAATCCCGTCCTCATCAATCTTAAATCCTGGCTCCGTCCCTGCATCGAAATATGTGTGTGTATAAAAAATTAGTTGATTTGGAGGCTTGTAAGTCATGCATCAAGAGTATGCAATGTATGCAACTTTTACGATGCTCTAACAGCCATCCATTTGCGACCATAATATCCAAACCTTTAAGGTGTCTAAATCATCTAAATTTTTGTACATGTATGTTGATTGACATGTAGAACAAGATGTATGGAGCCAATTGTCATTTTGATTGATGGATGATGGCTGGATTTAGCCATCTCACCTTAAAAATCCCATCTCACCATCTCACCATATCGCTACTGGTAAGTTGATTATCCCAAATATATGGTATCGATCATTATTCTTTCCTTGTGTGGAAATATGGAAAATTAAATTTAGGGGTTTGTCAATATTTGGGAAAAAATTGTATATTGTCACTAAAAATATGAGTAAATGGTCTTTCAAGATGAATTTCATCCAGCTAAACTACCAAAAAACTTAGGGGCTGTAACAAGTAACTACCAATTGTTTTTGAAAATTACAGAAAACTACCAAATGTATGGAAACTTGTAAAATTAATAGACAATAACTACATTAGTAAATGTTCAATAAACTACCAAACTTATTTACTAAATTTTCAATAAGCTACTAAACTAGTTTAAGAAAGTTTAAGGATGTCCATGCACTTTGGTAGTTTTCTATAATTTTCAAAGAATTTGGTAGTTAATTGTCACAACCCATAAGTTTTTAATAGTTTTTGGGAATTAAGCCTTATAAAAATGACTGTGTTTCTTATATTTCAGTTTAAAATTTCTTTAGGGACGGAATCCTCTGAATGAATGTTCTATTTTTTGCGCTTCGGCTTTAGATTCATTTCACATAAGGTTTTCTTTAATTTTGTGATTCTAAATTGTGTCTGGTCATACTTGTGATGGCAGCAACACGAAGGACTGATGCAGCAGGGTGGCTCAGAAGGACAGTTGGCGTAGTTTTCGGAAGAGATTTACCTGAGCAACCTTCTGAGGAAGAATTTAGGCTCGGGCTAAGAAACGGGATTATTCTCTGCAATGCATTCAACAAAGTTTACCCTGGTACAATTCCAAAGGTTATTCACTAGCTTTACTTCTTATTCTCTCTCCTCTTTTTTCCCCCTCTTCTTCTATTAGCCTTTGATATTTCTTTGTGATTCATTAGGTAGTAGAGGCTCCTGCAGATGCTTCTCTTGTCCCTGATGGAGCAGCATTGTCGGCATTTCAGTACTTTGAGAACGTAAGGAACTTCCTTGTTGCTTTGGAAGAAAAGGGTCTTCCCACGTTCGAGGCTTCGGATCTCGAGAAGGTGAGAGTTGCTAAGACTTCAGATAAGCAATTTTTTTCCACTTATTCCTTTTAATTCCTTAACAAATATTGTTTATGGTTTTTAAGTTGAAATATCAGGGCCATGACTTGCCTCTAAAATGGCCATATTTCTTCTTTTTTTATAAATATTTTCTTAGATTTCCATGAAATAATTTTTGTTGTTGGTGGTGTGGTTTAATGTGTGAGATATCCATGGATCATTTGTTTCCTAAATTGCTGATGCTTTGGTATACTTTCAATATACGAAATATAGATAATCAACATACTGATACAAGTTGGGTTTGAAAGTTAAGTTTCATGGAATCGATAACCTAACAGTTGATGTTTTTTCATTACTGCTCAAATGGTTTCCAACTATTTTTTTTAATTGGTACTTCAATGAATGGTTTCCAACTATTTTGTTGCCGTCTTGAACTACAGGGAGGCAAAGGCTCTAGAGTAGTGGATTCAGTTCTTGCTCTTAAATCCAATAGTGAATGTAAACAAATGGGCAAAAATGGTTCGACGAAATATGGTGGGGTTTCGAAACCTGCAAGTTCGGGGAAATATTTCTATAGGAGAAATACAGAAGCTTTCATGAATTCCTTGGTGAGAAGTCAATCATTGAATGATAAATTCCATGATGGCTTTTCTTTGGATAATAGCTTAAGTGAGGACTTTGAACCCAATGAAATGGTCGGTAAGCTTAATTTGCACGCTTCTTAAGAGACGTTATTCCTTTATGGCTGTAACTAAAAAAAATATGTTATACATGTCTCACAGAAATCTTCAGATTCTCTGAATATGCTTGTCCGCTCAGTTCTCTCAGACAAGAAGCCTGAAGAAATTCCATTTGTGAGGCTATTTCTTTTGCTGTATGAGTTAATTAACTAAATAATAATTTCAGTGGATACAAAGGAAATCACATTTGTATGTTTGCAGCTTGTAGAGTCAATGCTAAGTAAAGTTATGCAAGAATTTGAGCGTCGAGTTGCAAATCAAAACGAGATGGTAAGCTATCTTTTATCAATCATAAATAAAGTAAAGAATTTCCACAGCTTGTTATTGCTTTATTAAGAGAATAGAAGATGTTATTTGGATATTGGATACATTTTTCTTATTAGTCTTTACGCGATACAATTTATGGTGTACTTATTTGCATACTTTAATTTTGTCTTCTCCTACGGTCTCCTATTAGTTACTGGAGAAGGCGGTATGAGCATATTTTAGCTCCAGTTGTTTGCTAATTTAGTTAAACACTTTGTTTCCTCCTGAAAAGTATAGACATGGTGATGAAGGTCGGTTTCTCCTTTAGATGTTGTCCTCCGTTGATTTTGCTGCCAGCGGGCTGAACGGTTGAGATTCGGTGTGAGGATTGAGTGTGTGGGTCTCAATGAGTCGTTGCTGACACTGAGCTACCTGCAAGGGAAGTCCCGGGGTGGGAAACCACCGTAGGACCTTCCGACGATCAAGTAAGTACCGAGGAGTAATTGGGCAGAGTAGCGGTGTCTTGGAAATGAATTCGACGTACCTGAGTCGTCTGGAGGATGGTTTTATATAGGGGTCGCATTGGAGCGAGCCGATACGAGATTCTCTCCGTTTGTTACGCCCCTGCGTCACGTTCGCGTTGATGGCGGGATACGCCCATTAATGGCGAGATACGTTAGCGTGGGATGCGAGACGTGGAGCGGCGGATATCTCGTCGTGGCGAGATACACGGAGCCATTACGGGGGCGCTTGGGCTCCGTGGTCTCGGCCGGACAGGTAAGCCGAGGAATCTCAGCTCGGTGGATAGCTCAGAGTCGAGCGATGAGGCCGAGGAACCTCGGCTGTAGGATGGCTCGGAGGTGAGCTGTTGGCTGGTTGCCGGGCGACTAGGGAATGTACTCATGGGAGCCCCCCGAAGGTCGGATGATACCTTGGAGATGAGGTGCCGAGGAATGCCCCAATGCATCGTATTTACTCTATCTTCGTAGCCTCAAGGAATCTGGCGGGCTTACGTGGACGACACGTCACCTGATACGTGTCGTAATCTGGGGAATTCCCACTTACGATCATCATCATTAGCCCCCCACTCTCGTTCTGACCTATTCATGGGTCGGGTCAAGAGTGGTTTGCTCGGTCTTCAATGTTCAGCTTGGAGCCGAGGATTCTTTGTAGGGGCTGTTTGGAAACGACGTGGTGCTTGGCGGCTGTACTTCTTCGATTCCTGGGTCCACATGATGGTTCATGAAGCTCCTTAATTTCTGCGCGTATCCTCGATGACGTCAGTGGATCGGCGAAACGGTGGCACCATAAATGAGACGTCGCTTCGCTTGCTCAGACCGTTGATTTTTGAGCCACGCGGCTATAATGGAGTGGTGGACCGTGAGGCATCGTATCTGTTGATTGGATCCACACGAGGGACGAAGCGTCCAATGATTGGTTGCCACGTGGAGTCCTCGTGGCCGTCGGGTGCGACGCTTCGTTGTGGCGGGAATGGATTTAGGTCGTTAGATGGTTTATGCCGAGTGTATAAATAGGGGAGGCTATTTCTTGGCAATCATTTTGCTTTAGTTGTTCCTGCCATCTGAAGATTGCCTGTCACACCATCGCTTAGGTCAGACTCTCAACCAAAAACCCTTCTTCAACCAATCTTTTCTTGAATCAGATTAAATGTCTTCTTCCGAATTTTCAATTGAAGTAGTTGGGGTTGAGTCGGGCGATGAAGCTTCAACTTCTGAAACCGAGTCCAGTGGGTCTTCTTCTTCCTCCTCGGCTTCCGATAACCGAGAAAGTTCCTCTTCCTCTTCGTCTTCTTCCTCTGCGTCGGGCTCGCCCCCAAGGGGTGGCGACGCCCTATTGCTTCGTCGTCGGGTGGCGAAGAAGGCCCCCAAGGTGCATATCAGAAATACTCGCGATGGGCCCTCAATGTTGAATCGTCCAGACGAGCTTTCCGATATCCGGGCTTGCTTCCACATCCCTTGGCTATTCACTTCGTCTGGCCAAGAAAGGAGAGCGGGCAGTTCAGGTCTAAGGCAATGAAATTGTTCTGTACTAGGAAGCGTTCCGAGCAGGGATGCGTCTTCCCGTCTCATCCGAGATTTATGTCGTACTTCATTGCTTCCGTCTTTCCCCGGGCTAGCTAACGCCGAACTCTTGAAGAATCCTCCTCGAGTTTCTGGTCCGGTTGAAAATTGATCGGATCCCCTTCGACTTGAGTCTTCTTCTTTTCTTTCTTTGTTACAAAAATCACTATCGGTACCGGCAAAGACGAGCCGAGCTGGGTGTATCTCTTCTTTAAAAAACGTAAGGGTGGGACGGCGGATCAGGGTAGTGGTCGTCCCTTCTTCCACCCATAAGTGGAATGAGAAGTTTGTTTTCGTCGGTCCTCCGGAAGGGGAGGATGGGCTGTTGCCCACCAAATGGCACATGTCGGATTGCCCACGGTCAAGCAGTCTAACACTCTATAGGCCGGGTAGTGTCGCAATGGGAGCCGATCCAGCAGGTGGATGTCCTTTTCGAGCAGGCTTTAAGCTGGGCGGGATTCAGCCCTGCATGCTTCGGGGGTAAGTTAGGGTTTTGCCAATTAATTTAGGCTTGACATATCGTTCATGTTGCTGACATTTTTCTTCCATTTTCTTCTATAGAGCCAATGGATCGTTTGAAGATCATGGCTGCCATGGTTGCCAAGACGTAGGGGAGGAAGGGTGGCGGCGCTAGCTCGTCCAGACCTGCACTGAGCGCGGTACCCCGGCAAGCCCCTTTCGCCAAGGTCCCCGTAGCCCCTCCCGTCTCGGAGGAACACCGTAGTGGAGGGCAGAAGCATGCCCGGGATCCGACGCCCCAGGCCAGAAAAGAAGTGTCATCCTCTGCCAAGTCTTCGCTTAAGAGGCAGAAGAGCATGGTTTCCCGGTCACCCTCGGCTGGGATACAGGTGCAAGAGGGCGACTTCTGCATCGAGGTGTTTTCGGGGCTCTCTGTGGCCGACAACTTACTGGAAGACATGAAGAAGGCGGCGGGGGCCAAGATTCCCTGAGGTACCATGAAGGCCCAAGTGGCGGTAATAGCTCAGGAGGCCGCTCAGCTTGGTAATTTTCTAAAAATTCTCAAGTGTTTTTTCCTCTTTTTATCTCTTAAAACTGGTTTGTGTTTTTCGCAGGTCCTCCGGCATTGCGCCCTTCTTGCCGCTATGGAGGCTGAGGAGGTGGCCCCGGCGATAAAAAAAGGCCTGAGAGTCTTTCTCGCATGAGGAAGAGCTCCTTGCCAAGCTGAAAGAGGCGGAGGATAAGACGGCCTCCCTAGACTTGAGGTTAGTCGCAGAGGGCCTGACGGTCGCAGAGCTGAAGGAGTTTCCTCGGCTTCTGACTGAATCCAATTGGGCTATTCAGGCCAAGATGGAGGAGATCAACGAGCTCTATAACGCCATGAAGAGACAGAGGGACTCGTTCAAGAGGGATGCCCGGACGGCCCACGTGACGGCAAAGCATGCCGAGGGCAGGGCTGAAAAAGCCGTGGGGTACAAGGCTTCCGACCAATTCTAGGTCGACTTTGCCGACTCTACGGCCGTCGGATGGCACAATGCCCTCAACGCCGTCAAGGAAGCTATGCCTGGGTTCGACAACCAGGAGTTTCGTGAAAAGTATCCCCTTGCCAAGGAAGTGCCCCAGGGTGGCAGTGTCGAGTTGGCGGGAGGAGGCGAGCCCCAGGCGGAAGCGCAGAGCTTGCGGTCGTAATCGAGGCTCCCGGTGGAGGCGTCGAACAGGGGTACGGCGGGGAGGACAGGGGACGGCGGGGAGGTCCCGGCCATGAAAGCGGTTTGAAGCCGTTGCTGGCCTCGTTCTCTATTTCCCCTCTTTTTTAGCCTCTGGGCATTTTGTAAAGCTGAGAAACTTACAATACCTTGTATATAATTTGAAATATCAATAAAGTATTTTTATCTTGTCTTTGATATGCCCGGCTGTAATGCTTTCGTTTTTGTTTATTTGAAATTGTGGGTAGATTGGTGTCGAGCTGACGTGGGACAAGCGAACACCAAGTATTAATTCCAAGCACAAATAGATCGGTGTCCCTCCTCCCCCCGGAGTCGAGGTGACGTGGGACAAGCGAACACCAAATATGAACTCGGATCAGAGTGTGGCTAGGGTTTCGGGTCCACAGCGCAGTAAGCTACTCGGCCGCCTCGTGGTGAGGGCTTTGGATCCACAGCGTAGCCGGGCAGAAAGCTGCCCGTTGCCGATGGGCCGAGCAGGAAGCTACTCTGCCACTTCGTGGTGAGGGCTTTGCATTGAAACTAAAATATATTTAGTAGACATAGAAAGAGTAATCTTATTATTCGAAAGAGAATAAGTTTACCTGTACAATTTAAACTTTTCAGCATTATATGGCCGTGGAAAGTCATGATCCAGGAATCTTAGAGGCGGTAGGTTCTGCCGGGCTGTGTCTCAGTCACGAGGAAGGGACCGCCCCACTTCGGGGAGAACTTGTGCAGCTTCCCTTGGTCTTCGAACTCGTTTCGGCGCAGGACTAAGTCTCCTGCCTTGAAAGCTCGATGTTTAACCCGGACGTTGTAATATTGGGCGGTCTGTAATTGATATGCGGCCATCCTTATTTGTGCTCGATCTCTTTTTTCCAATAAGATATCTAGGTTGCTTTGAAGTGCCAACACATTGGCCTCGTCGTCGAAGTGTTCGACTTCGATAGCTGGGAAGGCGATTTCCGCGGGGACTATTATCTCAGTGCCGTAACAAAGGCTAAACATGGTTTCCCCCGTGGGTGGTTTTCTCGATGTTTGCAACATCCATAACACCCGAGGCAGTTACTCGACCCAGCTGTCTTGCCTTCTTCCAAGCAGGCTCTGAGGCCCCAGATGACACCTCGGTTTTGCTAGCTCGGCTTGCTCGTTGCATTGGGGATGTGCAACCGTGGAGAACTTCATCAATATGCGATAGTCGCTGTAGAATTCTCTGACTTTGTCATTTTTGAAGTTGGTTCCGTGGTCGGTGACGATACACATCAGGATTCCAAATTGGGAGATTATATTATTCTATGGAACTTCACCGTAGAGGTGGCATTCGGTTTCCTGATCGGCATGGCTTCTACCCTTTTTGTAAAATACTCTACGGTGACAAAGATGTATTTGTGTCCATCCGTGCCGGTAGGGAGTTGACCAACTATATTCATTCACTGTGCAAATGGCCAAGGGGAACTTAGTGGCATTAACTCGATAGCAGATAGCGAGGAATGCTGCCAAAGAGTGTCTTGCACATTCTGACCAGCTTTTCTGCGTCTTGGTGTATAGTCGGCCAGTAATACCCCTGCAACAGTGTCTTTTGAATTAGACTGTGGGCCTCTCGATGCTCTCCTCCGACTCCTTCATGTATCTTTCGGAGAACATAATCTGCTTCGTCGAGGTCGACGCATCGGAGTAGAGCTTGGGTGTACGACTTTTTGTACAGATTTCCTTTGCTCCATACGAAGTGGCGAGCTTTTATGCGGAGCCGGTATGCCTCAATCCGGACTTCGAGGAGTACTCCATCCTTGAGGAACTCCATTATAGGTTTTCTCTAATCCGGGATACCCTCCTGAGTAGTGTAGACCCTGTTTACCATCTCTCTATCTTCGATACTGGGTCGTAGCAGGACTTCGAAAAAGATGTTTCTCTGGTGATCGGCCGAATAAGAAGAGGCGAGTTTGCCTAGCGCGTCGGCCTCGGCGTTCATGCTCCTGGGAATCTGTTCTACTTGGAGCTCGTCGAAATTTCTCCGAAGTCTTTTTACCTCCGATAGGTATTTCATCATCAGGGGCTCCCGGGCTTCGAAACGTCCGGTCACCTGACCGACGACCAACATGGAATCGCTGCGGATTCTGATTGTCCTTAGCCCTACCCCGAAAGCAATTCGTAGCCCAGCCAACAAGGCTTCATATTCTGCGGCGTTGTTCGACGCCTTGAAGCTAAGCTTTAGAGAGTGCTCCATCTCTGCTTCATTCGGACCACGGATGATCAACCCAGCCCCACTCTCTTTCTCTATGGAGGAGCCTTCCACATAGAGTACCCAGTTCGGAATCGGACCGAGTGTTTCCTCGACTGAGGGTCGTGGGACAGGGCCTCGCGCCGGCACTTCTTCATTGGGAATGGTGCATTCGACCAAGAAATCGGTTAGAACTTGTGCTTTGATAGCTTGTCTTGGTCGGTTCCGGATGTCGAATTAGGACAACTCCCATTTCCATTAGGCCCGACGATTCGAGGGAACCGAGGATATTCCCCAAGGGTCATTCGGTGAGAACAATGATCGTGTGAGCCTGGATATAGTGCCGGAGCTTCCTGCAGGTGACGACGAGTGCCAGAACTATTTTTTCTATGGCCGGGTATCTGGTCTCCGCGTCCTTGAAAACGTGGCTGATGTAGTAGACCGGTCTTTGTATCCTTTCGGATTCTCTGATGAGTCCGGAGCCGACAACCTGGTCGGAGACGGCCAGATACAGTAACAACCCGTCCCCCTCAGCTAGTCTGGTGAGAAGCGGAGGGGTCGCCAGATGTGTCCAGAGCTGCTCGAAAGCGACTTGGCACTCTTCGGACCATTCGAACCCGGGGATCTTCCTTAAGCTTTGAAGAAGGGCGGGCACTTTTCTCCAGATCTGGACATGAAACGACTCAAAACGGCCATCCTGCCCATGAGCCGCATGATATCAACATTGCTCTTGGGGGTTGCCATGTCAATGATGGCTCTAATCTTCTCCGGGTTTGCTTCGATTCCCCGATGGGTGACCATGAATCCAAGGAATTTTCCGTCTGTGACGCCGAACACACAATTGGCTGGATTTAGTTTCATTTTGTACTTTCGCAGAACATCGAATGTCTCGCCGAGGTCCGTAGTGTGTTCGGCTGACATGGTGGATTTCACGAGAATGTCGTCGACTTAGACTTCCATATTTCTCCCAATCTGTGGTTTGAACAACTTATTGACCAGCCGCTGGTATGTTGTCCCCGCGTTTTTGAGGCTAAAGGACATTACCCTGTAGCAGTATATCCCTCGATCGGTGGTGAACGCGGTCGGTTCTTCATCGGCCGGATTCATCCGGATTTGATTATAACTGGAGAAGGCATCGATGAAACTCATCAGCTCGTGACCGGCCGAGCTGTCGACTAACTGATATATTCGAGAGTGGGTAGTTGTCTTTGGGGCATGCCTTATTTAGATCGGTGAAATCAACGCATATGCGTCATTTCCCGTTTGCCTTCTTGACCATGACTATGTTTGCTAGCCAAGCCGAATAGTCCAGGTTTCTGATGAAGTCGGTCGTGAGCTGTCGGTCTACCTCCGCCTCTATTGCTTTCTATTTTACTGGCGTGAAACTCTTTTTCTTTTGTCGGACCGGCCGGGCTTTTGAGTCGACCCCGAGCTTGTAGGAGATCATCTTAGGGTCAATCCCGGGCATGTCCACAGGAGTCCAAGCAAACATGTCAGAGTTGCTCCGAAGGAACTGGATCAGGCTGTTCCGAGCATCCTCTGTTAAGAGTGAGCCAATCTGGACAGTTTGGCTGTCATCTCCTCATTGAGAGGAACTTCTAACAAAACCTCCACCAGGGAGCTGCGAATCTTTTTTTTTGTCGTCGTGCGTATCCAGAGATTCCCGAGGATCGTACACATCTTCAAAATTATCAACCTCTTTCTCTTCGGGAGATGTCGAGACGAGCCAGACCCTGGCAGTTTGCTGGTCTCCATAGGCTCGGCCTGTCCCTTATTGTCTAGAGGGAACTTGAGCATGAGGTGATAGGTCGAGATCTAAGCCTAGAGGACGTTTAGGATGGGACGACCCAAGAGGATGGTATAAGACGACGGGATCCAGGCAACGAGGAAATTCACCGATATGGTTCGCGTGGTTCCCGCTTCCCCAATGTTGAGAGGGAGGGTGATCGATCCTTCGGCCAAGACGGAATGGTTTGTAAATCCGGAGAGGACATGGGAGGTCGGTTGGAGGTCAGACGGGTTTAATCCCATACGCTGAAAACAGTTGTAAAACAGGATATCTGCCGAGCTCCCCGAGTCGACTGGGATTCTCCGGACTTCGTATCGGTTTACCCAGGCTGCTATCACAAGGGGATCATTATGCGGGAGTGATATGCCATGAAGATCCTCGTCAGTGAAGGTGATTGGATCGCTCTTCTTGCACTTCTTGTAGGGGGATTACTTAAGGACATGACCGGCCGGAAATGACTGGTGTCCTCATTGCTCAGAGTCGAGCCTACAGAGATGACCATGATCTGTCCGACTGTCGATTTTTCGGGAGGAGGTTGGTTTGCTTGCTCCCGATCTGCTTGCCGTTTGTCTCGGAGGTACTTTGCCAGGTGACCGGAGCGGATCGGCTCCTCGATGTAGTCGCGGAGCTGTTTGCAGTTCTTGGTCGGGTGCCCCTGTGATCGATGGAAAGCGCAGTACGGGTCATGGAGTCACTTGCCCGGCCTCTGAGTCGCTGGCGGGAGTTTGAAAAATCTCTCGCCCTTTGCCTCCTTCAGCAGCTTGGCCTGAGAGATGTTCAGGGGAGTGTACTCCCGAAACCTCGGAGAACAAGGTTTCGGACGGTCAGCTTTTTTCTTCTCTTCCCTGTCCCATTTCTTTCGGTCCATCTGGTCGCTGCAGGGTAGGTTAGCGTTTACTTCCGATTCGAGTAGGATTTCCTGCTCGGTCCAGACTTTTACCTCGGCCATAGTTTTAGGCTGCGCTACTGGAAAAGAACGGAGCCACTCTTTATGCCTAAGACCCACCCTCAAGGCGGTGATAACCGTTTCATCGCGATGCTCGGGGGCTTCCAGAAAGGTATTATAGAAGCGAGTAACGTAACCCTTGAAAGATTCCCTGTCTTCACTCTTAATGGTAAACAAGTAGTTGACCGTCCTTTTCTGTCGTCGGTTTCTGACGAAGTGACCGAAGAACTGAGTCGCCAGCTCTTCAAAAGTCGAGATCGAGCGAGGCGCAAGACCGCGGAACCAATTTCAGCCGACCTGGATGAGGGTGGTGGGGAAGGCTCGGCACTGAGCCGTGTCTGAGTTGTCTTGGAAGCTCATGCCTGCCATAAATGCATCCAAGTAGTCCTTTGGGTCAGACTTCCCATCGAAGAGGGCTACCTTGGATGGTTTGTTCCGAGACGAGACCCGCTCGCCTAGTAACTGCTCTGTAAAGGGTCTCGTGAGCGATTCTGCGGAGTATTTTGCCACTCCACCGGCCGAACGGGTAGCGTGCCGCATGTCTTCAATTTTCTTCTAAAGGGCATCGATTCGTTGATGGTACTCCGAGGATTCTCTGAAATTGGAGAGCCTGCTGTCCCTGCTTTGGGCTTGCGCGATTGAGCGGTTTCGGCTTCGCTCTATCACGTTCCTCAGGTTCTCAGGAGACACCCTTTGTGGTCGGTCCCAAGGTGAGCACGCACGCGGCCTAGATGGGTATGAGGACGTCGGTCTTCTCTAGAATCAGACGACCTAACCGATGTCTTCTCAGAGGGCGAGAGTGTGGTGGGCATTGAAGCGATAGCCTGGTCTCTCCTGAGATCTCGGTGTTGAACTGTCCGGCGTCCACTGAGTCATGGAATCATTCCTCGCATGGGGGTCGTGACCGTCAGAATCGGCACGTCAGTGTTCGATGACATCGAGATGGGCGTGAGCGAGGTCGAAGGCGCCCCTCCATCGCCCCACGCACACCGTCGTTCCGGGGAGTAGGGACGGCGGTTTGGCGAGAATGGCCGGCCGTTTGAATACGAGCGAGCACGTCCACTATCGTTGTGAGCCTGTCGATCCATGCAGAGAAGGCGTCGATGATATTGGGAGATGGAGTAGAACCGCCCCCACCTCCGTAGCGAAAGACAGGACGGTTCGTGCTGTGATCATTACGATTATCGCTGGCCATTGAATCGAAGGCGGAAAATTAACTTTGTGGGCAGAAAAGCTTTAGCTTCCCACAGACGGCACCAACTGATGGAGGTTGGTTTTTCCCTCAGATGTTGTCCTCTGTTGATTTTGCTGCTAGCGGGCTGAACGATTGAGATTCGGTGTGAGGATTGAGTGTTTAGGTCTCAATGGGTTGTTGCTGACACCGAGCTACCTGCAAGGGAAGTCCCGGGATGGAAAACCACCATAGAACCCTCCAACGATCAAGTAAGTACCGAGGAGTAATTGGGCAGAGTAGGGTGTCTTGGAAATGAATTCGACGTACCTGAGTCGTCTGGAGGAGGGGTTTATATAGGGGTCGCATTAGAGCGAGCCGATGCGAGATTCTCACCGTTTGTTACGCCTCTGCGTCATGTTCGCGTTGATGGCGGGATACATTGGCGTGGGATGCGGGACGTGGAGCGGTGGAGATCTCGTCGTGGCGAGATACATGGAGCTGTTACGGGGGCGCTTGGGCTCCGTGCTCTCGGCCGAACAGGTAAGCCGAGGAATCTCAGCTCGGTGGATAGCTCGAAGTCGAGCGATGAGGCCGATGAATCTTGGCTGTAGGATGGCTCGGAGGCAAGCTGTTGTGTCACGACCCGCTTCCCAGAATGCACTAAGATAGGCACGTGACAGAGCCAACCATGCTACCTGTGGATAGAAAACGTCCCTCCACAGTCACATTACGGCTGTCTAGGGATATCAAGAACAGTAGAAATAAAATAAACTATCTAGTACATGTTCATGAGCCAGAATAAACGAGTCAAGAAATAATATGCGGAAGCAATAGATCCAATAAATAATAACAATCTGGAATGTACGTCCCAAATACGGGCTCACTTCAGGAATGAAAATGATGAAAGAAAACTAAACTAAAATACTAACAGGTCCTCACTGCTCGGCTTGTTCACTGAAATATTCCTGATCGGCCTGCTGCAAAGGTAGAGTATCTGGGCCATACAAAACCCAGACGTCGGTGCGTTATAATATCAACAATATTATATTCAAGAGTAGAAAAACATGCAGGCACGAGTATGAACAGTAATAAAAGTATAACAGTAACACGAATGTGGAACAGTGAAGGGTAAAAACATATATGACGTGCAGTGGGTAATTTGAACTAAACTACTGGGTAACCACTCTCAATTCTGTGAAATCAATTTAATGAATCGTCGATGTAACTCAACAGTATCCCGTGCGTGCTCGGGACCACGGTCAAGACTCTCGGGCTGAATCCGAGACGTGCCGCTAGGCAGTAAACAGGTAACATATACAGACGAATGATGTCAGCAACATCATCCCGGGGCTGGCTTAGCCCGTAAAACTGATCAGTATAAGTATCGAACTGTCGAGTTACAAGTCAGGTTTCATCATTGATTTCCCCATACCCCTAAGTTATGTGTTCAAGTCAGGTATTGATAAACTGGAGCTAATACCAACACAGGATCAAGCAGGAACAGATTTGTCTATTCAGACAACAGAATATGTCCATCAGGACAACATGTCAGGATTGTCGGCATTAGAAACAGGATCAGGTAACATATCAAGTAATGATATATCAGGTCATGTCAGGTAGTGTACATGCATCAAGTGGGTGCCCAACAGTAAAGTATAGCAAGTATTGAATCAGGGTAGAATACGGATGTACGATGACAGCATGGGTATACAAATATCCACTAGGGGTTATACCATGACTAAGCAGGATGCGCGATATCAAGCATGGGGTATTAATGTATTAATAATATGAGTTAATGTAATATGGGGTGCAATTAGGTATGCAGAATTAATGGTATGTAGACACAAATGAACATGGATGCTCAAATAACTATCAAGGATTACAACTACAGTTCCATGATTATGTAGGATGCACACTATCGAATATGGAGTACTAATAAAACAATAATATGAAATAATGTGACATGGCATGCAAATTGATATATAATTAATGGTATGGATGTACAAACATCGATTAGGGTTACATTTACAGATCCAAAACTAAGTGGGATGCACATTATTAAGCATAGGGTGTTACTACAATAATAATATGGATTAATGTGATCTATAGATACAGTTATATATATTTTAAATGATATGGATACAAACGGGTATACGAAAACAGTAAAATGATAATAGATGATGTACAATACACTAAACATTAAATATTATTATTAATATGGATGTAAAATATATCATAGCATGTAGGAAGATAAACTTGCCTCGATTGATCACGGGACGGATACGCACAGCACGTCCGACGTCGGTAAATCGTCACAATGCACACGCGGCATGCGGGACGGGTCCAGGCAAGGCAAGAGGATAACCACGCAGGTAAGGTACGTCCACAGGCCGTCTGGAACGACAGCGACGGTCACGGCTCCGGTAGCGATCACCGGAATCAAGAACCAAGAAAAGAGAAGAAGAAGAAGTAGAAGAAGAAGGAAGGAAGAAGAGCGGTGGTAGTTTGGTGCTCAGGTGTTTGGCTCAGGGGTCAGAGAAAGGTGCGATGGGGTGACGACGAGGTCATGGGTCACCGGAGATGGTGTTTCATGGCCAAGGCAGTGGGTTGCGGCAAGTAGCTGGGGTCGGGTTCAGTGCAGGGAAGAGCAAAGGGTCGTGGCTAGTAGGGGGATGATAGGAGAGAGGAGAGAAGGTGGTGGCGAAGGATGAAGCCAAGGATCGGAACTCCGACGGCTAGGGTGCAGGGTTCTTGCGGCGTCAGTTCTTGAGTTGCAGCAAGGTCGGGTTATCATGGTTGGTGGTGGTGTGAGGAGGAGGAGAAGGAGACGAGAGAGGTGAGGATGAAGAAAGGCGATGAGGGTGGTAATGAGGCCGACGAGAGAGATCGGTGGCGAGGTCGGGGATGGAGGTGATGGGTGCGTGGGTAGCGACGATAGGATCTTTGCGGGGTTGTGGGTGCAGGCGGAGGAGGAGAGGAGGTCGTGGTGATGGGGATGGCGACGACGGAGGTCGGAGCTCCGGCGACGCGCAGGCGATGGGCGCGGGTTCGCGAGAGCGGGAAAGGAAATTTTTGAGAAGAAGAAGAAGAATGTGAGGGAGAACAGTGAAAAAGTCTATGAAAGGAAAAAAAATAATATAATATTATATACGTATATGCAGTGGAGAGAGAGGGAGAGAGAGGAGAGAGAAAGTGTAATTGAAATGATTGAAACAAATCTTTAAGTTAAATTTTTAAATCGTAAGTTATATTCAGTAACAATTAAGAATCTTTTGGAATATAATATTGGTAAATTTTGAGTTTTCTGGCTAATACAAAAATGGTTCAAAACACGCCCGGGTCGGGTCTAAAAATCCAGTTTTAAAATATGGAAACTAAACGTGTCAACCAAAACCAAAATTGAATATCCGGGTAACGAAAATACATACCCCCAAGAACGGATGCACGTACGTACGCGTAGCCATCCAAACAAGTTCATTTCACTGAACAGGAAGAGAACAAGATGCATGGATGCTACGATAGGATTAGAGGTATCAAGCAGGCCATGCAATATATTTTTAAAATATTTTTCTTGACTTTAAATGTTATATTAAAAAAATGCAGATACCAGATATAATGCCAGTGTGCAATGTATAAAATAAAATGAAAGTGCACGGATCCATATAACAAGCCAGGATAAATTATAAACAGGAATCAAGACGGGTTTCCAGCAAGCGGGTCGGGTCGGATGCATATACAGATGTCAAAACACTATTCGCACCCAAAACACAATAAATCAAGAAACTACCATAAATAAAGAAATACTTGACTAGAATTGGTATAAATGAATTAGGGTGTTACATGTTGGCTGGTTGCCGGGCGACTAGGGAATGTACTCATGGGAGGCCCCCAAAGGTCGGATGATATCTCGGAGATGAGGTGCCGAGAAATGCCCCCAATGCATCGTTCTTACTCTATCTCTGTAGCCCTTAGGAATCTGGCGAGCTTTTGTGGACGACACGTCACCTGCTACATGTCGTAATCTGGGGAATTTCCACTTACGATCATCATCACATGGACTCCGCCCTAAACCGTGATGAGGACATGAGATTTCTTTGGAAATTAGGACACATAAACAAGGCTACATAAATTTTGATTAATAAGGGTGTGAGGGGAGCTTCACGATCTAAACGAGTTTACCTATTCTCTTATTAATTAAATGCGATCATTTTATGTAACATCAACTTAAATAAATAGAAACAAACCAATAGGATAGCGCCACATTGGCTCTAATGTAGGTATTCTAAGTACACTTATGAAACAGCATGCATATATAGATATGCACGAGCATACAAATGAAGATACTCATATTTTATCAATGTAAATAGTATCTATATTCTTAAAATCAAATTCTCAATTTGTGAGATAGGCTTTATATATCACACTTCTTTTCTTGAAAACATATACTAAAATTGTCATCTTCTTTTTACAAGTCTGGTTTTGATATACCTATCTCACCATGTATAGTCCTAATACATCATGAAACCAAGTACATATCAAAACCTATAGTGATCGGTATGAAAAGTATGGAACACGTATAAAAAAGTATTTAAGAGGTGATTGCAACAGTATGAAATTGTTGAATGCGTTTCAGAAGTTTTGGTGTCCAGCTCGAGTAGGCAAAGAAATGACTATGTTACATAGTTCCTCTTTCTTCCTCACTTCCCCTCTTTCATTTTTCTCTTTTATGATGCTAAATATGCTTGGCTGTATGGACCTATCCTGTAATCCAAATGATGTTAGCCTTGATAATTTATTGTTGATAATCAGCAGGTAGTAACAACTATAAATGATATATCAGTTGGCAAAAAACCAGTTCCTGCTGTGGATATTCAACTGGCTTCTACCGAAACCAAGGTATCTTACAAATTTTCCCCTAATACTGATTTCCTTGATCCCGGTTACTAGAAATCACTCTTTAATTTTATGTAATTGTTCAAGACATTTCTGGTAATGTTTATGTAGCAGAGAAAATATTTAACAAGTTTAATATAGTACATATGTTAATGTTATTTAAATCTTAGATGGAAATTAAAGAGGCTAATTCTGCAATGAATGAAGAAGAGGCCCATCAAGCGAACATGATACAACTAGAATCATCGAAGAAGAGGGTTCTAAAGAATAAAGAAGAGGACCATCAAGCGAACTTGATACAGCTAGAATCATCGAAGGAGAGGATTCTAAAGCAGAAATTAATATTTGATCAGCAACAAAGGGAGATTGAGGTAAATACTAATTTAAATCTTTTTTTTTTGGGTATAAGAATATGCCTTAACAAAAACGGTTTCCTAGGAACTGAAGCATACACTACACACCACTAAAGCTGGTATGAATTTGATGAAGAGTCAGTACTGTGAAGAATTCAATAACCTCAGTAAGACTAAATAATTTTGTACAAGGTTTCGCCTCATTGAAGAAATTGTTGCAAACTGAATTCTCTTGCTTATTCATTTTTTTCCCTTTCATTTAATAGGCAAGCACTTGAATGCCCTCTCTAGTAGTGCTGCTTCTGGCTACCATAAAGTTCTCGAGGAGAACAGAAAACTTTATAATCAAGTGCAGGACCTCAAAGGTATTACTATCTTCAGTTTTCAAATAAACTATTTGAGATTCTATTAACTTTTTATTCTTATTTATTTAGGAAATATTAGAGTTTACTGCCGAGTGCGACCATTTCTACCGGGGCAATTAAGTGGTACGACCACTCTCGGCCGTATCGATGATGGAAGTATTACAATCATCACCCCTTCAAAATATGGCAAAGATGGACGTAGATCTTTCAACTTTAATAAAGTTTTTGGTCCAAATGCAACTCAAGGTTTGTCCATGTTCATAATTTACCATCACTTGGTATTTCTCGATTTCATCGAATTTCAATTTGTGATGCAGAGGAAGTTTTTTTGGATACACAACCTCTAATCCGATCCGTTCTCGATGGCTATAATGTGTGTATCTTTGCTTATGGCCAAACCGGAACAGGAAAAACTTACACCATGGTAATTATAATGGAAACTATTCAGATGAATTTTTGTAGGGCACAAAGAAATTGAAAACTTGTGTACTAATTTGATGTCATTGCAGACTGGACCTAATGAACTCAATGAACAAAGTATTGGTGTAAACTACAGGGCGCTAAATGACCTGTTTTACCTCTCAGAAAAAAGAAAGGACACATTTCATTATGAAATTTCTGTTCAAATGATTGAGATATACAATGAGCAAGTTAGAGATCTCCTTGATAGCGATGGCCTTAACAAGAGATATCCTTTAATGCATATCTTGTTTGTTGATTCTCTACTCCCTATTTCTTATGCCTATGAACAATTTCCTTTACTTATCATCACATTAGAAATCCGGAACAGCTCACAGAAAGGACCGAATGTGCCCGATGCCAATGTGGTACCTGTTGCGGCCCCATCTGATGTTATTGATCTGATGAATCTTGGGCAGAGAAATCGAGCAGTTAGTGCAACGGCCATGAACAATAGAAGCAGTCGATCTCATAGGTTTGATGTTCTAGTATCATTTTTTAGTAGGCTTTGTTTGGTTGTTAGGAAATACAGTCGCATGCAACATTTGCTACAAAAAGGGTATGTATTTGCCAAATTAGCTTCAACAAATGCTCCATGCAACATTTGTTGCGCCATAACCAACAGAAGTTGCATTTGCAAGCATCCAAACATAAATTTTGGAGCTTATTTCCTGCAACAGAATGCTACATTACCTTATTGCAACCGACCATATATCCAATTTATAGATGTGGTTATGCTAATATGTGTGAGATAGTTAATTCTTTTATATGTGATATGCAGTTGTCTCACCATTCATGTTCAAGGAAAAGATATAACATCCGGTAACACACTTAGAGGGAGCATGCATCTTGTGGATTTGGCCGGTAGTGAACGAGTCGATAAATCTGAAGTTAAAGGAGATAGACTGAAGGAGGCACAACACATAAACAAATCTCTTTCAGCTCTAGGTGATGTGATATCCTCACTCGCTCAAAAGAACTCTCATGTTCCATATAGGAACAGTAAACTCACACAGTTACTTCAAGACTCTCTTGGTAAGCTACAACTTTTGCAAATTTCAATGAAGAGAAATGATCCTTTCTATTCAATTAAACGTGTATTGCTTGTTCATCAATACTTAGGAGGGCAAGCAAAAACACTGATGTTTGTCCACATAAGTCCTGAGGTGGATGCTATTGGCGAGACTCTCAGCACGCTTAAATTTGCGGAGCGAGTTGCGACGGTTGAGCTTGGTTCTGCAAAGCTAAACAAAGAAAGCGGAGAGGTTAAAGAACTTAAGGAGCAGGTTCTTTATAAAACCCTCCATTGAACTTATTGAAGTTTTTTTCCTAATCATCTTGAACCTCCTCTTCATTTGGTCAAAGTTAAATTAGCTTTATTTATTGTTTAATCCATGTCTAAATTAGGTTAACCTTTTGGGTTAAGTGGTTCTTGACATGGTACCAGATGTCTAAAACTCATCAGTGACAAATTAAAATGAATTATTCATCCCTGCTATTGTGCTTTCAATCCAATCATGTTTTTACTGGAGGTCTTTGCACTTAATAAAAAGGTTAAGCAAACATTGATATAACTTGTTAACATACACCAATGAGCAATAGCTCAGTTGGTATGGACACTTTCTGTCACGACCCGAATAAGGCACATGACCGGCACTTAAATCACGTGAAGTCTATAAGACTCCACCGTAACCCAAGTAAGCCAAAAACCAGGAATCTAAACTTTTTTAAAAGAATAACGGAGGTGAAGTTTTGAAAGTGGTTACTAAATGAAATCAAGTTATTTATGAAAATATAAGTAAAGTTTAATTGAAAATATTTTCGTCATTTAAAATCGGGCTGCACCTCCTTTGTAAATTTTGAATAAAACCATATACAAAACATAAAATATAATAAGCATCCCAACGGGAGCTACCGTTCACATCCAAACAGCGGAGCAACCACGCTGTAATATACGACGCTCAAGACGAAGGATATCAAGAGAAATATAAACATAACAAATCCAAAATCAAGTCGACTCCACTCGAGTACGACACCCAAATACATAAACATATAAGTCTCGCTTCTAAGTCACAAATATACAAGTTTTGCTCGATGGAGTTTTTAACTAGATCCAAAATAATATACACATACAAGATGTGGTTATATGACTATGTAACCCACCTACCAAAAGCCAATCATCTGAAGAAGTGTGCCGGCAAGCCGCTACTGATCCGAGCGGTCGGTCATGCAAGAAACTAAGGCACAACGGGATGAGTTGCCAACTCGTGAATAAAAATATATCGCAAAGTAGAAATCGAAATGCATAACGATCTACCTAGATTATAAAGTATAATACTATCATATTATGTGATAATGAATATATATACATATATATACATCACATCAGTATCCATAAGCGCATCATATCGGATCACGCAGAACAAGCATGATCTACAAGATCATTATCATCATTATCAAATGGGTGTCCACCGACACTCGAAATCATCATCAATGAGTGTCCAACCGGCTCTCGAAATCCCATATCATCTTCGAACCCCAGGTAAATCCACCGTGTTCAAGACTATCACCAGTCGGTATCCTCCAGATATCCACCGTGATCCATACAACCATCAGTATCGATCATCCTCTCTAGGCTTTCCGTGCCTTCCTACGGCCTGACAACCCCTCGGATGTCATATCGGGTCCACCATGTATCCTGAAATCGGTTAACCCCTCTTTCGATTTCGGATAATTAATCATCATATCATCAAGACCAAGAAAACTCATGGTAGACATCAAATCATCATATCAAGAGAAAACCACATTTTTGAAACATATGCTAGTTTTATAAATCACATCGCGGCTTCTCAAAACCATGGAAAATATCAAGTTCCGAAGAACACATACAAAATTAATCTTTACCACAATTGGCAATGTTATTCGTATATCAAACATCAGCAGGTATCATGTATACTAGCATGGATAACTAAAACACGTAAAGCATGGCAGTTCTACTGTGTCATGGCAATACTAATAATATGTAGTGTAACATATGCGTTTGTGATTTGCAGTATGTCAATCATTAGTAGTTGTGCAAGTATCCTATACACGGATATATCAATCGATCATATATATATATATAACAAAGTTATAATAGAAAGTATTGATATCAACATGGGTATATTTTAGCATAGCAATCCTACAGTGTCATGGCAGTACCAATGATGTGTAGTATAACATGCGAGTCTATGATTTGTGCAACATAGCAATCATTGGTAGTTATGCAGTATTCTATCAGTGTATTCATAAAAGCCTGGCAATTGCAAACTAGCATACAAAGCAAATTACAACTAATGGTATAAACGTAACATATATAATAAAGTACTCGAAGCGCGAGCGTATACAGAATAAAATAATCACAACGTAAACAAGCGTTAAATAGATAATTACATATTAGCTATACGGTTTAGTTTAACATAGAACGAAACATTGTTTTGGAAATAAGGAGGCTACAGTGTTTTTGAAATAGATATCCATTTAAAATTTGCAGCGGATCCTTGACAGTATCATTTAAAAGTAAGAAACAAATCGTTGGTTTTTAAAAAGAGTGTAGCTCTAGCATTTTGTAATATCCCAATCGGGATTTAGCAAGACTCCATGAGTCAATAAATATCGGCCGCATTCGAAAATCTATCATCAGCACATCCCGTACGAAATATTCATTGTACGATATCAACCAATCATCCAATCGATATAGTACGGACATCTAGTCGCGTACGGTACATAACAATAATCATATATACATACACACATATATATAGCCTAATAGTTATGACTTATAGATTAAGTATCTAGCTTACGAACTATCAACAACTTATAGTTATAGATTAGGTATACGAGTTCGTATACAAGTTTCCTAGTATATCGTTATAGACTAGGTATACGAGTTCAAATTATAAACTAGATAAATAATTATGAGTAAATGTAATACGGATTATATTGATTAATATGTGTTCTATTTAGTTTAGTTGCGGGGGTGCTATACATCATCCACCTGATTTTTCCCGTAGATATAAATTTACTCACCGACGCTCCTCGAGCTGGTCGAAGCCTACGACCGGCTTACCCTTTCTCGCCGTCTCAGAAGTTCTCGCGATCGAACCTACAATCGAAATCATAACGCAACCGTATAAAAATCCAAATCGAAAATGACGCAAACGAGTTGCGCGCACATATCTTAGAACCTATAGTTAACGTGTGCAAAATACGACAAAAATACCCCCGACATCGACATATGAACGTCGAACGATCGGGTCAAGATATAGAATTCCAAAACCCAAGTTTAAAAACCATAAAATATCGTCAAAAACCAACCAAAATATTTCCAGATTTTGTAATATGGAATCTGGGACGAAAATAAATATCAAAAGGTCTCAGTTTTCAATAGAATAATCCCCGGACCAAGACAAAAGCCCTAAATCATCAACTGGGCCGACCAAAAATTGCATTTAGCCGCCTGGGGCAGCCTGGGCATGGAGGTAGGGCTTCGTGCTTCAGTGGTGGTCTTCTACTCGTCTAACTAGGTTAAAATGATACTTCTTTTATTTTACAGAGACCCCAAATAGCTCCAGAATATATTTGAACATCAAAACTCAATGAAATTATAGTTTTTAAAACTTAAATCACTTTGAAATCAACAATCCATGCATCTAAATACCGTCAACTATCCCAAACAAGATGTAAACACTAAGTAAACGATAATAACTTCACTACTACAAGTGAATCACATAATACCCAAAATTTTCAAGACTTAAACCATCAAAAGTGTGACTTTTTGCATGAAACACAAAGATAACATGACATGGCATAACAAAACTTAGTAAAAACACGATATTTACCAAATTGGGTGGAGGAAAAGAGAGATCCAAACTCTATGGATGTCATCTTGAAGATCTTTGAAGTGGTAGTGGCCTAACTTGATGTCTTGAGAGATCTAGGTGAAGAAATTTGCAAGATCCATAGGATTTTAGTGGAGGGAAGCTAGGGTTTTGGGTTATGGATGAGGAGTTGGGATATTTTCATATGAGATATTTTGTGAAGAAGATAACATAATATTAAAGGATGAAAGAGAAGAGGGTAGGTGTTGGGATAGGTGGTATAATAGATGTGACGGTGCTAACATGCTTAACATATTCCTCTCTTTCTTCTCTCTAAATAAATCATTAACTTATCACAAAATCCCATATCATTTCCAAAATATATGCTATGACAAATATCTCACATATACCAAATTCTAAAATAAATGTATATACATACTCCAATCTATGAAAACCCAAAATCCATACACGATATTATTTCTGTAAACTCATAATATCTATATTTAAATTATAAAATAATATTTAAAATTTTCAAAATGTTACAATATCCCCCACTTAAAGAAATTTGGTCCCTGCATTTAAATTTAACCCAAATCTTTAAAATATTTTGTCTAATCACATCAAATCAAATTAACGGGGCTCCGAAATCCCACACTAACCGGAAATACCATAGCGCAACGTGCGCATGAAAACAAAAGCGCGAAACTCAAATAACCGAAATTCTAACAAATGCTATAAGAATCACACAAGTCATGATGTAAAGTGCAAAGTGCGAAATTAACCGTCTAAATCAAGCACACGACTAAGCACAACTATAGTCAAGGCTATAATACATATATAGCACGTATCCATATGAAATCATATAACGTGGTGAAAAGATGTATGTATGAAAAATCCTATCAAAATAGCCGTATGATATATATATCACGGCACATGTAGCAGACGTTGATTTATGAAGAAATATATATACTTTTCGTTTAAAATATACGTCTCACCTTTTGAAAATGATTTAGAAAGTTTTTTTTGTAAAATTCTTGTGTCGATCATAGACACGTGGAAAATAGTGAAACTATAGCTCCTTTGATAACCTCTTTAGTATACATCATTAAATGAAAATAATATTTCAAGTACTGTCTCTCAGACCAGTTCTGTTCGGCTACTATATAACATAATATATCTTAAAAAAATATGATGCACGAAAACGAAATCAACCTCAACAGGTGTGCACAAAACCAAACCATGTGCAACGAGTGTGCACGAAAACGTAAATCGGGTGCAACGGATGTGCACGAAAGCGTAAATCGAGTGCAGCCGGTGTGCACGAAAGCATATGTCAAGTGCAGACGTTGTGCATGAAAACATCAATCAAGTGCATCTGGTGTATATGAAAACATCAATCAAGTGCATCTGGTGTGCACGAAAACGTCAATCGAGGGCGGCTGGTATGCACGAAAACATCAATCAAGTGTAAGTGCACGAAAATCTCAATCAAGTGCAACTGGTGTGCATGAAAACATAAATCATATGCAACTGGTGTACACAAAACATCTATCGAGTGCAACTGGTGTGCATGAAAACATCAATCGAGTGCAGCTGGTGTGTACGAAAACGTCAATCGAGTGCAGCCGGTATGCATGAAAATATCTATCGAATGCACCTGTTGTACACGAAACCACCCATCAAGTGCAACTGTTGTGCATGGATCAATCATCAAAACACAATAGTCAAAACTATCGATATCGAAGTATATTTTCTTCAACATCGAAAGCGTGATACTCAGATCACCAAAACACAAATAAAAATAAATGACATTGAAAAACACCTTCTTCGATGTCGAAAGGTGGCTGTGCACCCGGAGCTGGCAGAGCAAGGATTCCCACTTGTTTTCTGCCTACTGTATCGCGTCCTCTGCCTTAGGGTCCTTTCTCTCTCTGCGAACCACTAAATCCACGGCCTTTCGATACAACCGCCTGGTGAGGAGTAGCGATGAAAACAGTCCCACTCTGACGCCTCTCGGAACACCTCCTGACCAAGTGACCCGGCCTCCCGCAATATAACACGTCAACGGTGGTCTTTGGTCCTCGGGGTACGCGCCATACCACTAGCCCTGGGTCCAATCTCTAACACTTTCATATCCCGGAAAGAACCCGCCATGGCCTCTGCCTATATCACCTCTGCAGAACTGCCCGGAAACTGGCATACCATAATGAATCCACTTCCATTCCGGAACAACTTCAATCTCATCAAGTTGTTCCTCTATAAGTGTGGCCGCATCTAACACCTCGGTATACGTATCAAACCTCTGGCACCAACGGAGAGGAACAACTACCATCGAGACCTCGCACGAATCTCTTAATCTATTTCTTTTTAGTATCGACCAAGTAGGGAGCACATCACGATAGCTGCGTGAACTGCATGTCATACTCGGCTATGATCATGTCCGGAGTCTTACACAAAGAATCAAAACTACAATCTCGGACATGTCTGACACTCTGTAGAAGAAATCTGACTAAGTAGATCTTCGAGAACTCGTCCCAAGTTATCGGATGAAGACCCACTCGACCTCTCTCGATCGACTCGCACCAGATCTGAGCAAGACCCTTCAAACGGAAACTAGCCAACTCCACTGATCTCATATCGGAGCATCTCAACGAACGAAATATCATAGCCATCCTACCCAGTGTTGGGGTTAAAAATTACACGCTGGTTGGCCAAGTCAAAGTCCAAGTCAACCCCAAGCCAAGTAGGCCCGAGCCCAACCAGGCGGGCCCGAGCCCGAGCCCGAGCCAAGTGGGCCCAAGCCCAAGTCAAGACCAAGCATGGTAGAGGCCGGCTCCATGCCAAAAAGGAGGCAATAAATTAGTCTAAATGCAATTTTTAGAAATAAATGCATGTAAAATAGCCAAAAGCCAAAATTTTGTAAACCCCATACTTATGTGCAAAAAGAAATACGCACATAAGGCATGGGTGGCACAAGTGCCATTTGGCAAAGCCCAAGGGACTATATGTAAAGTGTGTAGTCTATAAAAGCAAACATAATAAGAAAATTAAGAACAACTTTCATTCTCTTAAAAATTCTAGAATTTGTGCCTCCATCTTTTCTTTCTCAAGTTTTTTCCTCTTCGTTTTCAATTAAATCAAGAGCTTAGCTTTCTTTTTCTTAAAATTAGATAAAGTTTCACCATAAAACCCTCGAAGTGGAGTTCAGATCTCTCATCAAATCCCTAAAAGGGAGATTATTAATCCCACCTCTCTTTTTCCCTAAGATTCAGCAAAAAGAGAGGAGGAAGAAGACCTACCTCCAAAAATCCTACTTTGGGAGGATCCAAGGCTCAAGTGAGAAGAAATGACTCCCCTTTGATCATCTCCGAAGATCTTTGAGGAGTTCAACTTCAAGATCCAAATTCTCAAAGAAGTTTAACTCCAAATCCAGAATTTTTAGGAGTTTTAACTCTAAATCCAATCTTTTAGGAGTTTAACTCCAACCTACACCCAATTCCTGTTCGGGAGTTCAACTCTAGGCCCAAGGGCTTAGCCCCTCTTCCGCCGGTGTTTCCAGCGGTCGCGTGCCCGCTGGCGCCCAGTGGCCGCGCACATGTCCTTAAGACACTCCTCACACCTCTTTTCTCACACGCTCCACACTCAAAACATGCCCAGCGGGACCCCCGTAAACTCTGCGAGGCCCTCGATACATCTAAAACACAACATGCGCACATCACACATTGAGTTCGCACAACTAGTTTTACCCGTCAATTGGAGGTTCTCTCGCTCCAAAAGCGAGGGGTAATTAACGGCAGTTTAGTCCGTGGCTGCCGGAGATTCTGATCTCTATAACCATTAAACCCCGGCTTACCTCAAGCAGGGAGAATTTGTAACACGCCTGACAAGCGACGCGTATTCCTATCTCAATAGGGTTACGAAAAACACGATACAGATTCCGGCACGCCTGATAGGACCTTTCTCTCCCCCCATATCTCGGGTTAAGCGTTCATGCGAACTCATTTAACACATATACCGATATTTATACTGAAATAATGCTTTTTCGTGCAGCAATCAACTTTCAACGACCATATCTTCTAAGATGAATTCAGCTTCCGACGCAATCCCGATCCCGTACGTAGTCAAGATTAATGCTCGCGTGGTTCTTCCCGCAAGCCTCAATTGGCAGTGGGAGGAACCGCCTCGCCAATTTGGTCCGTCATTATCTACCCTGCAGGAAGCACTCATCTGGCAGAGGTCCCGGCAAACCAAGCGGCTAACCGATCTCAAGGGCCAGGAGGCCAAACATTGTGGTCGCTAAAGCATCCTACCCCAAATGCAAATCCGTATTCGAACAGCTCTCTACTGTTCTGACTAGGGGCAAGGCCGTCAACACCAATGAAGCTACAAAGTATCCCAGCAAGCTCAGACGGTGCCCCTGACAATCGCGCAAGAGTGTCTTCTCTGGACTCTCTGTCAATCGGTCTACGGCGTCTTCTTGAAGAATCGAAGTCTCCCAAGTGCTCAAAACAGAAAGGCTGAAACAAAAGCAGCTCAGGTATCGAGCCAACAAGAGGGTCAGGACTCCGGCCAAGTAGAATCTTGTGAGGTTCCAAGAGCAGGGTTACCCCGTGATGACAGCTGAGTTGGCCGTAAAAGTCAGCAATTCATTCGAATCTCTGAAGTGGGTTTAGAAAAACGCCATGACCGTCAGAATTAAGAAGACAGCAGTCCGAACGATACTACAAAGAGACGTGTTCCAGCGCCAACAGAGAAAGCATGACACCGTCTCTTCAAGAGTCTATCAGGCGCTTTGTGCCGCACGAAAGCAGTAGGGCAAATCCAGAAAAGAGACGCCAGCACCATTCAAGAACTCGGTCAGGCCAGCCGTCTTTAATCGATTGTCCGTTACCGAAACAGAAGGGCCACGACAGCGGTCCGCGAAATCAGCTGCCAATAATGAAAGGACGGCCGGATATGTTATCCACACGGTCTACATGGCGGGAACGCGTCCCAGTGACAACTTTTGCAGCAAAAGTAAGGATGGGGCTACCACATCTCAAGCCTAATCTGGACGATGAAAACCCTCTCGATGAGGCCGATAGGCAGAAAGACCCTTCAGTCCATATGGAGTCAAAGCTCAAACAGCGAAGAAGAGCCGACTTGCCGCTCCAGGACCGCAGAGCAGGAGCTGCTTCAAGAACTCCGAAATCAGCTCTGGAGCAAAGATAAAGAGATGACCAAGCTTTACTCAAAAATTGATGTCCTGGCGAACGTTGTGATGCAGCTCACCGCTCAAATTGCTCGGACGTCTTCCAATCAAGTACAAGTCTCTACTCATGAGCCGGGTGATAACAACCTGAAGCAACCAATGCATGTCCCCTTAGATCCAAGTTTGGGCAAGCCGCACGAAAGCCGGCCACATTCCACTTCTAGGGACGCGTTGGCCCCGGATGGCACTATCCCGCTAACACAAGATTGGATAATGGATTTTGTCATTAGCAAGGTTAAAACATTGGTAGCCAAATCTGAAGCTCATAAAGAAATTGGCAGTAGTGGACGACCATATCCCGCACAGTACGATCTGATCGAGTTCCCCAGAGGCCACGTCATTCCTAAGTTCAGAAAATTTGATGGGACGGGAAACGCAAATTAGCACGTCACCCACTTTAAAGCGTCATGCAGAAATACATGGGGCAATGATGCACTCCTTCTTCATCAATTTGTCAATAGGACCGGTGTCGCTTTCGACTGGTTCGCGAGCATTCCAGACGAGTCCATCACTATTTTTGTCCAAATGGAGTCTCTGTTTCGGCAAAAATTCATGAGTGTCAATAATAAGATCTCCATTACTGACCTTGTGAGGACCAAGTCAGGGAAGAACGAAAGCAACACAGACTTTATCACCCGATAGCGTAATCTCACGGTCAAGTGCAAACCTCCGCTGGAGCAGGACCAGTCCGTTAGCCTTCTCATTGGAAGCTCAGCAATTGGATGGTCCCATTCTTATATACAGCAGGCCTCAAGACGTTTCAAGAGCTGACCAAGAGAGTTCAAGTGTTGGAACGCTCGAAGCAAGAATCTGCTCCGAACTCTCAAAATGACAAGTCTTGGAAGAACTGAAAGGACGACAACCATAAAAGCGGGAATTCCAATAATACCAACGCCTTCAATGTGTCTAACAATGAAGACAAGCGAAAGACGAGCGGACAAAAAATGGACCGGTCCCGAAAGCCAGTGCCAGGAGTAGAAGGGCCTTCCCTAGAGGAGAAGAAGAACAAGATTTACTTTTTTCAGGAAGGACAAGATCCGCAAGATATTCAAGGATGCCCTGAACAACAATCTACAATTGCCGGAATCGAAGAGACTTCATGAAGCAAAAATGACCGACAATCCCCTGTATTATCCATACCACATAATAGTGAGCTATGCGATCGAGAATTGCTATATTTTCAAAGACTGGGTCGAAAAGCAATACAAGACTGGAGAGATCGAGCTGTGTAAGAGTGTGTTGGTGAACAATCAAGTTGCAACCACCAACTTTATACAGACAGAAGCTGAAGCTTTCTGGGAGCAAACGGTTGAATCCGTTGCCCCGAGAAATGAATCCGACTCGTCCCAGCCTCCGTGGAGTATGCACATATCTAATAAGATGAAGAAGATGCTAAAACTACTTCAGAAAGAGTCCAAAACAGAATGGGAGGGGCAGAAGGAGTCTACCGTTCCAGCTACCAATTCGGTTCAATCGGGCTCAAAATCCAGAAAGCTAAAGAAGAAGAAAAGGAAAGATGCGACTCGAAGTGAAAGGGAGTCGTCGGGGAAATCGACCATTCAAAGGCATATCGATTCCCTCGAAAACTATGAGCAAAAGGAAAGAAACTCTAATTCCCCATAGAAGCAGCGCTTCCCCATAGAAGCAGCTGAGATTCTGGAAGAGCTGGAAGAAGACTCAAATGATGAGGTTCTTATCATGGCCTGCTACGTCATCCACCTTAGTAGCGACTATAAGAAAGAACTTTGTTTTTCTGAAGAGAATGAAGAACTCGCCATGAAGGCCAACCAAATCCAGCTCAGAAGTGGCAAAGCTCTTCCGCCAAATCAAGGCAACGCCTCAAAGGGAAGGAAAAATAAGTCGCTAATGAAGAAGATGGCGGAAAGCTTGCTCATGAAGACTCGAGTCCTTTCCCAGTGGACTATAATGTCTTGGCTCATCTCCGGAAGCTTCTGTCTCTCTTAAGTATCTATGATGCTCTAGTCCTATCCAAGAAGCTCAGAGATGTTCTCATTCATACCCTGCAAAACCCCGAGCGGTATCAGGCTCGTTTCGCGGAAATTAATATGAAAGAGGCCCAGTACAATCTGCATACAGCCGCGGTCACATTTAAAGATGAAGACATGTTACTGAGAACAACGGAGCACAACTGACCGTTTTACGTGACCGGGTACAGCGATGGAGACCGAATTAATCGTATATTGATTGATCTGGGGTCCTCAGTGAACATCATGAACTTATGGACTCTGAAAAATTTGTCAATGAACGTCCGACATCTGTCAAGGGAAAAGATTGTCATTCAAGATTTCAATAAAAACTGCCAGCAAATTCTGAGGTCTATAGCTCTGACAATTAAATTTGGGGATTTGCAAACCGAAGCTAAAATATACGTGATCGACCCCGACATGTCTTATAAGATTCTCTTGGGACGGCCGTGGCTCCACAATTACGGTATCGTTCCGTCAACTCTCTATCAATGCATGAAGTATAGCAAAAAACAACGAAGAAAGACGTATTGACGGAGATATCCAGCCGTTCGGTGTGCATGAAGTCTGATATGAAGATTCCCGGTGCTTTGTGAACCCCAAAATGCTAAGCCACAATTGACCGAGGACATAATAGCCCCGAAACTCAAAGGCAAATCTGAGCTGGCTATCACTTTCAAAAGAAAAACCCCCAGGTGCGTCCGCATTTCGGCAGTGACTTTGATGAGTCTGACGCTGGAAGTCCGTCCTTCCGTAAAACTCACCCTCATTTCGGTAGCGATACGGACGGGTCTGATATTGAAGGCCCATTCGTCAGCAAAATGCGCCCTCGTTTAGGCAGCGACACTGAAGAATCAGACAAAGAGGACCTGCCTTGCAACAGCTATGCAGATTGGGCCTTCATGCAAAAAGTGAAGCTAAGAGAAACCTTCGAGATTACAGAAGGGTCCCTAGCTATCTCAAGGGTGCCGGAGTAGATGTTCAAGGAGCTGGATGCATTGGTTTCTACCATGGACCAACTGAAAACTTTCTACGTTCTCGGAAGAAACAGCAAACAAATAAGCATCCTGTTTTATGGGTCAAACCTCATCGTGCACCCGAACGATTTTTCCATGACATGTCTTCCCTATGAGAGGCATAAGAGCCGTCCTCAATCCCAGATATTATGCATCTGAGATGCGGGAATATTTTAAAAGGTGTGGATGTCGGTTATATCAAACGGACTCCGAAGCGAAGTTTTATGAGGGGCTATGGAATCCGCCTTAGGTCCGAGCACTCATCGAAGGACGAATCCCAGATAGACGAGGCATAGGTTTCATTCAACTTGACGTCAAGGCATTCTACATGATCCATGTTGGCGAAGTCAACGTAAAGTCAAATGATGACGACGAGCTAGCCGAACCAGAAGAGGTTTCTCGAGAGCTCGAAGATGGCGGACAAGCAACTTTCGACAAGCTAACCGAGATTGATTTGGGAACGCCCAATAATCTAAGGCCGACCTACATCAACTCACTTTTGTCAGAAAAAATGAAAAAACAGATAATTGCCCTGCTGCATGAGTTCGTCAACTGCTTCGCGTGGACGTACAAAGAAATGCATAGCCTCTCTCCTGAAGTGGTCGTACATAAGCTGGCTATATCTTCTGATACCAAGATAGTCAAACAAGCTCCTCGAAGAATGAGAAGGGAGCTGGAAGAAAAGGTTATCGAGAAAACCAAGAAACTCATCGATGCCGACTTCATTAGAGAAGAGAAATATACGGACTGGATCGCGTGAATCGTCCCAGTGAAAAAGAAGAATGGGAAGATCCGAGTTTGCGTTGATTCAGAGACCTCAATAAGGCATGCCCTAAAGACGATTTTCCACTCCCGGTTATGGAAATGATGGTCGACGACATTTGAAATTATGAGTTGTTCACGTTTATGGATGGTTTGTCTGGATACAATCAGATAAAAATGTCACCCGAGGATGAGAAGCACACAACGTTTCGAACCCTGATCAGGATATACTGCTACAAGGTGATGCCGTTCGGACTGAAGAATGCAGGTGTTACATATTAAAAGGCGATGACAGATTTTTGATGACTTAATCCACAAAGTCGTCGAATGCTATGTCGATGACTCGGTCGTCAAGAGTAAAGCTAAAGTCAATCACATCCAAGATCTCCGAACTGTCTTCACCAGACTAAGAGAGTACAATCTGAAGATGAATCCTCTAAAGTGCATCTTTGGCGTATCATCGGGGAAATTCTTGGGCTTCATAGTCCGGCACCGAGGGATCGAGATTGACCCATCGAAGATAAAAGCAATCGTGGGGATGCCTCCTCCAAAAAATCTGACTCAGCTGAGATCCTTTCAAGGCAAACTCGCTTACATACGAAGGTTCATCTCGAACCTATCGGAAGATGCAGACCTTTCTCAAAGCTCATGAAGAAAGGAGCTCCTTTAGTCTCGGATGCCGAATGTCAAGATGCATTCGAAAACATCAAACAGTATCTGTTGCACCCTCCAGTGCTTGCTGCCCCCATTCCAAATATACCACTGATCCTCTATACTGCCGCGCTAGATGAGTCACTCGGTGCGCTCTTTACCCAGAACAACGAGGAGGGAAAAGAAAATTCCTACTACCTCAGTCGAACGTTAGTCGAGGCGGAACATAACTATTCTCCCATCAAAAAGCAGTACATGGCCCTGATATTCGCTGTAAAGAAGCTGAGGCACTATTTGCTTGCTCATCAGGTTATGTTGATCTCCAGGGTCGACCCGCTTAAATACTTAATGACCAAAGTAAGCCTAGCCGGCAGAATGGCAAGATGGGTTGTCATGCTTCTTGAGTTCGATATAGTGTATACTCCTCAAAAAGCAGTAAAAGGGCAAGCCCTCGCCGACTTCCTTACTGCTCATCTTATACCAGAAGGGTCACCGCTAAATTGCGAATTACCCGACGAACAAGTGCTGCACCTCGAAGATAACAAGCCATATTGGGAGCTCTATTTCGATGGAGCCTCTTCAATAAAGACCTCCAGCAAATCAAGCGTCTTGGAAATAAAAGCAGGGATAGAATTGGTGTTCATCACGCCCTCGGTAGGAACCATACGACATTCTTTCGCTCTTACCGAACCTCGTATAAATAACGAGGCTGAGTATGAAGCTCTGATAGCGAGCCTAGAGCTCGCTATAGAAATGGAAATACTTCGGCTATGGGTCTACGGTGATTCCCAGCTTGTCGTCAACCAAATGAGCGGCGACTACAAGATATATAAGCCCGAATTAGCTCGATACAGAAGCCGGGTGGTGGAACTCATGAAATAGTGTACCCACATTGAATTAATGAGAGTTCTTAGAGCGTTGAACGGGAAAGCAGACGTACTCGCTCGCCTAGCTAAAGAGTTGGTTGATCCCGACATGGATGAAATTCTGATCACAGTCAGAAACCGGCAAATTCTGCCTCCAGTCTCTTTACGAGAAGAAGAAAGTATAGAACAAGAGAACAATATTGCCGAAGAAACTCTGATCATTCAAGACAAGCCCGATTGGAGAGAGCCTTCATAGAGTACCTTCGATACGACAAGCTGCCCGAAGAAAAATCCGTAAGGATTCAGCTGAAGAAGAGAGCTCTCGGATACGTGTTTGTAAATAATACGCTATACCGCAGATCATATGACCAAGTCTGGCTCAGGTGTCTGTCATCGGCCGAAGCCCAAAAAGTCATGAAAAAGGTTTATTCGGACGTCTGCGGTGCTCACCAATCTGGCCCTAAAATGCGGCTTTAAATCAAACGGTTTGGGTATTACTGGCCTACCATGATAAGAGATTGCGAAGAGCATGCGAAGAAATGTCGTCTTAGCCAAATTCACGGTGACTTCATTCACAAACATCCCAATCCGTTGCATCCTACGGTGGCATCATGGCCCTTCAAATTTTAGGGCACCGACATAGTTGGCCTGATTGATCCTCCACCATCCAAAAGCCACCGGTTTATATTGGCCGCAACTGACTACTTCTCCAGATGGGCTGAAACTGTCCCGCTAAAAGAAATCAAGACAGAAGATATTCTAACATTCTTCTAGCATAATATTCTATACCGCTTCGGTATGCCTAGAAGAATCGTTTCTGACAACGGGCCTTTTTTCAAGAGTAAGGTTCGCTACACAGTACAAGATAGACTGGAGATATTTCTCCGTCTACAATCCAAGAGCCAATGGGCTAGCTGAAGCCTTCAATAAAACTCTATGCAAGTTCCTGAGGAAAAATTCTTCAGCCAACAAGAGAAGCTGGAATCTTAAGCTCCATGAGGCGTTGTGGGCATATCGTACCACGCATCGCACTCCAACTCAGTCTACTCCATAGTTATTGCTCTTCGGAGTGGAGGCAATTCTCCCCTCAAAGTCGAAGTTCCAAACCTAGCGATGGCCGTCCAGCACGGTTTGACGGAGGAAGAAAATGTCCTCCTTCGGCTCGAAGAACTGGACGCCCTCAAAGAAAAGAAACTCACAGTACAACGGAATCTATAGCTGTACCGAGCCTAAATATCACTGGCCTATGATAAGATGACACGTCTCCGTACTTTAAAAAAAGGCGAATTCGTGTTGGTCCTCAAAAGTCCGATCATCCCCAATGCCAAGAGAAAATTCGAGCTAAAATGGGAAGAACCATACATCATCGAGAAAGTGTTTGATGGAGGATCCTACCAGCTGATATATGCCAAGGGTGAAAGGCCCATGCCACCCATCAATATCCGATATCTCAAGAAATACTATGCGGGAATGCTCCAAATCGCAGACGAATTGAGCACACCGGTTTTACGGTCTAAATTCTGTATACAATACACGGACGCAAGTGACCCCTATCTCTCCTAAGTTCTACCGGCGAGACTACATCTGAAGTCCTACCGGCGATGAAGCATAAAAAAAGAAGAAGAAAAAGAAAGAAAAAAGGTATGTTCACAAGCAAAACGGACACGGATGAAAATCCGAAAGGGCCCCGTAATGTAAAAACAGCAGGACTGCCGGCGAGTTTGTGAAAACCCGAAAGGGCGCAAACTCGTGAAAAGAGATAAATACACTCGCAAAGTTCTCTCGACCTTATAAGGAGTAAATCCCTGCGTGAGATCCTTACGACTCTCAAAAGAGCAACACACTTAGGAATCTCCACGATTCCTAAGAGAAAATACATCTGCAAGATTCTCTCGACTTGTAAGGAGAAAATGCTTTTATGAGACCCTTACGGCTCATAAAATTGAAAAGCCTTAGGTGATAGGAATCTAAACCTATCTCCTAAACCATCGCTCCCCAACTCAAGTTTTCCCAGGGCAAATGATGAGTCGCTCCTGGCATTGCTTCAGTGTTAGTGGTGCTGATGCCGACCCAAAACCCAAATCCTAAGTTTTCGCAGGATAAATGATGAGTCGCTCCTGGCATTGCTTCAGTGTTAGCGGTGCTGATGTCGACCCAAAACTTAAATCCCAAGTTTTCCCAAAAGCAAATGTTGAGTCGCTCCTGGCACTACGCTTCAGTGTTAGCGGTGCTGATGTCGAGCCAAAAACCAAATCCTAAGTCCTTCCGGGGCAAATGATGAGTTGCTCATGATATTATTCCAGTGCAGCAATGCCGATACTAAACAAAATCCAAATTTTAAGTTCCTCTCAAATTCAAAAGTTCCGCTAAATAAGACAGAAATCAAACAGATCAGATCAACGTCCCATCCGGCAGCACTTCTAACCTCAAAAGTCCCGCTGGACGGATAGGGAACTCTCAAAACAAATCAAATCAAACAAGTCAACCAATCACCTCATCGGTGGAATCAAGCTCCACCTCGGAAACAAATCAATCCCGACACCGCAAGAAGCGGAGCAAGTCAACTTCAACCCCGATACTGCAAGAAGCTGAGCAAGGCAAATCAAGTATCGACCGTCTAAGTCACAAAAATGGTAGCACCGACCGTCCAAGTAGCAAAAATAGCAGCACTGACCGTCTAAGTCGCAAAAATGGCAGCATCGGCCTTCCACGGGGAACCAAACCAAATCAATCTCCATATAGAACAAAATCCATCAATCCTATGCACAACCCATACACGCGGCATGCATTTATTGATGGGGGCACTTTGTTGGGATTAAAAATTACACCCCGGTCGACTAAGTCAAAGTCCAAGTCAACCCCAAGCCAAGTGGACCCGAGCCCAAATAGGCAGGCCTAAGCCCAAGCCAAGTGGGCCCAAGCCCAAGTTAAGACCAAACATGGAAGGGGCCGGCTCCATGCCAAAAAGGAGGCAATAAATTAGTCTAAATGCAATTTTTAAAAATAAATGTATGTAAAATAAAAAAGTCAAAATTTTGTAAACTCCATGGCTTATGTGCAAAATGAAATAAGCATATAAGGCATGGGATGGCATAAGTGTCATTTGGTAAAGCCTAAGGGGTTAGTGCTGTAGGCTATATGTAAAGTGTGTAGCCTATAAAGATAAATATGCTGAGAAAATCAAGAACAACTTTCATTCTCTTAAAAATTCTAGGGTTAGTGCCCCCATCTTCTCTTTCTCAAGTTTTTTCCTCTTCCTCTCCATTTCCAATTAAATCAAGAGGTTAGCTCTCTTTTTCTCAAAACTAAATAAAGTTTCACCATAAAACCCTCGAAAGGAAGTTCGGATCTCCCATCAAATCCCTAAAAGGGAGATTTTTAATCTCATGTTCCTTTTTTCTTAAGATCCAGCAAAAAGAGAGGAGGAGATAGAAGCCCACCTCCAAAAATTCCATTTTGGGAGGATTCAAGGCTCAAGAGAGAAGAAAGGACTCACATTTGATCATCTCCGAAGATCTTTGAGGAGTTCAACTCCAAGATCCAAATTCTCAAAGGAGTTTAACTCCAAATCCAGAATTTTTAGGAGTTTAACTCCAAATCCAAATCATTTAGGAGTTTAACTATTAATTTACACCCAATTCCTGTTCGAGAGTTCAACTCCAGGCCCAAGGGATTAACCACTTCTTCCGCTGGTGTTTCCAGCGGTCTGCGCGTGCGGCATTAGGATACTCCTCACCCCTCTTTTTCTCACACGCTCTACACTCAAAATACTTCCCCGTTAGAAAAAATTTCTAACGGGGCGCTGTCCGGTACCCCGCAAGGGGGCTGCTAGCCCTCTTGACCTCACCCCGCTATCCAAGTAGCGGAATCCCCGTAAACTCTGTGAGGCCCTCGATACGTCTAAAACACAATATACATACATCGCACATTGAGTTTGCACGACTAGTTTTACCCGTCAATCGGAGGTTCTCTCGCTCCAAAAGCGAGGGTTAATTAACAATATTTTAGTCCACGGTTGCCGGAGATTCGAATCCCCACAACCAAAAAAACGTAGCCAACCTCAGGCAGGGGAAATCTGTAATACGCCTAACAAGTGACGCATATTCCTATCTCAATAGGGTGACAAAAAACACGCTACACCCAGGAATGACTGAGGATCCTCTATCACATCCATGCCCGTAAACACCGATGGCTTTAGCTTCATGAACCGTGGACCTTGATAATCCCATCAGCGGCTGGTACAACTATCTAAACAGTAGGCAACATAACGACCTCCGGAGTAAGCCGAACAATATCATGCCTCTGAGTCCAGCTGGTCTCAAGCAATGACCCAACCATCTAGTGCGGATTTAGAACACTCACTTCTAAATGAGAAATCCTATCATAAAAAGGATGATCAATCTGTTCATGTGTCACCGGGATATCACCCCGGTCAATCCTCGTCTCAGACGAGTTCATCCTAACTGCATCTCTAGCCGCAACCCTTTCGGCTCATGTAAACATGGCGACTGGAACCACAAAAAGTATCGATGAGGATAGATCAGCTGAAATGAATAGAAGAAAAAATCTCAAGATATATTCTAAAGTCGCTTAAGTGGAGTATCACATCGTAAATATGCCGCGGAACATATGTACGTTACGTCACTCTACTTAAGTTACATACTCCATCATACTAAGGTCAATCTACGAACTTTCGGGTCTAATACCCCCAAAGTCAAGTCTATGTTCCGAATGGTTAAGCCTAGGCTCGGAAAATATATGCCCTAGACTCCACATAGTTAAACCTAAACTCAACAAAGGTTAAATCTAGCGCTACGATACCAACTTTATCATCATCCGAAAAAAGCACGTGATCGGCACTTAAATCACGTGAAGTTTATAGGACTCCACCGTAACCCTAATAAGCTAAAAACCAGGAATCTAAACATTTTTAAAAAGTAACGGAGGTGAAGTTTTGAAAGTGGTTACTAAATGAAATCAAGTTATTTCTGAAAGTATATAAGTAAAGTTTAATTGAAAACATTTTCATCATTTAAAATCGGGCAGCACCTCTTTTGTAAATTTTGAATAAAACCACATACAAAGCATAAAATATGATAAGCATCCCCAATGGGAGCTAACTTCCAAGACCAAATGGCGGAGTAACTACGCAGTAATATACAACGCTCAAGGCGAAGGATAGCAAGCGAAACATAAACATAACAAATCCAAAATCAAGTCGACTCCATACGAGTACGGCACCCAAATACATAAATATCTAAGTCTCGCTTCTTAGTCACAAATATACAAGTTTTGGTCGATAGAGTTTTTAACTAGATCCAAAAGAATATATATATATATATATATATACACAGAAGGTGGTTATGATATGACTATGTAACCACTTACCAAAATCAATCACCCGAAGAAGAAGTGTGCCGGCAAGCTGCTACTGATCCGAGCGGTCGGTCCTACAAGAAACTAAGGTACAACGGGGAGTGAGTTGCCAACTCGTGAAAAAAATATATCGCAAAATAGAAATCAAAATGCATAACGATCTACCTAGATCATAAAGTATAATACTATCATACTATGTGATAACGAATATACACACACACATCAAATCAGTATCCATAAGCGCATCATATCGGATCCTGCATAACAAACATGATCTACAAGATCATCGTCATCATCAAATGAGTGTCCATCACCGACACTCGAAATCATCATCAATGAGTGTCCATTACCGGCACTCGAAATCTCATCTCGTCTTCGAACCCCGGCTAAATCCACCGTGTTCAAGACTATCACCGGCCGGTGTCCTCCAGAGATCCGCCGTGATCTATACAACTACCGGTATCGATCATTCTCGCTAGGCTTTCTATACCTCCCTATGGCCTAGCAACCTCTCGGATGTCGTACCGGGTCTACCATGTATCCTGAAATCGGTTAACCCTTTCCTCGATTTCGGATAATCATCATATCATCAAAATCAAGAAAATTCATGGTGGACGTCAAATCATCATATCAAAAGAAAACCGCATTTTTAAAACATATGCTAGTTTTATAAATCACATTGCGGCTTATCAAATCCATGGAAAATATCAAGTCTAAAAAACATATACAAAATTCATTTTTGCCACAATTGGCAACAATCATATTTGAATATCTATGGCAATGGTATTCGTATATCAAACATCGGCAGGTATCATGCATACTAGCATGAATAACTAAAAACGTAAAGCATGGCAGTTCTACTGTATCACGGCAATATTAATGATGTGTAGTGTATACACGCCTGTGATCGTGCAACATAGCAATCATTAGTAGTTGTGCAAGTATCCTATACACGGATATATCAATCAATCACATATATATAACGAAATTATAATAGGCAATACTAGCATCAACATGGGTATATTTTAGTATGGCAATTCTACAGTGTCATGGCAGTACCAATGATGTGTAATATAACATACGAGTCTGTGATTTGTGCAACATAGCAATCATTGGTAGTTGTGCAGTGTTCTATCAGTGTATTCATATAAGCTTGGCAATTGCAAACTAGCATACGAAGCTAATTGCAACTAATGGTATAAACGTAGCATATATAATAAAGTACTCAAAGCGCGAGCGTATACAAAATAAAATAATCGCAACATGAACAGGCGTTAAAACAGATAATTACATATGAGCTATACGGTTTAGTTGCCCATTTGCCCCCGGCGCTTGAGGGGGCGCCCTTCTGTCTGTGAAAACTGTCCTGTCCGTTCGGTGAGCTCGAACAGAGAGTGGTTGCCGAGTCGGCGACCACGAACGTCTGTTGAAACGTTGTTTTGGAAATAAGGAGGCTACGAAGTTTTTGAAATAGATATCCATTTGAAATTTGCAGCACATCCTTGGCATTATCATTTAAAAGTAAAATGAATCGTTTGTTTTTAAAAAAAGTATAGCTCTAGCATTTCATATTATCCCAATCGGGATTTAGTAAGACTCCACGAGTTAATAAATGTTGGCCGCATTCGGCAATTTATCCTCATCATATCCCGTATGAAATCTCCATCGTACGATATCAACCAATCATCCAATCGATATCGGTACGGACATCTAGTCGCGTACGACACATAACAATAATCATACACACACACATATATAGCTTAATAGTTATGACTTATAGATTAAGTATCTAGCTTACAAACTATCAACAACTTATAGTTATAGATTAGGATACGAGTTCGTATACAAGTTATATCATTATAGACTAGGTATACGAGTTCAAATTATAAACTAGATATATAGTTATAGGCTAAGTATATGTAATGTGGATTATATTGATTAATATGTGTTCTATTTAGTTTAGTTGCGGGGTGCTATACACCATCCACCCGACTTCCTCCGTAAATATAAATCTACTCACCAACGCGTCTCGAGCTAGTCGAAGCTTACGACCGCCTCGCCCTTCCTCGTAGTCTCAGAAGTTCTCGTGATCGAACTTATAATCGAAACCATAATGTAACCGTATAAAAATCCAAATCGAAAATGACGCAAACGAGTTACACGCACATAGGTTAGAACCTATGGTTAACGTGTGCTAAATACGACAAAAATACCCCCGACGTCGACGTATGAACGTCGAAAGCTCAGGACAAGATATAGAATTCCAAAACCCAAGTTTAAAAGCCGTAAAATATCGTCAAAAACCAACCAAAATGCTTCCATATTTAGTAATATGGAATCTGGGACGAAAATAGATATCAAAAGGTCTCAGTTTTCAATAGAACAAGCTCCAGACCAAGACAAAAACCCTAAATCATCAACTGGGCCGACCAAAAATTGCATTTAGCTACCTGGGGCAGCCTGGGCATGTAGCTAGGGCTTCGTGCTTCAGTGGTGGTCTCCTACTCGTCTAACTAGATCAAAATGATACTTCTTTTATTTTACAGAGACCCTAAATAGCTCCAGAATATATTTGAATATCATAACTCAATGAAATTATAGTTTTTAAAACTTAAAACACTTTGAAATCAACAATCCATGCATCTAAATACCCTTAACTATCCCAAACAAGATGTAAACACTAAGTAAACTATAATAACTTCACTACTACAAGCGAATCATATAAAACCCAAAATTTTCAAGACTTAAACCATCAAAAGTGTTACTTTTTGCATGGAACACAAGATAACATGACATGACATAACAAAACTCAGTAAAAATGGGATATTTACCAAATTAGATAGAGGAAAAGAGAGATCCAAGCTCTATGGTGTCTTCTTAAAGATCCTTGAAGTTGTAGCGGCCTAACCTGATATCTTGAGAGATCTAGGTGAGGAAATTTGCAAGATCCATGGGATTTTAGTAGAGGGAAGCTAGGGTTTTGGGTTATGGATGAGGACTTGAGATATTTTCATATATGAGATATTTTGTGGAGAAAATAACATAATATTAAGGATGAGAGAGAAAAGAGTGTTAGGTGTTGGGATAGGTGGTATAATTGATGTGAGGGTGCTAACATGCTTAACACATTCCCGTCTCTCTTCTCTCCAAATAAATCATTAACTTATCCCAAAATCCCATATCATTTCCAAAATATATGCCATGACAAATACCTCACATGTACCAAATTCTAAAATAAATGTATATACATACTCCAATCTATGAAAACCTAACATCCATACAGGATATTATTTCCGTAAACTCATAATATCCATATTTAAATTATAAAATAATATTTAAAATTTTCAAAGTGTTGCGCTTTTCCTTTTGGAGAGAGTGCCGGGTTCGAAACCCAAGAATCCTAAAAGGGGAACTGGCCACAAATTGACGCTTTCGGGACAAATTCGTGGGTCCTCTGGATGCATGTGTGTTGTGTGTTTGTGTGTGATGTGTGCGTGGGTGTGTTTGTGTATGTTGTATGCATAGGTTAGGACTTACGGGCCAGTGCCAAAAAAATTAAAAAAATCGTTAACATACAACTCATCAGCTTTCTTAGTAAAGAAGTTTATTGACATCAATTAAGTATGATTTGTAATCAATATCATCCTACTGATAGTAGAAAACATTCACATATCATTGCAGATTGCAAATCTTAGGGCGGAATTAGCAAGGAAAGAGGAAGAAATGGAGCCTACATATAGAATAGAGAGTGGTTTATCGCCCGATGGGGATAGACAGCCAATGGAGGATGTTGGAAACTTGGAGGTATGTTTACAATTGGAAGACTAGTGCATGCCGACACATTTATATTTGTTGTCAAGTATATTTCTAGTGTAGATGTACATGGACACGTTTTTGTATGTGTTAAAATATAAAATATATTCTTTCAACCCTCATGATAAGTTCGAAGTTTTGGTGTAGTGGAAGGAACATTTCACATGGTATCAGATCAACCCAGGTTCGATTCTCACCGGGTGCTTATCAAATGCGGTTCTATTAAATTAAAAATATTTCTACGCAAATGCCCATGTTTCGGACCTTCAATCTGCGGGGCGTGCTAGAATATAAAATATATTTCCTCAACTCTCATCGTGACTTTGAAGTTTTGGTGTAATGGAAGAGACATTTCACAGTATGTATTGCAATTGGAAACTACAATGTTAGTTTACCAATGGAATGCTATGTTATACAGGAGTGAAATATTGGGACTGATGATATCAATTAGAAAATCACTTCGCATGTCCTTGTCAATTTATTATTTAAAATTCTCAAAATTTTGGATTGTTTTTTTGTTTTTGTTTTATATATAATTTTTTTAAAACCCAGTGAAATGTATAAACCGACGATGTTAGTTAAAAACAGATTCCTTTAAATATAAAATTGCTTTACTCCAAAATTATGTATTCGTTATCTCGAGATACTGTGATGAACAGTTCATCCAAGCAATGTGGTGCTACATATGTCTTTACCTAAACAATTACCCTAACTATATCTTATTTTTTTGCCAAAGGCTAGGGCAAGAAGCCCAAACTTTAAATATTAAAATCAAATAGTTATAAAAGATATTAAATACAAACAACAACATCAAGGCTATAACAAGTCAATAACTCAAGATCTACTCATATCCTTTAAAAAGGAAGGTAATGCATTCCAATTGCGAGCAATTGGTCCACTATTAAGATCCGTAGCATTAAAGAATTTAGCCACCCTAGTAGAACTATCGGAGACGACATCACAAAGAACTGATTATATCTGATTAGTTTGCTAGATATGTTAGCTACTTATATCTTGGTGACCTCCTTTTTATCAGTTTTTATTCAAGTTTTAGAATACTGTACCTATTTCCTCGCTTTCCACAACTATTTGTGCCCAAATACGATATGGCCTTATATTATTAATGAAGTTATTATTAACTGAATAACAAACTTAGATACTATAATTTTTTTAAAGCATGCCATGTACAGGAATGGCTTATCATTTGGTTTTTTTGTTCTTGACCAAAGTGACAAGCATGCGTTTAAATTCTGATTACATTGCTTTATTTATATCCTTCTATGTAGTGTATAATATTCATCGACGTCATCTGGAAGTTTTAATCGAAGGCAGAGTATATAAAATTGATTTGTGATTTATAGAAATTATGGTATTTATCCATAACTCTGGAAAAAGTTCATGGTGTTTTTTGGTGAAACTCGGCATTATTTCCAGAGGATTTAATATATGGTTTTGTAGGGGCGAAGCAATTCTGCACTAAGACAAGAGCTACTAGATTCTCCTTGGACCGACACTTCTCGGCTAAATCTTCACAGAATTGATGAGATGGAAACAGCTACAGGAAATTGGGTTGATAAGATCATGGTAAACAAGCTTGGATCAGGCCTCCTCAGAGACGATGACTCTATAAGAGATGATGAATCTCTGAAGGACGATTTCTTCTACCAAAGATATGTACCAGCTGATACGAGGAAACAAAGCCGAGATGACGCTGATATTATGCGAAGGAACCAGTATGATTCTGATTCAGACGACTCCGAGATAGCAACAAGCAATTCCTCTGAGCTCGATATGCATTATCAGTTTAGTCTTCCGAAGACGATTCCGATAAATGGTGATAGGTCTAATAAGGTCAAGAAGCCTAATTCAAAGATCATGAAGAGCCCGGATACTAGGTAATGTGCTTGCACCTCAAATTTGAACATTCTTTGTTGAATATATGGCGCCTAAAAACTAAAATGATTAGGATTTGATATTCTCACATAGGCTTACGGTCTGCATTCTTGTTTTCAATTCTCACAATAATAATACATGTACATTGAATAAAATGCTATTCTTTTAGTTGCATGCACAGGGGGATTTTAACCGTGTATGTTTCTGATATCATCTTATTGTCCCTGCCGTTGCACTATTGCTTCAAAGCTAATGTTAATGGCCGCGGGAAATATTTTTATCCCCTAATAAATTTATATCTACCACTCTGATTTATCACAAGATTCAATGCCCATATCATTTTCACGCAAGGAGAATGCTATTGATGCGATTTTTTTGTGCCCTTCAATTTTCAGGAGTACGAGTTACGGGCACATCCCTTCTCCATCAAAAAAAGTATCAAACGGTTCAACCCATACACCAAACCGAATGGTCCGGCCTGTTTCAGCTGGTGACATGAAACGATCCATGTCCAGCGGAGCAAAGATGAGAAATGGAAAATGAAGGCGAAGATGGTACAGAGTGGTTTTTGTTTGGTTTTATTTTTCGGGTTTTGCTTGAGAGATTTGAATGGGCTCTAGCTCCTCTCTACCATATAGTTCTGGGTGCCAATAATTCCAGGTGCTTTGTTGTATTGTTTGTTATGTCATTTTTCTAAATTATTTATTTATTTGTTATTAATTTCCTTTTGTGTTTTGTCATGTTTATAATGAAAGAAAAAGTACAGGAAAGAAAGAGAGAGAAAAGGAAGAAATTGTAATAAAAAAAGGTATAGCCAAAATATTGGTTTGCTTGTTTTCTTTTTTTTTCTTTTTTTGGAGCACAAGATGTATGTTAATGAGAACGATATATAAATATTCAGACTGCATTTTTCTCAGAGTCTCATGAGTTATTGTTTTAGGTTGTATGTCGAGTATATGATTTCTTTCACCTCACTATATGCCAAATGCTCAGTAGATTGGTTCAGTGCCACGCAAATGACCTCATTTATCTTCTTCGACTTGCTCGAACTTTTTCCCTAGTGCCCTTATAGTGGGAGGAGAGCGGAACATGCGAACGATCGATTTATTATATGGTCACGCTATAGCGTTCCTACCGCTACCTTATTGCTCAAAAGAAAGATTCAATTGGATGGGGGCATAAAATTATTAGCCTTGAAGCCTTGTTTGAACACACAGGTAAGACATTTTGGTGGTAACTGATTTGGAAATGGGTTGTTGTGAGACACGAGTTACAAAGACGCGAATTCCAAAACGATGCTATATATGTGTGAGTGTCGAGTCCACAGTCACGTTATCATTCAATAGCTGAGTGCTAGAAATTGTTGGCATCTCATGTTGGCAACGGTGGGATCGTCATTGATCTTCATATTGTTGCAGATCTTATTTTGGCAAACAACGCTGAAGCAAGCACTTTTTAGTATGGATCCTAGCTGGATCGATTTGGACGAATCACATGAGTTGGAAGTTGATGGTCTGACTCCGACATCTGAGAAGGTTAAAGCAGAAGTTCTCTTTCTAGCTAAAGAATTTTGGTACCATGAACTAGGAAGTTATTTGACTTTACCGATGGCTAACTGGTGTGACAGCAATGTCTTTTGGACGTTCTCTCAATCTTTTTTCCTTTAATTTCAGTGGTTACACCCATATCGTAATGAACTCAAAGCTAAATTTGATTGTTCGGTCAAAGAATTCTCTTCATCAAAAGCTGGAGTGTTATGTCGGGATGAGCATATGGTTATGTTCTTCAAGTTAAAGGATGGAGACTTGCATGCCCAATGGTTCCATTGATCGAACTCTCAGCTAACAAAGAGGTTGTTCGGGTTGCTGTCTTTGAGTCTGCATGCAACTAAGCTTAGGGTAGAGAATGATTATTGTCCCGCTATAAGAGGCATTAATCATGAACATGCTTTTTCCGGCATTGCAAAGTTGATGTTGAGGATATTTTTGGAATATAGAAGGTTGCCGAAATTTTGATAGGTGCTGATTTTCAGCCTAATGCAGGTCATTGGATAGTGTTGTCGGTTTTGATAAGACGAAACTCCCACTAGTGATGGTCTATAAGAGGGTTGCTTCTTTGTATGATCTAAAGATGGTTTTTGGTATTTTTAAAAAATGATTAAATCCAAAAAACTTCTAAAAACTTTAAAAATTACGAGAAACTATCTTGGTTTAAAAGTTTTATAGTAGTTTCTTGTAATTATTGTTGATGTGTGTAACACCCTAGTATGGTTATACGACATTAATTGGTATTTTAACACCTGCTTTATATTTCTTCTATTCTATCTATTGGGTCGCGAATAATTCGAATAGTAGTAGTCGTTATCCGACCCGACCCGCAAGTTTAGAACCCAATATGGTGCAAGATTGTATCTGAGATTTACCAGTAAAGTATATCTATGTGAATCTAGTATAATACCTACATTATATTTTTAGATCTTTATATATCATATATCTAGATCATCATATATCTTTTAATAGCCACAAGTTAATAAGTCATATTTTGTTAGCTGTCATCATATGGTTGCCATCCTATATTTTATTTTGTTTTTATCTTTTACGTTTAAATCTCAAGATATCTAATATCAAATATTTACTAATCTAGACATATTTTTAGAATCCTTTTAAATCTTAAATTAGGGGTATAAGTTATTTAAAATATATTTTTGCATTATGGTTAAGAAGTTTACATGTGTGCATTATTTTCCAAAATATATTTTTGATGAGATTTTGGTGGAGATTGGTTGTAGTTTGATATTATCTATATACATTAAAACTAATATATATTTATAACCTAATTTAAACTATCTTATATATATTTATATTAAACACAAAACACACACACACCCTCTCTCTCTCCACATAACATATTTCTCCCTAATCAATTTATATATTATCCTTCTTTGTTCTTCAAGCCCACACCCATTCTCGCCGACGTAACTCCAGCCGCATCCTAGAATCTTAACCGAGCCATCAAAACTTAGTGTTGATTTGTATAGTATCATGTTGCTTTCGTTCGTTGCGTTTGTTTCGAGGCAACTTTATCTTGCAACATGCAATGCTACTATATCGTTATCTATATGAATAAAAATAGTACATGTGTTTTATTATACAGCAAATGCTATATATTTACAGTTTTACGATATCCGTTCGTATCCGTACTGAGAATAACATATCTAGTTGCATGCCGGAACATCCTGATATCTTTATACTACTATATTAGTATAACATGCCATCTAGTTTGCATCATACGTAGTCATGTACGTATAACATGTTATTACAGATGGATATATATGCATCCTGATATCTGTCGTGCTTACCATGTTTAGATATTCGTTACAGTTTCACATTTGGGTATCTATCTGATACATATGCATCACATGACATGTTCACGATACACTACTTGACTCATTACTTGAATCTAGTTACTAATGCTAACAATCTTGACTTGTTGTCCTGATGGACGTAACTTGTTATCTGCATAGACAAAACCTGTACTTGCTTGATCCTGTGTTGGTATTAGATCTATATTGGCAATACCTGACTTGAACACAAATCTGGGGGTAAAAGGGAAATCAAGAATATAACCGAAACGTAACTCAAAAGGCTATTATTACATATTTGCCGTTTTTCCGGGCGCTACGAAATAATCTTGTTTGCCATTTTTTCGGGCGTTACGGAATAATCATGTTTGCCGTTTTTCCGGGCGTTACGGAATAATTACATGTTTGCCGTTTTTCCAGGCGTTACAGAATAATCATGTTTGCCGTTTTTCCGGACGTTACGGAATAAATCCTGTTACCGTAGTCCCGTGGGGAATGAACGGGACATAGACTGTTGGATTACGATGAGAATTATATTAATTGATTTCAAAGAGTTTTAGAATAGACAACCTAGAAGCACAGTTTTAAGTTACACATCACACATCACTTTCATGCACATACCTCATTGTTTATATCTATATTATTTATTTATATTCATATTTACCTATCTCGTTACATCCTGGTTATTAGTATTACTACTGTTTTAATATTATGACATACTGATGTCTGGGTTTTGCATGATCCAGTTCCTCTATCTTTATTGCAGGCTGAACATGAGTACTTTAGCCGTCAAGCCGAACAGTGAGGAATTAAACGTGTGGTTTAGAGATATTTAGTTTAGTTTATTTTCCGCAGTTTTATTTCTTGATGTGAGCCCATATTGGGATGTGTTTTCAGATGTTGTTTATTGGATTTTGATTCGTTTCCGCTTATATATTTTCTTGACTATATTTATTGTAGCAAATAGACATGTGCTAGCTAATTTTTATATTTTACTGTTCTTGATATTTTATAGACAGACGTAATATGACTGCGGAGGGATGGTTTCTATCTATAGTTAGTATGGTTGGCTCTGTCACGTGCCATACCTTGCGCATTCTGGGAAGCGGAGTGTGAAAATGTGGCATCTCAATGATGATAGCTTTGCATAGTTTTTAAGGACCTGATTGGGGATGGAGTTTAGTTTTCTAAACTAGAGTTTGATAAAGTTAGCAAAACTTAACTCTAAAATGCTAACTTCGCCTGTTTGTGTCATGCCCTGCTTCCCAAAATACGGAGTACGAGAGGTTGACAAGACCAGCCATGCTCCTACGGTCAAGAAAACGTCCTGCCGTAGTCACACTTCGGCTTCCACCTTTACGTGGTAATCAGTAATCAATGCACAGGTAATGAGAAATGTTGTCACGCCCCGCTTCCCAAAATACGGAATACGAGGGGTTGACAAGGCCAGCCATGCTCCTACGGTCGAGGAAATATCCCTCCGTAGTCACACTTTGGCTTCTAGCTTTACGTGGTAATCAATGCACATGTAATGAGAAATGCAGTAACTAAATCACAAGAACTAACCAGATGGAGGTCAAGGAAGTATAGCTCTGGGTCGCTGATCAAGATGGCCGCGATGTCCTCGAGGTACGTCAGGTCCTGGTCCAAGCTAGATCCACTTCTCACTCTGAGCATGCATACTCAGGTCGTCAGAGCGACACGATAGCAATACACACACACACACACACACAAATGTGAACACGTGCAATAATGATGAATATGAAACCGTAAGCATGGAATAATGATGTAAGCATGAAGTAGCCAATACAGGTAGCTAATAGAGTAGGTAAACAGTAAAGCGGTAAACAGTATGACAGGTATGTTGAATCAGTAAGCAATGCGTGTCAATGCCACTAACCCTATCAGTCTCTAAGTCTCACTGTACAGGTCTCTAAACCTATTGTCAGTCCAAGTGTGAGAGTCAACCACTCGTGAGTATCCCCCATCCAAGGGTAGGACCCAAGGGCAAGGGTACACGGGCTCGAGTCGCTCGCTAATAATCAGTAATATTCCCATATATCTCCAGAATCGCTGTATGTGCCGGCAATGGGACTCCCGAGATTCTGTTGAACTCACACTCAAACTACCCCACACCCCGTGGTCTACATCAAATGCCAACCATAAACTCAAATACCAGTCAGTCCATGACAAGTCTACGCGAGAACTGGAGACAGGATCTCCATCAAGCATGTCTCGACTGATACCCAAGATAAATGGACAGTGTTTGGTGCCTTACCTATGACACCCATATAAGTGCTTCCATAATCTTCCCATACCAATTATAGTTACACTTATACATGTCCCATAGACGTCAACAATGCAATATATCAATAGGGTCCGCTGATTGAGTACAAGTACGTGTCACTTCCACTTATTCACTCATACTTAAACACTAACGTACTTGCCACAATCAGACCACTACTACCTAACACTGGTTAATTCACATGATCACTGGGTTACCAATGCAATGACATCTATATGATGTGATGAGAATACAATAATTAAGGCATGATTAAGATATCGTCAGTCAGTGTCCTACCACTTGCATAATTTATCATAGATCATGGATGCAGAATTAAGCGAAACAATGTAAAGGGGGTACGCAGTATGTTTAATTATCTATCCATCAAAATTGATTACACGTTAATCGGGTTTCAGGATCGCTAGATATGGCCATTTCAATTTAAGTGTTCGCTGCTGGAAATCCGGTTTTAGAATCAGAAATCCGTTTCGTAACACATTTTAATCCCAGTTGGGATCGTAATTAGACGACGCTATAGTTGAACTATATTTAGGGTTATCAGTTAAGTTTCCACCGCAATTGGAGGATCAGTAATATCCTATATCAACAGGGGGTTATGGTCATGTTATGTTCGATGTGTAAAATCTGTCACTGCTGAATTCAGCAGAACACGTCGGCATTATAAAATGTGTTAAAAATATCAAACAGAACAGGAATCCAGTGGAGCAAGAAAGCTAACTCAATTTTCTACGTAACGATATAGGGTTCCGCACATTCTCGTATTTGAACAGGAATATACAGGGATTTAAAACATAGGTTATCCGGAATCACCGCTCTAGACTGCAATCCAAAATCGTAATTCTCCGCAATTTCCTTTATCGGAACTAGTTCAACTTTAGATATCGATCATAGGGTCCTGTAGATCATCCCGTTGGCTTCGATACGAGCCAAGGAATGCCAAAATCCAATTCGTAAAAGATTTAATGTGAATTTAATGGTCTAGCATGTTCCGGAAATTCAGGTTTCGTACCGACTATCGGGAGCAGCATTACATAGGTGAAACGACCGTGGTTTTCAACCAAATTACCACAGCATATCAGTAAACAGTAGACGGTTCCAAGGATCACAAGTTCCGTCATTTAAAGTTATGTTTTCACCTAACGTTCCAAACCAAACACTTGCATCATATAGGCTCTCACGAAATATATATCTACGATATTGATTCTAAATTGAATTAACTACGAACTAATAGCATGAAGCAAGTAATATACTTGCCTGAAGACGTGTCGACGACGGTACAGCAGTGGCAACTGTACGATCGCGTCACGAACACGGCACAGGTTTAGCCTTTTCGGATCTTGATTCTTGGACTTGATGGCTCGGTGGGTGCGACGGGCGTGCGTTGGCATTGCGATGGATAGCGTGTTGATGATGATGACGGCTTAAGGGATCGAGGCCACAGATTGTAAGGTGACGACGGTGACCAGAGAAGCGGGAACTGCGATAGATGTAAGTGTTTGACGAAATGCCGGGGGCTCGACTGCGGCGGCTAGGGATGCAGTGAGGGGGTGTCGGTGGTGGGTGTCGCTGGTGTTGTCGAGGTCGGTGGAGAGAGATGCGGAGACGACGGGGTCGAAGCTCCGGCGAGGTGATCGGCGTGAGTGCAGAGGTGTGGTCGGGGATATGGATTCGAGGGTCGCGGGGTCGCTCAGAGTTGAGTCGTCGGGGAGGAGTATGAGGCGTGGGCTTCAGTAAGCAAGGCGAGGAGGGCGGCGTTGGTTGGCCGGAGCAGGTGAAGGCGATGGGTGTGGGCGTGAGTCGCGAGCGTCGGGTAATAGCGATGGTGGTTTTGGTTCTGGGGAAGTCCGGGGTGGAGAAGGTGGGGCGAGGGGTGCTCGGGGGAGATAGTCAGAGCTCCTGTGACGAGGGGACAGCGAGGGTGCTCGTGAAAGGAGTGGGTGGTCGGCGTCGGGTTCCGGTGTACAGGTGAGGGGGGAGGCAGTGAGTGAGATCGAGAGATGTGAAACAAGAGAGAGAGAGAGAGACGTGGGGAGAGAGGGGCGAGGGAGATGGAGACGCGGTCGAAGGAGGGGTCACGGCGGTTGCGACGTCGTGGAGGCGTGGGGGATGAGCGCAACGTGGAGGAGGAAAGAAAAGAAGCGGGAAAGAGGGGGAGTGGGGAGGAAGAGAGTGGGGGAGGAAAGAAGCGCGAGGAGAGAGGAGCGAGAGGAGAGGGGAGGTGGCGCGAAAGTCGCGGGGAGTGGGCGCGGGTGAACGGCACGAGAACGGGGGAGGAAAATGGGCGGGAAAGGAGAACGAAGGAGGAAGAAAGGGAAGGAAGCGGGTCAGGTCGGGTCGGGGGAAGGGAATGGGTTTGGGCTGGAAAATAAAAGAAAAGGGAAAAATAAAGGGAATAGGGTTTGGGTTTGGGGTTAGTTTAGGAAAAGAATTTAAAAAAAGAAATAGGGAGAGTGGGCTGGGCTGGGAATAGGAAATGGGGAAATAAAAGGAAATAAGTAATAGGATTTTAGTTTTAGGGTAGGAGTTTAATAAATTAGTTTAAATAAAAATTATACACACATATATTTAAATCGGAATAAATCTGGATTAAATTCTGGAAAAATACGGAAAATTTGTAGAAAATTTGGAAAAATATCTGGGGACTTATTTATTAAAATACGCTAATTATTTATAGGGACTGGGTATTACATCATACCACCCTTACAAAAATTTCGTCCTCGAAATTTAAAATAAACGATAAGCTATATAAAATAATATGCGAAAAGTTACAACATCGAACACTAACATATAGTGATTTACTTAAAAACAGCTAGATAAAAATCGAAGGTCTTTATATGTATAAGAATAACGCAACTAAAAGGATAGGTCTAAGTAAGTACAGGGCAGAACCATCCATACGGATAAACTATATGTACAAGAGGATAAAAATAGTGATAACAATCGATAGTGAAGGATTTGCCGATAGGCCAACGTATTTTAGAATAAATGTATCAATCAAACAATTTTAAAACAACTTGAGAAAACCCACATGATGAAAATAAGAAACACGGAACAAAATAGTACGCGTGACGTATGTTTGCGCTATTGAAAACATAGAAAATAGCAAAGCATTTAAAATGAATAAAACGGAAGTAGTTAATAACACACAATTTTTCGATAAATACAAAATAATGAAAACTAAATTTTCGTATAACGATGTCCCTGAATGTAATTATGATAATAGGAGATAGCACAAAAAAATGTATAGAGGCTAGCCACGGTAGGGATTACAATGGAGTATGGCCTACTCAAAAGGTCGGACTGTGGTACTTCAAACTGAATGTCGAAAAGACTGGGGTCGGGTCAGCACAGGGTGCAAGGGTGAACAGTCATGAATCTCAGGAGGGAAAGAAATGTATTGGGGAGGGAGAACAGTCAATGCATCATGCGAACCAAAAATCAAAAGATTAGCGAACTCAGAAATTTTATTATCATTCCAGAAAAATCCAAACAAGGCATTCTCGAAAGATAAAAGATGGCCCTAAACTATACATAGATTTATTTGACCAGAGGAGACAAAAACTAAATCACATCAGTCGCGGTTATGGAAGTTCAGCAGGTTACGGTAGGCTCGCGCGCTCAGATAGGGGCATCCATATCCATAGCACCTCGCAGGGATCGCCACTGGAGGTTCTTCTGCCGCGGGGTCTTCTTCTTCTGGTCCTTCTGCCTCGACTGGAGCTTCTTCATCATGGTATGCTTCCACGTGATTCGCCTCTTCTGGATCTTCTTCCATGGGATTTCCTTCCACTGGATTCTCCTCAAGGTCTTCCTCTCCTGGATTTTCTTCTATCGGGTCCTCCTCGGAATCTTTCTCTATTGGGTCTTCTTCGGGGTCCCCTTCTTCGTCGTCAGAGTTGCTGATCATATCGACTTCTGGGGCTGCGAATCCCTCACCCTCGGAATCGCTGTTTCCGAAAATAACCTGTGGGCTGTTGATCTCGTCATCTGAACTTACCAGTATGCAGTCCAAGGAAACGCACGACCGCGTGTCCTCATCTAGAGGCGGCGCTGCTCCAGGATGGGCCATGGCCTGAAAAGAAAGAGTCATGATTAGGCAGTGGAATACACCAAGAAAATAACTAAGGATACGGAGCACAAGGAAAATATGCGGTAGGTAAGGACTGAAAAATAAAAAAATTAGAATACTGATGCAATAAGTAGTATAAGTAAAGTGAGTGGCAAGGGGGCGATACATACATCACAACTCAGAATTTTATTGCATTCAACTAAAAGTTCAACGGATACAAGATCTTAAACGAAAGGAAATATGTACAAAAGAGTGACAATATTTTTATTGAAGGTGTTTCCCCCAATCAGAGCAAAGCTCTGTTTGAAATTCGAATTTCAAAAAAAATTGAAGCAACGCTTCAGATCCAGCGCCAGGTGCGCTGCGCCCTAGGCAGTGCACCATATGTGCGCTAGCGCTAGGCGCGCTGCACGCCACGTGTCAAACACGGGTGTGCTAGCGCCAGGTGCGCTGCGCCCTAGGCAGTGCACCATGTGTGCGCTAGCGCTAGGCGCGCTGCGCGCCACGTGTCAAACAAGGGTGCGCTAGCGCAGGCTGCGCTGCACTCTGAGCAGCGCACCACGTGTCAAACACAGGTGCGCTAGCTCAAGGTGCGCTGTGCTCTGAGCAGCGCACCACGTGTCAAACACGGGTGCGCTGCGCTCTGAGCAGCGCACCGCGTGCAAAGCACGGGTGCGCTAGCGCTGGAATTAAAAATTCTCCACCCTTAGATCAAAAGATCTAATAATAATGATAAATCATTAATTAATCAGAATTAAAATTCTGTTATGGAAAGATTTTCCAATCTTGTTAAAAACAAGAAGATTGCCTTCTGTAAAACAGAAGCCCTACGATCAAAAATCCAATGGTGGGAAACATCCCCAAATCAATCAGAGAAAGATCTCTTTAATTGATTCAACAAATCAACTTGCCCTATATAAAGGCCCCAAGACTTCAAGTCTAATATAGAGAAAACCCCCACATAAACTTTGAAAAAACTCAAAAGATAAAGAGCAAGCTCTTGCAAGAAGATACTTTTTCAAGGTAAAGACGATGAATGATGAACACAGAGATGAAATCATCTTATAAAAAGAAGAATTCTTTTCTTCCCACAGATCATAGATCTTCAAAGCAAAAAGTCTTTCACAAAAGAGATCAAAAGATCTCATCATAAAATAAAAGAAGAACATATTCTTTTCACAGATCATGGATCTATAAAGGCAAAGCTTTTCATCAAAATAAGAGATTGAAAATCTCTTCCTGCAAAATAAGAACTGTTGTTCTTAAATCTTGAGACAAAGTCTCTTCTAAAAGAACATAAATTTGTTCCCAGATCATAAAATTGATCAAATGCGCTTTGCGCTCTTGAAATGCTTCTTGCGCTTTTGAACTGCGCTTCTGCGCTCTCTGGACCGGCGCTCAGCGCCAAATGGGCCACGTGTCAACCACGTGTGCGCCAATTAAACAACTTGCGCTTTGCGCTTCTGAAATAGCGCACTGCACTTATGGGCTGGCGCTCAGCGCCAAGCACACCACGTGTCACTCACGTGTGAGCCACTAAACTGAAAGCGCAATGCGCTCATAAATTGGCATCATCTGGCTCTTAGCGCCAAGCGCGACACGTGTCCTCCATGTGTGCACTACTCGGCAGAAGCGCATTGCGCTCTTTAACTGGCGCAAAGCGCCTGGCGCGCCACGTATTGCGCTGACAGAACATAAATTATTCTTTAATAAGCCCATAGCTCTGGTAAATGCTCAGCATTCAATACAAGATAAAAACATTGTTAAAAGGGCCAAGCCCAAATAAAGGCTCAATAACCAGAATAAAATGTTAAACATTTATGGGACTTAGCCCAATATTGGCCATAAGTCTTCAACTTATATTTAATTGAGCCCATCTGCTTATGAATATTTAACAGATCTTAGTCCCAAATTGGACTACAGATCTTTCAACCAACCCACACCGGTTCGAGGGTACATCTCTTTACTCCTCTGATATCTATCGTTGTAATCCGTCAACGTCTTCAGAGAGGTGACGGGTCCTGACAACCACACATTTCACGGACTGTGGGGTCCTTAAACTCATAGACTACGATGTCCTTAACGTGGACTGTGAGGTCCTTAAACTCATGGACTATGATGTCCTTAACCTTGACCGCGATGTTTTTAAACTAACACTGGACCGAAATGTCCTAAAACTAACAACGGACCGTAATGTCCTTAAACTAACAATGGACCGTAATGTCCTTAAACTAATCGACCGCAATGTCCCTAAACTAAACAATAGAGTCTAAATGCTCTTTTGTTGGATCTAAACGATCCTGTTAAGTTGATCTTAGTCTAAAAATTAGGCTAACGTATCCTTAACATACGTTTAAGTTGATCTTAGTCCCAAATGAGGCTAACGTATCCTTAAACCCAACGCCCAAACCCAAATCTAAGAAGATACGGATTTGGACTAATCCACGCCCTACGGGCGACAACATAAATTAGTCTCCGCATACAATCCATGGGCAACCACAAATAAAACAAACACCCACGATACGAAGTGACCATCTGGAGAAGGAGAAAGTTGTTACCGCGATGCGGTAGCGTAATTAACTGCAGTGGCTTGCGCCTGCAGGAAAGAGCGTCCCCACAATAAAAAAACCCCTCAAACGAGGGGGAATCTGACGAAGTCTGCTACATCGGACGTATCCGTTTAAACCTTCGATATATGGTGCCATAAATCAAATTGGTATCTTCGGAGAGGTGGACGGATAGCACCAATTAGCATCTGCCCCGAAATTTCGGCAAGACGGACCTGCGCGGTCGCGTCCTCGTGTTTTCGGCGGGGAACAGATTCTGGCACGCCCGGTGGGACCTTTTCCTCTTTCCACTCCACACTTCGTGTGTCATGTTCGCGAACGAATTGCGGTTTGATATGGTTGCCCTTGGGTTCGAGGTACTAAGATTTGGTGTCTTGCTCCGTGCAGAAAACAAAAGATCAATGGTGTCTACTTGCACGAAATGTTCCAGCTGTAACTGCAACTTCCGTTCCACCTCATCTGGAGGTGTAACTTACGGGCCCCAGGCGGCCTCCCTGTTCACAATGCCGGTAGAGCAGGTAACGTAGGCTACCACCGGGTTGTTCTTCGGGACCATGCTCCCACCAGTAAGCATTAACATTCCGCTACTGCAAGAAGTGCAAAAGAAGTCGGTCTTTGATCGGCTCACTACTACCACGATCTCTCTCAACGGGTCGTCCGATGTCAAGCCAACAGCATCAGTTTTCGATAGGCTGAGCCTGAACTCCAATGGGCCTGTCAAGAAGCCCACGATACCTGAAACGGCCATCCCAAAGCGGATAGCCATTCCTGCTCTCGAGGTCACTAAAGAAGCTTCTCCCGTCAAAGGATCAGTCTTTACGAGGCTGGCCACTCCGGCTCCCGTTCCTGCTCAAAGGTCTGTTTTTGATAGATTGGATACTGCTGCTCAACGGACGTCGGTCTTCAAGAGGCTGGTACTAGCAGCGCCTCACTAGAACATGGGGCATGACGAAGTCACCCCTAAAGCTGAAACAATCCCAATGGCTCGACACGCTCGACGTCGCCACTGACGCCGAGTAAGGAAGGCTGGGGGCAGCTCACCCTCTGGGCTAACTCCACCAGCCCCAACGGTGGAAGTCAATGCTGCTGTTCCAACTGGGAACAGCTTTGAGCTGCTTAACAGGGTGCGCAGGAATTCACCCACTGCCGTACTCAAAAGATCTTCTCCACCCGTAGAGAATGCACCGAAGGAGAAGCCGGAACAACCCCATCAGCGGCTCTCTTCCAAAATTTACAAAGTCTGGCGACAGGTCCAGGAATTGGTGATTGATCAAGATTACCCTCGCCGGCAGAAAAAAGTGAAAATTCAGCAAGAAGAGAACCATCCTGTCAAGCCACAAAAGACAACAGCTACTTGGGTGCCCGCTGCAACGGCCCCCTCGACTTCAACCGCTCACAAGAGAAGGAGGTCAGAGAAAGCCCTTATGACCGCGGCGAACCGCAAACACACCGAACCTAAACGCCCCAAGTCTGGGGGCATGATGGTACATACCGTTTATATGGCTTCCGGAAATGAAAAAAGCCGTGCTTCTACGGGTCATCGACCGCTTACCCGGTCAATAACAAGGGCTCAGGAACAACAACAACAGAAGCTTCAGGAGATGCTGACTGCAATGGTCGTACTCACTGGGCCAAAGGAAAATCCAGAGACCTCAGAGCAGCGTCAGGAACAAGAAACTGACACCGAGTTCCTCCGAAGAATGCTCGAGAGGAAAGAAAAAGAGGCTGCAGAACAGGCACCCAATATAAAACGAATGGCTCTCTTGTTCCAAGACGTGGCTGGGATGATGTTACAGCCAGAACCTCCAGCTGAAGATCCCCCGATCATCATTGAAGACGACAAAGGGGAGACATCGAACCCTCCTCCGGCTCTTTCAGCAGCCAAAGAGGAAACTATTTCCAAGGCCGCTCTGGACGACTACATTGCTCAGCAAATACGAGCTCACCAGGCGAATGAAGCGGCCGACCAAGTTGTTAAAACTGGGCGACCATATCCAGGATGGTATGACCAAATAAACTACCCACCGGGATATACGATCCCTAAATTCCATGTATACAAAGGAACGGGCAATCCCCACCAGCATGTCACCCAGTTCAGGGCTCTATGTGGCAATACCGGAGGTGATGATAAATTGCTACTTCGCCAATTCGTCGGCAGCTTGTCGGAGACGGCATTCGAGTGGTATTCTGAACTTCCAAACGACTCCGTCAAGACTTTCGCAGAAATGGAGCTATTATTCACCCAGCGATTCGCGAGTGCAAGTGAATGCACCCCAATAACGGCATTGATCAATGCCAGGATGAAGCCAGGTGAAACGTGGGTTCAATACGCAATACGATGGCGGAATTTATAGTCGAAATGCGAACAGCGCATCGAAGAAGCGCCGGCGGTGGGCATGTTCGTGGGCACTCTGGACCCTCATGCAACTATTTCCCAATTCATGATGTTCTTCAAGCCGACCACGTTCCAAGCCTTGATCGACAAACTAGCCCAAATGGACCAGATGGGTTATAGACCGTCTCCTAACGAGAAGGGAAAAGGGAAAGCGACCGTCGTCGCCAACGCTCAACAGCAGCCCAGTGGTCTAAGACCAGTTGATCGCCAAAATGATAGCTCTTGGAGATAAAATGAGACGCCCTTACTCGTTCCCTCAAGACAAGATGAAGAGGTTATTCGAGCTAGCACTACGCAACAGGCTCATCACTCTGCCGGAGCCAAGACGTCCAGCACAACCAGGCGACATTAGCAATCCTAACTATTGCCCTTATCACCGAATGTTGGGCCATCCGATCGAAGATTGTTACATCTTCAAAAGCTGGATAGAAGATCAGTACCAATAGAGCAAATTCATATTATCCGAGAATTGGAAGGTGAACCCGCCTCAGCCGCACGCTCTCAAGAAGACGGAAACACCGGGGGCATCGTGTTCTTTCATAGAAGAAGCTCCATGGGAGGTCGCTCTTTCAGCCAAAACTAAAAGAATATTGAAGGATCTCCACACATGTCCGGCAATTAGGTGGAAGAATCCACTAGAACCTGAGATCATCGAGGGGATGCTGAAGCCGCGCCCAACTCCAAAAATTGGTGGTGATAACCAAAGCATTCACACCCAGCCGTCAAAGTCTTCAAAGAAGAAGAAGAAGACCAAAAAGCCCGTGAATTCTGGTGACAAGTGCACGGATCTGCAAAAACAGATTGACACGTTGGAAGAATATAATCAAAAAGCGCGGACTCCAGTCACACTCCAAGAGTTTCTCACCACGTCGTTGAGGACGGAGATGATGGAGAAGACTCGTCGGATGAATCTGAAGATTACGTAGCAAGCTGCCATGTGATCTCTCACTCGTCAATAAACGATGAAGAAGCTTCTTACACAAAGAAACTGGGGGCAAATCCTAAGCCGGAACTTCTAGGGCCATCAGACGAAATGATTAATGCATTCTTGGACGAGGCTCTTCTTAAAAGCAAAGCTGCTCGAGAGCGTGAGATGGACATATTTGAAAAAGCCAAACGCCGGCGACTGGACGAAGGAGTTGAAACACTCCCGCCAAATCAAAGTACATCCGTCGCAAATAAAGATAGATTCAAGACGAGGAAAAGGTTCGCTAAAACCATATCGATGGGAATGAAGCTGCCACCCTCCGAAGGAAATATTCTTGGTGAAGCGGAAACACATCCTAGCTACTGCTTATATCATCGAAAGATTGCGCACCCCACCGAAGAGTGCAACGCTTTTAAAAGATGGTGGTAGGGATATATTGCTCACCGGCAACATTTCAAGCGGATGAAACGCAAAACTCGTTGGGAGCAAAGAAGTACGATCGAGGAGCGTAAATGTCGGGACCCGGTTCTTGCTCACGAAGCAAAGTGCCACAAGGAATAAAGTGCCACGCCAAGTGTCGTGTTAAGTGGGTGGAGGCCACCTCTTGAATCCGTGGGGGCCACCTCTTGAGTTCGTGGGACCCACTGTAGAACAATGGGGACTCTTCGGAATACATTCCGAAAGAGGGCAGATCTGTACTATAAATGGAATGATACCACTCTTCAATACAGAAGCGCCTTTTAAGTGAACCGAAACTATAGGAGCTTGAGAACTCCATAGTTAAGCGTGCTCGAGCTAGGGAAGTTCCGGGATGGGTAACCTCTTGGGAAGTGGCCCCTGGTCGGTCCGGTTCGCCCAGAAGGCCAAAACCGTGCGGTTTCGGCCAGAGCGGACAATACTCTCTGTATTGGGGGTGGGACGTGACAGAATGGTATCAGAGCTGGTCCCTCATTAGTAGGTCTTTGGTTCGAGGACGAACCGTTGTTCAAAGGTGGGGAGAATGTCGGGACCCGGTTCTTGCTCACGGAGCAAAGTGCGACACGGAATAAAGTGCCATGCCAAGTGTCGTGTTAAGTGGGTGGAGGCCACCTCTTGAATCCGTGGGGGCCACCTCTTGAGTCCGTGGGACCCACTGTAGAACAATGGGGACTCTTCGGAATACATTCCGAAAGAGGGCAGATCTGTACTATAAATGGAATGATACCACTCTTCAATACAGAGGCGCCTTTTAAGTGAACCGGCACTACAGGAGCTTGAGAACTCCATAGTTAAGCGTGCTCGAGCTAGGGAAGTTCCGGGATGGATGACCTCCTGGGAAGTGGCCCCTGGTCGGTCCGGTTCGTCTCGAAGGACAAAACCGTGCGGTTTCGGCCAGAGCGGACAATACTCTCTGTATTGGGGGTGGGGCGTGACAGAATGGTATCAGAGCTGGTCCTTCATTAGTAGGTCTTTGGTTCGAGGACGAACCGTTGTTCAAAGGTGGGGAGAATGTCGGGACCCGGTTCTTGCTCACGGAGCAAAGTGCCACACGGAATAAAGTGCCACGCCAAGTGTCGTGTTAAGTGGGTGGGGGCCACCTCTTGAATCCGTAGGGGCCACCTCTTGAGTCCGTGGGACCCACTGTAGAATAATGGGGACTCTTCGGAATACATTCCGAAAGTGGGCAGATCTGTACTATAAATGGAATGATACCACTCTTCAATACAGAGGCGCCTTTTAAGTGAACCGGCACTATAAGAGCTTGAGAACTCCATAGTTAAGCGTGCTCGAGCTAGGGAAGTTCCGGGATGGGTAACCTCTTGGGAAGTGGCCCCTGGTCGGTCCGGTTCTCCCGGAAGGACAAAACCGTGCGGTTTCGGCCAGAGCAGACAATACTCTCTGTATTGGGGGTGGGGCGTGACAGTAAAAGAACTACCGGCAACTGTCGCATGGTCAACGCCGGGGGATCGCAGGTTCTCACCTTCGGGAGCGACTTTGACGAAGAAATGACTCTTGGCCCTCTCTTTAAAGAGTCCACCTTGGGAAAAGAGGAAGAACCGAAGACCTATGAAAATATTCTGCGCAATAGTACGCCGCCCAAAAAGAATCTTAGGCCCTCGAACAGTTGGTCAAATAGAAAAGATAAGGGAAAAGAAAAAGTCCCTGAGGATATCATCCTTGATGACCAAGCCGTCGAAAAGCTGACAGCCAAGGACCCGCCAAAGGAAAGTAAGGTGGACTACAACGTTCTGGCACACTTGAGAAAGCTACCTTCGCAGTTAAGCATTCTCGACGCCTTCTGTTATCCAAAGAAGAAAGAGATTCTTTGATCGGGGCATTACAAGAGCCCGAGCAATTCCAAGCTTTCCTCGCCGAAGAAAAGATGTAGGACGAGCTGGAAGAAGTACATACAGCCGATATCACCTTCGGCGATGAAGATCTCTTCCTTGGGACATGCGAGCACAACCGTCCCCTATATGTCTCCGGATACTGTCATGATATCAAAATAGGCAAAATCCTGGTTGACAATTGGTCCTCCGTCAATCTCCTCAATGTGAGAGTGTTGAAGGAAATCTGCATGAGTGTCCAACACCTCGCTCGTGATAAAATCACCATTTCCGGATTTGACTCCCAGTCATCGCGAACGCTCAGGTCTGTAATACTGACGCTGCGCTTTGGGTTGCTCATCACAGACATTAAATTTCACGTCATTGACGCTAAGACCTGCTATAACGCTTTGCTCGGCCGGCCTTGGTTACACGAGTACAACATCATCCCTTCTACACAACATCAGTATATGAAGTATTTCAAGGATGGTCTCGAGTATACCGTAACAGGAGTGCTGAACCCATTCTCTGTGAACGAAGTACGAAAGTATGAAGATGCAAAATACTTCTTACCAGATTTTGAGGACACGGAAAGATGTCACAAACCGAAGAACAAAGCTATCATTACTATTCCGGTCTTCGGGAGTGATACCGAGGTGGAAGAAGAGATAGTTTACTCAGGTCCGCCCCAGTGCAACAAGCCGGGACTGTCCGCTCCTATGTTGATCTTCGGCAGCGACTCGAAAGATGGGGTCAGTGTCATATTCTCTGCTCGGCCATCAATACAAACCTTCGCTGATGAAGATCAAAGTTTGCAAGTTGCCATGGTTCTGCCCAAGCATCATAAAGAACTAGACGCGCTTGATACCTACAGTGTGGAAGAAATGCAGACATTCTTCGTCCCTCCCACCAGAAAAGGTGGAAAGGCAATCATATTCTACCGATCCAGGAAAACCAAAGTGGAGAAAGAAATCCGGCATGGCGCAGATTCTACACTTGACAGGCTCCAGCCCATCCGTTTGCCCAGATATTACACGAACGGATTAAAGAGACTCTTAAGACGCCAAGGTGTACCCCTTAAGCAAACTGCGCGACAAGCACGGTTCTATAACAGGATCTGGAACGTTCCCGGAACTCAACGAAAGTTGCCAACGGGAGAATGGAAACAATCGGGCTTGGATATGTTCAATCCAAGAAACAGGAGCTATTCCGCGACTGCTACGTCATACATGACTTTGATGAAGAAGGAGATGCTCTGTGGGAAGACGCTGACCCTGAACCAGAACGAGCTCCCGCCGTGAAAATGCCAAGTCCGTCGTTCGAAGAACAGATGAACAAGCTTATAAGGGAAGCAGGTCAAAAGGTTCGAGACGACCATAATTGCGAAATGGCCATCTACGAGAAAACCAGGACGTTGCCTCCTTCAACAGGCTGTGAAAAATGAAAATGCTCCTCCTTGTCAACTCGTTGTACAAAAGGCTCGACGCAGAGGCAGAAATAAACCAAAGAACAGGAAAGGCGCTTGACAGCGACAAAGCGGGTCTAAGAAACCACGCAATCGGGAATTGAGCAGTCCAGACTCGTCTCTTATAAAAAAGATGGGTCGAGCATATTCTTTTCCCCAAGACAAGACAAGGAAGATACTTGATCTGCCATAAAACATCAAATGACTACCCTCCTGGAGTCCAAGTACCCCGAGCAAGCAGGCGAAGTCTCTCACCCGGATTATTGCTTCTATCACAGGGCAATAGGACATCCTCTCGAAGACTGCTTCACATTCAAGAATTGGGTCGAAGACCAATATCAATAAGGCAAGTTCGCTCTATCTAGCAGTTGGAGAATAACCCTGCCGCAGAAGCATGAACCGAAGACCACGAGAGCAGAACCAGATCAACATCAGTCTTGGAAGCGATCTCGTACCTACCACATGATAATGCTGTCAGAAGAAGAGCCCGAGAATGTGGATAACCTCTCATGGTGCTCTCTCAGAGTTTCCACCGACGCCAAAAGAGCTGGAAGATGGAATACATACCATTGCAGATAACCTCAAGAAAATTGATTTGGGGACGACAAGTGACCCGCGGCCGACATTCGTCAGCGAGCTGCTGTCTGAAGAAAGGGTGGCTACACTAAAAGACGTGCTTATGCAGCATAGAGACTATTTCGAGATGCCAGGACTAGATCCAGAGATTGCTGTACACAAATTGGCGATATCTCCGGACGTTAAGCCGATCAAACAAGCGCCGAGAAGAATGCGGCTCGAGCTTGAGATAAGCATCAACGCCGAGGTCAAGAAGCTAATCGACTCCGGCTTCATCCAGGTAGTTTAGTATCCTGACTGGATCGCCAACATTGTCCCAGTAATGAAGAAGAATGGGATGGTGCGCATATGTGTGGACTTTCGGGATCTCAACAAAGCTTGCTCGAAGGATGAATTCCCAGTACCAGTCACTGAGCTGATGATAGATAATACGTCCACTCACGAAGTTTTCTCCTTCATAGACGGATCATCAGGATACAATCAGATAAAGATGCATCCCGAGGACCAGAAGCATACCGCCTTACGGACTCCTTTGGGTATATTCTGCTACAAGGTGATGCCTTTCGGTTTAAAGAACGCCGGCGCCACTTATCAGAGAGCCATGACGAAGATTTTCGATGACCTCATACATGAAATCGTCGAATGCTATATCGACGACCTCGTAGTTAAAAGCAAATCATACGAGGAAAATTTAGAGCATCTGAAGATCGTGTTTCAGCGCCTTCGGCAATACAACTTGAAGATGAACCCTCTCAAATGCGCGTTCGGGGTTTCCTCGGGCAAATTCCTAGAATTCATCGTCCGACACCGAGGCATCGAGATTGATCCGTCAAAGATCAAAGCGATTATGGAAATGCCTCCGCCAAGAACTCTTAAGCAACTGCGGTCTCTCCAAGGGAAGCTCGCGTATATCCGGCGATTTATAGCCAATCTTTTCGGCAAGTGTCGCCTCTACAGTCACCTGATGAAGAAGGGAACCCCTTTCGTCTGGGATCGTAAATGCCAAAACGCACTGGACGAAATCAAGCAATACCTGCAGAATCCGCCAGTACTGGCCGCTCCCGTTAAAGGAAAATCTCTCGTCCTGTACACAACAACCCTTGAAGGTTCTTTAGGCGCGCTGTGGGCACAAGAGAACGACCAAGGGAAGGAGAGAGCCCTCTACTATTTGAGTCGAGTTCTCCTGGAGGCAGAAAGCAATTACTCTCCCATTGAAAAACACTGCCTGGCGTTGATCTTCGCAATAACGAAGCTCAGACACTATGCATTGGCACATGAGGTCCATCTCATATCAAAGGTAGATCCTCTCAAATATTTGATGTCGAAGGCCATATTAATAGGACGACTCGCTAAATGGGCCCTGCTATTGATGGAGTTCTTGATAACTTATCGTCCTCTTAAGGCAGTGAAAGGCCAGGCCATTGCCGACTTCCTTGCTGAGCATCCGATACCCGCCGATTCTCTTTTGAACTGCGAATTGCCAGACAAACATGCGTTTGACACGATCGACGGGAAGAGAAGAGAGAGTGATACCCGGTGGGAACTCTATTGATGGAGCATCTTCCATGAAGAAGCGCAAACAAAGCACCCTTATAATCAAATCAGGGGTAGGCCTCATCTTCGTGACTCCACAAGGAGAGATAATGCGCTTTGCCTTCTCCTTAACAGAGCCGAGGACGAATAATGAAGCCGAATACGAAGCTTTGATAGCAGGTCTCGAGATCGCCATCGACATGGGAATTGAAAACCTTCTCATATACGGAGACTCCCAACTGGTCGTTAGTCAAGTAAACGGCGACTATCAGACGTGCAAGCCTGAGTTGGTGAAATACGGCGAGAGAGTACAGCGACTGCTGACTCAAATTCCTTCCTACACCTTGGAAAGCATACCGCACGCGGAAAATAGCAAAGCGGATGCATTAGCCAAACTCGCTAAAGAACTGGCCGACGAGAACCTCGATGACGTAAGGATCGTTGTGCAAACCCGTCGGGTTCTTGCACCGACAGAAATATCTCCGGAGTCGTCCGAAGAAAAGGAAGCGACTGAGCAAATGACTCTGCAAATAAAAGATCAGGAAAAGGCTGAGAATTGGAGAGAAGTCTTTATAGATTACTTCAAATCCCGTCGAACACCTAAAGATGCGTCCTCAAGACATCAGCTTATGAAACGAGCTCTGTCTTTCGCCTTCGTCAATGACACTTTATATAAGAGATCATTTGATTCTCTCTGGCTAAGATGCCTGGGACCTGAAGAGGCAAAGAGAGTCGTCCAGGAAACTCACGACGGACTCTGCGGTTCTCACCAAGCCGGGCCGAAGATGAAGCTGAAGATCAAACGGATGGGTTATTATTGGCCCACGATGATCCAGGACTGCCTCGAATATGCGAAGCAGTGCCACTCATGCCAGATTCACGGGGACTTTATCCATCAGCATCCCAATCCACTGCATCCCACGGTGGTTAGCTGGCCGTTCGAAATGTGGGGAACCGACATAATCGGCCCCATCGAACCAGCATCGTTCAGAGGACATCGATTCATTTTACTTCTCCAAATGGACAGAAGCAGTACCGCTGAGAGAAGTGAAGACGGAGAATATCCTCCATTTCTTCAAGACACACATCATTTATCGGTTTGGCACTCCGCGATGAATTATCTCCGATAACGAGCCAGCCTACAGAAGTCATAAGATCGGCCGCTTAGCACAACAACATAACATAGACTGGAGATACTCTTCAGTCTATAATCCCCGAGCTAACGGTCTAACTGAGGCTTTTAACAAGATCTTGACAAAGATCGTGAAAAAGATGGTGTCTCGAAATAAGAAGGACTGGCATGAGAGACTGCATGAAGCTCTCTGGGCGTATCGAACTACGTTCAAAACGGCCACGAACACAACGCCGTACGCATTGGTATTCGGTATAGAGGCGGTATTCCCCCTCGAGATAGAGTTACCCTCTCTACGAGTGGCAGTTCATTACGAGCTAACGGACGAAGAGAATGCTCACCTTCGGCTTGAGAAGCTCGATGCCCTTGATGAAATTAGGCTCATAGCGCAACAAAATCTGGAGGCTTATAAAGCAAAGATGACACGTTCATATGAGAGATTGACTAGGCCGAGGACATTCCGCCAAGGCGAACTCGTGTTGGTGGTCAAAAGACCTATGATCCCCAATCGTGCCAAATGGGGGAAATTCGAGCCGAACTATGAAGGCCCGTATATCATAGACAAGGTTTACCAGGTTGGGGCTATCTACTCATGGACATGCATGGTGAAAGACCTTTCAGGCCAATAAATGGTCGCTTCCTAAAGAAATACTATGCCTGACGAGTCACGGCCTAGGTCAACGATAGATGACGACGACTATGTCCGCTCGCTATCTTCCTAAGCCCAAACTCTATAAGTAGTAGCCGGCTAACGGACCGAAACGTCCTTAAAGCTAACAACGGACCGAAACGTTCTTAAACTAACAACGGACCGAAACGTTCTTAAACTAACCATGGACCGAAACGTCCTTAAACTAACGATGGACCGAAACGTCCTTAAACTAACAATGGACCACTACGTCCTAAAACTAGCTACTGACCGAGACGTCGATAAACTACTGTAGACTGCAGCATCCCAAGGCTGATACAAGAAAGAAAAAGAAAAAACAATATGTCCATAAGCGAAAAGGGCACGGATGAAAACCCGAGAGGGCTCCGTGAGTAAAAACAGCAGGGCTACCGGCGAGTTTTGTGAAAACCCGAAAGGGCGCAATCTCGTTAAAAGACACTTGCAAGGTCCTCTCGACCATGTGAGGAGAAACCACCTGCGTGAGATCCTTACGACTCATAAGGGAGCAACACACTTAGGGATCCCCATGATTCCTAAGGAGAAATTACACTTACGAGATCCTCACGACTCGTAAGGAGAACCCTCTTATGGGACCCTCACGGCTCATAAGATTCAAAAGTCTTAAGCTATAGGGATCTGAACCTGTTCTTAAGCGGCCACCACAACCTCCGACACTGCCCTACAAGCGGCTCAATATTGACCCTTGTATACAATCCATGGGCGTGAATAAACATTTCCCTAACAAAGTCCCATCCGTGACTAGGGGTATGTTTGCACGGTGAACAGCCCTTATAAGTCCTCTTGACTTATAAGGAGAAAACACTCTTGTAAGATCCTTACGACTTATAAGAGAACACACACTTAGGAGTCCTCGCAACCCCTAAGGAGAAAACGCACCTACGAGATCCTCACGACTCGCAGGGAGAAATACCTTTATGAGACCCTTACGGCTCATGAAGTCAAAAGCCTTAGTCGACAGGATCCTAACCCTGTTCGCTAAGCCACCTTTGTTTGACATCGACGGGGGAAAATGATGATTCGCTCCTGGCAATATCCTAGTTGTAACGGTGCTGATGCCGAAATCGGTGTCTAATTCCAAGCTTGCAGCAAAGAAGCTAGCGAGCCACACATGCATACGAAATAGCCGAAATAATGGGGCAACTTGCAACAAAATCAGCAAGTAAAAATGTATGCATGAAAAATAGCCAAAATGATTGGGCAACTCGCAATAAAAAGCAGCGAGTAAAAATAAAATAAATAGCCGAAATGATTGGGCGCCGCGAAAAATAGCCGAAATGATTGGGCAATCGCGACCTTCGCGATATAAAAGCTGAAATGATAGAGCATCGCGAAAAAAAATAAAATAATAATAATAAAAATTTATGCCCTACAGGTGATATCACATCAATCCCTGTATACAATCCAGGGGCGCAAACGAAGAAGGAATCGCACCTTCCCTCCCCAGACTCCATCAGAAAACGAAGCCAAATCTCGACGGTTCAGGGATAACCTAGAGATCGTCAACAGCGTTCCTTCCCATTCCAGCAGGATTCAGACGCCGCAATCAACCCTGGAGCTACGGCAAAGCTCCTACTCTAAATCTCGATGGTTTCCAGCCAACCTGGACACCACTCCGATATTCGTCTCGTTACAACAGACTATACGTCATCCACATGACCCCGTCACGGAAATACGTCATCCACATGACCCCGTCGCGGAAATACGTCATCCACATGACCCCGTCTCGGAAATACATCATCCACATGACCCCGTCGTGGAAATACGTCATCCACATGACCCCGTTGCGGAAATACGTCATCCACATGGCCCCGTCGCGGAAATACGTCATCCACATGGCCCCGTCGCGGAAATACTTCATCCACATGACCCCGTCGCGGAAATACGTCATCCACATGACCCCGTCACGGAAATACGTCATCCACATGTCCCCGTCACGGAAATACGTCATCCACATGTCCCCGTCGCGGAAATACATCATCCACATGGCCCCGTCGCGGAAATACGTCATCCACATGGCCCCGTCGCAGAAATACGTCATCCACATGGCCCCGTCGCAGAAATACGTCATCCACATGACCCCGTCGCAGAAATACGTCATCCACATGACCCCGTCTCTGAAATACGTCATCCACATGACCCCGTGGCGGAAATGCGTCATCCACATGACCCCGTCGCGGAAATACATCATCCTCATGACCCCGTCGTGGAAATACGTCATCCACATGACCCCGTCGCGGAAACACGTCATCTAACGACTCCGTGGAACATGGCCAAAGTTAACCTTGACCCCGTGGAAAACGCCCGGAGCAGCTTCTGACGCCGTGAAATGCGGATAACGTCAATCTCACTAAACACTTACGGGTCCTCTCGATTCGTAAGGAAGAAAACTCTCTTATAAGATCCTTATGACTTATAAGGGAAAACGCACTTCGGAATCCTCATGATTCCTAAGGAGAAAATACACCTACGAGATCCTCTCGATTCGTAGGGAGAAAAGTCTTTATGAGACCCTTACGGCTCATAGAGTTGAAAAGTCTTAGGTAGCAGATCGGAACCTGCTTCCTAAGCCATCACTACCTCTCGAAGAGTTCAAGATGAAATGTTATTTATTATCTACAGGCCACACTTTCCAGAGTAATATACCAACAACACAGAAAAGAGAAGAAAATGACAGTGGGAGATAAGAAAAATGTGTCTTTATTCATGAGCTCAATTGAATAGAAGATACATCATATAAAGAATAAAAAATGGATACATGTTATTCAAAAATTACAAGTGTTTAATTGATACAAAGGCAGCTACTGAGAAGGAGGCGTTTTCAATAAGTCAGCCAGTTGCTCGCGCACTCCTCTCAACTCCTTTTCAAGGTCAGCCGCTGCAGCCAGCTCCACTTCGATTCGAGCCCGTTGCTGCAAGCACGATGAAACATTCTCATCAATTTCCGGTTGGGCAGCTTCGCGACTCTGCGTAACCCGCTCAACAATGTCGAGCTTCCGCCTCAATGCCAGCCCGGTCGAAATACATCGCTGCAAATTGTCAAAGACGGCTCTCAGGTGCGCGGCGTTCGCTTCGACCTGGGCACGCAATTGGACAGACTCAGTGGAAGTCGCCTCACGTTCTGTTCGCTTAAGGATCGTCTCTCGTTCGAAATGACGAAGGAAAAGGGCACTTTGCTCAACCCACGCAGCCCGCTGGGAGTTCACGGCCAGAATCTCAGGAGCAGGACGCCTAAGCTCAAGTTCATGCAGGCAGGCCTCAATCTTCCTGCAGTGATTAACCCAAGACTCGACGACACCTTCATTATGGAAGTTCACAAGCGTCGCCAGCATTGGATTAACCTCGGCAGCAAAATCTGCAGCGAATGTAGGGGCCTCCGCGTCAAGCTCCTCGACGTATTCCATCAACATACGCAGGCTGGTCACAGCGCCTTTGGAAGATGGACGTCTAGAAAAGGGCCCTGCCGGCATTATGATACAAGACTCGAACGGAGCTAGAGTCGACGTGATTGCTACAAAATAAATCATAGTCAGATGTCGTCTCAATAAATAAAGAAAATACATGAACAATAGAGTCTACTATACCGGCTGCAACAGGGGGCAGAGCTGGGAGTACTGGTGGCGCAACGATACCCTCGTCCCCTCCTTCAATTTATAAGGCTACAAGCAATGCAAAGAAGAATTAGCAATAATGTGACTTCCCGTTAAATAAAGGATGTCGGTTAGAAAAGATACTCACCGACACCAGCGGACAGACTAATCTCTGACTGGAAAGAGAAGTGTGGGTGTAGCACCTGATACATGTGATCAAAAAGGACTCCTGTAAGGACACAGTAATGCAATGTCAGTACATAAATTGTACAGCCTAGAGATAAAACTGATGGGTCACAAATCCGCACCTTCCAACATCTGAGATGGTACGAGAGAAGATAGAAGAGTGGTCACCGTCAAAGTGGTAACTGATGGCGCTGCCTTGGGTAGCGCAACCTCAACGCTCACCACGCCTGCATTAGAAACGAGATAAATACTATCAGGAGAGATTGAAAGGGATTGCAAAATAAAAAGAAAAGCAATGACCCAAAATCTACCTGGTGAGTCGCCGGTCAGAACCGCAACAAGGGCGTCACTTGATACAGCGACTGCTTCACCCTCCTCCATCGGAATGGTTTCGCCGCCCGTGGCTTCATCCCCCGACTCTACGAGAATCGTCGTGACACTTTTTCAGTTGATAAAACTGCACATTTAATATGATATTTTTCCTACTATTTCTATACTAGAAAAGGTGTTTATTATAATATACGATACATATGAGGGTTTATCTGTAAAAATACTATTTTCATGTGTTTATGTATTATAATTAACATTTGGTAGGAAAATGTATGCAAAAATATCAGTGACCAAATCTTAATGTTGAAATTAATATCTCAATAAAACAAAACTCCACTAATATTATTTGTTGAGATTGTGCAGAATTTTTCAGGGCTAAAAATCAAGAGAATCAAAGTTGTTAAGAGCAAACCTGCCTAATTAAGAAAGCAAGCTAAGAAATCAAATCTGGCAGAAACAAAGAAAGGATTTCCAGTTTACAAAGATTCCAATGATCACCACGTGTCATGAAGATGCAAGGCCAGAAACCAAATCAAACGATCCCACTGTTTGGCCGCGGATCCGCGGCCAAACCCCCCTATTGGCCGCGGATCCGCCGCATGCCAGAGGTGTTATGAGCTCGGATTTTTCTAGTAGAATCTTAACTGATGGTTTCCAATTTAGGAGACTAAGGTTCTGGCTTTTAGAGTATAAATAAGGACCGAGAGTCTCTTGGAAAAATTATCAAGTCGAAGAGATCACGAAGTCCAAGACGGCTCACGCATCCAGACTAATCATCAACTGTTTATCTACCTCTTTCGGAAGAGTTCGAGAAGCAAACCAAGTTTTTGTAATCATTTTCTAAGGAATAAAGTGTAAATTGTTCAAGGATTAATAAAGGTAGTTGTTTTATTTAATTCTTTTGCATTTTACATTATGTTTTCCCTCTCTGTCTTTTCATCTTCTTTTCCCAACATGCGCGAGTAATTCTCCGCTTGTTAGGGTTCATAGGATTAGGGTAGGTTAATAGATGATGAAAATCCTTAAACTCTTTTTACGTCCTATAAAGTTTATAAACTCTACTAAAAGAATCATTAACATCCTAATCGGGCGCGCTACCAATTTATTGTTAGTCTCGACCGCGATTAGAGATTAGATTAACAATTGTTTTGGTAGAGGCTAGATATGAACAGAGTTCCATGTCGAGATAGGGGTTAAGAGTGGGAACCCTTTTCCCTCCAGAAACCCTAATTTACATGCATCACTGTCATTCTAGTTTTAAATCTATTAAAGGATAAAAAGAGTAATCTTTAATTAATCATCCATGACTAGTAAATCCTAATGAACCCTACAAGCCCCCTTTTATTATTAAACTTACATCCGTAGTTAATCTAGATCTATATTTTGCATCAGTGTTTAACGTAGATCTAGAACCTACAACCATCCTTCACCATTCTTATTCTCCCTTCCTAATCAACAAGCCTAAAGTAAGAATAAAAGGTTCCACGTTTCCCAGAGGACGACCCGTACTCATCTTGGTCTAGCTACACGCGACACCGTTATTGATTGCGGTTACTACAAACACTTTAAAATAGACCAATCAAATGGCGCCGTTGCCGGGGATACGTGCGTAATATTTTTTTTACTATTCGTTTTGAATTCTTATTCGATCTATATCATAAAATAAACAAAACTGCAAATTGTATATTTAACGATTATTGTGTGAATTTTGCGAGGGAATCTGGAGTCACAGATTTGAGGAAACAAAGATTCAGAGACATTCATAAAGAGCCAGAGGAGGAAGGGAGGCCACGTAGGAAAAAATTTCATCAGATCTTCCTAGTCGGCGGCGAAACCGCTGCATAAAGAGCCTATTGGCAGCAGAACCGCGGCTCACTAAGGGATTTAGGGTTTCCAATTTCTCTGGTATCTTCTTTACATCTTTCTCTTTCCTCTGAAATCCAATAAAATAATTTTTCTGCAGGATTCTTTGCAAAATATCGCCGCTTAAAAATCTTTTTTGCAAAAGTTTTGTTATTGGTTTGTTGTTGCATATTTTAATACGGACTTTAAGGGGCAAGACCACAATTCAGATTAGGTGGGAATTTCATCACCCTTCCTAGGCCCCACAAATCACAAAACGAGCATCCGCATCAACCCTACATTAATTAAAAAAAATATCTAGACAAAACTCTAAGGACGGTTGCGCTCAATAAGGACAAAGGAAGGTCGTGGGTAATGTATCGCTTATCCGCATTACTTTTGTGGTGTCTAGGCAAGTGTGTCTAAGGCAAGTGGTTACTTAATTAGACCCACTACTTACATAGTGGAGAACCTCCCACTTACCTGGCACTTACCTGGCTACAAGAGTAGTAAAGAGCTAGTAGAGGATTGATCCTGCGGCTTGTCCTTTGGAAGTCTAGGAGCGGTCTAGAGACTTGACCTGGGTAACCTTAGTTCTAGGGTTGTTTGTGCATTTCTGTGTGATTTGTCTAAGTCCGACACACTTTTCAAAACAAACCAAATTTTTAAATCACACACGCTGCCACTTGCGCTAAACCCGCTTAGTGCATGCTCGGCTGGACACGGGATTCTAGTGCCCGTCTTGTCCGCGTTCCTGCTATCGACTCCGAAGTCGGTGCTTCTTCATCTTCTTTTACCCCACCACCCACCACGACCGCGATGGACGGATATCTATCAAACTTTAACACCACTCTGCCACCGCCCGCAGGTGCGCAGAATCCTCCACGCATTTCTCTCCAGGAGAGATGCTACCCTACACGTGGGCCCCTTCACACTTGTCTTTCCATTCCACCAGCCAATGGGTTTAATTTCGAAATTAAACCTCATTTCATCAAACTTTTACCCAAATTTCACGGGCTCGAGTCTGAAGATGCATACGTTTTTATCACCAAATTCGAAAACGTATGTGCTTTGATGGGTACTTCACAGCTTTCTGTGGATGCTATGCGTTTACGTATTCTCCCGTTCACTTTGTGCGATTTAGCCGAGAAGTGGCTTTATAACATACCCGCACATTCTATTTCAACTTGGGACGAATTCGTTATAGCGTTCCTGAAGAAATTTTATCCCAATCATAAGACCGCCCGTATTCGGAGCGAAATCTTCCAATTTACCCAACTTCCCAATGAACCATTTTGGAAATGCTTTGAACGGTTCAAGAATCTTCTTTTATAATGTCCTCATCATGGAATACAAAGATGGGATTTATGTCGAATTATATATGAGGGCATTAATCCAGCGACAAAGCAGATACTTGAAACAATGTGTCAATTCAATTTCATGTCTAAAGATGACGGTGAAGCGTGGAAATATCTGGAAGATCTCGCTGAAAACACTTTGCAGTGGGAAAGCGTAAGACCACCATCATCTAGGGGAGATATTCATCAGCTCGATGTTTCCATCGCAGTGAAAGCCGAAATGGCAGCGATGCAGAAGAAACTCGACGCTATTGAGAACAAATTTTCATCAGTCTCCCTAAATCAGGTCACGCTTCCCAAGACCGTCTATGGTTTCTGTTTAGATCCTTCACACTTAACGGAAGAATGTCCTATGAATGCATCGTTTCAAAATAATGCTGCTTTTCAGCAGCGACCTAGAAACGATCCTTATTCTTCCACGTACAATCAAGGATGGAGGAATCATCCTAATTTTGCTTGGAACCAAAACCAACCCCAAAATCAAAATCAGTTCCAAAGCAATTATCAAAGACCTCCTCCACAGCAACCACAACCACAAAGTCAGCACCCCTTTCATTCACAAAATTTCCAAAATCCGGCCAACACTTCTGTACCGCAATTGGTCGGTACTGATAACTCTTCACTCGCACAAACTTTGGATTTGTTTATGAAACATTCCATGCAAATGTCGGCTGATATGAAGTCTTATATTGATACCCTAACGAAAGACTCCGCCTCCCACGGTGAGAGTATTAAATCAATAGAAAACCAAATTGCACAGTTGAACGCCGTAATGAGTGCGAGAGAAAAAGGGAAACTCCCATCTCAACCCATACCTAATCCTGGCCACTCACAAAGTTATAATGTGAGTGCCGTTACTACGTTGAGATCGGGAAAAGTGCTGAATAACCGAGTGGGTGAGCAATGTGATGATGTTAGTGACACCAATGATACCCCAGCTTCTTCTTCTTCCCCTAATTCGTCTAGTCTCCCACCTTCATCCGAGCCTATTCTCCGTTTTCCCCAAGGCTCGAACCCTTCGCCCATTTTCTCGAATCTACCTAAAACGATCCCCACTCCAATTCTGGGATCCATTCCATCCCTACAATCCTCTCCAATGTTGGACCAAACCCTTATTGATAAAGCACCTTATCCAAACAGGTTAAGGGGAAACAGACCAAGTCCACAAATGGAGAAGATTGTGGAAATTTTTAAACAAGTTAACATAAACATTCCTCTACTAGATGCTATTCAACAAGTTCCGTCTTATGCGAAAATCCTAAAGGACTTGTGCACTAGGAAGAGAAAAGTTCAAGTACCTAAAAAAGTTTTCCTTGCGAGTAATGTGAGCACTGCTTTTACACAACAACTACCCAAGAAACGAAAGGACCCCGGAAGTCCTACAATTTCTATTTCTATTGGGGGTAAAAATATCAATCGTGCTCTACTCGATTTAGGTGCTAGTGTTAACTTGCTTCCGTATTCTGTTTATAAGCAATTAGGGATCGGAGAGTTAAAATCGGCACATTGCACTCTTCAGATGGCCGATCGATCTATCACCCAATATAGGGGTGAGCTAGAGAATGTGTTAATCAAAGTCGGGGAATTTATATTCCCTGTGGACTTTATCGTTATAGATACACAACCTGTAGCGAACCTACGCAATCAAATCCCGGTGATACTCGGTCGACCCTTCCTAGCAACTTCCAACGTAGTAATCAATTGTAGAAACGGCTCTATAACCCTATCCTTTAGAAAAAAGTCAATTGAGCTTAACATTTACAAGTTGGGAAGTGAACCCTCCGAACCTTATGCTCATGTGTGTTCTGTCGAATTAATGGATGTCGACAGCAGCGAATTTGATCAACCTCATGATACTGACTCTTTTCATATATTGTTGCTAGACACGGACTCTTCCACCGAGTTGTCCGGGTCAAAATCTAACGCTGATGAGGAACTTTTTATAGAATCTGACGATCACCCCATTTTTTCTGATGATATTATTCTTCGGGGTATCGATGAAAGGTTTGAGAAAATTTTCGCTGATGAACTCGCATTTTTAAAAGACACGGGTGTTGAGATGAATCAACTCCAAGATAAAGAAATTAAACCTCCACCCCTTCTTCTGGACAATCACAATAATGCGAGTAATCCATCATCACTATCACTGTGTCGTCTCTCCAAATTGAGACACAATCCTTTTCCATTACACCTCTTATCACCTCCCCACTTCTTCACGTCGAAATGTGACATGTTCTTCCACCAACCTTGGTGCTTCATCGATAAAATTTTTGAATGGTTGGTGTTGACTTTTGGTCTTTGCAAAGTTTGGCATTGACCAATAACTTTGACCCCCTCGTGTGATTTTAAAAGATTAACATTGTTTAACTCAAGTTTGGGGGGGGGGGTTTTATATTTTGGCTCTTGAAAGAAAAAGAATTTTTATAAGATTGTGAGCCAAAAAATAAGTTTGGGGGAGGATTTCACTTGTATTATTTCTTGTCCCCTTTTTTCCTCCCAAGTCTACAGGGTTTTGAGCTTAACGGATGACATCAGTGAGGACACGTAAACAGGTTTAGGGGAGGTTTGTGCTTATTTACGTATCAATTTGCATCATACTTTGCATAAGCACAACATTTTCAAAAAAATTTAAAATTTTCTTTTATAACAAAAGAGTAGAAAGTGAAAAATTACATCCAAAAGATAGGAATAGTTTAAGAAAACCAAGAAAATTAAAAGTTTTCTTAAACAAACTAGTAATAAGTAGTTATGAGCCGTTGTCCCAAGAGTTAGTAAGATGAAGGAAGTCACTAATCTGAGAATAAAAATAAGTCTGAAAAATAGTTTCTATTCTGGAAGCCAAACATTTGAATGTTGATACCCTACTATACGCACTTACACATGTCTTGAAACTCGGGATAGTAGAGGATACCTTGAAATGCTCTTGTCTAAAAGCCAAAGTATGAAGGAAATAATAAATGAAGAAAATATAAAATGGTGAAAAGAAAAAAAAATGAACACTGGTTTTGTTATCGCCAAGGCAGCAATAAAAAAAATATAGCGAGGGTGCTTCATCACCTAGTGCCTTAGACCAACTGGTCTGGGAGTCGCTGCTAAGCCTTAGGTGGTGCGAGACGAGGAAAATACTAATCAGCAAGCACATGAGTAATCGGTCGGTTAGTACCTCAAGAAGTATTAACGGTCGCATGAAAATTGTGTGAGCAAATTCAACTAAATATTCATCAAAGTAAAAAATACTGAGGTAGATGGACAAGAGTATGATAGCTTGAATTGAATTCTCCGAGTGTAGAGATGTCTTTTATACACACGTAGGGTTATATGATCGATGTTTGGACGAAAGATAGGAATGAAGAATAAAGACGATGTTTTATTGAGGGATGATGTGATTTCTAACATCTTTTCATGACTATTAAGATAGGGCTCATGACAACTGAAAAGCTAGTGTAGTTGGAAACTCTAAATTTTTCAAAGTATTTCTTTTATGGTTCTTATTTTTATATGTAAATTTCACCATCTCTCTTTTATTATAAGATTTTGTGGGTGTAATCCGCTGAAAACCCTCAGGAGACAACACTCCTCCTACTAGGGACACCTAGGGGTTTAACGGCTTGTTGCATATGCTCAGTGCAATCGTGTTGCCTACGAAAGTGTGCTTAGTTTTCTCCTTTCTTTTTCTCCTTCTCTTGAATAAACTAGTTTGCTCGGGACGATCAAAGATAAGTTTGGGGGTATTTGTTCAGTTGATAAAACTGCACATTTAATATGATATTTTTCCTACTATTTCTATACTAGAAAAGGTGTTTATTATAATATATGATACATATGAGGGTTTATCTATAAAAATACTATTTTCATGTGTTTATGTATTATAATTAACATTTGGTAGGAAAATGTATGCAAAAATATCATTGACCAAATCTTAATGTTGAAATTAATATCTCAATAAAACAAAACTCCACTAATATTATTTGTTGAGATTGTGCAGAATTTTTCAGGGCTAAAAATCAAGGGAATCAAAGTTGTTAAGAGCAAACCTGCCTAATTAAGAAAGCAAGTTAAGAAATCAAATCTGGTAGAAACAAAGAAAGGATTTCCAGTTTACAAAGATTCCAATGATCACCACGTGTCATGAAGATGCAAGGCCAGAGACCAAATCAAACGATCCCACTGTTTGGCCGCAGATCCGCGGCCAAACCCCCTATTGGCCGCGGATCCGCCGCATGCCAGAGGTGTTATGAGTTGGGATTTTTCTGGTAGAATCTTAACTGATGGTTTCCAATTTAGGAGACTAAGGTTCTGGATTTTGGAGTATAAATAAGGACCGAGAGCCTCTTGGAAAAATCATCAAGCTGAAGAGATCACGAAGTCCAAGACGGCTCACGCATCCAGGCTGATCATCAACGGTTCATCTACCTCCTTAGAAGAGATCGAGAAGCAAACTAGTATTTTGTAATCATTTTCTAAGGAAACAAAGTGTACTTAATCTTGTTGATTAATAAAGGTAGTTATTTTATTTAATTCTTTTGCATTTTACATTATGTTTTCCCTCTCTGTCTTTTCATCTTCTTCTCCCAACATGCGCGAGTAATTCTTCGCTTGTTAGGGTTCATGGGATTAGGGTAGGTTAATGGATGATGAAGATCCTTAAACTCTTTTTAAGTCCTATAAAGTTTATAAACTCTATCAAAAGAATAGTTAACATCCTAATCGGGCGCGCTACCAATTCATTGATAGTCTCGACCGCGATTAGAGATTAGATTAATAATTGTTTTGGTAGAGGCTAGATATGAACAGAGTTCCATGTCGAGATAGGGGTTAAGAGTGGGAACCCTTTTCCCTCCAGAAACCCTAATCTACATGCATCACTGTCATTCTAGTTTTAAATCTATTAAAGGATAAAAAGAGTAATCTTTAATTAATCATCCATGACTACTAAATCCTAATGAATCCTACAAGCCCCCTTTTATTATTAAACTTACATCCATAGTTAATCTAGATCTATATTTTGCATCAGTGTTTAACGTAGATCTAGAACCTACAACCATCCTTCAGGATTCTTATTCTCCCTTCCTAATCAACACGCCTAAAGTAAGAATAAAAGGTTCCACGTTTCCCAGAGGAAGATCCGTACTCATCTCGGTCTAGCTACAAGCGACACTGTTATTGATTGCGGTTACTACAAACACTTTAAAATAGACCAATCAACACTCGCAGCGCCCGACAGCGGCAGGGAGCCGCAAGGGGAAAGAGCGACGATTGGAGCAGTGCCCGACTCTTGAGAAAGAGTGACTACCTTGGGCTCGGCGGCTGTAGCCATCTCACCTCGAGCTCGGCAATTGTAGCCATTTCGCCTACCGCTGCCTCGGGTTCGGCGATCGTGGCTATCTCCTCTACCGCTACCCCAGGCTCAGTAGTTGCCGCCACTTCTTCGGCAAGACTCGGCCCTGCAGGATAGGATATATGAAAACCTGAAAGTTAAAACTTTGACAAAAGAACCCAATGTCACGTTACCTTGAGTTGGTCTTCCGATTGCTTCTCGAGCGGCACGTGCTTCTTGTCTGTGGGCGGTGGACAAGGCAGCCGGGGCATCCTCTGAAGGAGTAGGGGCAGAGGTAGCGGTGCTCGAACCCGCACCCGCGGCCAAGGTGGCACTACGCTCCCTTGCCACGCGCATTCTACGCTTCCTGTCCGCTCGGGCCGTCAGAGCGGATCTTCTAGAAGCCTCCATCAATAGGACGTCATCGTCCGCGCCAAGGGTTACCTCTGGAGCCGTTATGGCATCCGTCATCGGTCGTTTGAGTAAGGCCTCTTTCGGCAGTGCTGAGGAGGCCGGGACTTCGATGGCTGGCCCGGGAAGCATCTCCGCATCACTTTGCGGGATTGGCATTGTAGTCCCTGTGATAAGATAAAGAGAGGGTCAGATTACCCATAAGAAACGGGAGCAAAGACGCGGTGAGCCGAAATATACCAATGCCCAGCGATGCTCGAACCCTCTCCTCCTTCTCGAAAGTCTTGAGAGAAGCTGCGAGAGCTTCTTCAGTGGAAATGCCTGTTAAAGAAAGAAAAGTGTCAGTCAAAACATGATTACAAAAATATAATGCAATGACTAAAGTTACGGCTTATATTTACTTGATTGCGCGAGGATGGCCATTCCCGCTTTGTGGCTTGCTGATTGCATAGAAGCTGCAATGGCGGCCTCGAGATCAGTGTCGTCCGGCGCTATGAATAGACCTTCGTTGGTCCCATATTCACCCAAGCCCCCACTATAAGGAGCATGAGGCTCCTGACCAAATACGACGTCGGCAGAGAAGAGCGACTTCTTCTTCCTCTTCTGCGAGCGAGCTCCGGTTGCCGCTAACACCAGCTTACGCTTGGTGGGCAACTTGGGACGATGAGTCCCGATATCTGAACCCACGCCAGACTCGGGGGAAGCTACATTCACCATCTCCACGGGAGCACGGGGCACCGGTAGTACATCCACCGTCTCCACGGGAGCACGGGGCACTGGTAGCTCAGGCCTGTCATGGGGAACTTCAATCACGGCAGCTTCTCTTAGCGGAGGGAGGACAATGGTCCGTCGCTTCAAGGGGACGTTTCGATCACCAGCAGGGGGTGCACCCTTGCGATCGAGCACCAGTCGCTTCTCCTCCCTCATAACAGCACCCATTGCATGTTGGTACCAGGCCACGTGTACATTAAGGGCCTTCGGGACACAACTCGGTTCGCTGATAAAGAAGTGAGACCCCGTGTTCAAGCGCATGAAATGATGCAGCGCGCTCCGCATTCCCTCTTCGGTGGCAGCAGGTTCTACCAGGAAAGCCTCCAGCGGGACTTCCTGATTGTAACTCAGCTGCTGGGTAAAACGATGTGGGTTGTATCTCATGAATAGCGCCGCATCATTTTGCCTGAATATAAGAAAGCCCGGCCTGATGGAGTACAAATGAAGAATCTCCCGGGCTTTCAACACGGAGGCCCCGTCTTTGAAAATGTCTCGCAATGGCAGCACCGCCTTTGAATTTTCCTGGCTGACGGTCAAGACTTTGTCTGTGAAAGACATACCATCTCCAACCGTGCGCGGATGGAGGAGCAAGCCCCTAGCTTCCCGTGGTGACGGACTCACGATGGAGGCGTCAACCAGCTACATTATCCGTGGAAACTTGCATTTGTCATAAAAAGAAGGTCTTTTGTGGATGCCAAAGACCCCAAGCACGTGCAGCTCCATCCATGAAGTGAAGTAATGCATCAGGAAGTTAGCAGGATGCACCCCTGGTTCAGTGGTATCCGCTGCTAAGCTAAGATCGTGATATAGGTGGGCTAACCCGGCGATCCCGATGGCCACTTGTATTCCGGCAACCATGCGATGCTCGGGGTAGAAGACAGAAGGCCTCATGTAATGAGGATGCATAGGAAGGGCGAACCAGCTTAACCATAAACTGAGGAACTCGAGAAAGAACGCTTCCTCATCAATGCCCGGAGCGGCAATTTCCGACAGAGGGACGATCGCGACGTCAGGAAGAAAGAAACCCTTTTGATCAGCTTCCAGCATTGGCCGACGGTCCAAGCTAAAGCCGAAGGGATCATCAAGTTTAGCAAACTTTTCGCCTTGTCGCGACAAAATTTCCGGGCGAAGAAAACGGGCAATGAAGTCCGCAAAGCTGACCCCTCGGCCTCCGGATTCAAGGAAGAGGCTCTCATACATGTTCAACACCTTTATCAGACTTGGGAACTGGTGCTGAATGGCGTTCTCTGAGGTGAGGCCCATCACCACTGGCTTGGTGGCAAAAACATATTCATCCGGAGGAAGCAGCTCCTCGTAGTGCTCCCCCCTAACTGGTAAACTAGAAACCTCGGCGAATTCTTCCAAGGAAATGGAGACCTCTCTATGCAATAGGAGGAAGGTATGGGTCGGGATATTCCACTGCTCCAAAAACGCCTTGATCCACCATGTGGGAGGTGCAGAATACTGGAACAAAGAAGTGTAGACCACAGGGGATAAGCCGAGCTTTAGCAGCTGCGATTTCTTCACCGACAAGATATACCGGGCCCACTGCAAGTACCCGGCCGGATGACGGGGAGTTAGCCCGATGTTGTAGGGCTGTCCCCAAGGGCGCGACTCGCCCTGACATATGCTCCGCCCTAGGGTATCCAAAGCCGGCGGCGGCTACACGGGTACTGCGGTGATCGAAGGCTGAAGGAGACCCTCCGAAGTCCAATTAACCACCTCCACGGCATAGTTCACCAGGGGTGCATCTGCATACGGGATCGCCAAGATAGGCTTCGAAGGCGTCGCACAAGAAAAGCTCCGGCGGCCTCTGATAATCTGATCGTACCGTCTACCCCACAGGTGAAAATTTTTGTGTTCTGGCTCGTGATCTTTGATCAGCGCGAGAACCTCTCGGTCTATAGGCGCTTCAGGAAATCCGCGTTCTGATCGGATGAACGGAAAGGAAGTGTCGAAAGACATGTCGCCTGCGCAAAAAGGGACAAAAGTCAACTGTCAGTGCTATAATTTAATTTAAATTCTGACACTTGGTACTTTAAAATTTGTACCACACTGCAATGTAGTGGAGAGGGACCAAAGGGGGGCCCACAAAATCTAGATGACAATTTATCAATTAATAATTAATAAAAACAGCATCATCATTTGATGAGACTGTTAATTAAGTGAGGAGATCCTCAAGAAAATTCTCATTAAATGAGAGATCCCTTAGGAAGAGGAGTAAATCTCCCTTTGAGAGCAATTCTCTATGACAGAGTGACACTTTTCAAACCCTGATCATGAGGAAATCAAAATTCCTCAAGAGCCTTGCTCTGGAAAAATCGATGATGGAAAAACCCATCAGAAAAAAATTAAAATCAATTTTTATGAATTAAAAATTCAAAAGATCTCCTTAGATCTATGGGTTCAAGAGAGCAAAGCTCTGTTAATGAAACCCTAAAGGGTTTTCTTTAGATCAAAGATCTATGGAGAGTAAGGCTCTGTTAATGGGTAAAACCCTAGTTTATTAAAAGATTTAATCTTTACCTAAGTTGACAGAGTTTTGACTCTTAAAATCTCTTAAGATGAAGAGCTATGCTCTGAATAAAAATTCTCAAAGAAGAAGATGAACATCATCTAAGAGACCAAAGGTCCTATTTATAGGCATTGAAACGCCTCTTCAACTTCTGAGTTGATCCAAGGGCTCAGATGCTGCCACCGCTGCACTCACGTGTGGGCCACGTGAGCGCAACGATGGGGTGACATTTGTTTCCCCCAATCAGAGCAAAGCTCTGTTTAAAATTCGAATTTCAAAAAAAATTGAAGCAACGCTTCAGATCCAGCGCCAGGTGCGCTGCGCCCTAGGCAGTGCACCATGTGAGCGCTAGCGCTAGGCAAGCTGTGCGCCACGTGTCAAACACGGGTGCGCTGCGCCCTAGGCAGTGCACCATGTGTGCGCTAGCGCTAGGCGCGCCGCGCGCCACGTGTCAAACACGGGTGCGCTAGCGCAGGCTGCGCTGCGCTCTAAGCGGCGCACCACGTGTCAAATATAGGTGCGCTAGCGTAAAGTGCGCTGCGCTCTGAGCAGCGCACCACGTGTCAAATACGGGTGTGCTAGCGCAAGGTGCGCTGTGCTCTGAGCAGCGCACCATGTGCAAAGCACGGGTGCGCTAGCGCTGGAATTAAAAATTCCCCACCCTTAGATCAAAAGATCTAATAATAATGATAAATCATTAATTAATCAGAATTAAAATTCTGTTATGGAATATTTTCCAATCTTGTTAAAAACAAGAAGACTGCCTTCTGTAAAATAGAAGCCCTAGGATCAAAGATCCAACGGTGGGAAACATCCCCAAATCAATCAGAGAAAGATCTCTTTAACTGATTCAACAAATCAACTTGCCCTATATAAAGGCCCCAAGACTTCAAGTCTGATATAGAGAAACCCCCGCATAAACTTTGAAAAAACTCAAAAGATAAAGAGCAAGCTCTTGCAAGAAGATACTTCTTCGATGAATGATGAACACAAAGATGAAATCATCTTATAAAAAGAAGAATTCTTTTCTTCCCACAGATCATATATCTTCAAAACAAAAAGTCTTTCACAAAAGAGATCAAAAGATCTCATCATAAAATAAAAGAAGAAAACATTCTTCTCACAGATCATAGATCTATAAAGGCAAAGCCTTTCATCAAAATAAGAGATTGAAAATCTCTTCGTGCAAAATAAGAACTGTTGTTCTTAAATCTTGAGACAAAGTCTCTTCTAAAAGAACATAAATTTATTCCCAGATCATAAAATTGATCAAATGTGCTTTGCGCTCTTGAAATGCGCCTTGCGCTCTTGAACTGCGCTCTCTGGACCGGCGCTCAGCGCCAAATGCGCCACGTGTTAACAACGTGTGCGCCAATTAAACAACTTGCGCTTTGCGCTTCTGAAATAGCGCATTGCGCTTATGGGCTGGCGCTCAGCGCCAAGCGCACCACGTGTCACTCACGTGTGCGCCACTAAACTGAAAGCGCAATGCGCTCATAAATTGGCATCATCTGGCGCTTAGCGCCAAGCGCGACACGTGTCCTCCAGGTGTGCGCTACTCGGCAGAAGCGCATTGCACTCTTTAACTGGCGCAAAGAGCCGGCGCGCCACGTGTTGCGCTGACAGAACATAAATTGTTCTTTAATAAGTCCATAGCTCTGGTAAATGCTCAGCATTCAATACAAGATAAAAACATTGTTAAAAGGGCCAAACCCAAATAAAGGCTCAATAGCCAGAATAAAATGTTAAACATTTATTGAACTTAGCCCAATATTGGCCATAAGTCCTCAACTTATATTTAATTGAGCACATCTGCTCATGAATATTTAACAGATCTTAGTCCCAAATTGGACTACAGATTTTTCAACCAACTCACACCGGTTCGAGGGTACATCACTTTACTCCTCTGATATCTGTCGTAATCCTTCAACGTCTTCAGAGAGGTGATGGGTCCTGACAACCACACATTTCAAGGACTGTAGGGTCCTTAAACCCATGGACTACGATGTCCTTAACCTGGACTGTGAGGTCCTTAAACTCATAGACTATGATGTCCTTAACCTTGATCGCGATATCTTTAAACTAACACTGGACCGAAATGTCCTAAAACTAACAACGGACCGGAATGTCCTTAAACTAACAATGGACCATAATGTCCTTAAACTAATCGACCACAATGTCCCTAAACTAAACAATAGAGTCCAAATGCTCTTTTGTTGGATCTAAACGATCCCGTTAAGTTGATCTTAGTCTAGGGTGACCATATGGAGAAAGAGAAAGTTGTTACCGCGATGCGGTAGCGTAATTAACTGTAGGGGCTTGCGCCTGCAGGGAAGAGCGTCCCCACAATAAAAAAAAACCCTCAAACGAGGGGGAATCTGACAAAGTCTGCTACATCGGACGCATTCATTTAAACCTTCTATACATGGTGCCATAAATCAACTTGGTATCTTCGGAGAGGTGGACAGATAGCACCAATTAGCATCTGCCCCGAAATTCCGGCAAGACGGACCGGGTCGCATCCCCGTGTTTTCGGCGGGAAACAGAAAGCAGAAAGATGATAATTCTTCTTTGATATCTAGACCTCTGCATTCTCGTCACGCGAGTTGAATCCTGCGCTGGGTCCGTACTATCCTCGAAGCTCGAACTACGAAATAACCATCACTTAGCAGGAGTGGAGAGTATGGACGAATCTCCTCCTTGTAGTTCCTTCCTTTTAGGGCAACCATTGACAAGATGTTCGCTGGATACGCAAATCAGGCACTGCCCTTTGGCACTGCGACAGTCTCTCTGAAAGTGTCCTGACTTCTTGCAGTATCCACAACGTTGAGTCTTCCGCTGCTTCCGTTGCTGGGGAACAAGTGGGCGCTTCATCTTCACCTCTTTTTCTCATTTAACAGGGATTCCCTTACGATTGGAGGCTTCCGCTGGTGCCTGAGTCATCTGCCTTCCTAATCCTTCAGCTAACAGGTCGTTCGTTCGCTCCTGGGCTTTTTTCAAACCTTGCAGTACATTCAGAATCTCGACGGTCTGATTTTGGGGGTGGAGATAGAAGAAGAGTCGTTGGAAGACATAGTCCTGAAACAACAATTTTAGGACGGCATAAGGTACAAAGAGTAAAAATCAGAATAAGATATAGAATAGACAACGAAACAAGAATATCGGGTGAGGTGAAACTCAAGCAAGCGGAAATCAAATGTAGAACTCCAAGTCACTCAAACAGAGTACGGTATTGTAACTATGCTGCAGTTCATAATTACAATCACGTAACTCTACTAAGTCACCCAAAACTCTAGCGGATGGATCAAAATCAATGATAACAAGTTTCCAATCTAGACCAAAGGATGTCTTAGATTGTCAAGTCCTGCACGGAAACTGCAATCCCAATTGAAGCAAAACCTGGCTCTGATACCAACAAAACCATGTCACGCCCCGCTTCCCAAAATACGGAATATGAGGGGTTGACAAGGCCAGCCATGCTCCTACGGTCGAGGAAATATTCCTCCGTAGTCACACTTCGGCTTCTAGCTTTATGTGGTAATTAGTAATCAATGCACAGGTAATGAGAAATGCAGTAACTAAATCACAAGAACTAACCAGATGGAGGTCAAGGAAGTATAGCTCTGGGTCGCTGATCAAGATGTCCGCGATGTCCTCGAGGTACGTCAGGTTCTGGTCCAAGCTAGATCCACTTCTCACTCTGAGCATGCATACTCAGGTCGTCAGAGCGACACGATAGAAATACACACACACACGCACACACACACACACAAATGTGAACACGTGCAATAATGATGAATATGAAACCGTAAGCATGGAATAATGACATAAGCATGAAGTAGCCTAAACAGGTAGCTAATAGAGCAGGTAAACAGTAAACAGTATGGCAGGTATGTTGAATCAGTAAGCAATACGTGTCAATGTCACTAACCCTATCAGTCTCTAAGTCTCACTGTACAGGTCGCTAAACCTATCGCCAGTCCAAGTGTGAGAGTCAACCACTCGTGAGTATCCCCCATCTAAGGGTAGGACCCAAGGGCAAGGGAACACGGGCCCGAGTCGCTCGCTAATAATCAGTAAAATCCCCATATATCTCCAGAATCGTTGTATGTGCCGGCAATAGGACTCCCGAGATTCTGTTGAACTCACACTTGTTTACCCCAATCAGAGCAAAGCTCTGTTCAAATTCCAAGGCGGGAAACGAAGTAACTCTTCTGTTTCCCCCAATCAGAGCAAAACTGTGCTTTGAAATTAAAATTAAAATTAAAGTTAAAATAATTGAAGCAACGCTTCGGGTTCCTTGCGCTGCGCGCAACGCGCTACGTGTCTAAAGCAGACACGCCAGCACAAGGAGCTTTGCGTCCAAGGCAGCGCACCCAATCAGAGCAAGGCTCTGTTTAAAATTCAAATTTTAATAAAGGAAGCAACGCTTCAACTAATCTGCGCTCAGTGCTGCGCGACACGTGTCAGCGCAGTTGCGCTAGCGCAGTTGTGCTGCGCTAGCGCAGTTGTGCTGCGCTCTGCGCTGCGCGACACGTGTCAGCGCAGTTGCACTGCGTGACACGTGTCAAGCGCAAGTGCGCTTGCGCCAGCTGTGCCAGCATTTAAACAGAAAAATTCTGGAAAGATCTTTCTAATCTTATTAAAACAATAAGATTCTCTTCTGTAAAACAGGAGCCCTTGGATTAAAGATCCAACGGTAAGAAAAAATCGCTAAATCACTCAGAGAAAGATCTCTTTAACTGATTTAACAAATCAATTGGCACTATATAAAGGCCCCTAGACTCCAAGTCTAAAAGACACAAAGATAGAGGACACAGAACTCCTCTAAAAAATTTGAGCAGAGCTCAGAGAAAGAAAAGGTAAAAACCTTTAAATAAAAGAAGAATTTCTTCTAAAAGAGATCAATGATCTAAGAACAAAATCAAGATCTTGGATAAAAAAATAATAATAATAAAAAAGAAGAAGTAATTTACTTCTGTATAAAGGCATTGCCTTTTGATGAACCACTGGTTCTTGAAAACAAGAAAAACTCATTTTCTTTGATCTAAATTTGATCAAAATATTAAACAGTACCTTGCACTTTTGAAATTTGCACTATTGTGCACCTTGGATTGGCGCAAGCCACCAGGGAGCGCCATGTGTCAGCCCCAGAACAAACTGCGCTATGCGCTTCTAAAACAGAGCACTGCTATCATAAATTGGCGCAAGTCATCAGAGCGCACCAGCGCAGCACGTGCTGGCGCAGCGCACTGCGCTAACAGACTTGCGCTCACCAGAGCGCGACACGTGTCACCTTCACATGCGATGGCTCCTTATGCTCTTTAATTGGCGCAAAGCGCCTGACAAGCCACGTGGCGCTCTGTTAGACTAATTGATACAGTGCATTATTAAATAGAAGGGACAGAGCCCAATTAAAAGGCCTAACAGGCCTAATAAAAATGCAATGCATTATAAAAGGGATAGAGCCCAAACAAAGGTCTGTCAGACCAAAACAGATGCTGTGCATCATTTAAAATAGGGCAAAGCCCAAATAAAGGTCTAATAGACCAAACAAAAATGCCATGTATTATTAAACAGGGGCAGAGCCCTAGTAAAGGCCTAACAGGCCAAATGCAGATAAAACGTTGAACATTTTCAACTGGACTTAGCCCAATTCTGGCCGTAAGTCCTCAAATTAAATTGAACCGAGCACGACTGCTCTCTCAAATCAATTTACACCCGGTTCAAGGGTACATCTCTGAACTCCTCTGATATTTGTCGTTATAATTGTTCAACGTCGTCAGAGAGGTGACGGGTCCCGACAACCACACAACAATATGGACTGTGGGGTCCTTAAACTCATGGGCTGACGCATCCTTAAACTCATGGACTAATGCGTCCTTAAACTAACATTTGTCCCCAAAACGGGAATGATGGACCACTATGTCCCTAAACTGGAACAATAGAGCCCAAATGCTCTTTTGTCGGATCTAAACGATCCCGTTAAGTTGATCTTAGTCTCAAATTAGACTAACGTATCCTTAACAAATGTTTAAGTTGATCTTAGCGCCAAATATGGCTAACGTATCCTTAAACCAAAACCCCAAACCCAAATCTAAGAAAATACGGATTTGGACTAATCCACGTTCTACGGGCGACGACATAAATTAGTCTCCGTATACAATCCACGGGCAACCACAAACAAAACAAACACCCACGATACGAAGTGAAATTCTGGAGAAGGAGAAAGTTGTTACCGCGATGCGGTAGCGTAATTAACCGCAGGGGCTTGCGCCTGCAGGGAAGAGCGTCCCCATAATCAAAAACCCCTCAAACGAGGGGGAATCTGACGAAGTCTGCTACATCGGCCGCATCCGTCTAAACCTCCGATACACGGTGCCATAAATCAACTTGGCATCTTCGGAGAGGTGGACGGATAAAACCAAATACCATCTGCCCCGAATCTCAGGCAAGATGCCCCTGTCTTGGCCGCCATTCGGAGGGGAACAGATTCTGGCACGCCCGGTGGGATCTCTTCCTCTTTCCACTCCATACTTCATGTGTCGTGTTCGCGAACGAATTGCGGTTTGCTGTGGTTGCCTGTGGATTTGAGGTACTTTGATTTGGTGTCTTGCTCCATGCAGAAAACAGAAGATCAATGGCTTCAAACTACACTACCTGCAACTACAACTCTCACTCCGTCCTTGCTGGAGGAGTGACTTACGGGCCGCGAGCGGCCTCCCTTTTCAAGATGCCAGTGGAGCAGGTAACTCAAGCCACCACTGGACTATTCTTCGGGACCATGCTCCCACCGATGAGCTTCAATACCCCAATGACGTCGTAAGAATCTCCAAAGAAGTCGGTCTTTTATCGGCTTACAACTACCGCGGCCCCTCTCAACGGGTCGCCCAACTCCACTGCCTCGGTTTTTAACAGACTAGGTCAGAGCTCCAACGGGCCCATGAAGAAGCCAGCAATACCAGAAGGCGTTATCCCGAAGCGGATAACCAACCCTGCTCCCGTTCCAGGCGAAATCACCAAGGTTGCTTCCCCTACTCGGAAGTCTGCTTTCGATCGGTTGGCCGTCCCCATTCAACGGACGTCGGTCTTTAAAAGGCTGATAACGGCGAATTCTGACCAACACAGGGGGCATGAGGAGGTCACCCCTGCGGTTGAACCAACACCATCCATGCGACATGCTCGCCGTCGTCATTGGCGCCGAGTACGGAAGGCTAGGGGCAGCTCTCCCTCTGGATTTACTCTACCAGCTCCAACGGTGGGGATTGATACTGCTGTTCCAACCGGGAACAGCTTTGAACTACTTAACAAGGTGCGTAGGAATTCGCCAACTGCTGTGCTGAAAAGATCTCCTCCACCTATGGAGAAATCCCCAAAGGCGAAGCTAGAGCAGCCCCCTCAGCGGCTGTCCTCTAAGATTTACAAAGTCTAGCGTCAAGTCCAGGACTCGGTTGTTGATCAAGACTACCCCCGCCGACAAGAAAAGATGAAGGTTCGGCAGGAGAAAGACTACTTTGTCAAGCCAGAAAAAGCAACAGCTGGCTGGGTGCCCACTGCAACGGCTCCCTCAATGTCAACCACTCAAAAGAAAAGGAGGCCGCAAAAAGCCCCTGTGAACATGGCGAGCCGTAAAGACGCCGAGACCAGACGCCCCAAGTCTGGGGACATAACGGTCCATACTGTTTATATGGCTTCCAGGAAAGAGGATAGCCGCGCTTCGATGGGTCGCCGACCGCTCACCCGATCCGTGACAAAATCCCAGGAGCAACAGCAGAAGCTTCAAGAGATGATGACTGCGATGGCCGCACTCACCGGGCCAAAAGAGAGCTCGGAGGCATTATCAGAACAGCGTCACGAACAAGAAACCGATGCTGACTTCTTACGTAGAGTCCTCGAAAAGAAGGACAAAGAAGCAGCAGAGCAAGCGGCTAATATAAAACAAACGGCGCTCCTTTTTCAAGATATGGTAGGGATGATGTTGCAGCCGGACCCTCCAGCTGAAGACCCTCCGATCATTGTTGAAGACGACGGAGGGGAGACATCTAATCCTCCTCCGGCCCTTTCAGCGGCCAAGGAGGAAACCGTTTCCAAGGCCGCACTGGATGACTATATAGCTCAGCAAATACGAGCCCATCAGGAAAGTGAAGCGGCTGGGCAAATTGTTAAAACTGGACGACCCTATCCGAGCTAGTATGACCAAATCAGTTACCCGCCGGGATACACGATCCCTAAGTTCCACGTATATAAAGGGACAGGGAATCCCCATCAGCATGTCGCTCAATTCAGGGCTCTTTGTGGCAACACTGGAGGTGACGACAAACTGCTGCTCCGCCAATTCGTCGGCAGTTTAGTAGAAACAGCCTTTGAATGGTATTCGGAGCTACCTAACGATTCTGTCAAAACATTTGCGGAGATGGAGCTACTGTTTACACAAAAATTCGCAAGTGCTAGTGAACGCACCCCGATAACAGCACTGATTAATACCAGGGTAAGGCCAGGCGAGACGTGGGTTCAGTACGCGACACGATGGCGGAATCTGTGGTCGAAATGTGAACAGCGCATCGAAGAAGCACCTGCGGTAGGCATGTTTGTGGGCACCCTAGACCCTCATGCAACTGTTTCATAGTTCATGATGTTCTTTAAACCGACCACGTTCCAGGCTTTAATTGATAAGCTAGCCCAGATGGATCAAATGGGTCACAGACCGTCTCCTCCGAAGCCGGAATCCCGAAACGACAAGGGTAAAGGGAAAGTGACCTTCACTGCGAACACCCAACAGCAGCCCAGTGCCCCAAAGCTAGAGGATAAACTGGAAGAGAGACGGCGGTATTATAATGAGAAGATGAAGCGCCCTTACTCATTCCCGCGGGATAAAATGAAGAGGCTGTTCGAGCCAGCGATGCGCAATAGGCTTATCTATCTCCCGAATCCAAGGAGACCACCGCAACCCAGCAAGGTGAATAATTTCAATTATTGCCCTTACCACCAAACGGTAAGTCACTCGATCGAGGATTGCTTCGTCTTTAAGGGATGGATTGAAGACCAATACCTACAGGGAAAGTTTGCGCTGTCTGAAAAGTGGAAAGTAAACCCACCACAGCCGCACACTCCAAAGAAGACGGACACGCCGGGGGCAACTTGCTCTTTTATTGAAGAAGCTCCATGGGAGGTCGTGCTTTCCGCCAAAACCAAAAAGATGCTGAATGATCTCCAGACATGCCCGGCGATCAGGTGGAAGAACCCGTCGGAACCTGAGATCATCGAAGGGATGCTGAAACCGCGTCCAACTCCAAGGATTGGTGGGGATAGCCAAAGTGTTCACACCCAGCCGTCGAAATCTTCGAAAAAGAAGAAGAGATCCAAAAAGCCCGTGAAGCCTGGCGACAAGCGCACGGACCTGCAGAAACAAATCGACGCACTAGAAGTGTACAACCAGAAAGCGCGAACCCCAATCACGCTCCAAGAGTTTCTCAGCCACGTCCTTGAAGACGGAGATGATGGAGAAGACTCATCAGATGGATCTGAGAATTACGTGGCAAGTTGTCATGTGATCTCTCACTCGTCGATAGATGATAAAGCAGCTCCTTGCACCGAGAAACTGAGGGGGGGTCCTGAAACAGAACTTCTATGGCCGTCAGACGAGATGATCGATGCCTTCATAAATGAGATTCGTCTGAAAAGTAAAGCCAATCAGGAGTGTGAGATGGCCATATTGGAAGGAGCCAAACGCTGGCGACTAGATGAAAGAGTCGAGGCACTCCCGTCAAATCAAGAGACATGCGCTGCGGATAAAAACAAATTCAAGATGAGGAAAAGGTTTGCTAAAGCCATATCAATGGGAATGAAGCTACCACCCTCTGAAGAAAACACTCACAGTGGAGTAGAGATGCATCCTAATTACTACTTATATCATCAGAAGATCGCACATCCTACTGAAGACTGCGACTCCTTTAAGTGTTGGTGGCAAGGGTATGTCGCTCACAGGCGATATGTCAACAGAACAAAGCGGGAAGCTCATAGACAGCGAAAAAATACGACAGATGAGCATAAAAGAGTTGCCGGCAATTGTCATAGGGATGATCCCGGGGGATCACGAGTTCTCACCTTCGGGGTGACTCCGACGAAAAAGTAGCCTTCGGCCCTCTCTTCAAGGAATCCATCTCTGAAGAATTGAAGAATTGCGAGAACATTCAGCCGTGCAATTGCTCGATACCCGGAGAGAATCTCGGATCCACAAACAACGGAGTGAACAAAAAGGATAAAGGAAAGGGGAAAACGGCCTTCGTCGCCAATGCTCAACAACAATCGAGTGGCCCTAGACCGGTTGTTCGCCAGAACAACAAGCGGCAACCCCTCTATGAGAGGTTGAAACGTCTTTACTCGTTTCCCCAGGATGAAACAAGGAGGCTGTTCGAAGTGGCAGTGCACAACAGGCTTATCACTCTACCGGAGCCGAAACACCAGCTACAACTGAATGATGTCAACAATCCTAATTACTTCCCTTACCACCAAGTATTGGGCCATCTGATCGAAAACTGCTATGTTTTCAAAAACTGGGTTGAAGACCAATACCAACAGGGCAAGCTCGTGTTGTCCGAAAACTGGAAGGTAAGCCCGCCACAACCATATGCTCCGAGAAAGATGGATATGCCGGGGGCATCATGCTCATTCATAGGGAAAGCCCCATAGACCGAAAAGTCAGTAAACTAGAGATTCGCCTCAAATACGGCAACAGTGGACCGAAACATCATTAAACTAATGACGGACCACTACGTCCTAAAACTAGCTGTTGACTAGGATGTCGATAAACTACGGTGGATTGCAACATCCCAAAGCCGACAAAAAAAAAAGAAAATAAAAAAAATAATAAAAACGGTATGTCCATAAGCAAAATGGGCATGGATGAAAACCCGAAAGGGCTCCGTGAGTAAAAACAGCAGGGCTACCGGCGAGTGTTTGTGAAAACCTGAAAGGGCGCAACCTCGTTAGAAAAAAAACAAAAAAAACGGTATGTCCATAAGCAAAATGGGCACGGATGAAAACCCGAAAGGGCTCCGTGAGTAAAAACAGCAGGGCTACCGGCAAGTGTTTGTGAAAACCCGAAAGGGCGCAACCTCGTTGAAAGACACTTGCAGGGTCCTCTCGACCTTGTAAGGAGAAACCACCTGCGTGAGATCCTTACGACTCACAAGGGAGCAACACACTTAGGAATCCTCACGATTCCTAAGGAGAAATTACACTTGCGAGATCCTCACGACTCGTAGGGAGAACTCTCTTATGGGACCCTCACGGCTCATAAGACTTGAAAGTCTTAAGTTACAGAGAGCTGAACCTGTTCTTAAGCAACCCCCACAAACTTCGATATTGCCCTACAAGCGGCTCAATACTGACCCTTGTATACAATCCACGGGCACGAATAAACATTTCCCTAACCGAGTCCCATCCGTGATTGGGGATATATTCGCATGGTAAACAACCCTTGTGAGTCCTCTCGACTTATAAGGAGAAAACCCTTTTGTAAGATCCTTACGACTTACAGGGGAACATGCACTTAGGAATTCTCACGATTCCTAAGGAGAAAACACACCTACGAGATCCTCACAACTTATAGGGAGAAATACCTTTGTGAGACCCTTACGGCTCATGAAGTCAAAAGCCTTAGTCGACAGGACCCTAACCCTGTTTACTAAGCCACCTTTGTGCGACATCGACAGAGGCAAATGATGATTCGCTCCTGGCAATATCCCAGTCGTAGCGGTGCTGATGCCAAAATCGGTGTCTAATCCAAAGCTTGCGGCGAAAAGCCAGCAAGCCACACATGCATACGAAATAGCCGAAATGATGGGGCAACTTGCAATAAAAAGCAGCAAGTAAAAATGTATGCATGCAAAATAGCCGAAATGATCGGGAAACTCGCAATAAAAAGTAGCGAGTAAAAATAAATTAAATAGCCGAAATGATTGGGCAACTCGCAATAAAAAGCAGCGGGTGAAAATAAAATAAATAGCCGAAATGATTGGGCACCGCAAAAAATATCCGAAATGATTGGGCAATCGCGACCTTCGCGATATATAAGTTGAAATGATAGAGCATCGCGGAAATAAAATAATAATATAAAAAAAGAAATGAATGAAACTTTTTCCCTACAAATGGCTCAATACTGACCCTTGTATACAATCCACGGGTGCGAATAAACATTTCCCTGACCAAGTCCCACCCATGGCTAGGGATATGTCCATATGGTGAACAACCCTTATAAGTCCTCTCGACTTATAAGGAGAAAACCCTTTTGTAAGATCCTTACGACTTACGGGGGAACATACACTTAGGAATCCTCACGATCCCTAAGGAGAAAACACACCTACGAGATCCTCACGACTTGTAGGGAGAAATACCTTTGTGAGACCCTTATGGCTCATGAAGTCAAAAGCCTTAGTCGATGGGATCCTAACCCTGTTCACTAAGCCACCTTTGTTCGATATCGACAGAGGCAAATGATGATTCGCTCCTGGCAATATCCCAGTTGTAGCGATACTGATGCCTAAACCGGTATCAAACTCCGAGTCCTTTCATGGCAAATGATGATTCGCTCCTGGCAATATTCCAGTCGTAGCGATGCTGATGCTAAGATTGGCGTCAGATTCCAAGTTCCACACTCGCGATAAAAAAAATCAGCGAGCCAAAAATGCATATGAAATAGCCGAAATGATGGGGCAACTTGCAACAAAATCAGCAAGTAAAAATGTATGCATGCAAAAAAAGCCGAAATGATTAGGCAGCTCACAATAAAAAGTAGCGAGTGAAAATAAAATAAATAGCCGAAATGATTGGGCACCGCGAAAAATAGCCGAAATGATTGGGCAATCGCGACCTTCGCGATATAAAAGCTGAAATGATAGAGCATCGCGGAAATAAAATAATAATATAAAAAAAGAAATGAATGAAACTTTTACCCTACATGTGAGATCACATCGATCCCTGTATACAATCCAGGGGCACAAACAAAGAGAGAACCATATCTTCCCAACAGGCTCCACCAGAAAGCGAAGACAAATCTCGACGGTTCATAGACAACTTAGAGACAACCTCGACATTTGTCGCAATATTGCAGACACAATGTCAACAAATGAAGCGAAGGAAGATCCCTAGCTTCCGGGTCTCGACGTCGATATCGACAACTTAGAGATCACCAATGGCATTCCTTCGTAGTCCATCAGGATACGGATACAACGCCAACAAAAGACCTCACGGTCGAAACAAAGCAGAGCGACGGAAAAATCCCAGCTTCACCTCAACATTCGTCTCGATACAGCAGACGAAATGTCAACAACGGCGTTCCTTCGCACTCCAGCAGGATGTAAATGCAACGTCAACAAAATACCCCATGGTCAGCAAAGCGGAGTGACGGCAAAATCCCAGCTCCACCTCAGCGTTCGTCTAGATACAGTAGACGCAACGCCAAAGCAAACGAAGCAAAGGCCAAATTCCTAGCTTCAGGGTCTTAACGGCAAGTCATATAAAGCCTGAAAGACAATCAGAGATCATCTCGCACCAGCGTGGAGTGGTCACCACCTCGACGTTTGTCTTGATACAGCAGACGAGATATCACTACAGCGTCCTTCCTCCGATAGGATCCGGACACACCAAAGCAAACGAAGCGAAGGCCAAATTCCTGGCTCAGGGTCTTAACGGCAAGTCATATAAAGCCTGAGAGATAATTGGAGATCATCTCGCACCAGTGCGGAGTGGTCACCACCTCGACGTTCGTCTCGACACAGCAGACGCAACATCACCAACGGAACCACGGCAAAATCCCTAGTTCCAAACCTCGACGGTTCACCAACAACCTAGAGACAACCGCGACATTCGTCTCGATATAGAGGACGTAATGCCAGCAAACGAAGCAAAGGCCAAATTCCTAGCTTCAGAGTCTTAATGGCAATTCATATAAAGTCTGAAAGACTATCGAAGATTATCCCACGCCAGCGCGGAGCGGTTATGACTCATCGGGGCTCTCCAAAATGAGCCTAACCTCAAGTAAAAAGTGACATGGAATATCCCTACGCTTGCTCTTTCGATGGTAATATTACCTGGAAGATTACTTGAAGACGTTTTGTCCAGCCCCCGAAGGGATCAGAGACACGACATTCGCAAGGCTACTCGAACAACAAGATTGCCTATCGAGGAATACATCAGCCAACACGATGGTACGATGGACAAACCCCTAAGTACCACAGACCCTAACGGACCTCTGTCGCAAAGAGCAGAGGTTAACTGTGACGTTAGGATACTCTTATGAGAAATGCTCGATTCGTCTCGACTCGTGAGGAAATTAGTGTCTTTACGAGAACTACTCGATATGTTTCGACTCGTGAGGAAAAGCCTTAGGCAGCGGGGATTAAAAAACCTGTTTCCTAAGCACTGGGATCCTGCAAGTCGGTCCAAAATGGACTCTTGCATACTATTCACGGGTCACACTCTCCAAAATCGAATCTCGACAAGGAGGGAAACAACCGCTTACGGGTCCTCTCGACCCGTAAGAGGGAAAATTCTCTTATAAAATCCTTACGACTTATAAGAGAAAACGCACTTAGGAATCCTCACGATTCCTAAGGAGAAAATACACCTACGAGATCCTCTCGATCCATAGGGAGAAAAGTCTTTGTGAAACCCTCACGGCTCATAAAGTTGAAAAGTCTTAGGCAATAGATCTGAACCTGCTTCCTAAGCCATCGCTACTCCTCGAAGTATTCAAGACAGAATGTTCTATATCGCCTACAGGCTATACTTACTCAAGGAATATGCCAATAACAAAGCAGAAAATAAAAGGAAGGAGGCAAAAGATTTGTCATTCATACTTGGAAAATTCTTACATCAAGGCAATAAACAAAAACAACATTATTGAAATATTTACAAGGGTATAACCTCAAATCCAGGACATGGATTGAGGAACTCAAAAGTAACCTTGTCCAGAACTTTCCAAGCCTGGCGAACCATCCTAGTGTGCTTTTTTCGCGAGCACGGGTTTCGGGATCCCCACTGACGTCCTTCACCCTTCGATAGGCAGCAAGAATGGCGGACTGTTGAAAGGCCTGGTGCAAGAGATCGACAAGATTGTCTCGCCGTCTCTTCGAGATTAGGTTCATCAGGTACACCGAGTGCACCTTATCCTCGGCGACGTCCAATGCCCCAAGCGGCACGCCGTTACAGAATAGAGGGAGTGCTTCCCAGATCGCTCCCATAATGAGCTTTAGAAGAGAGGAACGCCGAGGAAGCAGTTGACCATTGTATGCGTCGAAGCGACTCATGATTTCGGCACACTCGGCGTTTGTGAATTCTCGATTCTGAGAACGACCGAGTCGGCGGATGTCCCTGTAAGAGATGATCTCATCAAGGTCATACATGTGGGCGTCCATTACTCCTGCAAAAGAAAAGCAGCAACATTAACAGACAGACTGATTAAGCAAGACGATATAATTCATCGAAGAATAAAATGCCATCTTTAAACTCTAAGATCCATGAAAAACTCCTAAGAGTTCTTCTGTATGATACAAGGAAAATCTTCTAAAGAGCACGGCTTTATTAATAGAACCCTAATAGGGTTCTCTCGAGTTCTCCGTAGATCCCTTTAGACCTATAGAGCAAAGCTCTGCTAAGTGAAACCCTAAATGGGTTTTCTTTAGATCAGGGATCTATTGAGAGCAAGGCTCTTAAAAATTAATTTAATCTAATTTAATTTTTACCTAAAAATTCTCTAGAGTCTGAACCCTTAAAAGTGCTTAAACAAAAGAGCAAGGCTCTGAATAAAAATTCTGATGAAGAGATGGAAATCATCTGAAGGACCAAAGGTCCTATTTATAGGCATTGAGAGCCGTTTCAACTTTCAAAAGATGGCGCGACGGTTGGAATTCTGCCACCGTTGCGCTCACGTTTGGGGCCGCGTAAGCGCAACGGTGGGGGGGCATTTGTTTACCCCAATCAGAGCAAAACTCTGTTCAAATTCCAAGACAAGAAACGAAGCAACTCTTCTGTTTCCCCCAATCAGAGCAAAGCTCTGCTTTGAAATTAAAATTAAAATAATTGAAGCAACGCTTCAGGTTCCTTGCGCTGCGCGCAATGCGCCACGTGTCTAAAGCAGACACGCCAGCGCAAGGAGCTTTGCGCTCAAGGCAGCGTACCCAATCAGAGGAAGGCTCTGTTTAAAATTCAAATTTTAATAAAGGAAGCAACGCTTCAACTAATCTGCGCTCAGCGTTGCGCGACACGTGTCAGCGCAGTTGCGCTACGCTCTGCGCTGTGCGACACGTGTCAAGCGCAAGTGCGCTTGTGCCAGCATTTAAACAGAAAAATTCTGAGAAGATCTTTCTAATCTTATTAAAACAATAAGATTCTCTTCTGTAAAACAGGAGCCCTTGGATTAAAGATCCAACGGTAGGGAAAAATCGCTAAATCACTCAGAGAAAGATCTCTTTAACTGATTTAACAAATCAATTGGCACTATATAAAGGCCCCTAGACTCCAAGTCTAAAAGACACAGAGATAGAGGATACAGAACTCCTCTAAAAAAATTTTGAGCAGAGCTCAGAGAAAGAAAAGGTAAAAACCTTTAAATAAAAGAAGAATTTCTTCTAAAAGAGATCAATGATCTAAGAACAAGATCAAGATCTTGGATAAAAAAATAATAATAATAAAAAAGAAGAAGTAATTTACTTCTGTATAAAGGCATTGCCTTTTGATGAACCACTGGTTCTTGAAAACAAGAAAAACTTGTTTTCTTTGATCTAAATTTGATCAAAATATTAAACAGTGCCTTGCACTTTTGAAATTTGCACTGTTGCGCTCTTTGGATTGGCGCAAACCACCAGGGAGCGCCACGTATCAGCCCCAGAACAAACTGCGCTATGCGCTTCTAAAACAGAGCACTGCTCTCATAAATTGGCGCAAGTCATCATAGCGCGCCACGTGTCAGCAGCGCGCTAGCGCAGCGCACTGCGCTAACAGACTTGCGCTCACTAGAGCGCGACACGTGTCACCTTCACATGCGCTGGCGCCTTGCGCTCTTTAATTGGCGCAAAGCGCCTGACAAGCCACGTGGCGCTCTGTCAGACTAATTAATGCAGTGCATTATTAAATAGAAGGGACAGAGCCCAATTAAAAGGCCTAACATGCCTAATAAAAATGCAATGCATTATAAAAGGGATAAAGCCCAAACAAAAGTCTGTCAGACCAAAACAGATGCTGTGCATCATTTAAAATAGGGCAAAGCCCAAATAAAGGTCTAATAGACCAAACAAAAATGCCATGTTTTATTAAACATGGGCAGAGCCCTAGTAAAGGCCTAACAGGCCAAATGCAGATAAAACGTTGAACATTTTCAACTGGACTTAGCCAAAGTCTGGCCGTAAGTCCTCAAATTAAATTGAACCGAGCACGACTGCTCTCTCAAATCAATTTACACCCGGTTCAAGGGTACATCTCTGAACTCCTCTGATATTTGTCGTTGTAATTCTTCAACGTCGTCAGAGAGGTGACGGGTCCCGACAACCACACAACAATACGGACTGTGGGGTCCTTAAACTCATGGACTGACGCGTCCTTAAACTCATAGACTAATGCGTCCTTAAACTAACATTTGTCCCCAAAACGGGAGTGATGGACCACTATGTCCCTAAACTGGAATAATAGAGCCCAAATGCTCTTTTGTCGGATCTAAACGATCCCGTTAAGTTGATCTTAGTCTCAAATTAGACTAACGTATCCTTAACAAACGTTTAAGTTGATCTTAACCCTAAATATGGCTAACGTATCCTTAAACCAAAACCCCAAACCCAAATCTAAGAAAATACGGATTTGGACTAATCCACGTCCTATGCGCGACGACATAAATTAGTCTCCGTATACAATCCACGGGCAACCACAAACAAAACAAATACCCACGACACGAAGTGAAATTCTGGAGAAGGAGAAAATTGTTACCGTGATACGGTAGCGTAATTAACTGCAGGGGCTTGCGCCTGCAGGGAAGAGCGTCCCCACAATCAAAAACCCCTCAAACGAAGGAGAATCTGACGAAGTCTGCTACATCGGCCGCATCCGTCTAAACCTTCGATACACGGTGCCATAAATCAACTTGGCATCTTCGGAGAGGTGGATGGATAAAACCAAATAGCATCTGTCCCGAATCTCAGGCAAGACGTCCCTGTCTTGGCCGCCATTCGGAAGGGAACAACACTCAAACTACCCCACACCCCGTGGTCTACATCAAACGCCAATCATAAACTCAAATACCAGTCGGTCCATGACAAGTCTACGCGAGAACTGGAGACAGGATCTCCATCAAGTATGTCTCGATTGATACCCAAGATAAATGGACAGTGTTCGGTGCCTTAGCTATGACACCCATATAAGTGCTTCCATAATCGTCCCATACCAATTATAGTTACACTTATACATGTCTCATAGACATCGACAATGCAATATATCAATAGGGTCCGCTGATTGAGTACAAGTACGCGTCACTTCCACTTATTCACTCATACTTAAACACTAACGTACTTGCCACAATTAGACCACAACTACCTAACACTGGTTAATGCACATGATCACTAGGTTACCAATGCAATGACATCTATATGATATGATGAGAATACAATAATTAAGGCATGATTAAGATATCGTCAGTCAGTGTCCTACCACTTGCATAATTTATCATAGATCATGCATGCAGAATTAAGGGAAACAATGTAAAGAGGGTACGCAGTATGTTTAATTATATATCCATAAAAATTAATTTCACGTTAATCGGGTTTCATGATCGATAGATATGGCCATTTCAATTTAAGTGTTCGCTGCTGGAAATCCGGTTTCAGAATCGGAAGTCCGTTTCATAACACATTTTAATCCCAGTTGAGATCGTAATTAGATGATGCTATAGTTGAATTATATTTAGGGTTATCAGTTAGGTTTCCACTGCAATTGGCGGATCAGTAATATCCTATATCAACAGGGGGTTTTGGTCATGTTATGTTCGATGTGTAAAATCTGTCACTGCTGAATTTAGCAGAACACGTCGGTATTATAAAATGTGTTAAAATATCAAACAAAACAGGAATGTAGTGAAACCAGTGGAGAAAGAAATCTAACTCAATTTTCTACGTAACGATATAGGGTTCCGCACATTCTCGTATTTGAAAAGGAATATACAGGGATTTAAAACATAGGTTATCCGGAATCACCGCTCTGGACTGCGGTCCAAAATCGTAATTCTCCGCAATTTCCTTTATCGGAACTAGTTCAACTTTAGATATAAATCATAGGGTCCTGTAGATCATCCCGTTGGCTTCGATACGAGCCAAGGAACGCCAAAATCCAATTCGTAAAAGATTTAATGTGAATTTAATGGTCTAGCATGTTCCGGAAATTCATGTTTCGTACCGACTATCGGGAGCAGCATTACATAGGTGAAACTACCGTGGTTTTCAACCAAATTACCATAGCATATCAGTAAACAGTAGACGGTTCCAAGGATCACAAGTTCCGTCATTTAAAGTTATGTTTTCACCTAACGTTCCAAACCAAACACTTGCATCGTATTGGCTTGCACGAAATATATATCTCCGATATTGATTCTAAATTGAATTAACTACGAACTAATAGCATGAAGCAAGTAATATACTTGCATGAAGACGTGTCGACGACGGTACAGCGGCGGCAACTACACGATCGCGTCACGAACACGGCACAGGTTTAGCCTTGTCGGATCTTGATTCTTGGACTTGATGGCTCGGTGGGTGCGACGGGCATGCGCTGGTATTGCGATGGATAGCGTGTTATTGACGATGACAGCTTAAGGGATCAAGGCCACAGATTGTATGGCGACGACGGTGACCAGAGAAGCGGGAACTGCGATAGATGTAAGTGTTTGACGAAATGCCGGGGGCTCGACTGCGGCGGCTAGGGATGCAGTGAGGGGGTGTCGGTGGTGGGTGTCGCTGGTGTTGTCGAGGTCGGTGGAGAGAGGTGCGGAGACGACAGGGTCGAAGCTCCGGCGAGGTGATCGGCGTGAGTGCAGAGGTGTGGTCAGGGCTATGGGTTTGAGGGTCGCGGGGTCGCTCAGAGTTGGGTCGTCGGGAAGGAGTATGAGGGGTGGGCTTCAGTAAGCAAGGCGAGGAGGGTGGCATTGGTTGGCCGGAGCAGGTGAAGGCGATGGGTGTGGGCGTGAGTCGCGAGCGTCGGGTAATAGCGATGGTGGTTTTGGTTCTGGGGAAGTCCGGGGTGGAGAAGGTGGGGTGAGGGGTGCTCGGGGGAGATAGTCGGAGCTCCTGTGACGAGGGGACAGCGAGGGTGCTCGTGAAAGGAGTGGGTGGCCGGTGTCGGGTTCCAGTGTACAGGTGAGGGAGGAGGCAGTGAGTGAGATCGAGAGATGTGAAACAAGAGAGAGAGACGTGGGGAGAGAAGGGCGAGGGAGATGGAGACGCGGTCGAAGGAGGGGTCGCGGCGGTTGCGACGATGTGGGGGCGTGGGGGACGAGCGTGACGTGGGGGAGGAAAGAAAAGAAGCGGGAAAGAAGGGGAGTGGGGAGGAAAAGAGTGGGGGAGGAAAGAAGCGCGAGGAGAGAGGAGCGAGATGAGAGACGAGGTGGCGCGAAAGTCGCGGGGAGTGGGCGCGGGTGAACGGCACGAGAACGGGGGAGGCAACTGGGCGGGAAAGGAGAACGAAGGAGGAAGAAAGGGAAGGAAGCGAGTCGGGTCGGGTCGGGGGAAGTTGGGCCGGGCTCGGGGGAAGGGAAAGGGTTTGGGCTGGAAAATAAAAGAAAAGGGAAAAATAAAGGGAATAGGGTTTGGGTTTGGGGTTAGTTTAGGAAAAGAATTTAAAAAAAGAAATAGGGAGAGTGGGCTGGGCTGGGAATAGGAAATGGGGAAATAAAAGGAAATAAGTAATAGGATTTTAGTTTTAGGTTAGGAGTTTAATAAATTAGTTTAAATAAAAATTATACACACATATATTTAAATCAGAATAAATCTGGATTAAATTCTGGAAAAATAAGGAAAATTTGTAGAAAATTTGGGAAAATATCTGGGGACTTATTTATTAAAATACGCTAATTATTTATAGGGACTGGGTATTACAAATGCAGTCACTAAATTAAAACAGATACAAAAACTAACCAGATAGAGATCAAGGAAAGATAGCGCTGAGTCGCTGATCTAGGTGTCCGCAATATTCTCGAGGTACGTCAGGTCCTGATCCAAGCTAAATCCACTTCTCACTCTGAGTATGCATACTCAGGTCGTCAGAGCGACACAATAACAATAAATAGAAATACATATGTAACATGTGTAATAAAGATGAATATGAAACAACAAGCATGAAGTGATAATATGATCATGAAGGAGCCAGTATAGGTAAACAGTAAAGCGGGTAAACAGTAAGGCAGGTGTCTCAGTCAGTAATCAATGCATGTCACCAAACCTATCAGTCTCTAAGTCTCACTGTCCAGGTCGCTAAACCTATCGTCAGTCCAAGTATGAGAGTCAACCACTCGTGAGTATCCCCACCCAAGGGTAGGGCCCCAGGGACAAAGGAACACGGGCCCGAGTCGCTAATAATCAGTAATATCATCCATATAAAACCCAGAGTCGCTGTGTATGCCGGCAATAGGACTTCCGAGATTCCATTGAACTTACACTCAAACTACCCCACACCCCGTGGTCTACATCAAATACCAACCATGAATCCAAATACTAGTCGGTCCATGACAAGTCTACGCGGGAACTGGAGACAGGATCTCTATCAAGCATGTCTCGACTGGTACCCGAGATAAATGGATAGCGTTTGACGCCTTATCTATGATACTAATATAAGTGCTTCTATAACCGTCCCATACCAGTTATAGTTACTTACATATGCCCCATAGACGTCGACAATGCAATAAATTAACTGGGTCCGCTGATTGTGTACAAGTACGTGTCACTTCACTTATTCATTCACGCTTTAACACTAACATACTTGCCACAATCAAAACACTAATATCTAACACTGGGTAATGTACACGACCACTAGGTTATCAATGTATATGAGCTCTACATGATATGATGAGAATGCAATAATTATGGTATGAATAAAATATCAACCAGTGTCCTACCACTTGCATAATTTACTATAAATCATACATGCATAATTAAGCAAAACAATGTAAAAGGTGTAAGCAGTATGTTTAATTATCTAGCCATCAAAATTGGTTTCGCGTCAATCGGGTTTCAGATTTTCTAGATACGGACATTTCAATTTAAGTGTTCCACTACTACAAATAGGGGTTGCCCCTACGGATAAAGGAATCCGTAGGGGCAACTATTGGTTTGTCCCTACGGATTGAACCGTAGGTCCCTATACTTGGCTCTATGGTTCTGTACATTTAATTTAAAAATATTTAATCATAATTTGATATTTGGCCCTACGGAGCCGCAAACAAAGGACCTACGATTATGTCCGTAGGGGCATGTATATGGGTTAATTAATAATAAAAAAAGGACACAGAAAAGCCCTCCGTTCCCAAATCCTTATCATCTTCTCCCGTGCCTCGAGATTGATTTCCTCCCGCGCGCTCCTCGTCGACTCCTCCGTCGCCTCCTCCGTCGTCTCCTCATAACATCCTCGTCGACTTCCTCCAGCGCCTCGATCCCGAGCCTCATCGACTTCCTCGTCGCCTCCTCCGTCGTCTCCTCCACCGCCCAACAGTTTAGTAAATCTCCAATTTTTACTTCTAATTTAATGCTTTTATTTCCCTCTTTTGATGATGTTAGGTTCAGGGCAGGGTTCGGGTACGGGTGAGGGTTAGGGTTAGGAATCGGGTCAGTTTAGGTTAGGGTTAGGGTTTGGGTTATGGGTCGGTTGGGGTTGGGGTTAGGGTTAGGGTTCTGTTGCGGTTGGGGTTGGGGTTAGGGTTGGGGTTGAGGTTGGGGTTAGGGTTAGGGTTCGGAATTGGGGCTGGGGTTGGGGTTGGGGTTAGGGTTTGGAATTGGGGTTGGGGTTGGGGTTAAGGTTGTTTTTTCTTGAAAACAATTCTTGTTGTGCGTGAAGAGAGCATGGCGAGGTGACACGTGGAGGAGGAAAGCCCGATGGGGGAGGGATAGGGTTATCACATGGAAGCTCCAACTGCTGCCCTGCACCAATGAGGTGGCGCCACGTGGCAGCAGAATATCTGAGGGATTGACCTGTTTTGAAGCTGACCTCATAGAAATTATATGCGGAAGCTAAAGCTAACTTTGGAATCTGCCGGGAGTTTAGATAATTGCAGCCGTCTCCTAGTTGGTAGTGTGATATTGGAGTTAGAATCACTGAAGTTGACGTACAATCAGTTCTTAAGAATCCAATCAAACCCTTTTTTCATTTTCGCTCCACGTTCGAAGTTTGCATAACTTATACATTCGCTAATTAAGTGTATTAACTGATATGCTGATTCGAAAACCAATAAACAATACTCACAACTTGGTATGATATCTTTTTTCTTTTGGATAATACTCATGACAATAACTTGGGTTTCAAAATGGACCGAAGGTTGATGTTGGGGTTGGGGTTAATTAGTTGGGCTTAGGGTTATGGTAATTAGGGTTAGGGTTAGGGTCAGGTTTAGTGTTAGAGGCTAGGGTTAATTTGGGTTAATTAGAGGGTAGGGTTAATTTGGGTTAATTAGTGATAATATGGTGTTGATTAGGGTTAATTTGGTTAAGTTTGGGTTGATTAGGGTTAATTAGGTTAATTTGGGTAAATTGGGTTAAGTTTGGGTTAATTAGGGATAATTTGTGTTAGGGTAACGATTATGGTTAATTAGGTTAATTTGGATTATTTTGGTTTATGGTGCACTAGTTTATTTAATAGGATACAATAGTTCATTGCAGTAGGATACTCGATGGTAATGTAAACGTACTACTTTACCGTAAACGCAAGAAAAATTAACCTGAACTTGAAATTTCGAACCCTTAATAACGAAACGTAAACGTAAAACCTATTCATGTTAAATGTTCAAGTTAAAACCAATATTTGATACTCGATGATAATATGAAACTTTCATATTCTCATCGATACTCATATATGAAACTAAAAGCGCCACTTAGTCCCCGTCTATCGGTTAACATACGTGTCGTGACATAGAACTATACGAAGGTTGTTAAATATCAGACGGTATAGCTCGATACTAATAACCATCGTATAGTCTATGTGATGAGAAGATTCAATCGTATGATAACCGATAGATTTGTCCCGTGTTGACAAGTTAGAAATGTATAAAGCAAACACCTTCATTCACTTGTGTTTTCATCCGTTTCGAGATATTTCGTCGGTACCTTTCCGCTGGTTCTCCATGTACAAAGATAGATTAGATGTTCATTTCAATGTTGTTTCACAGCTTTGAAATGATTATCTATTCTATTACAGTGTACTCGGAGAACAGCGGGGAGATGCTGCCGAAATTTACTCGAAACGGTTGAAAGCACAAGCGAATGGGTGTTTGCTCTATACATTCTTAATGGGATAGAAGCCTTACCCCCGACAGCCGAAACACACACATACAACAAGAATACACAACAAACGCATCATTAGAGAGTAATTCAAGATGTTCAAGTTAAAACCAATATATGATACTCGATGATAATATGAAACTTTCATATTCTCATCGATACTCATATATGAAACTAAAAGCGCCACTTAGTCCCCGTCTATCGGTTAACATACGTTCGATGTTCGTCGTGACATTAAACTATACGAAGGTTATTAAATATCGGACGGTATAGCTCGATACTAACAACCGTCGTATAGTCTATGTGACGAGAAGATTCAATCGTATGATAACCGATAGATTTATCCCGTGTGGACAAGTTAGGAATGTATAAAGCAAACACCTTCATTCACTTGTGTTTTCATCCGTTTCGAGATATATCGTCGGTACCTTTCCACTGGTTCTCTGTGTACAAAGATAGATTAGATGTTCATTTCAACGTTGTTTCACAGCTTTGAAATGATTATCTATTCTATTACAGTGTATTCGGAGAACAGCGGGAAGGTGCTGCCGAAATTTACTCAAAACGGTTGAAAGCACAAGTGAATGGGTGTTCGCTCTATACATTCTTAATGGGATAGAAGCCTTACCCCCGACAGCCGAAACACACACATACAACAAGAATACATAACAAACGCATCATTACAGAGTGATTCAAGATGTTCAAGTTAAAACCAATATATGATACTCGATGATAATATAAAACTTTCATATTCTCATCGATACTCATATATGAAACTAAAAGCGCCACTTAGTCCCCGTCTATCGGTTAACATACGTTCAATAATTTATTCTTTTCAACGACAAACACACACACAAAGCATATACACGGATTTTCTCCTTTGTCAGTAACTATCTCGTTCTTAGATTTCTCAATATAGTCACCATAACCTACAATTTATATGTTATACGGTCTAACATGGCCCATGAGTACGTCAGAGTTACGGACTGGATGTATGTGGATTGGTAACAACGTATGTAACCTAAGTTTGTCGCAGGAGTTGCTGCTTTTATTGAATTTGCACGCGCACATAATAAGATCTTGATAGAGAGGATTCTCTGCCCGTGCGATAGATGTGGCAATAAGTACTGGTAGAAGGTAGAATTGGCAGAGCTTCATATCGTAAAATATGGTTTTACTAGACTTTAACAACTTAGAAATATCACGGGAAAGAAGAAGAACGCAGTAATGCGGCAGAAGAAGAAGGAGAACACGATAATGCGGCAGGAGAAGAAGGAGAAGACGGTAATGCGGCAGAAGAAGAAGACGGTAATTTATTTCCATTAGAAGAAATGGAGGATATGGTAGAGGCTGCCCTAGGTGAATCTATCCGTACCGAAGATGACATTCCTTCCGGTCAAGGACCACATGCGGATAAATATGAAAATTTCATGAATGATGCTAGAAAACCAATTTATGAGAAGGCAAAGTATTCCACTCTCTCATGGTTCGTCCAATTTTTCCAGATTAAGTGCCTAAATGGATGGAGCAACAAGTCATTCACAATACTTCGTTCATTCTTGAAAGATTCTATACCCCCGGGAAATAACGTGCCCGACAGCTGGTACGGAGCCCAGAAGATGATGTCTGATTTGGGTCTGAAGTGCGAGAAGATTCAAGCATGTCCTAAAAATTGCATGTTGTACCGGAAAGAGAATTCAGATTTGAAAGAGTGTCCAACATGCGGAGAGGCCAGGTATAAGCCGAAAGATTCTGATAAGAAGCCTGATATACCTGTTAAGATAGCACGATACTTTCCCATAACACAGAGGCTACAGAGGCTATTCAGGTGCAAGAAAACAGCCGAGGCAATAATTTGGCATCACCGTGCTCCTCCAAGTGAAGATGGAAAAATGAGCCATCCAAGAGATTCACCGGCATGGAAGGATTTCGATAGGAGGCACGCAATATTCAGTAGCGATCCTCCCAATGTCCGGCTCGGACTGGCTAGTGATGGCTTCTGCCCATTCAACTATATGGCTGGAAGTCACAGCACATGGCCCGTTGTAATGATAATTTATAATCTTTCGCCTTGGTTGGTTATGGACCAATCATACTTTATGACGCCTCTTCTTATCGACGGACCAAACTCACCGGGAAACAATATCGACGTCTATCTCCGACCTCTGATCGAGGAGTTAAAATCTTTGTTCATTGATGGTGTAGAGACTTACGATGCAAACACAAATACAACCTTCATACTGCATGCGGCTTTAATGTGGACAATTGATGACTTTCCTTTGCATGGAATGCTATCAGGTTGGTCCGTACATGGTCACAAAGCATGTCCTCATTGCCATCAACACACAACATCGAAATTCTTGAATTTTAGCAGGAAGGTTTGTTGTTGCGGCCATCGACGTTTCCTGCCTCTAGACCACCCCTACAGGTTAGACACTGTTCACTTTGATGGTCATCAGGAGCTTCTTTGACCTCCAGTCCCATTGTCCGGAGAGGACGTGACTGCTCAGTGGGATGGTTACAATAATGTGACCTTCGGGATGGATCCGACAAAACAGTTCAAACCACCATTTTGGAACAAGTTAAGCATTTTCTTCGAGCTTCCGTACCAGTCAACAAATTTAGTGCGTCATTGTCTGGACGTCATGCATATAGAGAAGGGAGTATCAGAACACATACTCAACTTGCTTCTTTGTAAAGACGGGAAATCGAAAGACAACCTGAATGCTCGGATGGATCTACAGGAGTGGGGAATAAGATGTGAATTGCACCCTAGACCGGTAGCGGGTAAACCAGGCAAGTTTGTACTTCCCAATGCCGCTTATCATATGTCACAACCGGAGAAGAAAAGATTCCTGCAGGTGTTGCATGATTTGAAAGTTCCCACAGGTTTCTCAAGATCATTCAGCAAGAAAATAAAAATTGTGAAAGGCAAGATCGATGGGCTGAAAAATCATGATCACCATGTTATCGTGGAGCACCTTCTTCCATTAGCCCTCAGAACTTCTCTCCCCGAATCGGTTGGTCTAGTAATCAACGACCTATATTGTTTTTTCAGAGAGTTGTGTGCTAAAACACTGGAAGTTGTGACGCTGGATAAACTAGAAAATTGTATTGCGTTGATACTTTGCAAGTTTGAGCGTATTTTCCCACCGTTATTCTTTGATATCATAATACACTTGACGGCTCATCTTGCAACTGAGGCTAAGTTAGCCGGACCGGTACAATATCGATGGATGTATCCCGTCGAGAGGTACGTGGAATTTTTCGTTTCGCGCAATTTTAAATATTGTTGTCCTGTATGCCCGTATTTATTTATTCAACATATTTTCTTTAGGTACCTCTACACTCTTAAAAAGTATATACGCAATAGAAATCGACCAGAGGGTTCTATCATGCAAGGTTATCTTCTTAATGAAGCAACCACATTTTGTTCCCACTATCTGGACGAGAACATTGAGACGGGACTTAACCGGCCTCGAAGAATTCAAGACGGGCCATATGGTAAAACCGATTATAAGAGGGTAGACACTATGTTTATCAACAAGATATACCGGTTTATATTGCTTAATTGCGCATGTCTTGAACAAATTAGAGAGTTAGTTTTTTTGGGATTAATTGTTATATTTGTGTTTGTGTGTGTATGAAATGATATAATATTAATGTCACCCCTATTTGTCGAAAACAGAATTCATTTTAACGAGGTATGTGAGGGGCATCCTGATTGGAACGATGGACGATTGGAAAAATATCATCAGGATAATTTTTGCGATTGGGTCACAAATCATGTAAGTTATTCGAATAACATGTTATTGCTATCAGTTTTAATCTAAACTTATATCGTTATGTATTTGTCGTAAAATTTGTTTTGTTACATCCACGATCTGAACTTGTTTGCATCATTTGAGAGTGATTCAAGATGTTTAGCTCAATTTCCTAGTATGGAGGTTGCATATTATAAAGGATTCGGTGTCCTTGGATACAAATTCGAAGTTAAGGACATAGAAACATCTAGAACCACTCAGAATAGTAGAATTGCGACGGTAGGATCGGACGGTGTGATTTATTATGGGTACTTAAATTGTATACTCGGCATCCACTATCCCGGATGATCAGAACCCTTTTATATATTCCAGTGTACTTGGTACGATACGCGAACCGATACGGATAAGTGGAGAAGCAATTTTGGGACTTGGAAAGATTAATATGGATTGACCAGTGTGAACACACTTCGATTTTACGGCCAGGAAGATCCGTTTATCTTTCCGAACCAAGCGTTCCAAGTATACTACTCACAGTGTTTGAAGCATCTGGGATGGAGTGTCGTATGCCGTTGGAAACCCAGGGATGTCTACGATGTCCCAGAATTTGAGGACAACGATGAGGATGAAGAAGAGAGAAGGCTTAGAGTGCTCCGGTCGTCTGTTTCGAAAGACGGGTTATCTTCGGCCGATCATGAAGTTACGTGGGTTAGAAATGATATCGATGATGAAATCCAAGTAGATATGTCTAATGCGCCCATGAAACGAAAAATGTTATCAGTAATGTTATATTATTACTTCACATTTTACGATCTATACATATATAATCAATACTTGTAATGATTGTCTAATGCGTCCACGAACCGTTTATCTAGATTTGATGACGATGATGGGAGCAGCGAGGGGCGGCAGGAGCTCCAGCCGCGGCACCGGCAGAGGCAGAGGCAGAGCGGCTCTGCCGCCCGGAGAGCTGCGTAGGGAGCTTCAGAGGGCCGGTCTTGCACCCAGATCGGAGACCCCTTCGGATGCCTCCTTCCGTGTGGACTTTGCCACACCTCCAGGTATATTGCACGCATATCCATTTTGAATGTAATATTATAGATATTCATGCCTGTTCATGTCAAAATTACTTATATTGTCAATGTTTGATTGTCTAGCTGTTGGTGATGCGTCCACATCAGGGACAGAGGCCACTCCCGCACCTCCAGGCATGTTTATATATCATATAGTGCATGTATATTGATTTAGAATGCTATATCATAAATATACACACATTCCTTTTGCTCTTACTTAAATAATCATTTTTTTTATTGTCTAGCTGTAGGTGGTGCCACCACCGCACCTGCGGGTATATTTATATATCCTATAGTGCATGCATATTGATTTAGAATGTTATATTATTGATCTACACATTCTTTTTGCAATTACTTATATAATCTATTTTTAATTGTTTAATTATAGGTGGTGCGTCCACATCTGACGCAGGGGCCACTCCCGCCACTTCCGTACCCTCCGCTCAGTCTGTAGGTTAATATGAATAAATATAAAATATTTATTCATTTTACATATCCTATAAAGAATAAATATGAACTTCATGGAAATTTAGCGTCAATGTTTATTTTCTAGTTGGAGGGGATGCGTCCGCATCCGGGACACCGGCTGTTCTTCACCGGAGGAACTATTGTCCCGCTCGTGCTGCTGCCCGGGCCCAGGCTCGTGCTTTAGTCTCCGGAGGTATATATCACACTTCAATTTTCGTTTAACCTTAATTTATTGATACAACTTTGTTTTAATATTGATTGTCTTGATATTTCTTGCAGACGCAGGGCTTCCCCATCCCCAGAGAGGGACTCGAGGCCCGAATCAGTCCCACAGGCTGAGGCCTGACAGAGCTAGAGGGAGGCAGCATTCCCCCTCTTTTTTACCTCTGATTATCGCTATACCGACGATCATGCCGAGAGGTACGGCCGGTATATGGGGGATGGAGCCGGCTCGTGAAGAACTATCCACTTCACGTTGAGTGGGGCGACCAGCACCGGCGCTCATTCGCCTTCTTCTTTGATCAGGCTCGGGTATTAATATATATTTTCATTTGATTTATCCAGTATATTTATTATTAACACTTGCAATTCAATAACAATATTTTTTTGTATTTTCAGTTGGATTACGATTTTCAGCCTGTACCCGACCCTGATCACCTTGGGAGGGTGCTCGATCTTCATGCTCTGTACAATGGCCTGATGAAGAACATGCAGACCAAGGTCCGATACAACAGGAATGAGCTGAAGGCCGACTGCTACTCCCTGTGGATGGCGACCCCCGAGGCAGAGAGAGTGGCCCTCCTATCTACTCCGGCCTTTGCGAGAGTCGACGTAGAGACATGGCCTCTATTGTTCGAATATTTCGACTCTCAACGCAAACAGGTATCTATTTTAAATGTAATTCATTGTTTAGTATATAATTTATCTTTTTGTGTTCCTTAATTAGAAAACTAAATGTGAATGTGTTGTGCAGAAACAGGCCGCTCAAAATATAGAGAATAGGAAGTCGGCGAAGAGGGGTCGCCCCACTTATACAGGTGGCTCGAGGAATATTACTCGTGCCATGGAGTTATCGGTAAATTACAATAGACCGGCCTTTGTGATATAATGCAATATTAAGAGTTATTTTCTAATATATCTAATATTAAGAGTTATTTTCTAATATTGCAGAGAGTTCAGACCCTGGCGCAAGGTGGTACACCGAGCGTGCTGTCCGCATATCTTGCCGTCCACGGCACCTCGACAGATCCCGCCACGGGTGAGCTTCGATACCCGACGCCGCTACCCAGGAGTATTGTGTAAGTGTTAATATTTATTCAACCCCTATTTGAAATTTTAGTTTTGAAAGGTTCACATTTAAATGATATACTTATATTTTACTGGTTAATGTGGGTGTAGGAGTGGGTGGTTGAGCAGGCCGAGGCATCGGGGATCGATTTTACTGGACAGAACGATCCGATACTGCTGATCCAAGTCCTGGACGCCGCACACGGAGGGCACCACGGAGGTTGGGAGAGAGGCTGGGGACTGGGCCCTAGCAGAGCCCATATGAGGTTGGACTCCACCCCGGCGGTTACTTCCTCCGTCTCCAGTGAGCGACGTTTCCAGCAGGAACTGGAGAGCTTGAAAGCCACCGTTCAGGAGTTGAAGGAGATGTTGGTATGTATACTACTTAATAGTAAAATATTATGTCATATTATAGATAGCAATATATCCAATATTAGTACGTAGCCTGAGCTTATTTGGTTGTAGACTTAGCTTTGATTAATCATACATACATATCTAATTAAAATAAACTACGGTTTTCCAAACTAGATATCCAAACAAGGCCTAAGTCCCTAAGTATACATAGATTGGGGTTTCGAAATAACTTGATAATGATATGAATTCGAATAATACACAGTTCTTACTCGCTTATTACACACGTAGGTCCAGACGCGACAGGGTACATTGGCCGAGCCTCCACACGCATCTCCTTCGGCTGCGGCTCCACAGGCCACTACATCGGCCGCGGTTCCGCAGACAGCTCCTATAGCTCCATTGCCCGCTCAGACTCCCGCAGCCGCGGCTCCGCAAGCCACTACCTCGACGGCGGCTGCGCAGACCACTCCTACAGCTCCACAGCCCGCTCAGACTCCCGCACGTTCCGCATTGCATGATTTATTGACTCAAAATATATCAGAGGAGCAGGCGCGCCAGATTCTGGCGTTTATCAGAGGTGGAGCTGGACCGAGCTAGGGTAGCTTTTTGATTCTTATATTTTAAACATGTATTTATTTATATGATACATATTGTACTACATTTTGGACGTTATTGATATTGGTGGTGTTTACGTGTTTATATTGATATCATATTCTGCTTGTTGATTTCTTTTGTATATTATGCGTAAGATGTGATTATGAATACTGCGATATATGTTCTGCGTGATGATTAATTTTATATATGATGTATATATTATTGTGCACAGGGCGAGAGAAAAATAGGCAGCCATTTAAAAAAAAACCCTGATAATATGTACCTACGGATTTAACCGTAGGGCCCACCAATGCCCCTACGGATTAATCCGTAGGGCCCAACAATGTACCTACAGATTTATCCGTAGGGGAAAAATATCAGGATATCTGATTAGGGGTTAAGCTTGCCCCTACGGATATATCCGTAGGGACAAACAGATTCCCCTACACAGGTATCCGTAGGGACAAAATATCAGGATACCTGATATTTTATCCCTACGGATTTATACCTACGCACTTATCCGTAGGGGCAACGACTTGGCCCTACGGATAAGTCTGTAGGGACACCTAATTTATTTTATAAAATCATAAATTAAATAAATTTTTTGTCCCTACAGCCTAATCCGCAGGGACAGCTGGACCTACACATTACTCCGTAGGGACAAGTTTTTGTCCGTAGGGACATGTTCAAGGCTGCGACTTGCACCTACGGTGTTTGCACCTACGGTGTTTGCACCTGCTCCTATAGATATATCCGTAGGGGCAGTTGTTTGCTCCTACGGATAAATACGTAGGGGCAACCCTTATTTGTAGTAGTGTTCCTTGCTGGAAATCCGATTTCAGAACTGGAAGTCCGTTTCGTAACACGTTTTACTCCCGGTTGGAATTGAAATTAGGCGATGTTATAGTTGAACAAAATTTAGGTTTACCAGTTAGGTTTCCAACGCACTAGACGGATCGATAATATCCATAGTGTGCTGGAAGTTATGCCTTGTACCATGAAGGGGTATACGTTCTGTCCTTGTTTGGGACAGCTATGTGTTCTATTGATTTAAAATATACTTTAAATAGTAAACGACAGAAAAAATGAACTAAACCACTTTCAACGGTTAGATAACAGATTTATATTCGCTATGGTATAGGATTCCGCATCATAACATTTTCATACAGCAGAGTAAAAGCATTACAAAACGAGACTCGACAGCCAGAGCTGCTCCGGACTGCAGTCCAGAGTCGCACTCCGAACCAGTTTCTGTCACGTTTTTAGCATAGAAACAGATTAAAACTCTTATGGGGTTCTAGGTCGTCGAGTCGGCTTCGATATGATCCCTCGAACGCAACATTCCGATTTGTAATCAATTAACTGTGATTTTTACGAGTTTCAGGTACGGGAAGATTTCAGTTTTATGGGTCTAAATGGGAAAGGCCTATCACGTCATTAAAGACCGTATTTTCCAGCTAAATCGTGACACGACCTTCTTTATTAATCGGGCCATCCTATGTGATCAGTTTCTGTCAATTTAACGGGGGTTTTCCATTCGGGTTTTACATCAAACACTTGCATTATAATGATCCGCACGAAAGTATATACGGAATTTATTGGTAATTTGAATTGAAATAGATAAAATTAGCATGAAGCAAGTAGTATACTTGCCTGGTGACGTATTGACGATGGTACAGCAGCGGCAACGGCGCGATCGTGACGCATGCGCGGCTAGGGTTCGCGGCCTTGGCTCGAGCTTGGAGATGGAGCTGCTGCGACTAGAGCTTGGGTACGAACGAGAAGGGGCCAGCGGGTATCGAGTGCAGAGGGGGGTTGTCCGGCGATGACTCAGGGGTACGGCGAGGGCTGCAAGGTGGTGGTGCTGTCGAGGGATGTTGGGGAGTTCGGTTGCTGGAAGGAGGTAGTGAAGGGAAGAGGTTGTAGCGGCCGGAGGTGGCTGAGGGGGGTCGCTGGCGACATAAGAGGAGCTTGGTGGTTTCGTCGGCGATGGAGGTTGGTGGCCGGCGATGCTCGCGGTGGGGATGCAGTGGGTTCGGTTGTGCAGGCGGGTAGTGGAAGGTGACGAGGAGGTGGCCGGTGGTGTGAGGAGTGGCGATGAGAGGAGGAGGAGCTGTTTGGGGGAGTGGTCGGCGTGCAGGTGAAGGGTTAAGGAGGAGGTAGGGGTGCAGTGGAAAAAGGGAGGTAGCGAGGGTGAGGGGCTCGGCTTGTATGAGGGAGAGAGGGAGACGAGGTCGAGAGGAGTGAGCGGGCGCGCGTGAGATCGTGGGTCGAGGAGCGGGGACGTGGTCACGAACGAGGAGCGGGGGCGTGGGGCGAGCGGTGACATGGGAGCGTAGGAAAAGAAGCGGGAAAAATATAAGGGAGTGGGGAAGAAAGGAGGCGGGTCGGGTATGGGCACAGGGCCGGGTCGGGCATGGCATTGGATTGAGGTTGGGCTGGGCCGGGAAATAAAGGAAAATTGGGTTTTGTTTTGGGCTGAGGGTTTGGAAGAAGAAAAAGAACGAGGAGAGTTGGGGTTTGGGCTTGGGTAAATTTTTTTTAAAAAAATAATAAAGAGTTAGAGTTTAATCAGGGTAAGGTTTAGAAAAATTAAAATTAGAATTATTTAAATTGGGAAAAATATTGGAAATATTTATTTATAAATACCGAAAAATACTTTTAAAGAAAACTGAGTATTACAGTTTGGCATCCATTTTGAAGTTTAAATAACCACAGTTATCTCAACTCTAAAGTTGAGATAGCTACGATTATCTAAAGTCCAGTATCATTTAAGTTTAGTAAACTTTATTTTCCCAAACACTTCTCTTAAAGCATAACCATAGTTTATTACAAAATCGAGTTTGGAGCTTGCAAGCCATAATTTGTATCTTTCATGTCTCCACTTAAAACTAAACTCTAGTTTTCCTAACTCGCCAATCAATCCGGGCTTAAAAGTTATGGTAGTTTATTCTATATTTAAAAATTATTTGGCAGTTGGATGGCAGGCGAAAAAGTTTTTGGTGAACTTCTCTAAAAAAAGAACTAAAAAGGAAAGAAAAACTCTACCACTGTCTCTCTCTCTCTTCTCGAAACCCTAAATTCTCACCATGCGAACTCAATCGAGCATTAGCAGTGGAAGCAGCAACAGCTTGGGAAAAGCCGCAGCATTTGTTAAATCTGCTTCCTTCTGTAAGTTTATTACTCCATTCCCTTGATTTGCTTCAATTTGTTGGGGGTTTTCAATTTAATTTGATTTAGGGAAGGGATTGCATTATCTTTAACAATCTAGAACTATAATTCTTAATATTCTGAAAGAACCAAATAAATCTTGCCATAATTATTATAAATTTGATGCTTTTCATCGACGATATCAATTTGGAGGGCATGAGGAGGGAATGATCATGTAAACGTAATGAATTTGTTAGGCGCGATGAAGCTTATGTAATTGGGGGCTCCTACTTTGCTCCTTGTCAATTTTTCTGTACAGGTTGTATGCTAGCTTTTCTAATGCTCTAATGTTTTGAGTTTGGCATGTTTGAGGGCTAGGTTAAATTTTTGGAGCAATTTCTATTTTTTTTACTCAAAAGGATCTAAAGCTAGTTTATTCTATATTTGTTTCAAAGTTGAAATTTATATTGAAGGGCATGATGGCATGATTAAAAGTATAGTGAGGTTTCATCTTGTTGATGCTATATATTGTTCAATTCTCTCGATTAAATAAGCCATAATGTGTGTGTGTAGATGGATAGATAAGAGGCCATAGAAGGGAATTTCCTCCTATGGTGTCAACAGAAATCAATCATCCATCTTTTTATTCGATGATCGGCACCCATCATCTTCATCTTCATCATCTAAGATGTTGATACACCAAATTCCATGTGATTCCACCACTTTTTCATCGTTGATTTAGCAATGTAAAAAGTTCTATTGTCGACAAACCGTTAAGTTTGCACCCACTAAATCAACGGTGAAGAGCGGTAGAATCACATGAAATTTGGTGTGTCCACATTTTAGATGATACAAATGAAGATAATGAATGCCGATCGTCGAATAAAATGATGGACGATTGATTTTTGTTGCCGCCATAGGAGGAATTCCTGCCTATGGCCTCTTTCCTCTATTATTCCCATATGTGTGTGTGTGTGTGTGTGTGTAGTGAGTTTCATACCAGTTCATATAGTTGATGTGATTTATTGTAAGGCAAGTTAAAGCTATTTGCGAATTTTGCAACTTTTTTTTGATGAGAATTAAATGAGTAACTTAAAGAAACAAAATTCTCCTATTCTCTACCAATGGCAACATTTCTTTCCTTTTTCCCCTCCAATCTGTTCTTGATCATTTTTGGTTTTAGGTATCATCATTTGTTGCAAACATAGATAACTCATATGGAGAAAGCTTTGGTGATCCTGATCCCCTTTTCAACCCAATCCTTAGAAACCTCAGATTTTTTTTGTGAGAGCATTTCCCATGAGTATTTCAGCTGAGAAAAAGGAAGCTCAGTTGAGTTAGAAGTTCAACCTGGCTTAGCTTTCCATGCAGTCCCATTAATTTTTTTAAAAAAAAATGTTCTATAACTTTTGAACTTCTATGTTGCATCTTCTGTCTAAAATTTAGCCATACTTCCATAGTGTTAATTCTGTGCTTCTTCTTTCCATTCCAGTCCTTCCCTAAACATTTCAAGTTTTTAATGTGTTAGGTAGTATAAAGATTGGATTTTTAATGTGTTTTAGAGCATGCATACAAGATGTCTGATACTGGGCGGTGCACTTCATTATTCCTTCCATTGAATTGGTAAAAACACAATGCATTTGATATAAAATGTTGATAGCTTTTTAAAATCGATATCTGTCCTATCTTTGTGATCATGTGATGTGTGATCATGCGATGCTTCTTTATCGACGTTGGATCTCTTAATCAATAACCTTTTATTTTTGTCAACTTCAGTTCGAGGTTGATCAATTCTCGATAATTATTTTCTATTATAAGTTTGCGATTTTTTTTTTATCTTCATGCTCCTTATTTGGGCAGCTTGATGAGTTTTATGGTTTGCAATTGTTGTTTACTTTTGTATGTTCATTGTGCATAATTTTCTGTAGTTGCTGCCTTTGAAATCTAACAAATTCAATGATGTTGTAAAGTCTTGTAAGTTTTGATTCTCTTTGGTTTGTTGTGATTATCATTTTTTACCCACTATGATTATCATCAGTCTAAGCTGTTTGCTTAGCCAGCTTACAATATATTGCTTTTTTGATATCATGAAACTAAAGTCTGCATCTCATTAAAAGTAACACGTTGAGTTCATGTGAAGTATTTTTCCTGCTTAACTTTCTCTACTTGTTCAAAACCTTTTAGACATATTTTTAAAAAATATACCATTAGAGCATAACTAGCTCTTCCAGTACAACTTTCCTCTCCATAGTGAGAGGTCGCTTTCGATCCCAAAAGGGGTCCCATCCAAAAAATATGTAGCAATTTTTTCTAATGTGGCGGCTACACCATGTTAAATAATTCAGAACATATGAATGCCATTGCTTCGGCTCCTTTTTCATCTTATCAACTGTGTAGATACCCCATAATTGTAACCTAATTAATCAAGTTTTTTAATGGCTGGTCTCATGGTTATAATTATGAACAGAGAGCCGAATTCAGCAGATTTTGAGAAGCATTCTGAGAGGGAGGCTGCTGGAAAAATCGAAAAGGCCATTTGTGGGTCATAGTTAAAGGAGAGGAGTTTATATATAGTGGTGTCTGTAATGTTGCATATAGCTTTGACCCATTGAGGGGGGGGGGGGGGGGGGGGGAGAAAATGGAGATACATGTATATTTTTCCCCCTGAATCCGAGCATTTGGGAATTTAATTTCTTTTTAAAGAATAAAAAGCTTGTAGCAGGACCTCCGTCAATATTGCTTCTTTGTACCGACCGACCTCTGTGGGTACTAGCACTATGCCACTATCTATGGTGTTTATACCAGTGGACACACAACTGGAGACGAACAACACATATCTTCATATTTAAATGTAATCCTTTTGAATTAATAGATAAAGAACAAGGTTTTTTTTTTGAATTATTATGAATTTAAAATTATATTATGAAAATAGGGGGGTAAAATTTTTAATTTGCAAAATAGGGTGGTTTCAGACCACCCCGCTGGCCCACCCCCCACCCCCAGTATAGAGGGCGGGTTCTGGGAACCCGCCCCCTATACATTTGTATAGGGGGCGGGTTCCCAGAACCCGCCCCTTTTTTTTAAAAAAAAATTAATTTAATTTTAAATTATAATTATTACTGATATAATAATAATAATATTATTATTATAATTATAATTATAATTATAATTATAATTATAATTCTTAAAAATAAAATAAAATTCAATAGACAAAAAAATAATAAATCCGTCAAATTAAATAATAAAATTTCACTATATCAATTTTTTTTTTACAGAATGAATCCGTCAAAATTTACAATGCCAAAAAATCCTATCTATTTGTAAAATGTAAATACTATTTTTTTCCTTTTCCTTTTCCTTTATGAAATCCGAGAAGGCTTGACATAAGCCTATGCCTCCTGGGATGACTGGAGGAACCACCTGTTTCTTGGATAGATGGCGGCGGCGGCGGCGTCTGCTCTGCTGCTTCGGGTTCGGGTTCTGCTTCAGCTTCGTCTTCAGCAACGTCTTGGACAGGCTGTTGATCCACAAATCCTGAACCTGAATGTGGGACAGGTGTCGGATATGTGCTGCTTCCCAACAAATTTGCGTAGGACGCTAAATCCGTGTTCCAACTGGGCAGTTGTAGCGAAGAACCTGTCCCGGTTTCATGCGGCTGATTTTGCACAAAACCTTGGCCCCATGGCTGTGCAAATGCTGACCCCCAAGGGTGCTGTTGTTGCGCAAAACCTAACCCCCAAGACGGCTGTTCTGCAAAACCTGATCCCCAAGACTGGTGTTGTTGCGCCTGTCCGGTATTCCAGGGTTGCTGCTGACGGTATGGTGATCCAAACCACTGATCCTGCTGTGCTGGATCTCCTTGATGCTGCGGCTCTGGTGCCGGGTCATACTGCGGCTGCGGTGCCGGTTCATACTGCGGCTCCGGTGCCGGCTGATACTGCGGCTCCGGTGCCGGCGATAAATGTTGAGAAATACCATATGAACCAAATACATCACCAATAAATTGGTCGACATTTGAAAATCGAGCCTGAGATGCCGGACCAGCATCAGTCGGGTATGGTTCCCGCACCATTGTTTGTACGAGATGCAACCCACGAGCCTGTCGTTACATTAGAAATAAGAAATAAGTATTGACTCATACCGCCGGATGTTAAAAAGTAATATGATATAAAGAGGGCGGCTTACCAAATCTCGTTCCATGTGGCCTCTAGGCTCGTACCGCGAGATATTTGGGAAGTTTTTGGGAGGAGCAGAAAGATATCTTATGGTGACACGCTTATACCACTGTAGATATACTTTGGTAGCGTCGGTATCTGTGTGGTCACCTATTTGCTGTAAGGCAATACTATGCTGCCTATCCTCCCATCTCAGCAAATACTGATGATGATGCTCCCTCCAATCACGCTCCGTATTTCCTCCTCGCATGTCTCCCTCTACTGTCATAGGCGAAGGCGGCGGGACAGGAATATGTTGCAATATATCAAACTGCCGCAATACCCTATCCGGGAGGTGCATAACAACGACATTGATGCAGAGGAGTGGGCATCGAGCCCGCCAAACCGGCTCTCCTTCGAGACAGATGCCGGGTAAGTTTTCTAGACGATATGCTGTATAAGGCGTCCACAGAAACTGCACAAATAACATAGTAAAAAATTTATGATTTAGGTATTTCAAAATTGTAAAACAAATTAAATTACCTAAATTATGATTACCTGAGCCGCCTCCATGCGATCCAACTCATCTCTATAGTACTTAAGCACTCGACGAGGAGCCTTATACGCTTTCTTCCCATTCCACCAACAGCCGAGCGGCTTTCCGGGGATATCCAAGCCAGTTATTTTAATATTCTCTGGTCTTCCTATATACATATGCTCCCACGACCAGATCTACAAATAAAGTTTCAGATTATAAGAGAGAGAACCAATATTGCAAAATTCTAGCTGTGAAAAATAAAGAATTTACCTGAAGTAATGTACTGCATCCATAAATTTTATTCTTCGTAGGAGCACATGCTTTATTGAGTTCCTTATAAAGAAAGGCCAGGACCCCTGCTCCCCAAGCATATTGGCCACAGACATCAAAATCCGCTAGGAAGCCAAGGTATAACGGATGGACATGCGTTGCTGATTGGTCCGGCATCAACCAAGAACCGATCATGTACAGAATGTAGACACGTGCATGTCTATCCAAAACTTCATCGGTGGCTTCATCAGGGATATTACTAAATGTATCTCTTAACCAGTTCAAATTGATTTTATACCCCTTACTGCAGCCTCCTGGTGCCTGATATTAGCATTTTTTTAAATATTAAAGCTAGAAATAATGTAAAACATAAAATAGGTACACTAAATAGGGAAAGCAGAATGAAATTGTTTACCTGTCCGAGAGCAGACTCGGCATATGTATCCCAGTATGGGTGGTCGGTATCTGGACCAACAATTTTTCCAGCGACCAACCCAAGCCCATTGACCCGTAAACCGAGTGAGAGGCCAATATCCTGGAGTGTGATTGTGGCCTCATCCCATCTTAGATGAAATGTGTGGGTCTCTTTTCTCCAATGTTCGACCAGAGAGGTGACGAGGGCGTGGTCGATTTGGATATGCCGAATCAACGACGCTTCATAAAATCCGGCCCGTCTAAGCCGATGGTTTATTCGTTGGTCGCTAACTACCCATTTGTCTGAGCTATGCGTGACGACGGTGAGATTATCTCCATCCTGCAAAATTAAATAATGTTATTTTCAACTATTAGAATTAAATGAAAGGTGTAATTAAAAAAAATTAACTAAGTTTAGAATATTTCCTCCCCGTGTAATATATTGAACGATCTGTGTTCGTTTTGATGCACAAGCAGAGATTTGTCGAGTGGTTGATTCTCCATTGAAATGTACTGGAGCAGAGATTTGTCGAGAGTTTTATGAAAGTTAGAAAGTGTGAAAGAAAGTGTGGTTGATGAAAGTGTGGATGCGGCTTTTATAGAGGGTGAACGGGTTCCAGGGACCCGCTACAGTCTTTGTTCTCAAAGAGGGCGGGTTCCAGAAACCCGCCCTCTTCAATAATTCGTCAAATCAATTACTAATTAATGAAGAGGGCGGGATCCTGGAACCCGCCCTCTTCAAAAATTACAGAGAGCGTTCTTATTCACAAAGAAGAGGGCGGGTTCTAGGAACCCGCCCTCTTCATTAATTAGTGAGAGGTCACATCAGTACTATTTAAGTACTATTTGTACTTTTTCCATTAACGTTGAACTTTGTCATAGTAATTTGTAAATTATCAATAATATTCATATGTCATGTCACATCAATAATATTCATATGTCACATCAATTTCAGAAAGTAAGAGGGCGGGTTCCTGGAACCCGCCCTCTTCATTAATTTTGTTTGTTTATATTGTCTTGTCAAATCAATGTAGGTGTAAGTAAGTGTGCAGAAGTAACGTGTGTGCAGAAGTAACGTTAATATTCATATGTCACATCAATTTCAGAAAGTAAGAGGGCGGGTTCCTGGAACCCGCCCTCTTCATTAATTTTGTTTGTTTATATTGTCTTATCAAATCAATGTAAGTGTAAGTAAGTGTGCAGAAGTAACGTGTGTGCAGAAGTAACGTATTTGTCGTTTGTTAAGATATGTCAGAAAGTAAGAGGGCGGGTTCCTGGAACCCGCCCTCTTCATTAATTTTGTTTTTTTATATTGTCTTGTCAAATCTGCAGAACATCATATTGAAGAGGGCGGGTTCTTGGAACCCGCTCTCTTCAATATCTTGCCGCTATAAATATGTCTCCGCACTACCCATTTCATTTCATCTCTGTCAAATTTTCATCCTACACCGCTCACTATCCATTTACTTCAATCAATTCTTCTCCACTATCAATTTTGTGTAAGTGTGGAGTTTTAGAAGAAGGTGAAGTTCAGTACCATATTCTGCGAGTAAGCAATCTTCGAGCAGTAGAACAGTTCATAAAGTATTGGAAGTAAGCAATCTTCGAGTTTGAAAGTTTTTTGCAATTTCAACACAACATAAAAAATATAACTGTTTTTTGTGCAGGATTATGGCCTCCCCAAGTATATTTGTTGTATGTAAATACGATGGTCAGGTTATCACAAGTGCACAAGGTCCCGAGTATATGGGCGGGTCTGCACGAATCATGCGATTGGAAGCATCAACGACTTATGATGAACTAGAGGCTAAAGTGTTCAAAATTACGAAATACGATCCCCGTGAAAGTAGGGTTAAGTTAAGTTGTATATGACCTATGTTCAGTGGAAATGCATTGGTTGAAATTATAGACGATGCATCAATATCTTCGATGATAGATTTCGGTCTCTCGAGCACCCAGCATTCTTTCGAACTTTTGGTTCAGAAGGACCAATTGGAAGTATCAGATGTCCCTCCAACGGGTAATTTTGATGGTAATGCTGGAGATAGTTCCTGGGGGTACGGTCACATGGTCAACGATGATGCCGTCAGTGCCGGTGGATATGACTATACACAACATTATTCAAATCTTCAAGCACATGGGTAAACATTTTATAAACCCATATTTAAACATTTTAGTAATACCTATATACTAATATTCAAACATTTAATAAAATGCATAAATCCAGGTTTCCCCAGTCGACTGCTGCAGTTACATGCACCCCAGAAGAACAGCAAGAATTACCATACACAGCCTTCCATAGGTAAATAAATTTGAAACAAGTGATGATTTAGTTACGAAAATATTAAGGAATAATATTATAATAACAATTTATATACTAAACGCAGATTTCCCCATACCTCCGCATCATTCCAACACGATCCAAGCAGCGCATTCCAAGCATGTCCGTCCACATCTTTCCGGTCTTCTCACCCCGAACCATCCACATTACACCGACCACAACCATCATATATTGCACCCGAGCCTTATGTTGCTATGGGTGATATTGATATGTGTGGCAGTGATGATGATGAAACCGGTGAAGATCATCAGGGGGAGGATAGCGTGGAATATGCTGCTGGATTGAATGAGGTAGCATTCTTTGATGATATGGTTGCGAATAACGATTTTGTCGAACTAGAAGATCCCGGCCTCGATCCGCTGGAAGATGATGGTTGGGTAGACTTAGCCGTTGCAGAAGTAAATACGGCACCCTATTTGGACGCGACAGCAGCAAGCGAAGATTGCATCAGCGTCGGGGATTTGTTTCAGGAAAAAGGAGATCTTATTTGTAAGCTGAAGTCGTGGTCCATTCAGCAAAACGTTACATTTAAAACCGAAGAGTCAAATAAGACGTACTATACTGTGGTATGTACGAAAGCTCCTGAATGTCAGTGGAGATTGCATGCATGTTGTTCCAAAAGAGCCAAGGCTTGGAAGGTCACGAAATACAACCAAGAACACACTTGCATCAATTCTATCATGTTACAGGATCACCGGAATTGCACTTCATCTTACATTTGCTCGCTAATCATGCCCCTGATCCGTACAGATGTGGCGATGACTCCCCGAGAGATACGGCTCTTGGTTAGCGGAGAGTATAAAATTCAGATTTCGTATGTGAAGGCATGGGATGCTCGTAGAAAGGCTTTGTGCAAGATATTCGGGGACTGGGAAAGCTCGTACAACTCACTAGTCCCTTTTATGGAAGCAATGAAAGCATCAAATCCGGGGACCGTATACCGGTTAAAAACCACAGAAACAGACGTCGAGGGCTCTGTCAGGTTTCAAAGAATTTTCTGGTGCTTTGGTCCATGTACGGCTGGTTTCACACACTGTCGGCCGGTATTGTGCGTTGATGGTACGTATCTATACGGTAAGTACAGAGGCTGTATGTTAATTGCTACAGGTGTTGATGCTAATAACGGTATATTTCCGTTGGGATTTGCTATTGTCGAGGGTGAAAATACATCATCCTGGTCATGGTTTTTCCGCAACCTCAAAAATATCCCATCTGTTCTTCATAGAACGGATTTATGCATCATATCTGATAGACATCTGGGAATACTAGCTGCAATGAGATCTGTATTTCCGACGACCCCACATAGGTTTTGCCTACGACACTTCAGGCAAAATTTTGATCGAAAATTTAAAAATTCGGATCTACATAAACTTATGTACAGAGCCGGTGAAACGCCTGACCCTAATGTTCACGACATATACATGACGAAAATTGGGGAGATGAGTCAAGCCGCGAAAGCGTGGTTAGATGAGTATGCAGTACGCATGTGGTCACAAGCACATGATGATGGGTGCAGATATCTCCTAATGACGACTAATATGTCTGAAAGCTTCAACGGGGTCCTTAAAGGGGTTAGAGGCTTACCGATACAGGGGTTGATTGTTCGAACATTTTTCCGGATGAATACTTATTTTGTTCACAGAAAAGAAAAGTCCTTGGCGATGGACACTCCGCTCACCGCGTATTACGAAGATATCTTTCGGAAAAGAGAGCGCAGAGCACAATACTACAGATCCGAAAGGTTTGACACGGCGGAGTTTCAGGTGACGGGCGGTAATGGGAATCAATATACCGTGAACTTTAGAGATGAAGGGCTCTCTTCGTGTACATGCGGTCTTTTCCAGCAACAACATTTACCTTGTGCCCACGCAATTGCTGCTGCGAGCAGTATACATACCTCACATTACAATTTTGCTTCCCATTACTATACAGTTTCTAATTACCAAGGTGCATACGATCCAAAATTTCATCCTATACCGGACAGTCGCTATTGGCACTATTATACTGCCAACAGACAAACACCGACTGTATTACCGCCGGAAAAAAATATAAGGTCCGGAAGACCTAAGGTACGTCGAGATCGAATGACAATGGATGCTGATCCTCAGCAAAGGCAATCCAGATGTAGCCTATGCAAACAACTAGGCCATTATAGGACCAGATGTCCAGGATATGCATCAGGGGCGGGACCTTCAGGATCGTGACAAGTGCACTCAGATTTTTTTGTATTATAAATTTGACGGATTCATTTTGTTATTATAAATTTGACCGTCGATATAGCATTTACATTTTACAAATAGATAGGATTTTTTGGCATTGTAAATTTTGACGGATTCATTCTGTAAAAAAAAATTTGATATAGTGAAATTTTATTATTTAATTTAAATGTTTTTTTTGTCTATTTAATTTTATTTTATTTTTAAGAATTATAATTATAATTATAATTATAATAATAATAATTATATTAAAATTATATCAGTATAATTAAAAATTAATTTAATTTAAAAAAAAAAAGGGGCGGGTTCTGGGAACCCGCCCCCTATACAAATGTATAGGGGGCGGGTTCCCAGAACCCGCCCTCTATAAAAAACTATAGAGGGCCCCTATACATTTGTATAGGGGGCGGGTTCCCAGAACCCACCCTCTATACTGGGGGTGGGGGTGGGCCAGCGGGGTGGTCTGAAACCAGCCTATTTTGATAAATAAAATTTTTACTCCCCTATTTTCATAATATAATTTTAAAAATATAATAATTCAAAAAAAAACCCTAAAGAACAAACTAGACATGTCATCAAATTTAACTTCGAGACGCTTGTGAATTTTCGAACTCCAAGCTCTTTATGTGATTGTACAAGGACTCATGTAAAGGCATAACCTTAACATGGTATTGGTATTGGTCTCACGAAATTATGTCATGTCATCTATTTCAGTTGACAGCATGCAATTGCGCTGGTCTTCTGATTGCTGCCCAAGGTCACCTCGAGCTCCAGCCGCGTGTCAGGTAAGATCTATTTTAATGTAATTGGCTAAATTGTTATATTCATGTTTTCTTTTTCCTATTAGCTGATGCAAACTGTCTCCGACAGGAATAGGAAGAGAAGAAATAACTCTGCGAGTGCGGGGTAATACTGTTGGACAGGGACTTCTTACACCAGCTCCAGGAAGCAGGTTTCATGTTGATCAAAATGTGAAGGGACAACCTGTTGGGCCCGATCCCTTATATAATGACCTCCACACCCGTCTAGGAACCTTTGTTATGTAATGGGAATTACTTCCCTATCACATGCACAGACTGGAGACATCAAAAACAAGAAACTAAAGTTTATGTTTGGGAGATTTTAATGGTATTAGTTTGAGTAGATTTGATTAGTCTTTGTTTAGGTGCATTGCTTGCATTTGGGAAGGGAAATAAATTTCAATGATTTTTTTTTGGTGATGTAGGGCATATACGAGTTCGACACTCTTGAAGATGCCCATCAATGGTGGATGAAGTCTTTAGGTAAAAGATGGAAGGACTTCAAAACTAGGTTAAAGAGAAACATCTACAACAAGCATAATACTGATGATTCAAGGCTTGCAGATCGTGATGATCGCTGTGACGAGGATCAATGGGCAAAGCTTGTTCTTTAATGGAGCACGGATGGAGCAAAGGTAAACTTTACTTTCTTATATATTTTTTAATTAATACATCGTTGTCGTCAACTTTTTAACTTTTGTTTTTTAAATATTCAACATAGACCACTGCTGCCAAAAATAAAGCTAGCCGGGCAAAACAAGTCATTCTTCATTGTAAAGGAACAAAGAGCTTTGCTCCGGTAATTGAGGAAGAGGTAAGAATTGTTTGAATATTATATGACATTAATTAGGACTCAGTTGTTATTCGCTTAATATTCGTAAGGATCTTGTGAGGTTTTACCTATAGACAAGTTGTGCAATTATGCTGGTTCTTTTTATCATGCTTACATACTTACAGTTCTTTGTCAATGACCTTGTAAATAAATCTATTGTAGATTTTATGCCTTGATAAGCATTTATACAGGGCATCTGCAACTAGCTAGTACACCTCCATGACTTTTGGCTGATCGGTCTGAAAACTCCTCAAAAAATGTTATCCCATCGATTATAGGAACATATAGAGCATATAAAAATAATATCTAACTCAGTTTTGTTAGAAATTCAAGAAAGTTTGGTTTTGTGGTAATCGATTTTCTATGACTGAATATTGATGAGTTGTGACTGATTTTCTGACCAGTCAGCAGTACATTGTCCTTTTTTTGTGCCAAGAAAATTGTGTCCATGGTATTGAGTTCTGAGAAGCAGCACTCAATGACATGATGACTGAACTATATATAATGTTTTGTTGAAGGGTTGGGACATTCATTCTGCTTCAAATCATCTTACAATTAGCCATTTCCATACATAAATTGCTAAAGAAATAAATGTCTTAATACTCTTGTTCTGATTGCCATTGCCATGCATAATCCCATTTGTTTTTGTTTTCATAGAAAAAGAAGAGAACCGATGGCAGTCTTCCGAGTCGTGACAACATTTTCATTGTTACCCACCAACGAAAAGATGGAACATTTACGGATTCAACCTCTGGAGAGGCTATTGTAAGTAATTTCTACCACTTTCCTATTCTTAATATATAGTACATATTTCCTAATGGCCTCCTATTATTACAGCCTAAGCTACGAAGTCTCTCTACCTCTCACCAATCTTGCCCATCAAAGTTGGATTGCTTTATGCAAGCGGCTGGTCCAGATGCTGTTAGGTCAAACCTTGAAGACAAATTTTCAAAGGTTTTAGGGCCGGACAAGCATGGTCATGTGCATTGCGTGGGTCTGGGCATGAATCCGACACGCTATAAAGGCATCGGGATTCAGAGATCAATAATAGGGGCTTCTCAAAGAGAGATTGCACTGATGAAAGAGAATCAAGAGTTAAAAGAAAAGCTTGATGATGTTTCTTCACGTCAGGATATCTTGGAGTCCCAAATTGCCAATTTGAAAAACATGGTGGCGAATTTGCAAGGAAGAGAAAGGAAAGAATACACAGGTTGAAAAAGAGAAATGTGGCTAAAATGGAAGGTGATGATACCTGTTGATGAGAGGTATGCATACATTCCCACTCACCCCCCCTTCATTCTCTTTATATAGCTAGGATTGTTTGTTAGATCATAGATAACATCGGATGTACTTATAGTTCCAACCATGGTTGGAAATCTCAGCCGATCCCGTTCCGAGAAGGATGGATCCGATCCCAAAAAATGACCGTCCAAGTTCCGATGCCAAGATATCTACCTTTGAACCTTTGTAATGTTGGAGCAAATGCACAAAAGAAGGGAAAAGTCCAAACTTCTCATGGTGGGTTTTAGTCCTACATTGTCCATACCAAGGAATGGGAAAGTGTTTATATAACACTTCTATCCCTCATTACATTGAGTCCAATGAAGGAGGATATGGTGAAACCACACGCGTGCGGCCGCCGTGCCGAGCGAGCGAGCCGTGTGTGCCTGCACTTGCGGACACGAATGCCGCTCCGATTCCAGTTCACAAAGTCAAACGGTTTTTGTGAATGGACTCGACCGTTGAAGATGTCAACAGTTGCCGGCGGTTGCGAACCGTTTTGGAAGGCTATAAAAGGCCATTCCCTAAAGGCTTTAAAACATTCCCCGAAAACCAAAAACCAGGGCACGCAAATTCTTTCTCTTCTTCTCCTTCACTGCATTCATAGCATCCAAGCATCTAACTGCGAATCAGAAAAGGGTACTAACACTACTCCAGCGACTTGTGCAAGCCAGAGTACTAGAAGGGCTGGGGAAGTTATCTTGGGATTGAATCGCCGCTGTAAGCCTGCCAAGAGGGAGGCGGTATCTTTCTTAAGTTAGTGCGCTCAAGTGTATGCCTCTTTACCATAAACTTCATTTTTCAAATTTGTGAGCTATAAAGGTTAGATTTTTGTTTATTCAATTATTCAATTTTTTCTGATATAAAACGTATTAAATATCAAAATTTTCCAACAATCTAAGAAAGATATCCATCTGTTTAATACGTTGTAGTTTAATTCTACTCTGTTTAATATATTTAGTGCTAATTTACTTAATTAATTGCTATTGTGTGTGTGTGTATATATATTGTAATTGCATCAGTATACTGACTGGTCTACTTTGTTGGGCCTGTTTCCTCAAAGATTACTTTACGGATACTGATTGCGTTATACCCATTGGTCTACTTTGTCGGGCCAGTTCCCTTCAAACATTACCTTACGGATTTTTACTGCATTATTTATTGTTACTAGTAATTCTAAATTAATAGTGAATATTACTATTAAGAATTAGTTTGATTGTTAAAATCATACCAGATATTATTATTTATAGTTTTAAATTCTAACACATTTTTATTATCCATCAGTTGATATATTATGAGAAAGAGCAACGACTTCAGTTTCATAAAACCCGAAAAGTTCAATGGTCAAAGTGACTTTAAGACTTAGCAAATCCAAGTCGAGTACTGGTTGACTATATTAGGATTAATTACTGCAATCAAAGAAAGTCCTATCCTTTCTGTATCTGTTGAATCTGTCCCTGAGAAAAGTCCAGCCGATGAGAATGAGAGTACTAATGCACCCACTCCTTCCGTGGAGAAAACCAAATCTAAATACTCCTCGCCTGAGGAGATAGATTGCCATTGTAAGTTCCGAATACTTAGTGCCTTGGAAGGTCCACTTTATCATGTCCTTCATTTTAAAACGGCTAAGGAACTTTGGTTCGCATTAGAATAAATATATGGTAATGATAATGCTGGGATAAAGAGATTTAGCATCTCGTCATTTAGGAATTTTATCTTTAAGGATAATGAGCCTATAAATAAACAACTTCATGACTTTCAGGAGTTGATCACGAAAGTGATTAATTCTGGAACTATACTTTCAGATCAATTTCAAGTGACCGCTTTGATTGATGTTCTTCCGCCATCTTGGGAAGCCTTTGCTGACCAACTTTGGATGAACCAAAATTCACTCACACTCCTTGATGTCATGAATTCCAACAAAATTGAGGAACAAAGAAGAGTTGTCCTTAATCCTAGTACCAAAAGTTACAATAAAGTCAACCTGACTGATAAAATTGTTCCTAAGGAAAATCAATTTAGACCTAAGAACAATAAATTAAAAAAGAAACAATTTAAGAAAGGTCTAAACCAGAACAAAAGTCACAAGCCAACGAACAAAGAAAAATTATGTTTCGTATATGGAAGAACCAACCATATCTCAACCAGACGCTTCTTCAGGAAAACCGAACGTGTTCGAGAACCTGCAAGTACTAACAAAGCAAATGTGAATGTGGTGGAAATGGATGAAGGTTCCTTTCTCAGGTATGTTTCCCACACTGTAAACCTTATCACATCATCTAATAATTGGTGGTAAGATAATGGTGCTAATGTGCATGTATGTTCTAACAATAAATGGTTTAATATGGGGGAAGTGCAGCACTTAGAAATGATCCGACATCACCAGAGAAGGGAAAGGGATCCATTAGGTTCTCTATAACCTTTGGAAAATATTTACCACTAAGTGATGTTTTGTATCTTTCTTGTGTAAGAAAGAATTTAATAAGTGCTTCTCTACTTTCTAAAAGAGCTTACAAAATTATATTAGAAAATAATCAAATTATAATCTCCAAAAGAAGTATGTTTATTGGTAAGGGCTATGTGTGATGGATTGTATAAATTAAATGTTTGTAATAATAATAATAATGATGAAATAAATAAAACCAGTCCCATTGTTTTAACCTTGTCTTCTTGTGATATATGGCATGATAGATTATGACATGTTAATTATTAAACTTTAAATAGAATGATGCGCTTAAGTATGATTTCTAAAAATTCTATTGACTTGAAATTTAAATGTGATATTTGTATCAAGGCTAAGCATACTAGAGATACATTTAAATCTGTTGATCGCTGCACTCAAACATTAGGTTTAGTACATTATGATGTATGTGATTCTTGTAAACAACCAAATAGAGGTGAAAATAAATACTATGTTACATTCATTTATGACAATACAAGATATTGTTATGTATATTTACTTCCAACCAAGGATGAGACGTTTAATAGATTCAAAGTATATAAAACCGAAGTAGAAAACTATATTGAAAGAAAAATCAAAGTCTTTAGATCAGACCGTGGAGGGGAGTATACATGGAATTAAACATGAATATGCTCCTCTTTACACTCCTGAATCTAATGGTATAGCAGAACGTAAAAATGAAACATTAATGAATATGGTTAATTCCATGTTACTTAGTTCTGGTGCTCCTGAAAGTTTATGGGGTGAAGCTATACTATCGACATGCTATATACTAAATAGAATCTCATAAAACTACAAATAAATTTCCATTTGAATTATGGTTTGAAAGAACGTCTAGATTAGACTACCTTGTGTTTGGGGTTGCCTCACACTTGTATGTATTCCTTCTCACAAAAGAAACAAAATAGGTCCTAAAACAGTAGATGCATCATCTGTAGGATATTCTCTCGACAGTAATACTTATAGTTTCATTGTCTTAAAATCTGATATTACTGATATTAAAGTTAATACCTTAATAGAATCTAAAGATACTATTTGTTTGAAGATATATTTCCTTACATAACTCGAATTTCTAAACAAGTAGATGATTATGTTTCTAACTCTGACATAGTAAGTACTTCTAGTAATAATGAATTAATTCAAAATGAATCTTCCTCGGTTCCAACATCCAAACCAGAATTAAGAAGTTATAGAACTAAAAGAAGGAAAGTACTCACTGATGATACTTACTACTATTACCTACTAGAAGGAGATCCTTCTTCCTATAAAGAAACAATGTCGTTTTCTGATACTAAGTATGAGAAAGAGGCTATTCAAAATGAGATTGATTCAATCCGGAATAATAATATATGGGTCCTAACAACCTTACCTCCTGGTAGTAAAGCTATAGGATGCAAGTGGATCTTTAAAATGAAACGAAAGGCTGATGGTAGCATTGACAAATATAAAGTCAGGCTAGTAGCTAAAGGTTTTTCTCAAAGAAAAGACAGATTATAATGATACTTATGCGCATGTAGCAAGAATTACAACCATGAGAACATTAATTGCCTTGGCCGCTATTCATAAGATATTAATACATCAAATGGATGTAAAATCTGTCTTTCTAAATGGTGATCTTGATGAAATTTATATGGAACAACCAGTAGCTTTCATAGAAAAGGGGAATGAAAATAGAGTCTGCAAACTTGTTAAATCCCTATATGGATTAAAGCAAGCCCCTAAACAATGACATACTAAGTTCGATGAAGTAATTCTTAGCTATGGCTTTATAATTAATAATTTGATACATGTATATGTTAGTTAATTGTGCTCGCTCTACACTGAAAGTAGAGAGGCGGAATGCAAAAAAAAATCAAATTTTGAGCAAGCACAATCAACAAAAACCCAAGCGATCAAACCATAACTAGCAACAAAAAGGAGTTTAACTACTATGAAAAGTGATTATACCAAAGGGATTCGTGTCCTTCGGTCTTCAAAGCCCCTTCTTTAGCTCCTAGAAGCTCCGGGATCGAGCTTGTTCGCTGGTCTCCTTTTGTCGAAAATGATCCACCCGAGAGATATGGTTCAAGGCTCTAGCTTCACACACAAAAATAAATGAAGCAACTAAAGACCTTAGGTTGCTAATCTAAGATACTTAGAGATGTAGTGATGTTCTAGTATTTTTCTATCTATTTCTCATTTTGATTCTCAACAACACATGAGAAGGTAAGTGTGGAAGGAGGAGCTAAAAATGATGAGAGAGGAAATGGTGAGAATGAATAAGTCTTAAAAATGAAATGGCTAGCATGGTTTTGTTCAAAATATTTTCCAAATAGAAAATAATAACCATGCTTGAATAGTGCATTCAAATGCAATAAATAAATACTAAGCCATTTTCATCACCATTCTTTCTCCATGTCTCACCTTTACACCCTATTTCTATTTTTTAACCAAAATAGAAAATCCATAATACGGTGTCCACCTTCTAGAATGTATACTTGCATACATACAAAAATACATCTACGTACATACACCTGTATTCGTATCGAAATACGAATACCTAAAGAGATAAAATAATACAATAAACATAATACTAGAATATACATATCGAAATATATATATGTAAATTATTAAATTAATACTTGATTTAATAATCCGGCTTAATCCTACGCCGGCTAGTATTATCAACCATCCGATCGAAAGTCCGTGTAGCTAGCACACTCATTTGATCGGAATCCTGCATATATCAAAATACGACCACTATATCATTTCGTCTGAACCAGAAAAACTCTCTGTATGGGATTCTAAAGACTTGACAGTATGCTGGCAGTGGGTACGTAACGGCTATCCAGGTACCTGTCGAAAAAAACGCCGACGAGTAAACTCATCTGAACCCCGACTGAGCCTATCCGTGACAATCTCCATACAGTCCGGTCTTTTCGTCTAAGAGTATCGCATACATTAGATCTTTAATAACTCGAAAAGTCGTGTCGATGTGGCTCAAGACAGATCCGAGAAATTACTGATCTAACCATCAGTAAATCTCATCTGCCTTGGCTAAAGTCTTATGGTGCTGGCTAACCGAACACAGTGTGACATCGACTCCTAACACCAGGAGAGACGGATCCCTGACAATCGCTTACTGCCTCCATGTGGTTCAGGACTGTATCCAACTAAAACCTATTTGCACGACTTAGTAGAGATGTGGTAGGGTAGTAATTTAAATACGGTGGGAATTCACATTAGACAAATGATGATCTCATGTCTAAAGACTAACTTGTATTCATGTCACCTGACGATAGGTGTAATACCATCTAGAAGTTCTCGGCGAGTCCGTCCAGTGTACTCACCCCCAGTGAGCATCCATATACAATCTTAGGTGATCACACCAATGGTGTGGGATCAACCATCGCCTCTCGTCGGGGTCTCGAAACGTATATATGTCTACTCTAGAATATCGATGCCCAATCTCAATACTCCTGTGACTTGGGACATTTAAGGATGTGCTTATGGACTACCCAGCCCCCACAAGTATGATCGCCATCATAACGCTAGTAGTCAAGAAAAATCCTACGGACTTTATCAACATATATCAACCATATGTGATATCAAGTAAAACATAAGCACATGTTAAGATAAAGACAAACCAAAATAGTATACTACTATATCGAGACTTTATTAACATGTATAAGCAATACAAAGCAATAAGAAAAACAAACACATGTTTAGATAAAGACAACCCAAATAGTATACTATATAACTGAGCAAGATTGTCCTGTACATACATATCCCTAGCATCCTATACAATACACGCTTCTAGGGCATATTTATCCAACAATCTTCCACTTGCACTAAGGCATGTAATTAACTTACCGAATACTCAACGTCTGTTCTAGGGCCAGCTGTTGGCGTATCACATACCCAACATCTCGAAAAATCGCTCGAACTGCGCTTGAGGGGGGCCTTTATGAATGGATCCGTCTTGTTCTCTTTCGTATCTACTCTCTGGAGCTCGATCTCCCTGATCAGGTGATACTGCTTCAAGATGTGTCTAGATTTTTTATGGGACCGTGGTTCCTTCGCTAAAACCATAGGTTAATTGTTATCGTAATATAAACGTATTGATCAACAATAGAAGGAACCACCTCAAGTTCAGTAATGAACTTCTTCATCTAGACCGTTTCTTTTGCGGTATCGTTGGCAGCAATATATTCAGTCTTCATCGTCGAGTCTGTGACGATGTTCTGTTTGGAGCTCTTCCAACAGACGGCTTCTCCGTTGAGGGTAAACACATAACCCGAGATAAACTTGCTGTCATCCTTATCATTTTGGAAGCTTGAGTCGGTAAAGTACTCTACCTGGAGGTCTCCATTACCGTAAATCAAGAACATCTCCTTAGCTCTTCTCAGGTACTTCAGAATGTTCTTTATAGCCGTCCAATGATTCTCATCTAGGTTCGACTGATGGCTCACCACGCTAAGCGCGTAAAGCTACATCTGGTCTGGTACATAGTATTGCATACATTATAAATCCTACAGTCGAAACGTAGGATATAATGCTTATGCGAGCCCTCTCCTTATCAGTCTTGGGAGACGTCTCTTTGGAAAAGGATGATTTCGTGCAAAGAGGGTATATTACCGCGTTTGGAATCTTCCATATTAAAGCTCTTTAGTATGGTGTCTATGTACCTGAACTGTGAAAGTCCCAACTACCTCTTGGATCTATCTCTGTAGATCTTAATCCCCATAATATAGGGGGCATTACCCATGTCTTTCATGGAGAACTTTTATGACAAAAACAGTTTGACCGATTACAGCATAGGAATATCATTTCCTATCAGGAGAATGTCATCGACATACAAGACGAGAAATACGACAGCTCTCCCTACAATTTTCTTGTAGATACAAGGTTCATCCTTGTTTTTGATGAAGTCAAATTCTTTGTTTGTCTCATCAAAACAGATATTCCAGCTCCGCGATGTCTGGTTTAATCCATAATAGATTTAAGTAACTTACACACATTCCCGCTGCTCCCACTGTCTTTGAATTCCTCCAGCTGATCCATATAAACGCACTTTTCTAAAATTCCATTTAGAAAAGCCATTTTTACGTCCATCTGCCAGATGTCATGCAACACCCTAGCACGTTCATACGACACTAATCGATATTTTAAATCTTGCTTTATATTTTATTTATTTATTTATTTGAGCTGCGATTGATTTGAGTAGTAGAAATGGTTATCCGACCCGACCCGCATATGTGAAACCCATTATGGTTATATTTTATTAATATTTATCTGTAAACTAAATCCATGTGAATAAAAAAAATTAGTGCCTGATGCGGCTAGTATAATATATATGTGTATGTATATATATATGTGTATGTATATATACATACATATATATATATATATATATATATATATATATTATCTAAATCATATGCTTATATCTTCCGGTAGCCACACGTTAATGATAATTTATATTTGTTAACTGCCATCATATGGTTAAGCATCTCATGTTTTATTTTGACTTTGATCTATTACGCTTAAATCTAATAGAATCTGGATACCAAATATTTCTTAGATTCAAATATATTTAAATCCTTTTAAAATCTTAAATAAGGGGTATGAGATATTTAAATAATATTCTTGCATTATGGTTAAAAAGGTTACATATATATATTATTTTTCCAAAATATATTTTTGTGAGATTTTGGTAGACGGAGTGTAATTTGATATTATCTTTAGTAGTATTAAACTATAATATATATTTATAACCTAATATAAACTATACTATATATATGCATACACTATTATATACTTTACATTTTATAAAACAGAAAACTCTCTCTCTCTCCACATAACATATCTCTCTCTCTCTCCTCTAACTAAATCTCTTCCTCATCAATTTATATATTCTCCTTCTTCGTCCTTCAAGCCCACATCCATCTTCGTCGACGCAACTCCAGCCGCATCTTAGAAGCTTAACCGAGTCATCAAAACTTGATGTTGATTTGTATAGCGTCGTGGTGCTTCCGCTCATCGTGTTTGTTTCGAGTTAAATTTACAACTTGCTACATGCTATGATTTACGCAATTTACTTATATGTTGTCGTGCTATTATTATTATTATCATACAACTATATCTATATAATTTATACACCGTAGTTATTTAACGTTAATCAGTTTTATAATATACAGTGTATGCAAGTTTACAACTTGCGACATGCTAAAATTATATCTATAAATGTATATATCGTTGTAATATTTCTTATTACTATCATTATACTGTTTATATCTATATAATCCGTATATCATTAATTAGTTTATAATCTGTATTTTATAACGTTATGCAAAATATAGTTTGAAAATATTATAGTTTACACATGAAACGTCGTCGCCAAGCGGATACGACAAATCTGGAATTTACTGTACATCTTACCTTATAAAATTCAGTATAAATCATAGAAAAATCATTAGCACATGTTCTTTAGTTCGTTACGAAGCTAACTCAGAATACTATAACCTTCTGAAATATTTACTTGCAAAATAAATTGTTTAAATAACGTAAACCGTAAATGAAAGTACCTCTGAACTGCTGTCCTAGGATATTCCAGCAGCAAACTTTCAATTTCGAACGTTCATAACTTTTTGTAGGGACAACCTGAGATACTTTAACTTATAAAAATGAAAACTTTATTGAATTAGCTTTGTTTTAGTATATGACACGTCCCTTTTGGAGAACGTTTGTTATCTTTAAGCTATTTTACAAATCAGGGTGACGCTGAATTTCTCAACGGAAGTTTCTTATGCATGGTTAATCAACACCACTTTTATAGTTATTAATCGGATAGAATATGCTATCCCTGTTAATGCTATTATCTTGGTCTTGTACATGATATGATTACGTTATTCATGACACGCTTGGTAACCTATATCCGTTGGTGTTTGCCGATATTCGGTTATAACTGTATTGCCTGCTTTATACCATGATTTGATTGGAATATGTGATTGTGAAGTAGATACCTTACCTGACTGATTACATCATCCATGGCATGCCTGTACACAAATTCATGACTGGTACTTTAACATCATGTTACTATTACCGTTATCATGCTAGTACCTATTGACTGTGATATTTACCGATACTAACAATCCTGACTAGTTGTCCTGATGGACGTGACATGTTGTCTAGATAGACATAACTTGTACCTGATGGGTCCTGTGTTGGCATTAGGTAGATATTCTATTGATACATGACTTGAACACGAAACCTGGGGGAAAGGGGAAATCAAGAATGTAACCAAAACGCAACTCAAAAGGATATTATTATTGTTTGCCATGATTCCAGACGTGAACGGAATAACCATTGTTTATTGTGCCGTGGTCCCGTGGGGAATGAACGGGATATATTGTACCGTGGTACCGTGGAGAATGAACGGGATATATACTATTGAGTTATATCAAGAATTCCATTAATTGGTTTCAAATACCGTTAGGATAGATAACCTTGAAACACATATTTTAGGATACACGTGACATACCTATAGCATGATGTTATCACATCTGTGATTGTTTGTTTATATTTATACCTTATTTTGCATGTGATATCCTGTATAGCACACTGTTCTGGTTATTACTATTATCATGATATTTACGACGCACTAATGTCTGAGTTTTGCATGGCCCAGATATTTGACTTAGCACGTGAGTACTTTGACATGATCGCCGATTAGTGAGGACCATCTCACTGATATAGTTTTTATTGATGGTTAGTTATTCTTTGGATTTTTATTGCATCCGCTATTATTTCCTGTTATCGTTTGTGGCTATTGGACATGATTAGAGATAGATAATTATATTATTGTTCTTGATTACTGATAGACAGCCGTAACGTGACTATGGGAGGATATTTCCTTACCGTAGGTAGCATGGCTGGTTTTGTTACGTTCCTAATTTTATGTATGTTGGGAAGCGGGGCGTGATATGTCATAGTCATGGAAGACAGCAATAGCAAGTATGATTTGAATGGATTTGAGTATAGCTACTGGAGAAAAAGTTTTGTCATAGTCCACACCTGGTTTTTGACGAAAACTTTTTGCAACAAGTCTAGTATTATAGATTTCCACCTGTCCATCTACAGCAATCTTCTTCTTAAAGATCCATTTGCAGCCAACGGGTTTTACCCCTGTTGGTTCAATGTCCAAAGTCCAAACTTTGTTGATGTATATGGACTCCATTTCGAATTGCATAGCATCCAGCCATTCTCAGAATCCTTACTGGTAATGGCCTGCTCGAAACTACTAGGATCATCTTCTTCCAAGATGCAATCCTCTCGATCCCCGTCTATGAGAAAACTGTAGTATCTCTCGGAAGGACGAGAAATCTTACTAGATTTGCGGAGTAGCTGAGGTTCGCCCGGGATTATTAAATCTGGAGGTTCCACCAAATCTTCAGTTTCAGTTTGTGGTTCCAGAATTTCTTTCAGTTGTATCGTGGTCCTACTAATTTCTTTTGCAAGAAATTCCTTCTCTAGAAAGACGGCGTGTTGAGCAACAAACACCTTCCATTTCTCGGTGTAGTAGAACAGATATCCATAACCATTTTTTGGATATCTCATAAACTTACATAGAACTGACTATGCCTCTAGTTTGTTCGGATTATGCTTTTGACATAAGCCGGACAACCCTATATCTTAAATCGTTTATGATATAGTCTCTTACCATTCCATAATTCGAATAGTGTCTTAGGCACGAATTTGGATAGAACATGATTCATAGATATGCCGCTGTCTGAAGCGTATATTCCCAGAATAAAAGAGGCATCTCAGTACTACTTATCATAGAATGACTATATCCAAGAGGGTACGATTCCTCCACTTCGATACACCGTTATGATGTGGTGTATACGGAGGAATAAGCTGGTAGAGAATATCTTCCTCTTTTAGAAAATCAAGGAATTCCATGCTCAAGTATTCCCCTCCTCGATCAGATCGAAGGATCTTGATACTTTTTCCTGTCTGGTTCTCTGCTTCGTTCTTATATTCTTTGAAATTCTTAAAAGTTTCAGATTTGTGTTTTATGATAAATACATATCGAAATCTAGAGAGATCATCAGTGAATGTAATGAAGTACGAGAATTCACCCCTTGCATGTATAGACATTGGACCACATGCATCACCGTGTATGTGTCCTAAGTGTTCTATAGCTCTTTATCTGTGTCCGGTGAGCGGAGATTTGGTCATGTGTTTCCTTTGAGACAAAACTGAAAAGTTTCAAAAAATGAAAATTTGAACGGATTCAGATATCCATCTTTATGTAACTTACTCAGTCTTTTCTCATCAATATGACCAAGTCTACAATGCCATAAGTAGGTTTCGTTCGTATCTGAACTCTTCCTCTTGCGTGTGTTTTGTACATTAAGAACTGTGTTTTAATTAAGAATATAGATACCATTACACAATGTACCTTCTGCAACCGATGCCTGATTAAGATAAATGTTCATGATATTTCTATGTAGAACAAAATTATTTCCATTTTTATCAAGCAAAGAGACTGAAATTCTTATTATGGTTCATGTCATAGAATGTGACAAAGTTTTACGTTGGCTGTCATAAGCCTACCACAACCTTCACCCTTTCTCATCCGGATTTGGGACCAGCAACGGTGGGTTTATATGATATTTATTGATTTAGAAAAAGCGTACGACAAGGTACCTAGAGAGGTATTATAGGGGGACAATGATAAAGAATAGGGTCCCCGTCAAGTATATTGACATGAGTAGTGGCAAATGTCAGAACCTGCGGCGGCTTAACGAGTGATTTTTTGATTACAATTGGTTTACATCAAGGATCTGCATTAAGTCCCATTCATGTTTACCATCGTGATAGATGAACTTACTAGAACTATCTAAGATGAGGTACCTTGGTGTATGCTATTTGCTGATGATATTGTTCTAGTAAATGAGACGAAAGCAGGGGTTAATGCCAAATTGGAATTATGGAGGCAAACATTGGAATATCGGGGATTCAGATTGAGCGGGTCCAAGACAGCATATATGCATTGCAAATTTAGTAACCAGAGAAGTCAAAACCATATTGGTATAACATTGGAAGGGCAAGAGATATCACTGAGCGACCAGTTTAGATATCTAGGTTCCATCATCCAAAAGAATGGGGAGATCGATAGTGATGTTAATCAAAGGATCCAAGCTGGTTGGTTGAAATGGAGGAGTGCAACAGAGATTTTGTGTGATCGTAACTTTCCGTTAAAATTGAAAGGGAAGTTTTATCGGAGCGCTATTCGGCCTGCCTTATTATATGGTACAGAATGCTGGGCTACTAAGAAGCATCATACACAGAAGATGCACGTAGCGGAGATACGCATGCTTCGTTGGATGTGCGGTAACACTAGAAAAGATAAGGTGCGAAATGAGGATATTCGTGCAAAAGTTGGTGTAGCACCTGTGGAGGAGAAGATGCGGGAAAACCGGCTAAGATGGTTTGGTCATGTACGGCGCAGACCTATGGAAGTACCGGTTCGACGAATAGATACTCTAGATATGGGCAATGACAAAAAGGCAAAAGGAAGACGGAAGAAAACATGGATGGAGGTGATTCGAAACGATATGGTTGCCAAAGGACTCGATGAAAGTATATTGTTCGATAGGAGTGAGTGGAGGCGGAGGATTCATGTGCTGGACCCGGCGTGATTCTCATGTTGGTTCATATAGCCTACCCCATATGCTTAGGATAAAAGGCTCAGTTGTTGTTGTTGTGAAAGAGACTGAAATTATATTGTAAAGTATGGAAGGTATATAGTAGCAGTTGTTCAAAATCTTAGTATTGCCGTTTGGCTATACTAGGTGATATTCACCGACGGCAGTAGCATCCTTGTGCTCCGTTCCTTACTCTGAGGGACATCATCAGATCCAACCATCCTATTTTTTCTCAGTCTCTGTAATAAATTACAGATATGAGATCCTGATGCAGTATTTAATATCCAGGAGGTAGGACTAACCGAAAAACAGTTCTCAATAATAAATACACTTATAGAAGATGCATCAGAATGCTTCTCCTTCATCAGGATCAACTGGAAGTCCATAGAATCATTTCTCTTGCCCATACTCGTGATAGTTGTCATAAGTTAGAGCCGAACCAACGTTCCACAGCCCAGTGTAATAAGCTGGTTCGGTCAAGTCATACATTTTATTATCTTCATTAGGACGTGACATTGTTGCTACCTGGAGAGAGAAAAGAAAGACTTAGCGTGCGCTCTTGCAAGATTAGATTGGTCATTAATTTATCTAATCAGGATGGCTCCCACTGTTTCCTCGAATTTTCCTTCAAACTTTAAAAGAAAAACTACTCGGGATCATTCGCACCTTACAAGTTTGCTAACCATTCAGCCAAGTAGGTGTTGGTACTCCGAGGGAGGTCTCCCGTGCTCTCGCATGAACCTAATTAAAATAAACCTCGTTTCTGCAAGAGACATAGCCTCGTTAACACCTTTTTAGACACCTAATAGATTAGCTAATTATAAAGTGAAAAAATCTCCCAAAGAGTAACAAATGCTCACAGTGGGATCGAGACCCAACCATTATCGTGTGATAACCTAAATGGAAGGCACTCTAGTCACCACACTTCAGAAGGTATGCATCACTAGCAAGTTTCCTGTACATTTAAAACTCCCGATGTGGTTTTTACCGCTAACGACCTATGACCTTAACAAGGTCAATAAATCATAAGTCGCTAGTCAAGTTCAACCCGTTATTATCTTGATTACTCTAGATCTACCCGCATAAACCCTTGACAAAGTCAACAAGGTTATGTGACTGTCCTAGTTAATCACATCATATGCTATAAACAGGCACCACTTAGCTACCGTATATTAGGTCTTGACAAGATCAACAAACGCAGCATGAATACTAAGTACTACTCGTAGGAAATGATGGAGGGTTACGACTGGTTTTTGGCAAAAAACCTTTAACGTAATGAACTTGATATCGTTGAAGGAATCCAATGATTTCGAAATGAGTGGTTCAAGCTTAATTTTAAAAATATTTGGTTTTGTAGAAAACCGAGTAGTTTTGAAAAGAACTGAGTGGTTTTGAAATTTGATTCCAACATCTTTTAGATTTATTTTTTTGCATTAATCAAAATTAATGTGGTCCCATCAATTAATTCCTATCACACCAGAAAAGAACGAAAATAGAATGTACATATATACTATCTGCATTCGCCACGGGGTCCGGGGACTTCACCGTAAGGTTATGTAACTTACGACAATGTATGGGCAGGGCTAGCGTGGATGCATATACAACATTTATTTATCTATATATATAGTCATCTCAGACATGATATAAGCAACATCACAGATAATCGATAAGAAATATGGAATAGCGAATAATTTAGAAGCCCCGTATTTCATTTGAGCCGCAAATGAAACTCAACGTTCCCTGGCCGTGTAGATAGCCTGTACAATGTCGAACCAAGACCCTTACAAGTGCAGCAAGTTACCCGCCAATTCAAGAAGTGGGGCAACCCTCATTCAATGACATGAGTGGGCCACCCAGCACTTCATGGAATCCGGTAACTTAAGCACTCCACTACAGGTCATTCTAAAACCCCTACAGGTGCGGCGAATAGCCCACCAATTCTAGAGCGAGGCGGCTCAAACTCACCACTGCGAGACGACCGCCTAGCGCACTCTAGAACCCGGCTATTCGAGCACTTCTCCGTGGGTTTATTCTAGTACGGAAATGAAATAATATACAATGGTGATATCGATCTCACCCCGGCCGTCCTAATAAAAGAATATACAAACAGGCAGAAACGATAGTCCATATGTCGGACGTTCGTCCTGCAATAATGAATATACAAATGACACAACTGGACAACCAATATCGCATGAGCGGCTACCTAACATGACAATCCATATAAACCATCACAGACATATTCATCGCAACAACAAGATGTGTGTAACCCCGTCTAATCGATATTTAGCAATTAGACGACGTTCACAATACATATATACATAAACAAGAAAACCATGACCATAGAATTCATCGTCCGTAAAGTTAACATTCGAATTTTGCAAACGACAAAAATCAAGTGCACTCCGCTATCAAAAAAATAAGTCATATTGCCAAAACTTGAATCCCAAAAGATCTCAAACTTGCCCGAAAGCCCGATGGGGGCATTCAAGCACATCCCGGAGATCCGCATGGGGGTCTAGGGGGAGCCCTCAATCCTTTTCGCGGGCTCTCGGTTCGAACCAAGAGCCCGCGGGGTCGAAACAACGTAATATGCCACCGTTTTTGGACAGCAACTAAAACCAGAAAACAGCCTTCAGAAAACAGCCGCTAAAGTTGTAAAAAGGTTTTGAAAATGGTTTTCCGAGACCCAACGGGTCATCCTCAATACCCTAGGGAGTCCCCGTTCTAAAACGAGAGCTCCGGGCATCGAGCACAAGGTTTAAAAGTCATTTTAACGACTGTCCCAAAACTGCGAGTGGGCTGAATTTTCTGGACAAAAATTTGCAATGTTCTGCAAACGTTTTGTGATAAAATTCTAAGGTCATGAAGCTAGTTTAAGCGTATAGATTGGCTCTGATATCATGTTAGTTAATTGTGCTCACTCTATAATGAAAGTAGAGAGACGGAATGCACAAAAAATTAAATTTTGAGCAAGCATAGTCAATAAAAACCCACGTGATCAAACCATAACCTTAAACTAGCAACAAGGAGTTTAACTACTATGAAAAGCGATTATACCAAAGGGATTCGTGTCCTTCGGTCTTCAAAATCTCTTCTTTAGCTCCTAGATGCTCAAGGATCGAGCTTGTCCGTCGGTCTTCTTTTGTCGAAGATGATCCATCCGAAAGATATGATTCAAAACTCTAGCTTCACACACAAAAACAAGTGAAGCAACTAAAAACCCTAGGTTGCTAATCTAAGGTGCTTAGAGATGTAGTGATGTTCGAGTATTTTTCTATCTCGTTCTCACTTTGATTCTCAACACATGAGAAGGTAAGTGAGGAAAGAGGAGCTAAAAACGAGGAGAGAGAAAGGAAATGGTGAAAATGAATCAAGTCTCTCAAAAATGAAATGGCCATCATAGTTTTGTTCAAAGTATTTTCCAAATAGAACAATTAATAAATACTAAGCCATTTCCATCACCATTCTTTTTTCATGCGTCACTTTTACACCTCATTTCTATTTTTTAACCAAAATAGAAAATTCATGATGAGGTGTCCACCTTCTAGAATGTATACTTGCATATATACAAGAATACATCTACGTATATACATACCCGTATTTGTATCGAAATACGAATACCTAAAGAGATAGAATAATACAATGAACATAATACTAGAATATACACATCGAAATATATATATGTAAATTATTAAATCAATACTTGATTTAATAATCCGGCTTAATCCAAAACCGGTTAGTATTATCAATCGTCCGATCGAAAGTTCGTGTAGCTAGCACACTCATTTGATCGGAACCCTGCACGTATCAAAATATGACCATTGTATCATTTTGCTTGAACCAGGGAAACCCTCTGTGTGAGACTCTAAAGACTCGACAGTACACTGGCAGTTGATTTAACCACAAGTACGTCGGCGGCACTAGCTGTACGTAACGGCTATCCAGATACCTGTTGAAAAGAAGGCCGATGGGCAAACTCATTCGAACCCCTACTGAGCCTATTCGTGACAATCTCCGTACAGTCCGGTCTCTTCATCTAAGAGTACCGCCTACCGGGTCTAGACGGTGGAAAACGTCAGACCCCTAATAACCCGATAAGTCGTGTAGATGTGGCTCATGACCGATCCGAAAAACTACTGAACTAACCATCAGTAATTCTTATATGTCTTTGCCAAGGTCTTATGATGCTGGTCAACCGAATACAGTGCGACATCGACTCACAACACTGGGAGAAACGAATCCCTGACAATCGCTCATTGCCTTCATGTGTCTCGGGACTGTTCCCAACTAAAACATGTTTGCACGACTCAGTAGAACCGTGGTATGGTAGTAATCTAAATACAATAGGAACTCACACAAGACAAATGATGATCTCAGATCTAAAGACTAACATGTACTCATGTCACCTGAGAACACCTATATGACGATATGTGTAATACCATCTAGAAGTTCTCGGCGAATCCGTCCAGTGTACTCATTCTCATTGAGCACTTATATACAATCTTAGATCACACTAATGGCTGTGGGACTAACCACCGCCACTCGTCGGGGTCTAAAAACGTATACACAAGTCTACTCTGGAATATCGATGCCCAATCTTGATACTCCTGTGACTTGGACATTTAAGGATGTGCTTATGGACTACCCAACCCCTACAAATATGATTGATATCATAACGTCCGTAGTCAAGCAAAATCCTACGGGCTTTATCAACATATATCAGCTATATGTGATATCAAGTAAAACATATGCACATGTTAAAATAAAGACAAACCAAAATAGTATATTACTGTATCGAGACTTTATCAACATGTATAAGCAATACAAAGCAACAAGAAAAACACACACATGTTTAGATAAAGACAGCCCAAATAGTATACTATATAACTAAGTAAGATTATCCTGTACATACATATCCCTAGTATCCTATACAATATAGTCATCTAGGGCATACATATCCAACAATATATATTACAAATTTTTTGGCAATGATTTTGTAGTTCTTTGTCTTTATGTTGATGACATTCTAATATTTGGTTCTTCTATTAATATCATAAATGATGTAAAGTCATATTTATCTAAGAACTTTGATATGAAGGATCTAGATGAGGCAGATTACATTCTGGACATGAAAATCAATAGATTAGAAAATGTATATTCAATTTCACCATCTCATGCCATAGAGAAATTATTAAAGAAGAATAATTACTTCAATATAAACCCTATCTCAACTCCCTTTGATCCAAATGTTCATGTCATTAATTATGAAGGAGAACATATATTATAAAATAGATATGCACAATTGATAGGGTCGCTAAACTATATAACTACTCGAACAAGACCGGATATTTCATATGTGGTTTTGAGATTTGGTAGATTTACAAGTAACCCTAATCAACTATATTGGAATGCTTTGGAATGAGTGTTCAAGTATTTAAGAGGTACTATAGATTATTATCTTGTTTACTCTAATTTCCTAAATCAAATTGAAGTGTACAGTGACGCTAATTGGGTTACTGTTACTCTAGACGTAAGGTCTACCACAGGTTATGTTTTTGTACTTGGTGGTGGAGCAATTAATTAGGGATCATGTAAACAACCACTAATTGCTAGAAGTACCATGGATGCTGAAATGATTGCTTTGAATACTACCTGCTTAGATACAGAATGGTTAAGGAATTTATCCCTTTGTACCAAAGTCAATTACAGCAATAACAATTCATTGTGATAATAAATCTCTATTAGATTTATTAGAACATAAAAATTACAATAGGAAAACAAATAGATTCCTGCAATTAAGATCCGAGACTATAAAACAATACAACGAAAATTTTATAGTGTCTCTTATGTTTGTAAGTAGTCAACTAAACTTAGCTGATTACTTTACTAAGGGTCTTGCGAAAACCAAGATTCTAAATGCATCGAGAGGAATGAGACTTGGACCCGTATTGAATTCACCAACAGTGGATACACAACCTTAAAAGGTTTTGTAATGAGAAAAACGCAGCCGTTGAATGTGAATATGGGAGCACTTTATTTAAGGATTTATATCCTAACCTATTCTTATGATATTGTCGTACTCTAGTTATTAATTAAGGTTGAGAATTTAACTCTTAATGATATCAAATGTAAAATTATTTACGAGGTACTCTGACAACAGGTATCTTCTTGAAACACCACCTAAGTAAGATTGCTATGAGGCCGTGGCTTAAGGTGAATGGGTGAAACTCTTATAACTCTCACAAGAATCAAGGTATCACGTATGGCCATAATCCATAACCCGTTTTGAATACCTAAATTTCTGTTTCATATTGTATGTGTTTTTTGACAAAGGATCGATCAACAAGATCTAGTTTTGTAAGGTCATTTAATGACTACTATATTCTTGCGTTCTGGAGTTTTATACACAAAGTGTAAGTTCAAGTTTTTATGACACTTACACCGATATATAATATTGTTAGATGTTCATCTCATAGTAGTCATAGTCATTATAGTTTGCATCGAAGTTTGAACTTTGTGAGGGAGAATTGTTGCAGCAAATGCAAAGAATAAGGGAAAAGTCCAAACTTCTCACGGTGGATTTTAGCCTAAAAGTTTGCAATTACCTTTACAACATATGTAAAAACATTCTAGACATCATTAATTACTAAGAAACGTGTCAAATTGTTCATAGTTATTTTTACTATTTATTTATAAAATTATTAATTTTTATAAATTCGTTTACTCAAACGATATAAAATCCGATTTTCCGATCCGAGATGGCCGATCCCGATCCTGAAAATGATCGTCCAATATCAGTTCTGATACCGAGATTTTATATCTTGGTTCCAGCTACAAAAATATTTGTTAGATTTTAAGTAGTTTCTTTTCCAACATGAATGAGAGCCATGGAGGCTGTAGTGGGCTTCTGGGAAAAAAATGCATAGCCTTTCACTCATTGCACAAATTATTCGAAATTGTTTTTCTAACGCCCTACGTATTAGGCAATATCCATCTAATAAGTAATAACCATTAAATCCGAAGACTTTTGGAATTATTAACAATAAATGTTTACTCCTTTTCACATAATAACCATCAACTCTAATAATTATTCGCGATCTTTAATTACCACTATCCTTCCTAATTAATAACAACCTCTGACTTGGTTCTTATCCTTATATTATATAAAAATATATATTATAAGTCAGATGATCGAGGACTACAAAAATGAACATGAACATATACTACAATATCAACATTCTAAATTCTTTAATAAAATTACTCTAGTAAGTATATTGGTATACATTGATGAAAGAGTGAATCACCCCCTCCCCCACCCCCCAAAGGGAGAGCGAATTTAATAGGATAGAACAAACTACGGATACTTCATTTTCGATTTTTGCAGTACTAAGGATAAAGGTATTCTTGATATGTGTACAAAATATGTTGAAGAAAATAAAATAAATGATTTAATTAGAAAAGAAAATAAATGTTCATATTTTTGTTCTTATTTCTTTTTGGGGTTATTCCAATGCACCCCACTTAAAAGTTTTATAATTTTAAAAATAACACTCAAGACTTGGATATTTTTAAAAAAGAAACTCAAAAGTTTCACTTAATTAAATACACAGTCTTCTTCTTCTTCTTTCTTTTTTTTGGCAGCAGTCTGTCGGCTTTAGGGAGGGGGTTGGGCTCTCTAGGCCCATGAACTCCACATAATTGGTTAAGAATCTCCCTTACCACTGCAAGAGTGGTTTCGAATCCAAGACCTCCCACCAGTGTTATTGCCGCTCGAGCAAAGGCTTTTTGGCAATGCCCTACAATGTTAGTTGCATGTTACTTTAGTTAATTGGATAGAGATGCTAGTTTCATGTTAGTTTAGTTAATTGGATAGAGATCGCCAGGGTTAGTGAACCTGTTATATGACCTTACCTACCCCTCCCTCCAAAATCATTTCTCCTCTTCAATGTTCCAGCAACCGAGCTCCTCTCTCAACCTCTTCTCAAGCTCGCCGGCCACCTCTCACCCCCATCTCGCTAAACTTGTGTAGCCCTCAATTAAGCTGACATCCTCTCAACCCCATCTCCTCCCTCAATTAACCCCTCAACTAAATTTAGACCCATCTATCCTCTTAAGTTAGTTGCATTTGACTTCAATTAAGATCATATCTCCATGTCTTCTTTCAGGATCTATACTTGTTAGATTTGCTGAATTAGTGTTTACTGTTGGTAAATTTTTCAGTTCAGGGTTTAGTGTTCTGTACCGTGATTCTTTGAATTTTGAGTTCATAGTTTGAAATTTTCCACCTTGTTTTATTACCAATTTAAAATTTTAGTGTTGGGGTTTCTGAAGTTTGGTTACATGGTTTGAAGTTTTACAATAGTTTGGTAGATTGGGTCTATTATTGGTAGATAGATCAAATCTATTGACTAACGCTAGGACTGTGGATATGTGAAGCAGTGAAATTTGAGAGAGACAGAGATAGAGGAGAGAGGAGAGAGCAGGGAGAAATCAGAAATGAGGGGGATATCAGGGCTGAAGCATTTTATTGCAATGATATAGCGGTTGGTTTGGTATTTTGGTCATTTAACCCTGTTTGTGGTATTAATGAACGGATGCTCTTAAATTTGTTGATGAACAGACTGTAATGCTCATCTGTTGGTATCATTGGCATTTTGAAATATCGTGGAGAGAATAAACTGTTGCTTCATAATTTGAGGTTAACTCGATTGTTATTGTTACATCATTTTTCTTTTAATCTGAAGGGTTAATTGGATTCAATTGTTCAGAATTTTACAATCTAATTTTTCTAGATTCTCTGTGATCTCTGCAATTGTTAATGCTAGAACTGTGAGCATGACGATTCTTATTGTTTGGTGGAAAATACTAGGTATATACATTTCATTTTGTTGTTTGGGCCTTAAACTTGATCATCACATCTCTTCAGGTTTCAAGGTCAAGTAGATTAAGGTGAAAGAACTCCTTGCCGAAAGGGAGTATAGATGAAAGTTCTGCCTAGCTCTTTCTGACTTTGGTGAATGTTTTTTATGTTCTGCTATGTGAAATTTGGTACATGACGCTTACAGGTACTCTTATCTAACTTTTGGTGCTGTAACCTTGTACAACTCTTTGGTGTTATATTCATGTATAACTCTAGTAAATATGTTACAGCCCGCCTGCTATGAAGATGCACGAAGATATGTAGACCCTCCTGTATAACGATTTGGTAGCTAGTAGCATATATTACATGTTTGGTGTATGTCTATGTCAAATAATTGTTCATCGATGAAGGTTTAGTGCTGCCATAGATTCTAGTTTTTTTCTTCTCATTATATTGGAGTTATCTGTAGCGGTAGTCATGACTATCGTAATGGCATAGATAAAGTCTGTTGTGTCTTTCCTGTCTTCATCGGAACATTCTGAATTCTGTCCAGGCCTGCATAATGATTCATACGTCTCATGTAGCTTGTTCCCTCTTCAGTATAGCTATTGAATTAATATCTGTCAGATCACTGCGCCGTCACCACTGGCACTGTGGGGCCATTGCAGTTTTGACGCTATCACTGCCATTGTCTAATATGTCTTGTTGCCTTGGCCGAGTTGGCCTCCGCTGTGGCATTATCAACGCCGCCGCCTCCCTTCACCTCTTCCTTCTTGCACTACAGTTCTGCAATATGAGTTTGGAGAAATATGCTCGAGTATATCACATGTTCCTTCCTTTTATGTGAAGGAGCAGGACTCAAAAGAGTGTCTCAAACTAGATGATATCATTCTTAATCTATCTGATGCTAGAATGTTGTACACTTCGGAAATTTTTACTTTATATTCACCTCGGTAATGCTACATTTCAGAAGAAGAAGAAAAAGAACTGTTGCTCGAAAGTGCTCTTTCAACCCAGAGATGGAAAATATTGGTTCAAATGCTACAAGAAATGCAACATTTTCTTATGGTATCAAATTCAGAAGAATGTAACTTTCTGATCAATTTGAACATTGTTGTTGCAATTTTATGGGCCGGTAGGGAAAGAACCAGGCCTCCTAGTGCTTTTTGTACTAACCAACAAGGCTGGTACAAAAGTTATATTCATTTAATTTATAGATAATTTTTAACGTGATAAACAATTTCTTATCAGCATCACCGTATCTAAATTTTTAATTTGCAAAATATGCAAAAATATCATGTGGGCATGGAATGATTCCAAGGTTTTCATAGGCAGAAGCAACCTTTGTCCATGTATAGGGCCAGTTCAGGAGAGCGGCCTCGGCCGCTCAATGTTGGCCGCTCATCCGTTCCGGAGGGAGGGGGAAAACGGATGTGCTGCCGCATCATGAAAACCAATATCGCGCTAGCGCTCACTCTGTTGTTTGGAGATATCAAAATGCAACGGTAGGGGACCTTAGGGGGACGGGGGAGAACGGCACCCAACACTCAGAACGAACAGTGGGGAAAACATGGAAAGGGGGCTTTTCACATCGCTGGCTCCACCCGTGAGAAGGTGGTAGGACCCCCCAATTAAAAAAATTATTTCTCCTCTGAAGGTGGGCGTGGGCCCCCTAATTAAAAAATTTATTTCTCCTCCTTTTAGTGTATGGAAGATGGGCTCCTCCCTTTAAAATTTTTTTAAATGGTGGGCCCCACTATACTTTATTAATATTTTTTAACATATTAAATTTTTAAATTTACACGGTTTCACTGGAAGGTCATTGGGACACATCCCCAGATATGATTTGGCTTCAAATTTAAAAACACCGCTCACACGAAATAGTTGAAGGTGTGAAGAGTTGACATGTGAAGAATTGAAAGGTAACCCATCAAACTGCTCATTAATCATTGTACTTGTTGTGTTGATTTCTTCAAGGACCCTGCATTACTTTCCCTCTCTCTCTCTCTTTCATGGTCCATCATGGGTGAAAAAGCGAAGGGGTTGAAAGAAGTGGACATGGTGACTCTTGGGAGCTTGTGTGTAGATATAGCTCTAAGCGTTCAACGCTTGCCGGCGAGCGGTCAGGATGAGAGGAAAGCTTATTTAGACCAATTGACTGCTTCTCCTCCACATAACACCCCCCCCCCCCCCCCCCCTCTAATTTATAGCATAACGTTGAAGCTTAAATCAACTTAACATTAATACACTATGATTGGTATTTCTTGCATCCAATCAGAGTTGACTTGAGTCATGGTTAAAATGCCAAGTTAACCACCATTAAGCTGCTAACCATGGTAGTTTCTTGTAATTTACAAATAATATAGTAGTCGGCTGTGGAATGGTGGAACTATTTGGTAGTTTTTTTTTTTGGGAATTAAGTCTTAAAGATAAAAATTGCTAATCCACTGCGGAGAGAGTTGCATGCGGCGGTCCATGGCTGAATTGATATTCGGCTTCTGTGGTGGCTTGATGGTACACTTGGTTGTTGGCACCTTGGGAAGCAACTCATGATGCCCCCCTAAATCCCCAATCCATAAATGTTAGTTTTTGAGGATCCAATTGCAAATGTTGGAATACCTTTTTACCAAGGGACGATTTTCGTACTGTCATTTTCCGACAGACATCCTAACCGAATAATGCCCAAAAGTCAATTTCCGAAGGGTGCGATTTTCTCACCAAAACACAAACATTTCTCTCCTTTTCTTCTTCTGGTACTCAAACGATCAAGTTTTTCCGGAACACGGAGAATTAAACATAAAAATGGGTTGTTGTATTCTAAAATGCAAATTGTATCAGGCCAATGAGAAGCGAATATTGCTTTAAAAACAGCAATTAACATGTCTCAACCTACTTATTATGTATACTGCCATTATTTCCTCTGACTGCAACAACATGATTTCTGGGTATTAAAAATTTAAATGAGTATGAACACATAGATGGAGAAAGTAAACTCGGTATTTATACAATATTCTTATTTAACAATTTAACGCTTCGCTTTAATAAATTTGGGTTCATTTCATTGGAAATCATGTAGAAATTTTGGGAAGCTGGAGCAAACTGCAACTTGGCCATCGCTGCTGCAAGGTTGGGGCTTCATGTGTTCTCCCTGGCTCATGTAGGAGACTAAGTCTACGGGCATTTTCTTCACGAAGTGTTGCAAAATGAGGGAAGCTGCTGATCAAAAATCATATGAAACCACTCTTTGCTGGGTTTAGTGGACCCATTTCAAAACCATGATTTTTTGAGGTAAATGTGGGTTGATTTTGACAAAGATACTACAGATAGGATGTAAATTTCGGATCCTGCCATGTAAAAAATGCAGATGATTTGGACATTTTTTGTGAATCGATCGACACTTTAATGAACTGAGCACTATTAAAATAGTGCATTTCTATGTTCATTTTGTCAAGTATTGATCAATGCACAAAATGTCCTTAAATCATATTAATTTGCGTCATTTCGACTATTTGCGAATCATATATCATATCCAAATAATTTGATTACAAATGAAGATGCTCAAGCATCATTTTCAAGAGTATCCTACTCAAACTCATGTTGATTCAGTGCATGCAAACTTATTCTAAGCAAGCTCAGTTTTCTTATTTGTTAATGTTTCCTGTGATTTCAGTGGTACTGATTTTTGCGAGGAACCTTCGTTGGTCAGTTTGATAGCTGTTTTATCCAAACCTGTGAAAGCGGCTGTTCAAAAATCGAAAATTCTTTTCTGTGACTGTTATGTATTTGACGAACTTCTCCCTGATCTACTTAATTTCACGCTTCATTGTGCTATAGATTCTGGAACAACTGTGTTCTTTGACCCTGGTCCAAGGGGAAAAGTTCTTGTTCATGGGACACCTGAACCGAAAAGGGTATTAGATTTGTTTCTGAAGCTTAGCGATGTTCTTCTCTTAACTTTGGATGAGGTTCGCTTTTTCTCACTAGCAACATTCTTGAATGTTTGAGTTGCCCCGATCATGTTTTTTGTTTCACATATTTCCGATTTCTTTTTTAACAAATTGTTGTGTTCTGTATCTGTTATTTCATTGTTGCCGTTTCTGATACGGATGCAGTGTCATTCCAGGCAGAGTTGTTAACGGGGATAAGCCACCCAGTTCTAGCAGGACAGGATCTGATCAAGAAAGGAGAACACACGAAATGGGTTATCATCAAAATGGGTTCTAAAGGATCAATTCTGATCACGCAATCCAGTATTTCATGTGCACCTGCACTCAAGGTATATAATGTCTATATGGAGATGTATGGGAATATTGGTATCATTTACTTATATCATTTCCCTTGCTTAATCATATTTGAAATTTCCAGAGTATAGATGAAATGAAATAGACAGCGACTTAGCAAGAGAACGTATTTAGTACGAAGCACAGATACGATCATTAATGTGGATATGGGTATGGACACGAGACTCGGCAAAATTGTTAAAAGTAGGATACCTGAAATCGGCTATATTATTTTTTCATGTAAAGACACATACAAATATATATATAGTAAAGAAAATATAATAAATTACAAGAAGATTATATTGATCAACATTAAAAAGCACAAAAAATATTAAATCAAAGTTTCAACTGTCATTTAAAGCCATAAGATTTCTTTTGAGTATACAGATAAATAGAACTATTTGCAGCCAAAAGTAACACGGTAACTTATAATCCATAAAGGTAATAACAAGCAAAAAATCAAACAGTTCGAAATTGCATCCGGCTTCCACATACCTGACTTCACCATTTTTGCATCATTTTCAAACTTCACTCCTAATTCTAACATTCTCGCAACCTCAAAGATATTTAAGGTGCCCGCACCTATGTCTCATGTTCTGTCTCTCAACCGATGAACTACATATAAGCGTCAGACAGGTCCTACTTGGGTCAGTATAACCCAGACATGTCAGACATGGCACAGTGTGCCGTGTCAAAGCTCGCATGTGTGATATATTTCATACATGGGTATATCCGACAAGGGGTGTCTGCTTCTTAGTCTACCATTATTGACATGTAAACCATTATATCAATGTAACACCCTATTTCAGTTATACCATGTTCGATTTGTTTATTCTATTTATCTTGTGGTTTGTTTTGACTTTATTTGTTTTTGGGTGTGGATAGTGTTTTGGTTCCTGTGCTTGGTATCCGACCCGACCTGCATGCTCGAAACCCGTCTTGGTCCTTGATTACATCTCATCTCTGCTAGTCCCGAGGATCCGTGCTCACATATGTTTCGTTTACCTGCATCGTATATCTTGCATCTGCATATATAATTTTTATAATACAAATATAATTAAATAATATATTTTAAAAATATCTAGCATGGCCTGCATCATACCCCTGACCCTATGGTTATATCCGTACATCGTGTTCTCGTCCTGTTTAGTGAAACGGATTCGTTTGGATCGCTACGTGCATACTACGTGTATCCGTTTTTTGGGGTATGCATTTTCTTTAACCGGACATTGCATTTTGGTTTTGTTTGACACCTATGTTATCCGTATTTTCAAACCATAATTTTAGACCCAATCCGGGTATATTTTGGAGTAATTTTGTATTAGCCAGAAAACTCAAATTTTCCTAATATTATATTCTTATATATATAACTGTTTATATATACGTTTTAAACAAAAATATATTTCAAAATATTTTCTTTATTCTCTAAATCCTATCCTAACTTTCTCTATCTGTCTCTCTCTCTTCTTTTTATATTTTATATATTCTTTTTAAACCCCATATATTATAACCCATACTCACGTTCTTCTCCTCTCTCTCTCTCTCTTCGTTCTTTTCCAGTCGAACCTAAAACCCTAACCCTAGCCCGCGTCGCCGTTGCCGTTTCCCTTTCAACCTCACCTCCCTCTCATCGTCGACCTCCCTTCCTTGACCTCCTCATCTCCCCGCTACAACCCATCGCCCCCGAACCCAACAACTCAAGAACCCATCCTCGCTGCACCCGTCGCCGTCCTCACCCGCTCACCACCACCTCCATCTTCTCCACCTTCTCCATCTTCTCTTCTTCCTCCTCTCTCTCTTCTTTCCCCCGATGAGATCCCCTCTCTGCAAATCATCACCACCTCTCCCCTGCGAACCCCGACGAACCCATCACCCGAACCCACCGCCCCGACCTCGTCTAAACCTCGCCGTCGTCGTCTACCAACCCAACACCCTCTCCTATCCTCTTCTTCCTCTACTCCTTGCTCGACTCATTTCCCTGCACAACCTGAGAACCCCAACTGCACACCCGAAATCCATCGCCTGCAACCTTCCCCTGCACCCTCACCGGAGCTCCGACCCCTGTCGGCCTCACCCCGTCACAACCACCTCTATCTTCTCCCCATCTCCTCTTCTCCATCCATGCAAACCCTGAGCAGCTGCACACCCATTCCCGACCTTCTCTTCTTTCCCTGCCCACCCACCGCAGCTACACCCCATCACTGGAAAACCCATCGCCGTCGTCACCCCTCGCCTCTTTGTCCCAGAACCCCAAACCCCAGAGCAACCTTCTTCTTCTTCTTCTTCTTCTTCTTCTCCTTCTTCTTTCTTCTCTTTCTCTTCTTGGATTCTTGATTCTGGTGATCGCCGGAGCCGTGCTCGTAGCCGACGATTCGGACGACCCAGTGGATATCCCCAACCAGCATGGTCACCTTCTTACTTTGCTTGGTTCTTCTATACGCGTGTATGTGCATTGCAATGTTTACCCGACGTCGGACGCAGCGTACGCATCTCGTCGTGAGATCCGATCATGCAAGTTTCTCTTGCTGCATGCTATGTCGCTATATTTATATCCATATGAATAAAAATATTACATGTTTATTTCATTGTGCATCCCATGTTACTATTTTACTTTTTTCCGATATCCGTTCGTATCTGTACTGTTTATTACATGTCTAGTTGCATGCCGGAACCTGATTATATCATGTTACTGTTATATAGTACAACATGCTTGTTAATGCGCATGTTTGGTTATATACAATTGTATATGGATAAATCAATCTAGATAGATCGTATAATTCTGATCCCATGTCGAACTTTAGCTGAGTTCGTGCCTCGCATCTTCGTACATCGCTTTCCCGTGATCCTTATTCTCAATGCAAGTATTCTTGCTCTATCTTTGGTTGATGTACATCGGCATTCCTGTTAGAATAAAAGAGAAATGTGTTAATACCTATTTTTGGTTATATTATACAAGATATATATGCAAAATTTTATGCTGCAAGTAAGAATAATTAGCAAGTGTGGTTTTAAAATGAGATTTATTTTTAACTACAAATAAAGTTCGAAAGTTGTTAACCTATCTCACATTTATATATTTCTAGCCAGATTGTGATTAGTATATTCATGTTAAGATTAACGGTAAAGATAACAACCATGACTAATACCAGCTTGTACATCACTTTCATGCAGTTACTAGTACCAAATGACAATTACTTTCGACATGTCTTGACTGTTCATTACTCTAGTCCATTTTACTAAGAACGAAATCTCTACTTAGAATGCTAAACTACATGACATGACACACCACTATTTACCAGTTTCATTTCTATACAATTCTCATATCACAAGTTAGTCTTGTCAACATTCTTAATTAGTGCTCTAGTCATAACCATAGTACCTATAAATACGCGGGTGTTGGGGGTAGTTTGAGTATGCGTTCGTACAACAGGATCTCAGGAGTCCCATGTCGGCAGCTTGTATCGGGCTATATTGGTCGCATGTTATTACAGCTCGTACCGGGCTATATCGGTCGCTTGTGCATTCCACAGTTGGGCTCGTGTTTCCTAGTCCCTGGGGCATCTCTCTTGGGTTAGGAATACTCCTGCAGAGGTTGACGCACACACTCGAACTCACGAGAGGATAGTTTACCTTTTAGTGATCAGTTAGGTTATGACTTGACCTCTTACATGTTTGTTTCAAAGTATCAATGCATTTATTTATATATCTGTTTTTCTTGCGCACACGGGCTTCACTACCTTAATATATTCATGTTATCATACCACACACACCTTATACGTTGAATACTTGCTGGGATGTTCTGACATCCCTGAGATTTGCCATCTCAGGTCCAGAGACATATTTTCAGGATGAGCAGGACCGTAGCGGCTATCAGGACTTTTGCTGAAGATCAGTAACCCGTAGGTTTATTTCTTTTCTGTTAGTATTTAGCATGTGCGCCCTTCTGGGACATTAGGACTTATATCTTTCAGATTTTGTTTTCTTTTCGAACCTATTGTATCGGATCTTTTTGCATCCATTATCTAGTGGATCCATTTTTAGTATTCGTTGTAGGATTCAGGTGACGGAGATAGAATTACGATATTGTATCCATGTACCGCGGCATGGTTACAATGCGTCATTCTGTTTGAGTAACTTAGAGTTCTACTTGATTTGTTTTCACTGATTTGATTTTCTTGCACATGCCGATTTCTCGAGCCAAGACCATGACTCTTCATACCCTCATTTGTTTTCTTAATCCTTTATTTTTCATACCCATTTATTTTCATTGATTCTTGTAATTAGTTCGCGATCTTGTATTTTCGTTCTTCAAATTTCAAGGACGAAATTTCTTGTAAGGTGGGTAGGATGTAACACCCTAGTTCAGTTATACCATGTTCGATTTGTTTATTCTATTTATCTTGTGGCTTTTTCTTGACTTTATTTGTTTTTGGATGCGGATAGTGTTTTGCTTCCTGTGCTTGGTATCCGACCCGACCCGCATGCTCGAAACCCGTCTTGGTCCTTGATTACGTCTTATTTCTGCTAGTCCCGAGGATCCGTGCTCACATATGTTCCGTTTACCTGCATCGTATATCTTGCATCTGCATATATAATTTTTATAATACAAATATAATTAAATAATATATTTTAAAAATATCTAGCATGGTCTGCATCATACCCCTAACCCTGTGGTTGCATCCGTACATCGTGTTCTCGTCCCGTTTAGTGAAACGGACTCGTTTGGATCGTTACGTGCATACTACGTGTATCCGTTTTTGGGGGTATGCATTTTCTTTAACCGGACATTGCATTTTGGTTTTGTTTGACACGTATGTTATCCGTATTTTTAAACCATAATTTTAGACCCAATCCGGATGTATTTTAGTAATTTTGTATTAGCCAGAAAATTCAAATTTTCCTAATATTATATTCTTATATATATAACTGCTTATATATACGTTTTAAACAAAAATATATTTCAAAATATTTTCTTTATTCTTTAAATCCTATCCTAACTTTCTCTATCTGTCTCTCTCTCTCTCTTTTCTTTTTATATTTTATATATTCTTTTTAAACCCTATATATTTTAACCCATACTCACGTTCTTCTCCTCTCTCTCTTCGTTCTTTTCCAACCGAACCCAAAACCCTAACCCTAGCCCGCGTCGCCGTCATCGTTTCCCCCTCGACCTCACCTCCCTCCTTTCATTGTCGACCTCCCCTCCTCGACCTCCTCATCTCCCCGCTACAACCCATCGGCCCCGAACCCAACAACTTAAGAACCCATCCTCGTTGCACCCGTCGCCGTCGTCCTCACCCGCTCGCCACCACCTCCATCTTCTCCATCTTCTCTTCTTCCTCCTCCTCTCTCTCTTCTTTCCCCCTACAAGATCCCCTCTCTGCAAATCATCACCACCTCTCTCTTGCGAACCCCGACGAACCCATCACCTGAACCCATCGCCCCGACCTCGCCTAAACCTCGCCATCTTCGTCTACCAACCCAACGCCCTCTCCTCTTCTCTTCTTCCTCCACTCCTTTCCCGACTCATTTCCTTGCACAACCTGAGAACCCCGACTGCACACCCGAAACCCATCGCCTGCAACCTTCCCCTGCACCCTCACCGGAGCTCCGATCCCCGTAGGCCTCACCCCGTCACAACCACCTCCATCTTCTCCCCATCTCTTCTTCTCCATCCATGCAAACCCCGAGCAGCTGCACACCCATTCCCGACCTTTACTTCTTTCCCTGCACACCCATCGCAGCTACACCCCATCCTTGGAAAACCCATCGCCGTCGTCACCCCTCGCCTCTTTGTCCCATAACCCCAAACCCCAGAGAAACCCTTTTCTTCTTCTTCTCTTTCTTCTTTCTTCTCTTTCTCTTCTTGGATTCTTGATTCTGGTGATCGCCGGAGCCGTGTTCATAGCCGACGATTCGGACGACCTAGTGGACGTCCCCAGCTAGCGTGGTCACCTTCTTTCTTTGCTTGGTTCAGTTCTATACGCGCGTATGTGCATTGCAACGTTTACCCGACGTCGGACGCAGCGTACGCATCCCGTCGTGAGATCCAATCGGCAAGTTTCTCTTCCTGCATGCTATGTCGCTATATTTATATCCATATGAATAAAAATATTACATGTTTATTTCATTGTGCATTCCATGTTACTATTTTACCTTTTTCCGATATCCGTTCATATCTGTACTGTTTATTACATGTCTAGTTGCATGCCGGAACCTGATTATATCATGTAACTGTTATATAGTACAACGTGCTTGTTAATGCGCATGTTTGGTTATATACAATTGTATATGGCTAAATCAATCTAGGCAGATCGTATAATTCTGATCCCATGTCGAACTTTAGCTGAGTTCGTGCCTCACATCTTTGTACATCGCTTTCCCGTGATCCTTATTCTCAATGCAAGTATTCTTGCTCTATCTTTGGTCGGTGTACATCGGCATTCCTGTTAGAATAAAAGAGAAATGTGTTAATACCTATTTTTCGTTATATTATACAAGATATATATGCAAACTTTTATGCTGCAAGTAAGAATAATTAGCAGGTGTGGTTTTAAAATGAGATTTATTTTAAACTACAAATAAAGTTCGAAAGTTGTTAACCTATCTCACATTTATATATTTCTAGCCAGATTGTGATTAGTATATCCATGTTAAGATTAACGGTAAAGATAACAACCATGACTAATACCAGCTTGTACATCACTTTCATGCAGTTACTAGTACCAGATGACAATTATTTTCGACATGTCTTGACTGTTCATTACTCTAGTCCATTTTACTAAGAATGAGATCTCTAATTAGATTGTTGAACTACATGACATGACACACCACTATTACCAGTTTCATTTATATACAATTCCCATATCATAAGTTAGTCTTGTCAGATTCTTAATTAGTGCTCTAGTCATAACCATAGTAGGTATAAATACGTGGGTGTTGGGGTAGTTTGAGTGTGCGTTCGTACAATAGGATCTCAGGAGTCCCATGCCGGCAGCTCGTACCGGGCTATATCGATTGCATGTTATTACAACTCGTACCGGGTTATATCGGTCGCATGTTATTACAGCTCGTACCGGGCTATATCGGTCGCTTATTCATTCCACAGTTGGGCCCGTATTTCCTAGCCCCTGGGGCACCACTCTTGGGTTAGGAATACTCCTGCAGAGCTTGACGCACACACTCGAACTCACGAGAGGATAGTTTACCTTTTAGTGATCAGTTAGGTTATGACTTGACCTCTTACATGTTTGTTTCAGAGTATCAATGCATTTATTTATATATCTGTTTTTCTTGCGCACACGGGCTTCACTATCTTAATATATTCATGTTATCATACCATATACGTTATATGTTGAGTAATTGCTGGGATGTTCTGACATCCCTGAGATTTGACATCTCAGGTTCAGAGACATATTTTCAAGATGAGCAAGACCGCAGCGGCTTCCAGGATTTTTGCCGAATATCAGTAACCCGTAGGTTTATTTTTTTTGTTAGTATTTAGCATGTGCGTCCTTCTGGGACATTAGGAGTTATGTATCTTTCAGATTTTGTTTTCTTTTCGAACTTATTGTATCGGATCTTTTTGCATCCATTATCTAGTGGACCCATTTTTAGTATTCTTTATGGTTTCATTGCTGTATGATTATCAGTATTATTCCTTTTGGTATTGGATTTTATTTTTAACAGGTTAATCTAGACAGCCTTATGTGACTATGGAAGGATTTTTCCTTACCGTAGGTAGCACGGCTGGCTTTCGTTGCTCTCCGTATTCCGTATTTTGGAAAGCGAGGCGTGACAATCAACCCAACTGAAACACCCACACCCACCCACCCACCTACACACACAAAATGCAGGTGCATTATTTGTGCGAAAAGGAGAGGATGTGCGCTTGACTATCATATAAAGTGTGTTGGTTACACGTGTTAAACTTGTGACCTTGTTGTCATAATTCTCATATCCCAACTGCCCCTCCACTTAGGACACATACAATGATACAAAGCAATTGTCCTTCACCAACAGTCAAAAATCAACTGTCCGCTACATTGTTGGATTATCGGATCAATTCATCTTGATTATATGGCCTAAATACCAAACAAATATCAGTCATGCGATCTAGGGGTTGAAAATGTTCTACTATCATAAAACCATCAATTTTGCAACCATTAAAAAGCGTAGAAGCTACATCATCATTGGCTGAAATTATTCAAAAATGTCATGGAGACTTGACTTTTGACGGATATCGGAGAAACTTACCTCTGACGGTTTTAGACCGGTATAGGGAAAAATGGATATCATGTGGCATAAAAGAAAATTTTCTTGTATTATTATTCGGGTATTGACTTCGTTCTGTGAGTTAAACCATGAATTTTATCAGGTGAGCGTTGTCGACACTGTTGGATGCGGAGACAGTTATACTGCAGCTATAGCTTTTGGCTACTTACACAATATGCCAATAGTTGATACATTAGCCCTGGCAAATGCTGTGGGTGCTGCAACTGCCACTGGCATTGGAGCTGGACGCAACGTTGCCACTCTTGACAAAGTCTTAGAACTGCTGAGGCTGTCAGATCTCAACCATGATGATGAGTATTGGATCAAGTTGTTTGATCAAAATTTAGAAGCACAAGAAATTTCACTTCTTTCAGAAACAATATGTATAAATGGATACCACGATCATTTTGTTCATGTTTCTGTACAAACCGCTGTCTCTCGAATTCTGCTTAAGTTTGAAGCAATGTCTTTATGTAAAAATAGAGCATAGCTGTAGGGAAGTTATAGTGCACATGTGTATTTCTATATATCAACATATTTATCTGTTTCTATATGCATTGTCTTCTCTTAATCAATATAGATATTCTCAACATTGTATCCTTTTAAAGCTATGTTTCACTTAACTACCCTATATATGAGTGATATTAGGTAAACTACCTTAAAGTTTTTGTGTTTTTTACTACATAAGCTCCCTGAAAATGCTATAGTTGCAGAATTTTAGTTTTTTATTTTAATTTTTTTAATCCCATTTAAAACAAAAGTTAAAGGGAATATATGTACTTAATAAAATAAATTAAGGCAGTTAACTGAAAATAACTCGTGATTAAGTGTAGTTATTGAAATTTAGCCTTCTTTCCTGCACATATATGTGCATATACAGTAAGATATTTTCCTGCACAATAAAATTAACTAATAAACTGTAAAATATTATGTGAGGCTGAAGTATTGCCATCAAAATAATTGTCCGCTTGCTTTGTATTATCAACTAGCAAGCGCCCCTGAGCAATGTGCTCATACAAAGTCCACAATCAAGAAAAATCATATAAATTATAAGTTCATTGTTATATAATTTAGAGGTTGTAATATCTCATCTATATGAAGTTTATATGTAAAATATATGATGATTAACTTTCAAATGGTTTATTCTTTTTGCAAAAATTGCAGAAATCTCAAAAAAAAAAAAAATTGGTTTTTCAATATTTTACTTGCTATTACACAAGAAATATACAAAAAAAACTCAAAATCTTCAATACTCTTCGTTTTTTTAATATTGCTTGCTATATTTTAAAAAATCCCAATATTTTCTTTTTTACTCGGCTTTTCTATATTTTGTGTACTAACATACAAAGATCGCGAACTTTTCAAAAATAATAAAATTTTCTGTTTTCTTCCGTTTTTCAATCTTTTTTGCTTCTTATAATTTAAAAAATCTAAAAAAAACCCAGTTGTTTTCGGCAGTTTTGTAATTTTTTGTTTGCTATATAGAAACGAAAATTGCAAAATTTTCAAAAACCTCAAAATTTTGTTTTTATATTATTTTGTTTGCTATATAAAGCATGAAAATCGAATTATATTTTAAAATCGCAATTTTTTTTGTTTCCTGCGGGTTTTTTAAAACATTTTTCTTGTTATAACAAATGAAAATTGCAAAATTTTCAGAAATCCTAAAAACATTTTCTAGTTTCTGCTTTATCAATATTTTATATCATATAACACATGAAAATCGCAAAATATTCAAAAATCGCAAAAAAAATCCGTTTTCCTCCTTTTCTCATTATTTCGCATACTGCACATGAAAATGATGAAAATTTCAAAAATCTCAGAATTTTCTGTTCAAATATTTTACCTGCTCTTACTTTTGGAGAGCCTCCGGGTATCAAGAAGATAAAAAGCTAGATGAATAAAAAGAAGAAAAAGATCGTTGATTGCTACTGAGAACTTAATTAGCAGAACAAAAAAAATCCGGTCCGAGAACCCATGGCAACACATAGATTAAGAAACTTCAAAAGAAATATCATATTTTTTTGTTTTCGTCAAATTTCCAATATTCTCATGTTGGCACACGAAAATTGCGAAATTTTCGAAACTCTCAAGATTTTATTGTTTCTTTGTTTTTTTTTTATTATTATGTTTATTATATCATACGAAAATCATAAAATCTTCAAAATTATCAAGATATAGTTTCTTCGATCTTTCAAAATTTTAATATTTTCTATCTTCTTCTTTTTTCTATATCTTAAATGTAATATCATTAGAAAATCGCAAAAATTTCAAAATATCAAAATTTTCTATTGCCTTCCCTTTTTTTCAATATTATGCATGCTATATAGCATGCGAAAATTGTGAAATTTTCGAAAATCAAAGCTTTTTTTTTATTTACTTCAAAATTTTATTGTGTTACATATGTATAGCACATGAAAATAGTGAAAATTTCAAAAATGTTATAATTTTTTTCTTTGGTTTTCTACATATAAGTTTTTTTTGCAATACTAAACGAAAATCGCGAAATTTTTTACTTCCAAAATTTTTATCATTTTCAATTTTTTTAAATATTTTGTATGCTGTAGCATACTAAAATCATGAAATTTTTCAACCTCTTGCCAGTAAATTCTAAGTAATGAGAAAAAAATAGAGATTTTAAAAAAGATGGTCGATCAAAACCTTTCCAACATATAATTCTAGGTGTATAAGATGAAAAAGTGATAAATATTAGGCTAAATTTTTTTCTAGGAACAATATAAAAAATTCGATGACCCAAATATAGAAATAGAATTGAATAGGGGCTAAATAATAATTTTTCCACTAAAGTCTAAACTAGACAAGGGAATATTCTCTCATACAGCTTTATATATTATACTAGCAAGCACTTCCTCGCAATGCGCGGATACGAAGTCTAATGTCAAGAAAAATTATATTAATTTATAAGTTTATTGTTATATGATTTACAGGTTATAATATATCATATTTATCAGCTTCATATGTAAAATATATGAAGACATAACTTGCAAATACTTGGGCGATTTTGTTTCAGCTTTTTAATATTTACCGTATTATATATAGTACATGAAAATCGCAAAAAATTTCAAATTTTCTTTTTCTTTTTGTTCCTCAATATTATGCTTATTATAACACAGGAAAATCATAAATTTAAAAAAACCCCAAAATTCTTTTGTCTTCTTCAAATTTTCAAAATTTTACACGCTATACAGCATATGAAAACCGTAAAAAAAAAATTAAAATCACAAAAGCTTATGTTTTCTTTCTTTTTTCAATCTTTTGCATACTTTAGCTTACGAAAGCATGAAAATTTTTAAAATCTCGAAAAAAATATTTTGCTTTTTAATATTTTGCACATGACAATCACGAAATTTACAAAAATTCCAAAATTATTTGTTTTCTTCAGATTTATAATATTTTTCATACTTTCACAAGAAACTTAAGTAATTTTTAAATAATTGCAAGTTTTCCGTTTTTTAAATATTTTTCAATAATCTACTTTCTTGCACACAAGTATCTGGAAATTTGCAAAATAATATTTATTTTTCTTTGATTTTTCAACATTTTTGCATGTTATAACATACAATGTTATGAAATTATCAAAAATCTCAAAATTTTATGCACTCTTCGTTTTTCAATATTTTGCTTAGCATACGAAAAACATGAAATTTTTGAAAATTCAAAAACTAAATTTTTTTGTTTTCTTTAAATTTTTAAGACATTATATGCTATAGCAAACGAAAATAAAAAACTGTTAAAAAATCACAAAAATTTTGTATATTTTGTTTTTTAATATATTGCTTGAGTACACAAAGATCGTGAGCTTTTCAAAAATATTGAAATTTTCTGTTTTCTTCCGTTTTTAATATTTTACATCTACATAGCACATGAAGATCGCTAAATTTTAAAATAAATATCTTTTTTTTTCGGTTTTACAATTTTTTGTTTGCAATATAAGCAGACAAAACTCGTGAAATTTTCTATTTTCTTTGGGTTTTTTAATTATTTTTCTTGCTATATAAAGCATGAAAATTGCAATATTTTCAAAAATTCTTATAATTCCTGTTTTCTTCGCTATTAAATTTTGCTTGATATAGAACTCACAAAATTTTCAGAAATATTAAAATATTTCTATTTACATTTCCCCCCAATATTTTGCATGATATATATAGGACATGAGCATTGCAAAATTTTCAAAAATCTTTTTCAAAAAATTCTGTTTTGTTTCTTTGTTCATTATTTTGCATGTTATATAACACAAAAAATCGTGAAATTTAAAAATCTCGGAAAATTTTGTTTTCTTTGGTTTTCTAATATTTTATTTGTTCATATTTTTAGAGAACTTCCGCGTATCAAGAAGACAAAAAGCCGTGTGAAGTGAAGAAAGAAAAGGTCATTGAATGAAATTAATAACATAACATAATAAAAAAATTTGGTCGAAGTGATTAAGACTTCGGGTGACTGGAAACCCCCTAGCAACACATTGCGTGTTACAAAGTTGTGTAAAGTGAAAAAAGAAAAGTTCGTTGCATGTTATATAACCCTATTTTGTTTCTTTGTTTATTATTTTGCATGTTTACTTCAAATTTCCAATATTTTGCGTATTATTGCACACGAAAATCACGAAATTTGTAACAATCTCAAATTTATATGATTTTTTTGGTTTTTTTGATATTTTGCTTGTTATAGCGTACGAAAATCACAAAATCTTCAAAAATCTTAAGAATTATCTGTTTTCTTCGGTGTTTCAATATTTTTGTTTGCATAGCAAACAAAAATCGTAAAATTTTCAAATGTCTCAATATTTTCTGTTTTTCTATATTTTACATGATATAGCAAAAGATAATCGTGGAATTTTCTGTTTTCTTTCATTTTTCGTGCTATATACCTCACAAAAATCGCAAGATTTACAAATATCTCAAATTTCTGTTTTATTTAAAATTTTAATAATTTACATGCCATGGCACATGAAAATAAACAATTTTCAGAACTATCGATTTTCTGTTTTCTTCGGTTTTTCTGTATTTTTTGCAATACCATACAATAATCCCGAAATTTGTAACTATTGATCCGTTTTCTCAATATTTTAAATATTTTGCATGCATACAAAAATTGTAAAATTTTTCAATATTTTGATAGTACAACCTAAACAACGAGTGGAAAAATAGAAAGAAATTTTTAAAAAGAGTCCGATCAGAAATTTTCACTATATAAGCATAATTGTATATAATAAAAGAGTGATAAAAATTAAGTAGGGAGCCTATAAAAAAATTTAGGACCTAAACATAATAAGGGGTAACAATTTTTCCACTAAATCTAAGCTAGATCAGGGATCTGAAAAATATTTCTTTTAATATCTTTGAAGAGTAAAATTGAACCAAACAAATTAAATTAACCTAAACTATCTCTTTAATTTAACAATTAATCGTCTTCTAATGCTTTAAATCGTTAACCAAAATAAAAGAGATACGCTTCGGCATGATAGATTAATGTGATCAAACTAACTCGAATTTGCGTCTAACTGAAAATTTAATTGTCACGCCTTGTTTCCCAGTGTACGGTAAGGAGACGCGACGGGTCACACGACATATTTACTCAGAAGTAAACACACTAAGCATACCTAAGCAATATAAAGTAAAGTACACAAGAGACAGAAATGTAAATGAACAACTTTATTTATTAAACATTCTTTTACAGGTACAACGGAAATGTAAATACATGAATAGAAAGCGATACCTAAACAATGGTATAACTGAAATAAAAATGTACAAGTGTCTACATCTCTGAGTCAAACGCTAACTGCTCCAAATCTTCAGTGCTGTGATCAACCTCTAGTGCGTCCAAATCACCTGACAACATTCCAAAGAAAGAAAAAAAGAATGTTGTCAGCGAACAATCGCTCGGTAAGTCCCAAAAGTGAGTAGAGATAGAATAGACAGAAAAAGAATATAACTTATAATTTTTGATTATATTGTTAACATTGTTATTTGTAGCTTAGTACAAAAAATGCTAGTGTATACGAGAGGAATCCCACTATTCCGGAGACTAAGATATACGAAGCATAAGAAACTGTTTAGCCACGGTACAACGATAATGGATATTCAGGTCAGGTGTATTATGGTCACAGTCTCGTGCCACTTCTAACACCTTCCGTACCAATCTACCCCTTTAAAACCCTACGATATCTTTTGCATTGATTGTATTGGTTGTTATATAGATGGATGGCTTTCCGAAACCATAATATCAGTAAATAGAATGAATATAAATGGAGAGTCATATAGACAGAGTATATCCATGGTTCAGTTCGGTCAATATAGATTGATATAGATTGAATAGACGGATTCATAGATTTATGTTGGATTGTAGTTTCATACTTGAATCATATTCAAGTCAGATCGATTAGATTGAGACTCAGTCTGAGTCAAACACTTTGAAAAGAAATTGAAATCTCGAATTAGTTTTGATATTATCGGTAACTGCTGCACATGGACGGCAGGATTTGTGTCTTTTTCCAAGACAATTACCATGTTGATAACACCGTTTGTTAGATTGTCTACCTTAAATAGACAAGCGCCCATATTCTTCGTCTCCCTGAGGCTCAAGAGAATTGGTCCCGCTTAAACCTATGTTTACTAGGGTTCTTATTGTAATTTAGTATAACTTAAGGGGTTTTATGTAAAAATAGTTTGATATAATTTTCAAAATTCACCTCAAGCATTTAATTATCGTTTTTAGGGTTTTCATAGATGTATATTTTATAAATGTGAAAATTTCTAGTGAGTAGAACCTAGTTTTCATAATATATGGTATTTTATTGAAATATTGGAATTGTTTTGTATTTGGATGGTATTTTCATGTAACGGTGATTCCTATGATTTGAAAAACTTGGAATATTTATATAATATAATTAAAATAGATATTTTGATAATATTTATATATTTTTAAAAAAATAAATTTTATTTATTCTTGTAGAAATATCATTTTCTAAAGAAAAATGCATTAAAAATTCCATCGAGATCGAATGCTCTTTTCGGAGGTCTGGATCTTACTCTACTAGGCCTGAGGACGTGCGATAACCCGCAATATCCCGATCAGGTTCTCCAAAATGGGTTGTAGAGGCGTAATTGTAAGGAATTGATTAATACACTTTTTAAAGAAATGGTTTTGCAAGTTGATGGTATTTATTTGTAATGTCGAGTTATCCTATGAATATATTCCCAAAACTTCATCGTGCTATGTTAAACATGTGTGTTGTGATGAGGTAGGTCATTACCTCATGATTTATCTAAAGGTAATACAATTTTTATGTTGTTTTATGTCGGAAATGAAGTATGTGGTATTTTACCGTAAAAATACAATAAAAATTGCATAAAAGAATATTTTGAGATGAAACTTGTTTTGAAGTATTTGTTAATTTTTGTTAAACATTATAGGAGAGTGTGGTATTTTGTTGTTTAAGAAAAATAGAATTTTAAAAGAAAAACCGAATCGGAAGTCAGATTAACTCCGCTTTCGTCGGCTTTTAGAAATGATAGTTGTTAGGACAGTAGAAGAGAGGGGGAGAGGGGACTTACTGGCTATTGAAAAAGAGAAGGGAGAGGGGAGACTAAAGAAGGCTTCGGGGCGTCGTTTCGTCGCCGGAATCTCCTTGGCTAACTCCACTTGCACACTAAAAAGACTTGAGAATTTTTGAGAGTTTTGGCAGAGAATTTCTGTGTGAGGATGTGTGAAATAGAGTGTGGTATTTACACGAAAAATTAGGGTTTAGAGGGTTAAAGAATGCATTGAAATTTGCATTAAAAATGGGATTAAAGGGCATTTTATTGTTCTCTGAATGAATGTGGAGTAAACAAACAACATGGGAGTAGTGGGGTAGGCCAAGAGGTGCCCGGGCAAAAATATCAGAGCATTGCCTACAGTTCAACCCGGCGGTGCCGGTCCTTTGATGATTTTCGCCAGTCCAATTCCGGTGGAATTGGGTTGGATTTGTGCCATGTGTCCCTCACGCTTCTCATACCCTCATGCACATATTTATTTAATCTGTAACATATCATATTACGTGTAGTGCACGTGCAAACCATTGAGCTTCTAAAAGATTAAAAGAAAATTAATTAAAAAGATAATGTGGCTATGGGGATTCGATCACAGGGGCTACGTCACAGCAGTGTAAGGCTTTACCAATGTGCTACAAGTACTTTCTAGCTCTTCTAAAGTAAAACAAATACTTATAGTGTACACAGGATTGCAAATACCCCAATTGTATATTAACTTTTAAACAATTTTCTGTGCATTGAAATTAGAGTTGTTACATTAATGTTTCACTTATTCTTTCATTATTATAATATCTTATCTTAATATATAAATCTAAAAAAAATGATCAATCCATTTCGAATGAATTCATAAAAATATGCAATTTCCTTTCACTAACAAAAATTATCCACTTATTCTAATTTTTCATCATTTTGATATCTTGGGTCCAAAAGGAGGAGGAGGGCTTTATTTTGAGAAATAATTAACTTGCTAGGCTATTAATAAGATGCCAAATTAGAAAAGTAGCCAATAATTAATTTTCCAAAACCATCTAGAGGCTGTCATAATTTATCATCCATAAACCTTGCATTGAGATAGTCAGAGCATGGGGTAAGATGAAAATTTAAGGAAAATCAAGGCGTTGGATATGTATGTCATAAAAGCCTATATTGTATAGGTTGCTAAGTATATGTATACACATGATAATTTTGCTCAGTTGTATATATAGTATATTATCCGAGTCATCTTTATCTTAATATGTGTATTTCTTTCTCTTACTTTTTTATATTGTTTACACATATTGATAAAGACTCGATATAGTAATATATTATTTTGGTTTGTTTTTATCTTAACATGTGCATATGTTATACTCGATATCACATATGGCGGATACATGTTGATAAAACCCGTAGGATTTTACTTGACTACCATCGTTATGATGGCGATCATACTAGTGGGAGCTGGGTAGTCCATAAGCACATCCTTAAAGGTCCCAACTCGCAGGAATATCGAGACCGGGCATCGATATTCCATAATAGACTTGTGTATACGTTTCTAGAGCCGACGAGGGGCGGTGGTTGGTTTCACAGCCATTGGTGTGATCATCTAAAATTGTATACAGATGCTCACTGGGGGTGAGTACACTTGACGGACTCGCCGAGAACTTCTAGATGATATTATACTTATCGTCAGATAGCGGTTCTTAGGTGACATGAGTACAAATTAGTTTTAGGACATGAGATCATCATTTTTCTCGTGTGAGTTTCCACTGTACTTTGATCACTAGCTTACCACGGCTCTACTGAGTCGTGCAAACAGGTTTTGGTTGGGTACAGTCCCGAACCACATGGAGGCAGTGGGTGATTGTCAGGGATTCGTCTCTCCCGGTATTGGGAGTCGATATCGCACTGTGTCTGGTTGGCTAGAACCATAAGATCTTGGCTAAGACAGTTGAGATTTACTGATGGTTAGACCAGTAGTTTCTCGGATTGGTCCTGATCCAAATCGACATGACTTATCGGGTCAGTAAGGGTTTGACATTTACCATCCCCTAAACCCGATATGCGATACTCTTAGACAAAAAAACCGGACTATACGGAGATTGTCACGGATATGCTCAGTAGGGGTTCAGATGAGCTTACTCGTCGGCCTTTTTTTCGACAGGTACCTGAGTAGTCGTTACGTACAGCTAGTGTCGCTGACATGTTTGTGGTTAAACCCATTGCCAGCGTACTGTCGAGTCTTTAGAGTCCCACACAGAAGATTTCTCTGGTTCGGGCGTAACGATACAGTGGTCGTATGTTTATACGTGCAGAGTTTCGATCGAATGATAACACTAGCCAGCTTAGGATTGACCCGGATTATTAAATCAATTGTTGATTTAATGATTTACACATACATATTTCGATGTGTATATTCTAGTGTTATCCAGGTTTTCGATCGGACAGGATTCTGATCGAATGATAACACTAGCCGGCTTAGAATTAAACCGGATTATTAAATCAGGTATTGATTTAATAATTTATATATACATATTTCGATAATGTTATCCAGGTTTTCTATCGGACAGTTGATAATACTGGTAGGTTTAGGATTAAGTAGGTTCATTAAATCGGATATTGATTTAATGCTAATATTATTTTAGTGGTATTATTCTATCTCTTGGGTATTCGTATTTTAGTACAAATACGGATATGTATATACGGTAGAAAGTATTTTATATTTTTACAAAATATCTTTTAGAAGATGACACCTCATCATGCATTTTTTTTTATTTTGTTGAAAATAGAAAATGAGGTGGAAAGGGTGAGATGGTATGAAGCATGGGTGAAGTATGGCTTTGGTATTTATTGAATACACTATTGGAGTATGGTTGTGGTTTTAAAAAAGGAAAACTACTTCATAAGAAAAACCTTAGCCATTCTTCATTTAAGACTTGATCATTTTCTTCACTTGCCTTTCTCTTTTCATCTTCTTGAGTTCACTTGCTTGCTCATCCCTTATCACTCTCATGTGGTGAGAAACAAAGAGATTTGAGATAGAAAATTACTCCTAAGCCAAACCACATAATCTAAGCAAACTAGATTAGCAAACTAGTTTGCTTGGTTTACTTCTTTTTAGAGGCAGGAGCTTGAATCAATGACTTAAGGTAGATCATCTAGGATCGAGGAGGCCGGCCATCAAGCTTGATCAAGGACATCTTAGGAGCCTAAGAAGAGGAGTGATGACCCGAAAGACATATGTCTGTTCCCGCCAAAATTTTGGCTCAAAACCCGCTCCTTATAAAATAATAACAATAAAAAGAAAAAAAATAAAAATAAATAAATAAATAAATAATAATAAAGGAGAGAATCTCCCTTTCAGAGCAAATCTCTGTTTAAAATTCAAATAAAAATAAATGAAGCAACGCTTCAGTTGCGCTGCGCTCTACGCTGCGCTCTGTGCTGCGCGACACGTGGCAGCGCAGTTACGCTGCGCTCTGCACTGCGCGACACGTGTCAAGCGCAGTTGCTCTGCGCTTTGCGCCGTGCGACACGTGTCAAGCGTAGGTGCGCTTGCGCCAAACAGAATCAAAATTCTGAAAGATCTTTCTGATCTTGTTAAAACAAGAAGATTGTCTTCTGTAAAACAGAAGCCCTTGGATCAAAGATCCAACGGTGGGGAAAAATCCCCAAATCACTCAGAGAAAGATCTCTCTAACCAATTTAATAAACTAATTGGCACTATAAAAAGGCCCCTAGACCCAAGTCTAAGGGGGACATCAACACAGAGAGAATAGAGAAACTCAAGAAATAGAGAGAGAACTCTGAAGAATTTTGAGAAGAACTCAAAAAGAAAGAAAGGTAAAACCTTTGAATAAGAAAAGAAGAACTTCTTCTGAATAGATCATTGATGTAAGAACAAGATCAAGGATCTTCAATAAAAAAAATAAATAATAACAAAGGCATTGCCTTTTTTATGAACCATTGGTTCTGGAATCTTAAAGATTCTTTTCTTGGATCAAGAAATTAAAATAGTGCCTTGCACTTGCAAATCTGCACTGTTACGCTCCTGGTTTGGCGCAAGCCACCAGAGAGCGCCACGTGTCAGCACCTGAATAACTTGCGCTCGGCGCTTTTAAGATAGAGCATTGCTCTCTGAAATTGGCGCAACTCACCAGAGCGCGCCACGTGTCAGCAGCGCAACAGCGCAGCGCACTGCGCCTGCGCTCACCAGAGTGTGACACGTGTCATCTCCACATGCACTTGCGCTCAATAATTAGCGCAAAGCGCCTGACAGGCCACGTGGCCACTGCCAGTTTGATTAATGCACTGCATTATTTACAGAAGGGCCAAGCCCAATTAAAAAAGGCCTAACAGGCCTAATAAAATGCAATGCATTGTTTTAAAAAGGGCAGAGCCCAAACAAAAACAGATGCTGTGCATCATTTAAAAGGGATAGAGCCCCCAAATGCTCTTTTGTCGGACCTAAACGATCCCATTTAAGTTGATCTTAGCCTCAAATATGGCTAACGTATCTTTAAACCTTCAAACAGACTTTAGTCCCAAATTGGACTATAGATCCCCCAATCAACTTTGGTTCAATGATACATCTCTGAACTCCTCTGACATCTGTCGTTGTAATCCTTCAACGTCGTCAGAGAGGTGATGGGTCCCGATGGCCATACATGCAATGGACCACCATGTCCCTAAACTGGAACAATAGAGCCAATTGCTCTCTTGTCGGATCTAAACGATCCTGTTAAGTTGATCTTAGTCTGGAGATTAGGCTAACATATCCTTAACAAACGTTTAAGTTGATCTTAGCCTTAAATAGGCTAACGTATCCTTAAACCAAAACACCAAACCCAAACCTAAGAAAATACGGATTTGGACTAATCCACGTCCTACGGGCGACGACATAAATTAGTCTCCGTATACAATCCACGGGCAACCACAAACAAAACAAACACCCACGACACGAAGTGACCAGCTGGAGAAGGAGAAAGTTATTACCGTGATGCGGTAGCGTAATTAACTGCAGGGGCTTGCGCTTGCAGGGAAGAGCATCCCCACAATCAAAAACCCCTCGAACGAAGGGGAATCTGATGAAGTCTGCTACATCGGCCACATCCGTCTAAACCTCCGATACATGGTGCCATAAATCAACTTGACATCTTCGGAGAGGTGGACGGATAAAACCAAATAGCATCTTCCCCGAATCTCAGGCAAGACGTCCAAGTCTTGGCCGCCGTTCGGAGGGGAACAGATTCTGGCACGCCCGGTGGGACCTCTTCCTCTTTCCACTCCACACTTCGTGTGTCGTGTTCGCGAACGAATCGCGGTTTGCTGTGGTTGCCTATGGATTCGAGGTACTAAGATTTGGTGTCTTGCTCCGTGCAGAAAGCAGAAGATCAATGGCTTCAAACTGCATTACCTGCAACTGCAACTCTCGCTCCGTCCTTGCTGGAGGAGTGACTTATGGGCCCCAAGCGGCCTCCCTTTTCAAGATGCCAGTGGAGTAGGTAACTCAAACCACCACTGGACTATTCTTTGGGACCATGCTCCCACCGATGAGCTTCAATGCCCCATTACCATCGCAAGAAGCTCCGAAGAAGTCGGTCTTTGATCGGCTTATAACTACCGCGGCCCCTCTCAACGGGTCGCCTAACTTCAATACCTCAGTTTTCAACAGACTGGGCCAGAATGTCTACAAGCCCGCGATACCCGAAGCTGCCATCCCAAAGCGGATAGCCATCCCGGCTCAAGCGGACGAAATCATTGGAAAGGCTCCTCCTTCCAAGAAATCAGTTTTTACAAGGCTGGCCATTCCGGTTGCTGTTCCAGGCGAGGTCCTCAAAGCTGCTTCCCCTGCCCAGAGGTCTGTCTTTGACAGATTAGATATTGCTTCTCAATGGGTGTCAGTCTTCGACAGGCTAGCACCAATAACAGTCTCTCCTCAAAGTAGGGGGCACGACGAAGTCACCCTTATAGCTGAAACAACTCCATCCGCAAGACACGCTCGACGTCGTCATTGGCGCAGAGTGAGGAAGGCTGGGGGCAACTCCTCCTCCGGGATAACTCCGCCAGCTCCAACGGTGGGGATCGATGCCGCTGTTCTGACCGGGAATAGTTTTGAACCTCTAAGAAGGGTGCGCAAAAATTTGCCAACTGCCGTATTGAAAAGATCTCCTACACCTGTGGATAATTCCCCAAAGGTGAAGCTGGAGCAACCCCCTCAACGGCTGTTCTTTAAAATTTACAGGTCTGGCGTTAAGTCCAGGACTCTGTAGTGGATCAAGACTATCTCCGCCGACAGAAAAAGATGAAGGTTCGGCAAGAGAAGGACTACTCTGTCAAGCCACCAAAAGCGACAGCTACTTGGGTACCCACTACAACGACCCCCTCCACGTCGACCACTCAAAATAAAAGGAGGCCGCAAAAAGCCCCTGTGAACATGGCGAACCGTAAAAGCGCTGAACACAAATGCCCCAAGTCTGGGGGCATGGTGGTGCACACTGTTTATATGGCTTCTGGAAAGGAGGAAAGCCGTGCTTCGACGGGTCACCGACCGCTCACCCGATCCGTGACCAAAGCTCAGGAGCAGCAACAGAAGCTTCAAGAGATGATGACTGCTATGGCCGCACTTACCGGGCCAAAAGAAAGCTCGGAGGCATCGTCAGAACAGCGTCATGAACAAGAAACCGACGCTGACTTCTTACGCAGAGTTCTTGAAAAGAAGGACAAAGAAGCCGCAGAACAAGCGGCTAACATAAAACAAATGGCGCTTCTCTTCCGAGATATGATAGGGATGATGTTACAGCCGGACCCTCTAGCTGATGACCCCCCAATCATTGTTGAAAACGATAAAGGGGAGACATCTAATCCTCCTCCGGCTCTTTCAGCAGCCAAGGAAGAAACCATTTCCTAGGCCGCACTGGATGACTATATAGCTCAGCAAATACGAGCTCATCAGGCGAATGAGGCGGCTGGGCAAATTTCTAGAACCGGACGATCCTACCCGGGCTGGTATGACCAAATCAGTTACCCGCCGGGATATACGATCCCTAAGTTCCACGCATATAAAGGGACAGGGAACCCACATCAGCATGTCGCTCAATTCAGGGCCTTATGCGACAACACGGGAGGCGACGATAAACTGTTACTTCGCCAATTCGTCGGCAACTTAGCAGAAACAGCCTTTGAATGGTATTCAGAGCTATCTAACGACTCTGTCAAAACATTTGCGGAGATAGAGCTACTGTTTACATAAAGATTCGCGAGTGCTAGTAGACGCACCCCGATAACAACACTGATCAATGCCAGGATAAGGCCAGGCGAAACGTGGGTCCAATATACAACACGATGGCGGAACCTATGGTCGAAATGCGAACAACGTATCGAAGAAGCGCCAGCGGTGGGCATGTTCGTGGGCACTCTCGATCCGCAGGCGACTATATCCCAATTCATGATGTTCTTCAGTCCGACCACTTTCCAGGCATTGATCGACAAATTAGCCCAAATGGACCAGACGGGCCATCGACCGTCTCCTCCAAAATTGGACTCTCGAAATGAGAAGAAAGGAAAAGCGACCGTTGTTGCCAATACTCAACAACAGCCGAGCAAATCAAAGCCGGTTGCTCGCCAAAACAACGTGCGTCCACGCCCATCCCTCGAGGAGAGACTGGGACGTCCTTACTCATTTCCTCAGAATAAAACAAGGAAACTGTTCGAGCTGGCCACGCGCAACGGACTCATCAATCTGCCGAGTCCAAAACGTCTGTTGCAGCCAGGCGATCTCAATAATCCCGATTATTGCCCTTACCACCACACGGTAAGCCACCCGATCGAGGACTGTTTCGTCTTTAAGGGATGGATCGAGAATCAGTACCAACAAGGCAAGTTCGCGCTGTCTGAGAAGTGGAAAGTAAGCCCACCACAGCCGCACACTCCAAAGAAGACGGACACGCCAGGGGCAGCTTGTTCTTTTGTTGAGGACGAAAAGGATAGAGAAGACACATCAGATGGATCTGAGAATTACGTGGCAAGTTGTCATGTGATCTCTCACTCATTGATAGATGATGAAGAGGCTCCTTGCACCGATCAACCGAGGGCGGAACCTAAACCAGAAATTCTGCGGCCGTCAGACGAGATGATCGATGCCTTCCTGAATGAGATTCGTCTGAAAGTTAAAGCCAATCAAGAGCGTGAAATGGCCATACTGGAAGGAGCTAAACGCCGGCGATTAGATGAAAGAGCCCAGGCACTCCCGTCAAATCAAAAGACATCCGCTGCGGATAAAAACAAATTCAAGACAAGGAAAAGGTTCGCTAAAGCCCTATCAATGGGAATGAAGCTACCACCCTCTGAAGAAAATACTCTCGGTAGAGTAGAGATGCATCCTAACTTCTGCTTATATCATCAGAAGATCATACACCCTACTGAAGACTGCGACTCCTTTAAGTGTTGGTGGCAAGGGTATGTCGCCCACAGGCAATACGTCAACAGAACAAAGCGTGAAGCCCGTAGACAGCGGAAGAATACGACGGATGAGCATAAAAGAGTTGCCGGCAATTGTCGTAAGGATGAGCCCGGGGGATCACGAGTTCTCACCTTCGGGAGCGATTCCGACGAAAAAGTAGCCCTTGGCCCTCTCTTCAAGAAGTCCATCTCTGAAGGATTGAGGAGTTGTGAGAACGTTCAGCCACACAATCGCACGATATCCGGAAAGGATCTCGGACTTACAAACAACGGAGCGAACAAAAAGGGTAAAGGAAAAGAAAAATGGCCTTTGTAGCCAACACTCAACAACAATCGAGTGGCCTTAGACCGATTATTCGCCAAAACAACAAGCGGCAACCCCTCTATAAGTGGTTGAAACGTCCTTACTCATTTCCCCAGGATGAAATAAGGAGGCTGTTCGAAGTGGCGGTGCGCAACAGGCTTATCATTCTACCGGAGCCGAAACAACAGCTACAACTGAATGATGTCAACAATCCTAATTACTGCCCTTACCACCAAGTATTGGGCCATCCGATCGAAAACTGCTACGTTTTCAAAAACTGGGTTGAAGACCAATACCAACAGGGCAAGTTCGTTATCTCCAAAAACTGGAAGGTGAGCCCGCCACAACCGCACGCTCCGAGAAAGATGGATATGCCGGGGGCATCATACTCATTCATAGGGAAAGCCCCATAGACCGAAAAGTCGGTAAACTAGAGATTCGCTTCAAATACGGCGACAGCGGACCGAGACGTCCTTAAACTAACAATAGACCGCAATGTCCTAAAACTTGCAAATGACCGAAACGTCTTTAAACTACTACCGCAGCATCCTCAGGCTGCCGAGATAAAAAAAAGAGAAAAAAATAAAAAAATAAAAAATAAAAAAAACGGTATGTCCATAAGCGAAATGGGCACGGATGAAAACCTGAAAGGGCTCCGTGAGTAAAAACAGCAGGGCTACCGGCGAGTGTTTGTAAAAACCCGAAAGGGCGCAGCCTCGTTAAAAGACACTTACATGGTCCTCTCGACCTTGTAAGGAGAAATCACCCGCGTGAGATCCTTACGAATCACAAGGAAGCAACACACTTAGGGATCCTCACGATTCCTAAGGAGAAATTACACTTGCGAGATCCTCATGACTCGTAAGGTGAATTCTCTTATGAGACCCTCACGGCTCATAAGATTTGAAAGTCTTAAGTTACAGAGACCTAAACCTATGCTTAAGCAAACCCCCCACAACCTTCGATATGGCCCTACAAGTGGCTCAGTACTGACCCTTGTATACAATCCACGGGCGCGAATAAACATTTCCCTAACCAAGTCCCACCCGTGACTGGGGATATGTCCATACGGTGAACAACCCTTGTAAGTCCTCTCGACTTATAAGGAGAAAACCCTTTTGTGAGATTCTTACGACTTACATGGGAACATACACTTAGGAATCCTCACGATCCCTAAGGAGAAAACACACCTACGAGATCCTCACGATTTGTAGGGAGAAATACCTTTATGAGACCCTTACGGCTTATGAAGTCAAAAGCCTTAGTCGACGGGCTCCTAACCCTGTTCGCTAAGCCACCTTTGTTCAACATCGACAGAGGCAAATGATGATTCGCTCCTGGCAATATCCCAGTTGTAGCGATGCTGATGCCTGAACTGGTATCAAATTCCAAGTCCTTTCATGGCAAATGATGATTCGCTCCTGGTAATATTCCAGTTGTAGCGATGCTGATGCTGAGATTGGCGTCAGATCCCAAGGTCCACACTTGCGATAAAAAAACAACAAAAAAACAAAAAAACAGCGAGCCATACATGCATGCAAAATAGACGAAATGATGGGGCAACTTGCAATAAAAATCAGCAAGTAAAAATGTATGTATGCAAAATAGCCGAAATGATTGGGCGACCCGCAATAAAAAGCAGCAAGTAAAAATAAAATAAATAGCCGAAATGATTGGGCACCGCGAAAAAATAGCCGAAATGATTGGGCAATCGCGACTTTCGCGATACAAAAGCTGAAATGATAGAGCATCGCGGAAATATAATAATAAAAAAAATGAATAAAACTTTTGCCCTACAGGTGAGATCACATCGATCCCTGTATACAATCCAGGGGCACAAACAAAGAAGGAAACACATCTTTCCCTCCAGGCTCCATCAGAAAGCGAAGCCAAATCTCGACGGTTCATAGACAACCTAGAGGCAACCTTGACATTTGTCGCAATTTTGCAGACGCAATGTCAACAAGTGAAGCAAAAGAAGATCCCTAGCTTCAGGGTCTCGACGTCAACATCGACAACTTAGAGATCACCAACGGTGTTTCTCCTCAGTCCAGCAAGATGCAGATACAACGCCAACAAAAGACCTCACGGTTGGAACAAAGCGGAGCGACGGCAAAATCCCAGCTCCACCTTAGCATTCGTCTCGTTACAGCAGACGCAATGTCAATAAGTGAAGCAAAGGAAGATCCCTAGCTTCAGGGTTTCAACGTCAACATCAACAACTTAGAGATCACCAACGACGTTTCTCCTCAGTCCAGCAAGATGCAGATACAACACCAACAAAAGACCTCGCGGTCGGAACAAAGCGGAGCGACGGCAAAATCCCAGCTCCACCTTAGCATTCGTCTCGTTACAGCAGACGCAATGTCAACAAGTGAAGCAAAGGAAGATCCCTAGCTTTAGGGTCTCGACGTCAATATCGACAACTTAGAGATCACCAACGGCGTTTCTCCTCAGTCCAGTAAGGATGCAGATGCAACGTCAATGAAAGACCTCACGGTCGAAACAATGTGGAGTGACGGCAAAATCCTAGCTCCACCTCAACATTCATCTCGATACAGCAGACGCAATGTCGACAACGGCATTCCTTCGCAAAGTCCACCGGGATGCAGATGCAATGTCAACGAAAGACCTCACGGTCGAAACAATGTGGAGTGACGGCAAAATCCTAGCTCCACCTCAACATTCGTCTCGATACAACAAACGCAATGTCAACAACGGCATTCCTTCGCAAAGTCCGCCGGGATGCAGATGCAACGTCAACGAAAGACCTCACGGTAAAAACAAAGGGAGTGACGGCAAAATCCCAGCTCCACCATGACATTCGTCTCGATACAGCGGACGCAATGCAAGCAAACGAAGCGAAGGCCAAATTCCTAGTTTCACGGTCTTGACGGCAAGTTATATAAAGCCTTAAAGACAATCGGAGATCATCTCGCACCAGCGCGGAGTGGTCACCACCTCGACGATCGTCTCGATACAGCAGATGAAATGTCACCCCAGCGTTCTTCCCCCAGCAGGATTCGGACGCGCCAAAGCAAATGAAGCAAAAGGCCAAATTCCTAACATCAGGGTCTTGACGGAAAGTCATATAAAGCCTAAAAGACAATCGGAGATCATCTCGCACTAGTGCGGAGTGGTCACCCTCTTGACGTTCGTCTCGATACAGCAGACGTGATGTCACCCCAGCGTTCTTCCGCCAACAGGATTCGGACGTGACAAAGCAAACGAAGCAAAAGCCAAATTCTTGGCTTCAGGGTCTTAACGACAAGTCATATAAAGCCTGAAAGACGATCGGAGATCATCTTGCACCTGTGCGGAATGGTCACCACCTCGACGTTCGTCTCGATATAGCAGACGAGATGTCACCCCAGCGTTTTTCCTCCAACAGGATTCAGACGCGACAATCAAACAGCGGAGCCACGGCAAAGTCCCTAGTTCCAAACCTCGACGGTTCACCAATAAGCTAGAGACAACTGCGACATTCGTCTCGATATAGAGGACGCAATGCCAGCAAACGAAGCAAAAGCCAAATTCCTAGCTTCAGGGTCTTAACGGCAAGTCATATAAAGCCTGAAAGACGATTGGAGATCATCTTGCACCAGTGCGGAATGGTCACCACTTCGACGTTCGTCTTGACACAGCAAACGCGACATCATCAAACAGCGGAGCCACGGCAAAGTCCCTAGTTCCAAACCTCTACGGTTCACCAACAACCTAGAGACAACCGCGACATTCGTCTCGATATAGAGGACGCAATGCCAGCAAACGAAGCGAAGGCCAAATTCCTAGCTTCAGGGTCTTGACGGCAAGTCATATAAAGCCTGAAGGACTATCGGAGATCATCCCACACCAGCGCGGAGTGGTTATGACTCATCGGGGCTCTCCAAAATGAGCCTAACCTCAAGTAAAAAGTGACATGGAATATCCCTACGCTTGCTCTTTCGACGGTAATACTACCTGGAAGATTACTTGAAGACGTCTTGTCCAGCACCCGAAGGGATCAGAGACACGACAATCGCAAGGCTACTCGAATAGCAAGATTGCATATCGAGGAATATATCAGCCAACGCGACGGTATGACGGCCAAAACCCTAAGTACCACAGACCCTAACGGACCTCTGTTGTAAAGAGCAGAGGTTAACTGTGACGTTAGGACATCCTTGCGAGAAATGGTCGATTCATTTCGACTCGTGAGGCAAAGCCTTAGGCGGCGGGGATAAAAAAAAAACCTGCTTCCTAAGCACTGGGATCCTGCAAGTCGGCCCAAAACGGTCTCTTGCATACTATCCACGGGTCTCACTCTCCAAAGTCGAATCTCGACAAGGAGGGAAACAATCGCTTACGGGTCCTCTCGACTCGTAAGAGGGAAAATTCTCTTATAGGATCCTTACGACTTATAAGAGAAAACGCACTTAGGAATCCTCACGATTCCTAAGGAGAAAATACACCTATGAGATCCTCTCGATCCGTAGGGAGAAAAGTCTTTGTGAGACCCTCACGGCTCATAAAGTTGAAAAGTCTTAAGCTACAAGGACCCTAAACTTGTCTCCTAAGCCCTCAATTCCATGGCTACTCATAACTTTGCACTATTTCACCCACGTACATACTTACGTGGGCAAAGTAGTGGGGGGCATTTGTTCCCGCCAAAATTTTGGCTCAAAACCCGCTCCTTATAAAATAATAACAATAAAAAGAAAATAAATAAATAAATAAATAAATAAATAATAATAAAGGAGAGAATCTCCCTTTCAAAGCAAAGCTCTGTTTAAAATTCAAATAAAAATAAATGAAGCAACGCTTCAGTTGCACTGCGCTCTGCGCTGCGCGACACGTGGCAGCGCAGTTGCGCCCGCGCTCTGCGCCGCGCGACACGTGTCAAGCGTAGGTGCGCTTGCGCCAAACAGAATTAAAATTCTGAAAGATCTTTCTGATCTTATTAAAACAAGAAGATTGTCTTCTGTAAAACAGAAGCCCTTAGATCAAAGATCCAACGGTGGGGAAAAATCCCCAAATCACTCAGAGAAAGATCTCTCTAACCAATTTAACAAACTAATTGGCACTTTAAAAAGGCCCCTAGACCCAAGTCTAAGGGGGACATCAACACAGAGAGAATAGAGAAACTCAAGAAATAGAGAGAGAACTCTGAAGAATTTTGAGAAGAACTCAAAAAGAAAGAAAGGTAAAACCTTTGAATAAGAAAAGAAGAACTTCTTCTGAATAGATCATTGATGTAAGAACAAGATCAAGGATCTTCAATAAAAAAATAAATAATAACAAAGGCATTGCCTTTTTTATGAACCATTGGTTCTGGAATCTTAAAGATTCTTTTCTTGGATCAAGAAATTAAAATAGTGCCTTGCACTTGCAAATCTGCACTGTTACGCTCCTGGTTTGGCGCAAGCCACCAGAGAGCGCCACGTGTCAGCACCTGAATAACTTGCGCTCGGCGCTTTTAAGATAGAGCATTGCTCTCTGAAATTGGCGCAACTTACCAGAGCGCGCCACGTGTCAGCAACGCAACAGCGCAGTGCACTGGCGCAGCGCACTGCGCTTGCGCTCACCAGAGCGTGACACGTGTCATCTCCACATGCACTTGCGCTCAATAATTGGCGCAAAGCGCCTGACAGGCCACGTGGCCACTGTCAGTTTGATTAATGCACTGCATTATTTACAGAAGGGCCAAGCCCAATTAAAAAAGGCCTAACAGGCCTAATAAAATGCAATACATTATTTTAAAAAGGGCAGAGCCCAAACAAAAACAGATGCTGTGCATCATTTAAAAGGGATAGAGCCCCCAAATGCTCTTTTGTCAGATCTAAACGATCCCGTTTAAGTTGATCTTAGCCTCAAATATGGCTAACGTATCTTTAAACCTTCAAACAGACTTTAGTCCCAAATTGGACTATAGATCCCCCAATCAACTTTGGTTCAAGGGTACATCTCTGAACTCCTCTGACATCTGTCGTTGTAATCCTTCAACGTCGTCAGAGAGGTGATGGGTCCCGATGGCCATACATGCAATGGACCACCATGTCCCTAAACTGGAACAATAAGCCAATTGCTCTCTTGTCGGATCTAAACGATCCTGTTAAATTGATCTTAGTCTGGAGATTAGGCTAACGTATCCTTAACAAACGTTTAAGTTGATCTTAGCCTTAAATAGGCTAACGTATTCTTAAACCAAAACACCAAACCTAAGAAAATACGGATTTGGACTAATCCACGTCCTACGGGCGACGACATAAATTAGTCTCCGTATACAATCTACGGGCAATCACAAACAAAACAAACACCCACGACACGAAGTGACCAGCTGGAGAAGGAGAAAGTTGTTACCGCGATGCGGTAGCGTAATTAACTGCAGGGGCTTGCACCTGCAGAGAAGAGCGTCCCCACAATCAAAAACCCCTCGAACGAGGGGGAATCTGACGAAGTCTGCTACATCGGCCGCATCCGTCTAAACCTCCGATACATGGTACCATAAATCAACTTGACATCTTCGGAGAGGTGGACGGATAAAACCAAATAGCATCTGCCCCGAATCTCAGGCAAGACGTCCATGTCTTGGCCGCCGTTCGGAGGGGAACAATGTCTATCGGTATAACCTTCTCTTATAGTAGATAGATCTCTTGTAGCTTATTGGTGCAGGGTGTTTTTCGTCACCCTATTGAGATGTGAATGCGCGCTTGTCAGGCATGTACAGATTCCCCCTACCTAGAGCAGGCCGAGATTTATCGATTGTGGGGATCCAAATCTCCGGCAGCCGCGGACTAAGCTGCCGTTAATTACCCCTTGCTTTTGGAGGGAGAGAACCTCCGATTGACGGGTAAAACCGGTCATGCGAACTTAATGTGATGTATTGGTGTGTTTTTTTAATGCATAACAATAGGGACGTGTTCATTATTTTGTTCCATTTGTGAATTTTTATTAATTTTTTTATATAGAGTTAAACTCTATTTTATTCAAAGAAGCATTTTTTATAATTTTTTTTTATTATTTATATTTTATTTTTAGTTACTTCTCTCTTTCTTTAAAAAAAAAATAGAGAGAGAGGAAGCCCCCACTCACGTGAGGTGGGAAAGAGGCTTCCACTTTGTGGAGCCTCTCCCTCACGTGAAGAAGGAAAGAAGCTCCCACTAAGTGGGAGTCAGCTGGGCTCCCACTTGGTGGGAGGCTCCCCCTCACGTGAGGGGGCTCCAAAATTAAAATATTTTTTTTGGAAGGAGTTAAAACTCCAAAACATTTTATCTGGAGTTAAAACTCCCAAAACAATTTTATTTTGAGTAAAACTCCCAAAAGTTTTTATATGGAGTTAAACTCCAAAAGAATTTTTGTTGTGGAGTTAAACTCCAAAAATTTTTAAAATGGAGTTAAACTCCTTAAAAGATTTTATTGTGGAATTAAAATCCAAAAGAATTTTTTACTTATGGAGTTAAACTCCAAAAAAATTTAAATGGAGTTAAACTCTGAATGAATTTTTATTGTTGAGTTGAACTCCAAAAGAATTTTTATTATGGGATTAAAGTCCAAAAGAATTTTAAATGGAGTTATACTCCAGAAAAAAATTTATAATGGAGTTAAACTCCAAAAGAATTTTTATTGTGGAGTTGTACTCCAAAGACAAAACCTTTTTTTTTAATTTTTAAAAGGAAGCTCCCACAGAGTGGGAGCTTTCCTCTCTCACGTGAAAAGGAGCAAGGGGAACCTCCCCCTCACATGAGAGGAAGGAAGGGACGTCCAAAATGGGAGCCTTCCACTCACATTAGAGGGAACAACCCAAAATGGGAGCTTCCCCCTCATATGAGTGGAAGAAAGGGGCTCCCAAAATGGGAGCCTTCCCCTCACATGAGAAAATCAACCCAAAATAGGGGCCTCCCACTCACATGAGAGGGAGTAAAGGGGCTCCAAAAGATTTTTTTTAAGGAGTTAGACTCCAAAAACATTTGTATAGAGTTAAACTCCAAAAGATTTTTATTGTGGAGTTCAACTCCAAAAGAATTTTAAATGGAGTTCGACTCCTAAAAAAAAATTTAATGTGGAGTTAAACTCCCTAAAAAGAATTTTATTGTGGAGTTAAACTCCAAAAGAATTTTTGTTGTGGAGTTAAACTCCAAAAGAATTTTAAATGGAGTTTAACTCCAAAAAGGTTTTTATTTGGTGTGGAGTTAAACTCTACTAAATGGAAGCTTTCCCCTCACATGAGAGAGGAGAAAGCTCCCACTTAGTGGGAGTTCCCTCTTCCTTACGTAAGAGGGAGCAGGGGCTCCCACTTGGGAGCCTCCCCCTCACGTGAGAAGGAGGGAAAGCTCCCACTTAGTGGGAGCTCCCCTCTCCCTCATGTGAGAGGGAGCGGGAGCTCCAAAAGATCCATTTTTTCTTTCTTTTTTTAATGGAGTTAAACTCCAAAAGATTTTATTTGGAGTTAAACTCCCAAAACAACTTTATTTGGAGTTAAACTCCTAAAACAATTTTACTTGGAGTTAAACTCCCTAAAAAACATTTTTAGTATGGAGTTAAACTCCAAAAGATTTCCTCCTTTCTCTTTTAAGAAGAAACCCAAAATGTGTTCTCTTGAAACTCCAAGATTTAGATCTTAGATGATAAAAAAAAACCTTTTTCTTCTCTTGATAGAGTCTTGGGAGGTAGGTTTCTCTTCTTCTCTCTCTCTCAAATTGGATCTTGAAGCGGAAGAAGAAGGTAGCGAAAATCTATCCTTTTTTTTATCGGATGTGAGAGTTAAACTCTCCTTCGGTGGGTTTATGGCAAGACTTTCTTTAGTTCTTTTTTTTATAAAAAAAAGAGCTAAGCTCTTGATTTAATTGGAAAATGAAAAGGGAAGAAGAAGAACCAGAGAGATTGAGGATGGAGGCACAAACCCTAAAGATTTGATGGGGAATGAATTCTTATCTTTCATTTCATCATCATGTTGCCTTTTATAGGTTTACAAATTTACACATAGCCCCTTGAGCTTTACAAAATGGATTTTTGCCCATCCCATGTCTCATGTGCTCATTTCTTTTGTGCATGAGCCATGGGCTTTACAAAAATTTGGCTTGATGCCCATTTTTCTTACATTTATTCATAAAAAATTACATCAAAATTATTTATTACATAATTTTATTTTGGCATGGAGGAGGTCGGCCGCGGGGCTCGACTTGGGCATGGGCCCACTTGATCTGGGCTTGGGCCCGCTTACTTAGGGTTGATTTTGACTTTGACTTGATCAACCGGGGTATAATTTTTGACCCCAACAAAGTGCCCACATCAATAAATGCATACCGCGTATATGAGTTGTGTGCATGAAATTGATGGATCTTGGAGTTGGACTTCGAGGAGGAACATCATTCCAGGGGCGGAGCATAATTCCGGGAGCATAATTCCGGGGATCGGAGTATAATTCCGAGGTTCGGAGCATAATTCCGAAGAGCGGAGCATGATTTCGGGGATCGGAACATCATTCCGAAGAGCGGAGCATAATTTCGGGATCGGAGCATCATTCCGAAGAGCGGAGCATGATTCCAGAGATCGGAGCATAATTCCGAAGAGTGGAGCATGATTCCGAGGGGTTGAAGCATAATTCTGACGAGCGGAGCATGATTCCAATGGGTCAAAGCATAATTCCGACGAGCGGAGCATAATTCTGACGATCAGAGCATGATTCCGAGGGAAGGATATGGGTTGAATTGATTCCGAGACGGAGCATAATTCCGACGGGGAGGTCATGGGTTGACTTGATTCCGAGTCGGAGCATAATTCTGACGGGGAGGTTATTGGTTGACTTGATTCCGAGTCGGAGCATAATTCCGACGGGGAGGTCGCTGGTTGACTTAATTCCAGGATGGAGCATAATTCCAACGAGGAGGTCGCTGGTTGAGATGATTCCAGGACGGAGCATAATTCCAACGAGGAGGCAGATACTCCGAGGCGAAACATAATTTCGACACGGGGTACACTCTGAGACGAAGCATGATTCCGCCTCAGAGGTTGATTCCCAGGCGAAGCATAATTCCGACAGGGAAGGTAGATACTCTGAGACGAAGCATAATTTTGACACGGGGTACACTCTGAGACGAAGCATGATTCCGCCACAGAGGTTGTTGGTCATCTTGCTGACTTAGTGTGATTTAGGTTGACATCAGTATCACTACACTGGAATATGGTACCAGGAGCGAATCATCATTTGTCATGAAGGATTTGGGGATTTTGGTTTTGGTCTGGCATCAGCATCGCTTACACTGGAATATGGTACCAGGAGCGAATCATCATTTGCCATGAGGGGATTTCCATCGTTCCCAGTTTAACGACTTAGAGGTCATCTGTCCCCAGTTTAAAGACTTAGGGGTCTTCTGTTCCCAGTTTAATGACTTAGAGATCATCTGTTCCCAGTTTAAAGACTTAGGGGTCTATTGGATTGGAAGTTTGGAATTTTGGGGTTAGGGTCGGCATCAGCATTGCTAACACTGGAGCACAGGTGCCAGGAGCAATTCATCATTTGCCTTTGCCCGTTGGGGAGCGATGGCTCAGGAGACAGGTTTAGATCCCCATCACTTAAGGCTTTTCAATTTTATGAGCTGTAAGGATCTCATAAAAACATCTTCTCCCTACGAGTCGAAAGGATCTCGCAGGTGTACTTTCTCCTTAGGAGTCGTGTGGACTCCCAAGTGTGTTTTTCTTTTGTAAGTCGTAAGGATCCCACTAAGGTGTTTTCTTACGAGTCGTGAGGATCCCATAAGTTTTGTTCTCCTCATGTATCGTGAGGACACATGAGCGGGTCTTCCCAAATGGAGCATAATTCCAAGGGTGGGGACCGACCACGTGACTGGTGGTTGTGGTGGAGCATGGGTGTGATAAGAATTATTTAGGCCCGTGGATTGTATACGGTAGTCAATTTGGGGACCACCCGTAGGGCTGGGAGAATTTTGGGAAATTGGATTTTGGTTGGCGTCTGCATCGCTGCACTAGAATATGGTACCAGGAGCGACTCATCATTCACCGTTTGGGGATTTGGAATTTGGTTGACGTCTGCATCGCTGCACTGGAATATGGTACCAGGAGCGACTCATCATTCGTCGTTGGGATATGGATTTTGGTTGGCGTTTGCATCGGTGCACTGGAATATGGTACCAGGAGCGACTCGTCATTCGCCGTTGGGATATGGATTTTGGTTGGCATCTGCATCGCTACACTGAAATATGGTACCAGGAGCGACTCATCATTCGCCATTTGGAATTTAGGGATTTAGATTTTGGTTGGCATCTGCATCACTGCACTAGAATATGGTACCAGAAGCGACTCATCATTCACCGTTTTTTTCCCGCCATTGCTCTATCATTTTAGTTTTTCTTATCGCGAAGGTCGCGATTGCCCTATCATTTCGGCTATTTATTCGCGGTTGCCCCATCATTTCGGCTTTATTTTCATCTTTATTTTACTCACTGATTTTTATTGTGAGTTGCCCCATCATTTCGGCTTTATTTTTATCTTTATTTTACTCGCTGATTTTTATTGCGAGTTGCCCCATCATTTCGGCTTTGCTTTTTTTTTTTTAAATTTATTTTCTTTATACACACATTTTTTTTAATTACACACATTTTTTTTACATTCACAGTTTAACGACTTAGGGGTCATTTATTCCCTGTTTAACGACGCGGTGGTCCACTCTTTTTAGAGAAATGCAGATGTCTGAGAGAATCAGGTTCCCGAAGGACTTTGGTTTCCATTTGTATGAAATTGGCGGTCGCAGCTTGACTGTTTGTTAACACGCCTTTAGACAGTTCTATCTCTCCTGCCTTGTATTGCTTTTCAACCCAATCTTTGAAGACGAAGCAGTCCTCAATGGCATGACTTATCACTTTGTGATAGGGGCAATTTTTAGGGTCGTCGGTCATATTCGCTTCTTGCGATCTCTTTGATTCTGGCAATTGTAGACCGTTTCTCAGGGCGTCCTTGAATATCTTGTGGACTTTGTCCCTTATGAAGGAATAGACTTTATCTAGATTCTCTTTCAGTGGAGATTCTCCTCCCTCTCCGAACATTGGCTTCCAAGACTGGTTGTCATTAGGCCCACTCATCCCTCACTTATTTCGGTTAGCCGAAGCGTTAAAAGTTTCAGCATCGTCGGAATTTCCGCCTTTACGATTATCATCCTTTCGGTTTCTCTAGGACCTATCGTTATTTTGGAAATTAGAGGAGGACTCCTGCTTTGAGCTCTCCAACATCTGAACTTTCCTGGTCGGCTCTTGGAATGTTTTGAGACCCGCGGTGCATAGAAATTGCGCCATCTAATTGTTGAGATTTCCGACGAGGAGACTGACAGATTGGTCCCGCTCTATCGGCGGTTCACATTTGACGGAGAGATTACGCCATCGGGTTATAAAATCCGTGCTGCTTTCATTGTTCTTTGGCTTGGTCCTTACGAGGTCGACAGTGGTGATCTTATCGCTGACACTCATGAACCTTTACCGAAATAGAGATTCCATTTGGACGAAAGTCATGACGGAGCCATCCGGTATGCTCGCGTACCAGTCGAAAGCGACATCGGTTAATCTATTAACGAACTGGCGGAGGAGAAGCGCATCATTACCCGTGGTATTCCCGCATGAGGCATTAAAGTGGGCGATGTGCTGATTCGCATTTCCCGTCCCATCAAATCTTCTGAACTTGGGGATGACATAGCCACTAGGAAATTCTATCGGATCATACCGAGCATGATGTGGTCTCCCGCTACTGCTAACATCTTTTTGCGCTTTAGTTTTAGCTACCAAAGTTTTGACTTTGTTGGCAACCAAATCCATGATTTGATCTTGAGTTAGCGGGCTGCTGTCATCGGTAGCCAAGACATTTCCCGAGACAGGATGCGACTGACTTTCATGCGGTCCCCCCACCTTTGGATTTGAGGGAATAGGCGTCGGCTGCCTCGGGACACCTTTTCCCGGTTCATGAGTAGAGCCCTGCGCTTGATTGGATGGCTGAGAAGCAACTTGGGCCGTAAACTGCATCGTCGTCAATTTTAGAGTAAAGTTTGGCCATCTCCTTGTCTTTACTTCTAAGCTGTTTTCGGAGCTCTTGGAGAAGTTGCTGCTCTGCGTTCTTGGGATGGAAGATTGGCTCCTCTTCGCTTTTCGAGTCCGACTCCTCATGAACTGAGGGATCTCTCTGCTTATCAGCCTCACTGCAAGGGTTTTCATTACCTTCCAGAGGATGCTGGTCTTGGGAAGTGGCAGCCACATTCACCCCAGTTTGGATTTGAGATGTGGTGGCCCTATCCTTGCTCTTGCAGCGGGTGCCCACCATGTAGACAGTGTAGACCACATATCCAGCTATCTTTTTATCTTTGGCGGGGTAACCCTGTTCTTGGAACCCCATGAAGTTCAGCCTAGCATGAGCCCTAGCCCTCTTGTTGGTTCTATATCTGAGCCTTTTCTGTCTTAGCTTCTCGATTTTGAGGGCTTGACAGGAATCCGTCATCTAGGAAGCCATCATGAGTTGATTGACGGGGAGCTTAGAGAAAATACCTGATTGAGCAGTTGTCAGAAGCACTGCTGGAGCTTGCCCGAGATGCTTTGTTGCTTTATTGGTGTTGATGGCCTTGCCCCCAGCTGGGGCCAAGGAAAGTCGTTCAAACACCGACTTGCGTTTGGGTAGTGGTGCCCTCGAGATCACCACATTTGGCCTCCTGCCTTTCGAGGCCGGTCTGTATGTTACTGGAGCTTGAGGAGCTGAGATGGCGTTAGCCGGCACGAATAGAATAGAGCCGAATGGTAGCAGCGGTTCCTCCCATTGTCGCCCGAGACTGGCCGGGAGGACCGTCCCAGCGTCCATCTTCATCGTGTAGGAGATGGGAGCTGTGTCGAGAGCTGAGGTTGTCCTTGGAGACATTTTTTCTACGTCCGAAGATTGCAATTGGAAATTGTTAATCTGCATAAAGAATCATGATTTCAGTACAGACAATCAATGTATATGTTGATTGAGTTCGCATGAACGTTTAACCCGAAATATGGGAGGAAAGACCTGTCCCACTGGGTGTGCCAAAATCTGTAGGGTGTTTTTCGTCACCCCATTGAGATGAGAATGCGCGCGCTTGTCAGGCATGTACAGATTCCCCCTGCCTTGGGCAGGCCGGGGTTTATTGATTGTGGGGATCCGAATCTCTGGCAGCCGCGGACTAAGCTGTCGTTAATTACTCCTCGCTTTTGAAGCGAGAGAACCTCCGATTGACGGGTAAAACCGGTCATGCGAACTCAATGTGATGTATTGGTGTTTTTTTTATACATAACAATAGGGACATGTTCATTATTTTGTTCCATTTGCGAATTTTTTTATTATTAATTTTTTTAAAAAAAACATTTTTTATATGGAGTTAAACTCTATTTTATTTAAAGAAACATTTTTTCTAAAAAAATTTATTATTTATATTTTATTTTTATTTATTTCTCTTTTTTATTGGAAAAAAATAGAGAGAGGGGAAGCCCTCCACTCACGTGAGGTGGGAAAGAGGCTCCCACACCCCTCACGTGAAGAAAGGAAGAAGATCCCATTAAGAGGGAGCTTCCCCCTCACGTGAAGGGCTCTCACTTGGTGGGAGCATCCCCTCATATGAGGGGGCTCCAAAATTAAAATAATTTTTTTTGGAAGGAGTTAAAACTCCAAAATATTTTATCTGGAGTTAAACTCCCAAAACAATTTTATTTGGAGTAAGACTCCCAAAAGTTTTTATATGGAGTTAAACTCCAAAAGAATTTTTGTTGTGGATTTAAACTCCAAAAGAATTTTAAATGGAGTTAAACTCCTAAAAAGATTTTTATTGTGGAATTAAACTCTAAAAGAATTTTTTACTTGGGGAGTTAAACTCCAAAAGAATTTAAATGGAGTTAAACTCCAAAAGAATTTTTATTGTGGATTTGAACTCCGAAAGAATTTTTATATGGAGTTAAACTCCAGAAAAAAAAATTTATAATGGAGTTAAACTCCAAAAGAATTTTTATTGTGGAGTTCGAACGTCAAAGACAAAACCCTTTTTTTTAAAAGGAAGAGTGGGAGCTTCCCTTTCTCACGTGAGAGGGAGAAAGGGGGCTCTCAAGATAGGAGCCTCCCCCTCACATGAGAGGGAGGACGTGGCTCCCAAAATGGGAGCCTTCCACTCACATGAGAGGGAGCAACCCAAAATGGGAGCCTTCCCCTTACATGAGCCTCCCACTCACATGAGAAAGAGCAACTCAAAATGGGAGCCTCCCCTTCACATGAGAAAAAGCAACTCAAAATGGGAGCCCCCCCATTCACATGAGAGCAAGTAAAGGGGCTTCAAAAGAATTTTTTTTAAGTTAGACTCCAAAAACATTTGTATCGAGTTAAACTCCAAAATATTTTTATTGTGGAGTTCAACTCCAAAAGAATTTTAAATGGAGTCCGACTCCTAAAAAAAATTTAATGTGGAGTTAAACTCCCCAAAAAGAATTTTATTGTGGAGTTAAACTCCAAAAGAATTTTAAATGGAGTTCAACTCCAAAAAGTATTTTATTTGGTGTGGAATTAAACTCTACTAAATGGGAGCCTCCCCCTCACATGAAAGAGAAGAAAACTCCCACTTAGTGGGAGTTCCCTCTTCCTCACGTGAGAGGGAGCAGGGGCTCCCACAAAAGTGGGAGCCTCCCCATCACGTGAGAAGAAGAGAAAGCTTCTATTCCTCACGTGAGAGGGAGCAAGAGCTCCAAAAAACCCATTTTTTTTTCTTTCTTTTATGGAGTTAAACTCCATAAGATTTTATTCGGAGTTAAACTCCCAAAACAATTTTATTCGGAATTAAACTCCTAAAACAATTTTACTTAGAGTTAAACTCCCTAAAAAAAGTTTTTAGTATGGAGTTAAACTCCAAAAGATTTCTATTTGTGGAGTTAAATTCCAAAAGATTTCCTCCTTTCTATTTTGAAAAGAAACCCAAAATGGGTTCTCTTGAAACTCCAAGATTTAGGTCTTGGATGATAAAAAAAACCTTTTTCTTCTCTGGATAGAGTTTTGTGAGGTGAGTTTCTCTTTTTCTCCCTCTCTCAAATTGGATCTTGAGGAGGGAGAAGAAGGTAGCGAAAATCTACCTTTTTTGATCGGATGTGAGAATTAAACTCTCCATTGGTGGATTTATGGCAAAACTTTATTTAGTTTTTAAAAAAAAAAAAGAGAGATAAGCTCTTGATTTAATTGGAAAATGAAAAGGGAAGAAGAAGAAGAAGAACTTGAGAGATTGAGGATGGAGGCACAAACCCTAGAGATTTGATGGTGAATGAATTATTATCCTTCATTTTATCATCATGTTGCCTTTTATAGGCTTACAAATTTATACATAGCTCTTTGGGCTTTACAAAATGGCATTTTGCTTATCCCATGTCTCATTTGCTCATTTCTTTTGCACATAAGCCATGAGCTTTACAAAAATTTGGCTTGATGCCCATTTTTCTTACATTTATTCATAAAAAAATTACATCAAAATTATTTATTACATGATTTTATTTTGGCATGGGGAGGTTGGCCGCGGGGCTCGACTTGGGCATAGGCCCAGTTGATCTGGTCTTGGGCCCGCTTACTTGGGGTTGACTTTGACTTTGACTTGGTCAACCGGGGTGTAATTTTCCCTAACAGCTGGTTTAGGGTTATGGTTTAATCACTTGGGTTAAGTTGGTTGCGCTTGCTTAAAAATTTAATTACTCACCAACACAAGGATCACTATAAATTCTTGCAAGTGTTAATTGGGATAGATGTCACGCCCCACTTCCCAAAATACGGAATACGAGGGGTAACTAGGACAGCATGCTCCTACGGTCAGGGGATAATCCCGCCGTAGTCGTACTTCGGCTTCTAGCATTACATGGTAGTCAGTAAACAGTACCAGAGTAAAGAAAAGTCACAGATCACAACTTTATTATATTGCAATAAAAAGAGTTCGAGATGCATTTATTTTGCGGAATAAAATAACTAACCAACAAAATAAGTGCTGAAAGCAAAAGAAATAGCACTGATGATGCGGTCTAGACCTCCGCGATCTCGAATGACAGGTCCTACTCCTGGACTGGGTCCACTTCGTCCTCTGTGCATGCACACTCAGGTCGTCAGAGCGACACATATAGCAATATATATATATATATATATATATATATATATATAATGGGTATGCTAGATTATTAAACATGAGAAGTGCAACAAAATGCTGAGCATGAGTATAATAAATATCAACTGAATATGAATAGTGCAATATAAGTATCATGTTAATAAACTAGGCAATGTGCATATGAGTACTTATCGGTCACTAAGTCAATGAAATCAAATGGTGGAAAGGATGCTCGTGTTTAACAAGGGTTTCGTGCATGCCCGAGACTACGGTCCGCTGTGTCCGGGACATAACCTTGTTAGCTGTGCCGCTAGACCTACGACCTAAAGTGTGTGTGTGTGTGTGTGTGTCACTAATAGCGAATGATCATCCTCTAAATCACTGTACCTCGCTAAATACGAGTTCAATTCCACCTTAATTTCCCCATTCCCCGAGTTATAGTGTGCCATCAGGTATTAGTTAAGTTGTGAACAAATACGTATCGCTATCGCTTTCAATCACTTTTCTACTTATCAATATCACTGTCGTATTTGCCACAACCCAATCACTATTACTAATATATCGACAATGCAAAACAATCACTAGGTCTCAATATGAATGATCATTATGCAGCAAGTATAAAGCAAACACAAAAATAGTCAGAATTGCACTAAACAAATATTCACTACCCTATGATGACCAATGTCATATAACTTGCAAAATTTACGATAATTCACATGCATAGAATCGACCGAAATAAAATAAAAGACACGTGAAGTACACTGGATTATCTAAGCAGTAAAATTAATTTCATGACAAACGGGATTCCGGTTAGGGAGATATCATCATTTTAAGGTAGCGATCGATTGCTGGAATTCCAGTTTCAGAACTGGAATCCCAATTTCACGCGCGTTTTACCAGTGATTATGTTCAGATTCAGGTATTGGCCCAGTTGAATAAAATATATTTTTATCTGTTAAGATTCCAGTGCATAAAACGGATCATCAATAGCATTTATTTATTATAAGTTATGTCATGTTTAATGTGACGGTGTAAGAAACGTTCCTGCAGAAACTGCAGAACACAACGACACTCTAAAATACAAATTTATATCAAACGATGGTGAAACAGCACAGGATTAGATTAATGTGTTAGCTAACTAAATTATCTACACGACCATATGGGGCTCCGCGCATTTCCAGTTTAAAACAGGGGTTTACATGTGTTCAAAATCAGGTATCCAAGCGAAATGCTGCCCAGGACTGCAGTCCAGTGCCGCATTCGCAGCCAATTATCGTTACAAAAATCTATAAACATCAAGAATTGAACTATATATGGTTTTAGGTTATCGAGTTGTCTTCGATATGAGCCATAGAACATTATGTTCCAACCTGTATTGAATTTACAATGATTTCATTGTGGTAACCTGCGTGGTAAAATTCAGATTTTGTGTCGCCTTTAGGGGGCGACGTTACATGATTATAAACAAGATACTTTTAACTCAAAACCTTACACGACATTCGCTAATCAGCAAGGGATTCTACGATCACAAAACATGGGCACTTTAACCAGAGTTTTCATTCATGTATCGCTTCGAACTTAGAATTAAGTACGAGTATCGAGCGTCGTCAGTTTTATCGAAATGATTATAACAATTAATTCATGTAAATTATAAGTGATATCATTCCGGTTGACAGACCCGAATGGGGTTCAATTCAATACAATCAACTCAATGGTTTGCTAACAATTCCATTATAATTTACGATCTAAATATATATATGCACACACGTACGATTAAATCTTTAACTTGATTATTTAATCTAACCGGTAAATTAGCATGATTAGGAAGTGAAGAATTTTCACTTACCTTTGGCGAAAGTGGCACGGCAGCCACGACGATGGCGGAACCAGCACGGGCAACAAGAAGGACCGCAAAGAGCACGAGCTGCATGGCTAGGTTTGAGCTTGGCTAGGGCTTGGGTTAGGCTCGGGCTCTGTGCTGCTGCGGTGGCGATGTCGGAGCTTGATATTGCTGGTTGGAGCTTGTTGGTAGCGGGGATGGTGATGGCATCGGCGATAATGACGTCAACGATGGTTGTTACGGTGACTACAACCAGGTGTTCGATGAAATGACGGCTGTTTGGAGAAGAAGGGGGTGAGGCTCGGCTGCTGGAGGGGTGAGGGGAGTTGTGTTCTGGAGATGGTGGTGGTAACGTTGGGGAGCTCGGACGATGGAGGAGCTGCTGGTGGTCGTCAACGATGGAGATACTCGAAGCATGGAGCTCGAAGATGGTGAGTTGGGGAGCTTCGACTCGGGCAATGGCCCTGGCTCGGGGTTGGTGCTCAAAGCTCGTCGGTGAGTTGTGGGTTGAGAGGGGAGAAGGGAGGAGGTGGAGGTCGGGCTTGTTGGCGACGTGTCGCCTGAGGTGAGGTGCTCGGTGGCGGAGTAGAGCAAGAGCGACAGAGAGAGTGAAGTAGAGAGAGAGGCGAGGGAGAGAGGGTGAAGTAGTGAGAGACGAGATCGAAGTCGTTGTGGTTTTGGGCGAAGGGCGTCATGGCCGTTGGAGGAGTGCGGGTCGTGGGGAGGTAGGTGCGGCCATCGCGGCATGGGTGCGCGTCTCGTGGACGTGGGCGCGAGGAGCGGGGAGACGTGGGGGAGAGCCGTTGGGGGTGATGCGAGCGGGCGAGCGCGAGTCTCACGGGCGTGGGGGCCGTTGCGAGAAAGAGGCGGGAACAGAGAACGAGGGAGGAAGAAGAAGTGGGAAGCGGGTGTGGGTCGGGCCAGCCGGGTCGGGTCGGGTCGATTGGGTCGGGTAGTTTAGGATTTGGATTTAGATTTTTTTGGTTAAGAATTAAATAATAAAAAAGAATATAAAATATGTAAGAATATATAAAATAGAAAAATTCAAGGAAAAATCTAGAAAAATATACGAAAAATATAAACGGGAACTGGGTATTTACACCAGACCCTCCTTACAAAAATTTCGTCCTCGAAATTAAAATGAAAACAACGAACAACAACACTACACAAACAAGTGCGGGAAACGTGCACGGACGTCCTCCTCACGTTCCCAGGTAGACTCCCCTGGAGAACGACCACCCCAAGAAACTCGAACTAAGGAAATGATTTCGTTCTTCAGCACTTTTTCCCGACGATCGAGAATGGTGGTGGGCTGTTCCTCGTAAGACAGATCGGTGCCCAAAGTTAACTCTGAATGGTCCAGGACATGACTGTCATCCCGAATGTAGCACCTTAACTGAGAAACATGGAAAGTATTGTGCACATCAGCTAACGATAGAGGCAAGGCTAGTCGATAAGCCACCTTTCCTACTCGCTCCAGCACCTCAAAAGGTCTGATGAATCGGGGACTGAGTTTCCCGTGACCTCCAAACCTGATAACACAGCGGGTAGGAGAAATCTTCAGAAATACATGATCTCCGACCTCGAATTCTAGCGCTCTCCTGCCGGTATCCGCCCAACTCTTCTGTCGGTCCTGAGTTGTCTTAATGCGCTGTTTGATCATCTGGACCTTGTCTACCATCTGAACAATAAGTTTGGGGCCTAGTAATCTTCGCTCACTTACATCATCTCAACAAACAGGGGATCGACATTTCCGTCTGTAAAGTGCTTCGAATGGAGCCATCTGGATGCTTGCTTGGAAACTGTTGTTATAAGAAAACTCCACCAGATGAAGGTGATCCTCCCAAGAACCCTGGAAGTCTAGCATGAAATCCCTCAACAAGTCATCGAGCGTCTGAATAGTACGCTTGGACTGTCCGTCCGTCTTTGGATGGTAAGCCATGCTGAACTTGAGACGTGTACCCAGACTCTCTTGTAAGCTCTTCCAAAAGTGTGAAACAAATCTGGTGTCTCGATCTGACACTATATTGATCGGAACTCCATGAAGTCGAACTACCTCTTGCATGTATTTCTCTGCAAGCGATTCTGTCGACTGTCCCACTCGGAAGGGTATAAAGTGTGTAGCTTTTGTAAGACGGTCGATGATAACCCAAACGGCGTTGTTGCCCCTTGGGCTCCGTGGTAAGGCGGTCACAAAATCCATAGTGATATGCTCCCACTTCCACTCGGGTATCGGAAGCGGTTGCAACAGTCCAGCTGTTCTCTGGTGTTCTGTCTTTACTTGCTGGCATACTAAACACTTGGATACAAACCGTGCAATCTCTCGCTTCATCCCATTCCACCAATAGTGTTGCTTCAAATCTCGATACATTTCCGTGTCTCCCGGATGCACAGAATAAGCCGAACTATGAGAACCAGCTAGTACTTCTTCTCGAACATCCCCATTGGGAACGCAGAGTCTGTTACCGAATCTCAGAGAATCGTCTCGATGTATGAGTAAGTCTGTCCTCAGCCTGGTTTCCACCTGATCTCTGAACTTCTGCAATCGAGGATCATCAGCTTGCATAGCCTTAATGCGATCTACAAGAGAAGACTGCACCTGTAACTGCCTGAACTGCCTGATTGCACTCGATGTAACAACCTCTAGTTCGAACTTCTGGAAATCCTCAATGATGCTCCTCTGACTGGTCAACATCATGACCGCTGGCTTGCGACTGAGTGCGTCGGGTATGGCATTTACCTTTCCCGGATGATACTGTAAGTCCAAGTCGTAGTCCGCCATTAATTCTAGCCATCGGCGTTGCCTCATATTCAGTTCTCTCTGAGTGAACACGTATTTTAGACTCTTGTGATCCGTGCACTTCCTCCTTTTTGTAAGTCCATGCTACCTCTCCCGGTACTTTCGGGCATGCGGAATTTGATAAAAAACAATTTTCTTAGAGGTGGTAACATGGACTTAAAACCCGGATCTTTGTTAAACATCTAACTAACAACCTAACTAGGAGTTGTTAACTACTCGGTTAGGGGGTTTATACCTTTCTTATCTTGAACTCCTTCGTCTTCAAACCTCGATGGTTGTCCGAATCGGCTTCTCCCCATCGTCTCCTTGCGCCGAAGATCGATCCACCTGAAAGCTTCAACCTTTGGCTCCTTCTTCGATCTTTGAAGAAACTAGTTCACTCGGTTTGCTAAACCTTGTGAACTAGAGTGAGTAGAGAAGAGTTTTGTTAGGATTTTATCTATGGTTCTTGGTTCTCAATACATGAGACAAATGAACCATAGACTCAAGAGAGGGAGAGCAAGAGGAGGAAGATGAGAGCTCAAGAACAAGAGAGAGAATGAGAATGATAGAATGAGAGAAGACTTTTCTCATTTGGCTCTCATAATCCATAACCATCATAACACATCATAGCAATCAAGTATTATGTGATGGTTTAAGCAACAATAGCCATATCATTTCATACACTCATTTTGCACAAGAGAGCAAGCAAGCAAAAGTCTTTGCCATGAAATGATAGCTATTGTTATCATGATGGTCAACTAGTCAAGTCTAGTCAACCGGTCAACAAAGTCAACAAGTCAACAAAGTCAACAAGTTAACAAAGTCAACCCCTCAACAACCATGTCACCATAATACTTAATTAATATCATTGTTAATCATATATCATATTCTCATTAGGGTTGAGCAAAAAGTCAATAGTCAACGGTCAACGGTCAACAACCCTAATGAGAATCCTCTGCCTCTGTCTCTTCGTCAACTGTGCATACACACCCGCATCCGCGTTACGAGGAACACGGATGCATACTGGATAAAACCAATCCCAAAAGGTACACTGGGATCTGGCTTAAACCAAAGCCCGCTAGTGTAAACTGTCCGGACGCTGTACGTGCACAATTGCACGGATGTGACCGAACCCTGTCGCAAAACCATGCGACCTGTCGCAAAACCATGCGACCTCTACTCTTTTGCCTAAAGGCGAATAGCTTTCTGTGTGGGACTCTAAAGACTCGACACTACGCTGGCAGTGGGTTTAACCACAGACCGCAAGCGGCACTAGCTGTGCGTAACGGTCCCCAGGTAGATGCCGACAAGAAGACTGACGAGGAGAAACCCATCTGAACTCCTACTGAGCCTGAATGTGACATTCTCCGTACAGTCCGGTCTGTTCGTCTGATACATCGCATGGCGGGCCTAGGGGGCGGTAAACGTCAGTCCCCTAATAGCGGTACAAGTCGTGTCGGAGTGAAGCCCAAAACACCCTGAGATAACACCGGAAGCCTACCAGTATATCTCGTTTGCCCTGGCCAGGGACTACTCGTGTAATGGCTCTCCTAGACACAGCGCGATGTCAACCCCCAATACCGGGAGAGACGAATCCTGTCTAACCGTCACTGCCTCCAAGTGCTTCGGGACTGCACCTAACTACCACCTGTTTGCACGACTCATTTGAGCCGTGGTAGGGTAGTAATCAAAGTGCAGTGGGAACACACTTGAGGCGAAGTGACAGTGTCAAGTCAGCGGACTAAGCTGTACTCATGTCACCTGGGAACTGATAACTGACGATAGGCATAATACCAACCAGTCAGTTCCCGACGAGTCCTGTCCAGTGTACTCGTAACCCAACGAGCACCCGCATACTATCTCCAGTACGACATACTGACGGCTGTGGGACAGACCGTCCCCCACACTGGGATGAGAAGCGCATGCGCTAGTCTACTCCGGAGTATCGATGCCCTGTCTCGATAATCCTGCGACTAGGGACCTGCATAAGGATGTGCTTATAGATTACCCAGCCCCACTAGTGTGACTGCCATCACAACGCTGGTAATCAAGCAAAGATCCTAAGGGCTCTACTAATGCGTATAGGTGATATAATAAAATAAACACATGTACACATTGAAGTAGAAACAAACCAAGTAGCATACTACTATTTTGAGCAAGATTGTATATACAAGGTGAATATCCCAAGCTTCCATTAAGTAATATACAAACTAGTATGATACAGTAATGGCCTCTAAGGCATATACACTAACAATCTCCCACTTGCACTAAGGCCATGTACTGGCGTATCGAAGACCTATCATCTCGATCAGCCGCTCGAACTGAGTCTGGGGCAAGGCCTTGGTGAATGGATCTGCAGTGTTATCTTCTGAAGCGACTCTCCGAACCTCGATCTCCTGGCGATCCACGATCTCCCTGATCAGGTGATACCGCCTTAAGATGTGTCTGGATCTCTGATGGGACCTGGGTTCCTTCGCTAAAGCTATAGCCCCGTTGTTGTCGCAATACAGAGGTATTGGATCAACAATGGACGAAACCACCTGAAGTTCTTTCAAGAACTTCCTCATCCAGACAGCTTCTTTTGCGGCATCAGATGCAGCGATGTATTCCGCTTCCATCGTCGAGTCTGCAACGGTTTCCTGTTTGGAACTCTTCCAACACACCGCCCCTCCATTGAGGGTAAAGACAAAACCCGACATGGACTTGGAATCGTCCTTGTCACTCTGGAAGTTGGAGTCAGCAAAGGCCTCGATCTGGAGGTCTTTTCCTCCATACACCAAGAACATCTCCTTAGTCCTCCTCAGGTACTTAAGAATGTTCTTTACTGCTATCCAGTGTTTCTCCCCAGGGTTTGACTGATACCGGCTTACTACACTCAGTGCATAAGCTACATCCGGTCTGGTACACAACATCGCATACATTATAGAGCCTACCGCAGAAGCGTAGGGTATAATAGACATGCGATCCCTCTCCAAATCAGTCTTGGGAGACATCTCTTTAGAGAGGGTGATCCCGTGACAAGCCGGTAGGTTACCGCGCTTGGAATCTTCCATACTGAATCTTTTCAGTATGGTGTCGATGTACCTGGACTGTGAAAGTCCTAATATCCTCTTGGATCTATCACGATGGATCCGGATCCCCAGGATGTATGAGGCATCACCCAGGTTTTTCATGGAGAACCTGTGTGACAAGAACCCCTTGACAGATTGTAGCACAGGAATGTCATTTCCTATTAAGAGAATGTCATCCACGTATAAAACGAGGAATACTACAGTTCTCGCTACAAATCTACTATAGATGCATGGTTCATCTGGATTTTTGATAAAGCCAAATTCCTTGACTGCCTCATCAAAACAGATGTTCCAACTCCGCGATGCCTGCTTTAGTCTATAGATGGACTTAAGCAACTTGCACACCTTTCCGCTGCTCCCACTCTGAATGAAACCCTCTGGTTGGTCCATATAGACACACTCCTCTAAATTTCCATTTAGAAAAGCGGTCTTTACTTCCATTTGCCAGATCTCATAATCGTGGAAGGCAGCAATGGCAAGAAGGATCCGAATGGATTTCAGCATAGCCACTGGAGAAAAGGTTTCGTCATAGTCCAAGCCAGGTCTTTGACGGAAACCCTTTGCAACAAGTCTAGCTTTATAGGTCTCAACCTGTCCATCTACACCAATCTTCCTTTTGAAGATCCACTTGCATCCTACGGGTTTTACCCCGTCTGGAGCAATGTCCAACGTCCATACTTTGTTGGTGTACATGGACTCCATTTCGGTCCGCATTGCATCTAGCCATTTTACCGAGTCAATGCTTTGAACGGCCTGCTGGAAGCTAGTAGGCTCATCATAATCTATGATGCAATCCTCTCTATCCCCGTCTATGAGAAAACCGTAGTATCTCTCGGGCGGATGAGACTTCCTACTACTCCTGCGGAGCGGCGTAGGAATGTCCTGTTCTTTTGAACCCTCTGGTTCCACTAAGCTTTCAGTAATAGTCTGTGGTTCTGGAATTTCTTCCAGTTCTACTGCGCTCCCACTAATTTCCTTTTCTAAGAACTGGTGTTCTAGAAAGTGGGCATGACGAGAAACAATAATCTTTTGTTCCTCTTCGCAGTAGAAGAAATATCCCTTGGAGTTCTTTGGATATCCCACGAACTTGCACTGTACTGAGCGTGCCTCGAGCTTGTCCGCATGCTGCTTTTTGACAAAAGCTGGACTTCCCCATGTCTTAATGTGATTAAGATGGGGCCTCTTCCCACACCACATCTCATATGGTGTGGTAGGCACAGTCTTAGTGGGAACTCGGTTTAAAAGGTATGCAGCTGATTCTAGCGCATACCCCCAGAATGATCGCGGTAACTCAGCGTTACTCATCATGGACCGTACCATATCCAATAGGGTTCGGTTCCGTCTCTCCGATACACCGTTATGTTGCGGAGTGTATGGAGGACTAAGCTGAGAGAGAATTCCGTTCTCTTTTAAATAGTCCAGGAACTCGGCACTCAAGTATTCACCACCTCGATCCGATCTTAGGATCTTGATACTTTTGCCAGTTTGTTTTTCTACTTCATTCTTATATTCCTGGAATTTTCCAAAGGCTTCGGACTTATGTTTCATTAAGAAGACATAACCGTACCTTGAAAAGTCATCCGTAAAAGTAATGAAGTAAGAATAACCGCTTCGCGCATGTGTAGACATTGGACCGCACACGTCGCTGTGTACGAGTCCCAAGAGCTCGCTCGCTCTTACTCCGTGTCCACTGAACGGAGTCTTTGTCATCTTTCCTTTGAGACAGGATTAACAAGTGGCATACGATTGATATTCGAATGGATTCAAATATCCTTCTGTATGTAACTTCGTCAACCTTCTCTCATTGATGTGACCCTGTCTACAATGCCATAAGAAAGTCTGATTTATTTCCGGAGACTTTCTTTTGTGTGTATTCTGGACATTGAAAATCTGTGGTTGGTTTAATACGTATATACCATTGCTCAATGTACCTGACCCAATCAGAACTTGATTAAGGTGAATGTTTACAACATTGCTTACAAACGCAAATTCATAACCTTCTTTAGAAACCAAAGATACAGAAATGATATTACAAGTTGCGTTGGGTACAAAAAATCAATTACGCAAAACCAAAACATGTCCATCTGACATTCCCAGGTGATAGTCCCCCACGGCTTTAGCATCCATGCTAGCTCCGTTCGCAACTTTGAGGGTCATGTCACCTGCCTTCAAAACCCTACGGTTTCTCAACGCCTGTAAAGAATTACAGATATGAGATCCTGATCCGGTATCCAATACCCAGGAAGTAGAGTTTATTGAAAGACAGTTTTCAATAACATACACACCTGAAGCTGAAGCTGCAACCTGCTTCAATTCCTGTGTTCTGGCCTTCCAAGCCCTGCAATCATTCTTCCAGTGTCCTTTCTTATGACAATAGAAGCATTCTTCCTTATCCACAAGCTTCCCCGCTTTCTTTGTTGCTTTTGCCTTTCCCTTCGTATCCACTTTACTAACACCGCCCCTTGGTTTGGCGGGGGCTTTCTTCTTCTTTCCCTTGGCTTTCGCCTTGGACCTAGAAGAAGATGATCCTCCTACAAACAAAGTGGATGTTTCCCTACCTTTCTGTAGGGTGCCCTCTGCGCTCCTCAGCATGTTGAGGAGCTCTGAAAGTTCAACTTCTTTTTCTTGTAAGTTGAAGTTCAGTATAAACTGGGCGTAAGTGGAAGGAAGAGACTGGAGAATCAAGTCCGTATAGAGCTCACTCTCCAATGTGGTCCCAAGGTCCGCGAGCTCCTCAATGTAGCCGATCATCTTAAGCACGTGTTCTGCTACTGATGATCCGACGGCCAACCTTGCCGAAAATAACTTCTTCGACGCTTCGTATCTTGCGATACGAGACTGCTTTCCATACAGTTCTTTTGTATGAAGAAATATGGATTCCAGGTCCATATTCTCATGCCTCCTCTGATGTTCATTGTCCATAGAGGCAAGCACGAGGCACTTGGCCTTCGCGCTATCAATCTCCCAAGTCTTACGGATTTCCTTATCCGCGACGCTGGAAGTGGGACCTGGGACAGGGGGAGCTTTGGTGGTAAGAAGTTACCCCAGCTTGTCGTAAGTGATTGCCATCTTGACATTCCTGAGCCAATCTTTGTAGTTTCGCCCTGTCAGTATGTTCTTATCTAGTAGTAACTTAAGTCCAGTCATGTCGATTGGTCGCTGCAATTAGGAGAGAGAAAAGAAACACTCAGCATGATGCTCTTGCAGGTTTAGAGTGGTTTTTAGTTTGTCTAAACAGGATGGCTCCCACTGTTTCTCGAATCCCTCCTCAAACCACAAAGGAAGAATTAGTCAGGATCAATCTCACCGTACAATACTTGCTTAACTGTTCGGCCAGGCTGGTGTCGGTACTTCGAGGGAGGTTTTCCAACGCTTTCGCGAAGTTCCTTAATTAAATAACCTCTTTTCCCTGGGAGCGTAGCCCCGCTAACACCTTTCTAGACACCTACTTGGTTTATAGCATTGATTGTTAAGTAAGAAATTTCCCGAGGAGTAGCACATACTCACAGTAGGATCGGGATCCAAATATCATCGCGTGACGAAACTGAAGGAATCCTACCAGAATCATCACACTCCAAATGGTATGCAAATCTAGCAAGTTTCAGTACTTATGAAACTCCCGATGTGGATTTTTGCCCCATGCTCTTATGACCTTGACTTTGGCCAAAATATCATAAGTCACATGTCAAGTTCTACCCGTCATTCTCCAGGTTAATTTGGATCCACCCGTACCTACCCTTGACTTTAGCCAAAATGGCAGTACGACTGTTCCAAACCAACGCATCTATCTATGCTACACATGAACACCCAATAGCTACCAATCACTATGCCTTGACGTTGGCCAACATACATAGCTTGAATACTATTGACTATTTATGTGAAACGACGGAGGGCTACGAATGGTTTTGGCGAAACCGTGAACGTAGTGAACTTGATATAGTCGATGGAACGAGATAGCTTTTAAAAGGAGTGGCTCAAGCTCCGCATTTAAAAGTTGGTTTTGAAAAGAACCGAATGGTTTTTCGAAAGTGTTCCAACGACTTTTACTTGGTTTATTTTCTTGCATTAGTTCTTTTAATGCGTGATATTCTTGCATTAGTTCTTTTAATGCGTCCCATCATTTAATCCTACCATTGCAGAAAACAACCAAAATATGACGTACGCTTATGCCATTCGCATTCGCCATGGGGCCCCGTCATTACCCGTTAGGTTACTTAACTAACGACAGAGCGGGGGCTGGGCTAGCGCGGCTGTAAAACATAAGCAACGCCTAAATAATATCATATATAGATATACTGCAATGATAGCCATTTCAGATCACAGATGAACACATTGGATATACTAGGAATACGCAATTCGTACGAGCCTGTAACGAAAAGCAGATTACACGGTCGCGGTGAATAGCCAATACCCCACCCAAGACCCCTACGGGTGAGGCAAACTACCCGCCAAGTACCCGAAGCGAAACAACCTCCCTCAACTCCGTGAGTAGGCCACTCGGCACTTCGGCATACCCGGTAGTTTGTGCACCCCCTCCATGGGTCTATCATAGGAGCAAAAACAGTAAAAAGAAATTATACAATGACGGCTACAACCCCGACCCGGTTGTGCGGCCATACAAATAATTATTACATCAATTTACAAATTTACATGAATTGAAAGAAAAGAAAACTCTCGTCTCACAACCTCCCGGCTATTCACCCGCGACAATCCAATGAATTCATATACACATTCCAGCAACATTACAGATCACAGATTTGTATAACCCCCACTAATCGATATATAGCGATTAGCAGACGTTCAATACAAATATCACATCACAGAAAAACCCGTCAGCTTAAGTCTTTTAGAAGTTTGATCAAAAATACGGATTTTCAGGCCCCAAACACAAAATTTTCGTTCTGGAAAATCTGGGCAGAAAATACATATTCCAAAAATCCCAAAATACCCCACTGAACAAACTGCAACCAAAATTTCCCACAACCGAGTCAACTCGGCCGCGGAACCGCGGCGGGAGCACGCTCCCGCCGCGTTTCTACGGCGCTTTGATCGATTCAGTGGACGAAATTTTGTCAGTTTGTTATAAAAACCCTGAGCCGAATTTTAAAGTATGATTTATCATTTTTGGAACAGAGGAAAAATTCAACAGCAAGCATGATATCGGGGTTCATTTCGGGACTTTTTCTTTGATCGATCTTCTAGCTACTTTGCTAACATGTTAGATAGAGTTTAACCTGGCTCTGATACCACTGTAAGTCCATGCTACCTCTCCCGGTACTTTCGGGCATGCGGAATTTGATAAAAAACAATTTTCTTAGAGGTGGTAACATGGACTTAAAACCCGGATCTTTGTTAAACATCTAACTAACAACCTAACTAGGAGTTGTTAACTACTCGGTTAGGGGGTTTATACCTTTCTTATCTTGAACTCCTTCGTCTTCAAACCTCGATGGTTGTCCGAATCGGCTTCTCCCCGTCGTCTCCTTGCGCCGAAGATCGATCCACCTGAAAGCTTCAACCTTTGGCTCCTTCTTCGATCTTTGAAGAAACTAGTTCACTCGGTTTGCTAAACCTTGTGAACTAGAGTGAGTAGAGAAGAGTTTTGTTGGGATTTTATCTTTGGTTCTTGGTTCTCAACACATGAGACAAGTGAACCATAGACTCAAGAGAGGGAGAGCAAGAGGAGGAAAATGAGAGCTCAAGAACAAGAGAGAGAATGAGAATGATAGAATGAGAGAAGACTTTTCTTATTTGGCTCTCATAATCCATAACCATCATAACACATCATAGCAATCAAGTATTATATGATGGTTTAAGCAACAATAGCCATTTCATTTCATGCACTCATTTTGCACAAGAGAGCAAGCAAGCAAAAGTCTTTGCCATGAAATGATAGCTATTGTTATCATGATGGTCAACTAGTCAAGCCTAGTCAACCGGTCAACAAAGTCAACAAGTCAACAAAGTCAACAAGTCAACAAAGTCAACCCCTCAACAACCATGTCACCATAATACTTAATTAATATAATTGTTAATCATATATCATATTCTCATTAGGGTTGAGCAAAAAGTCAATAGTCAACGGTCAACGGTCAACAACCCTAATGAGAATCCTCTGCCTCTGTCTCTCCGTCAACTGTGCATACACACCCGCATCTGCGTTCCGAGGAACACGGATGCATACTGGATAAAACCAATCCCAAAAGGTACACTAGGATCTGGCTTAAACCAAAGCCCGCTAGTGTAAACTGTCCGGACGCTGTACGTGCACAAGTGCACGGATGTGACCGAACCCTGTCGCAAAACCATGCGACCTGTCGCAAAACCATGCGACCTTTACTCTTTTGCCTAAAGGCGAATAGCTTTCTGTGTGGGACTCTAAAGACTCGACACTACGCTGACAGTGGGTTTAACCACAGTCCGCAAGCGGCACTAGCTGTGCGTAACGGTCCCCAGGTAGATGCCGACAAGAAGACTGACGAGGTGAAACCCATCTGAACTCCTACTGAGCCTGAATGTGACATTCTCCGTACAGTCCGGTCTGTTCGTTTGATACATCGCATGGCGGGCCTAGGGGGCGGTAAACGTCAGTCCCCTAATAGCGGTACAAGTCGTGTCGGAGTGAATCCCAAAACACCCTGAGATAACACCGGAAGCCTACCAGTATATCTCGTTTGCCCTGGACAGAGACTACTCGTGTAATGGCTCTCCTAGACACAGCGCGATGTCAACCCCCAATACCGGGAGAGACGAATCCTGTCTAACCGTCACTGCCTCCAAGTGCTTCGGGACTGCACCCAACTACCACCTGTTTGCACGACTCATTTGAGCCGTGGTAGGGTAGTAATCAAAGTGCAGTGGGAACACACTCGAGGCGAAGTGACAGTGTCAAGTCAGCGGACTAAGCTGTACTCATGTCACCTGGGAACTGATAACTGACGATAGGCATAATACCAACCAGTCAGTTCCCGACGAGTCCTGTCCAGTGTACTCGTAACCCAACGAGCACCCGCATACTATCTCCAGTACGACGTACTGACGGCTGTGGGACAGACCGTCTCCCACACTGGGATGAGAAGCGCATGCGCTAGTCTACTCCGGAGTATCGATGCCCTGTCTCGATAATCCTGCGACTAGGGACCTGCATAAGGATGTGCTTATAGATTACCCAGCCCCACTAGTGTGACTGCCATCACAACGCTGGTAATCAAGCAAAGATCTTAAGGGCTCCACTAATGCGTATAGGTGATATAATAAAATAAACACATGTACACATTGAAGTAGAAACAAACCAAGTAGCATACTACTATTTTGAGCAAGATTGTATATACAAGGTGAATATCCCAAGCTTCCATTAAGTAATATACAAACTAGTATGATACAGTAATGGCCTCTAGGGCATATACACTAACACTTTTCGCCTAACAAGTAATGTCTCCAGATCTTCAATGCGAAAACTACTGCGGCTAACTCTAAGTCGTGTGTTGGGTAGTTCCTCTCATGATTCTTCAGCTGCCGTGAGGCATAAGCAATTACTCGACTGTGCTGCATCAGGACACAGCCTAAGCCTTTTCCTGAAGTATCGCCGTGTATTACCAAACCACCTGAATTATCTGGCACTGTAAGAATAGGTGCCGTGGTCAATTTCCGTTTCAGTACTTCAAAAGCCCGAGTACATTCCTTCGTCCATACGTACGGTACTTCCTTCAATGTCAGCTCTGTCAAGGGTTTGGCGATTCGTACAAAGTCTTGAACGAACCGCCGATAATATCCTGCCAATCCTAGGAAGCTTCTGATCTCGGACACTGACTTCGATGTCGGCCAATCTCTAATAGATTCTATCTTCGCTGGGTCTACTGAGATGCCTTCGCCCGAAACAACGTGTCCCAAGAACTGCACTTTGTCGAGCCAGAACTCACACTTGCTCAATTTTGCGTATAGCTTCTCTTCCCGAAGAATTTGTAGTACCGTTCGCAAGTGTTCGGCATGCTCCTCTCGGGTCTTAGAGTAAACTAGTATGTCGTCGATGAATACAACGACAAATGTGTCCAGGTATTTCGCAAATACTCTATTCATCAAATCTATAAATATAGCTGGAGAATTTGTAACACCGAACGACATCACAAGAAACTCATAATGCCCGTATCGGGTCCTGAAAGCCGTCTTGCATATATCTTCTGCCATTACATTGATTTGGTGATAGCCCGAATGAAGATCCAGCTTTGAAAATACCTTGGCCCCACCCAACTGATCAAATAAGTCGCCGATACGCGGAATGATGTATTTATTCTTTATCGTAACTCTGTTAAGCTCCCGGTAGTCTATGCACATCTGTAGCGATCCGACCTTTTTCTTCATCAACAAGACTGGTGCACCCCACGGCGAAGCGCTTGGGCGAAAAAATCCATTCTTCAGGAGTTCTCCAATTTTTTCTTCAATTCTGCCAACTCAACTGGTGCCATTCTGTACGGTGCCTTGGAAACTGGTGCTGTACCTGGAATCAAATCTATCGTGAATCCCAAGACGCGGGAAGGTGGTAGACCTGGTAAATTTTCAAGAAACACATCGAGAAAATCCTGAACGATCTCTAGGGCTGGACTCTCATCAATCTCCATAGCCGTTAACACCTTCAGTTTGGCTCTATACTTGGCTGGCTCCAAAGACTTGCTTCCTCCTTCAAAAATAAACTCTGGGTGATTGGGAATGCGGAAGGTCACATTCCTAGCTCGACAATCAATAATCGCATGGATTGTACTCATCCAGTCCATCCCAAGAATTGCGTCATAGCTTCCAGTTCCGACTAAAAGGAAATTCGCATGGAATTCCCTGCCACACACTATAACTGGACAGGATCTACATTCTCGACTAGATACTATAACACCATTACCCGTATGTATTTCCCAACCCTTGGTCAATGGTTCATGTGGTATGGAGTGTGCATCAACGAAATGGGCAGATATGAAACAGTGTGATGCTCCAGAATCAATAGTACTCTAGCTGGCATAGAATGAACGAGTAGAATACTGTAACAACTCTGCCTGCTCGGTGGTCAAGGTGAAAGACCGCCCTTGACCGCGGCCTGTATTGGTTTTCCTATGCTCTAGTGACCTCTGCTGCTGCGGTCCAGACCATCCCTGTAACTCTGTTCGCTGAGGGCAACCACTAACTCGGTGCTGGTTGGATCCGCAAATCAAACACTGTCCCTTGGCACGGCGACAGTCCTTCTGCATGTGTCTTGGTCTCTGGCAATAATCGCAAAATAGGGCCCTTCGCTGCGGCTGCTGAGGTAGGAAGGTGCGCTTCATCTGTGTGACACCCGGCCTGTGAACAGGGATCGCTCCACGGGGGGAGATAGTAGGCCGTGCTGGGGCCACGTAGGGTCTTCTGTCCATCGATCGTTGACCCTTGGCCTTCTCCACCAATCTTTCCTGCACTCGGGTAGCTTTCAGCACTTGGGCAAAGATGGGTAGATCGAGAGACGCGATAAGTTGTTGCAGTTCAATATCGAGCCCTTGCTGGAACCGTCTTGCCCTGGCGGCTTCGATGGCTACTATGTATGGTGCAAAGCGACTCAGCCGATTGAACTCTGCGGCGTAAACATCCACTGAGCGCCCATTCTGCTTCAACATAATGAACTTCTCTTCCATCTCGGCCTTGGCAGTAGCCGGAAAGTAGTGATCCAGGAAGCATGCGGAGAACGTATCCCATCCGATAGGTTTCCCTAGCCGGCTCTCCTCTACGGACCACCACGTGTGGGCCTCGTCTTCCATCTGAATCTTCACCATATTCACTCTGTCGTCGTCAGGAATTCGAGCGGCTGTCAGGAGGTTCTCTACATTGATGAGCCATTGCTCGGCCTTAAGTAGACTTGCTGATCCTGTGAACACCGCTGGATGAAGCCTCCTGAAGTCTGAAACAGTACCCACTCTAGTATATGTAGTTGTTCATATCATAATATTGCATTATTATATTCCCCATTCTTATGCATTTTACAAATAAACAGGTGCTTTTGACCCATGTCTGCTACTTAGTTACAGGTTACAAATTCTCGGGATAAAAACAGTGAAAAAGACAAAAGACGATACAAAGTGCCTCTGCGAATGATAAATGGTGGAATCTTGATCAAGCCTACACGAAGGTCAGTTCACAAAGTACAAGGCAGCGCAAGGTTCAAGACTTCGACACGAAGCAACGGTAAAAGTTCACCACAATTGTTCACTGTGGAGATCTGGAAGAAACCTAGAAGCCAATCTGAGAAAACAACCAAAGAAATAGGGAGACAAACAAGACAAGAAGCAGCAGCAGAAAAATGAAGCACTAAACTCCCAACTTGGCCGCAGAACCGCGGCCAAGGCATACTATTGGCCGCGGAACCGCAGCCGGGTTGTGCCCGTGTCGGCGCCAAAATTCGTGGCGGTGCGCAGATCGTTGACTTGGTCTTTTTCTTAGGGGGTATTTTTGTAAAAGCAGACATGACGCGATTGTAACCTAGGGTTTCTATGAATCTATAAATAGAGACCCTAAAACCTTTTCTAGGGCATGCCTCTTTTCATTTCATAAATTCAGATCTGTACTGTGTTGATGTTTGGAGAGAGCCATCAATAAAAATTAGTAAGTTTTCTTATTTCATTGCCTTAGTTTACTTTTAATTTAGAATGTCATTAAATTTCTTAATGAGCGAGTAGTCTCCTCGCTTGTTAGGGTTAGTTTTGGGGAAAGCTTTTGAGAGATGAAGATCTCTCATCCCTTTCTTACCCATCACATATAATCAATAGGACTCCATGCATACATGCACACACCTCTCCCTATGGCACCCTATCCCACGAGGTAGCGGTGATACCGTAGTATAAAGGCCCGGATGAGCGTGTTTTCCATGGAGGTTAGGGTAAGGATTGATAAAGGAAGGACAAGAACCTAGAGGAAGAAATACCTTCCCGAATGGTTCTAATCCCCTTTATTAATAACTACCATAACACCTCATAGATCTTAATTTGGGTATAGAAAGCGGTGAGATTTATTTACATTTCCAAACCTACCCTAAACCTAACCCTAGCAAGATTTAGATCTAGATAGATTTAGTTTTTAGATTTAATCAATCCGACCCCAATCAGAATTAACTCGTTCGACCAATTAGGAAATTCACAAAATCCCTGTGGACCGACCCGTACTCACCGGCTAGCTATCAAGCGACGCCGTTCTTGATTGCGGTTTAGAAATATTCTTGACAAACGAATCAAATGGCGCCGTTGCCGGGGATGGCGTGTTATTTTCTTTTTACAATTTCGGGTTAATCTAAAATTAAAAAATCATAAAAACTGAAAAATCAAAAAATATAAAAATTTATCATCTTTTATTTTTGTGAAGGGTATTTCTTGTGTGAATCTTTGCAGGATCGACGGATCTGGAAAAATCCAGAAGGCGAAACGGAAAACCGAAGATCTGAACAGCAGAGGATTTCAACAACAGTACAACAGAAAAAATCTGGAGCACTGAACCTATCAACCCACCGCGTTTCCGCCGCGCCAACACAGCTTTGACCGCGCATCCGCGGCAGGCAGGTGACGTCAGCACCTGTAAATTTTCCTCGGGACTCGAGCCGCCTCCTCTACCGCGGAACCGCCGCGCTAGCCCTCTCCCGACCGCGGAACCGCCGCGACCTGGTCACTTCAGCTGGTGAAAAAATCTCTGTTTGTTTCCTTTCTCTCTCCTATGCAAATCTCAATATATCTTCTGTGAAATCTCCTGCAGGATTCTTTGCGCTTAAAAAAAAAATCTTTCCCCTTCCAATAATTGATCTTGTGCAGGATTTTTTGCGCTGCGCTTAAAATAAAATAAAAATTTGATTGCAAGTGGTTGTTACTGTTTTGCATATTTTTAATCGGACTTTAAGGGGCTTGAGACCAATCCAGATTGGGTGGGGATTTCATCACCCTTTCCAGGACCCCAGAAATCACATAAGGCATATGCATTGACCAATATTTAATTAAAAAAAATACTAGACTCAGCCTTAAGGACGTCGCGCTCAATGGGACAGAGGACTAGTTGTAGGCATCGGCCGTTGATCCTAACCTGACTTTGCGGTGTCTAGGAAAGTGTGTCTAAGGCGAGTGGTTACTTAATTAGGGCCACTACTTGTAGTGGAGAGCCTCCCACTCACCTGACACTTACCTGGCCGCAATTGTCGGTGAAGAGGCGGTTTGAGGTCCTATTTCTAGCCCTTTGGAACAGTTAGGAGCTGTCTAGCTGACCTAGGTGACCCTAGATCTAGGCATGATTGTGCATTTGTGTGTGATTGATAGTGTGTTTAAGCCCTTTATCGAATTTTTTTTTTGCAAAAAGTTCCAAATATAAAAAAAGAAAAGGAAATTTTTTTACAAAAACTTGCAAAATTTTGTCGCTAAGAAATCCGTGCACCCCACATTCTTTCTCTTTTTCTTTCTTCCATCATGGGTACCCCACCTCATAAAACTCTTGCCGAACTTTGGTATCCCGAACCAAACTTTGCCTGTTACGCGAATTGTTTTGGTCGATTTAAGGACAATCCCTCCATACCCAAAATTTCTTTGAAAGATCAAATAGAAGCGTCTAGGAGAAACCGTTTGACTTTGCAATCCACTTTGTATCAACCATTTCAACCTTCACCACCTTCGTACGTTGATACCACTTTTTCGAGTCCTGTTGTAACTCCTAAACTCATGTCTATTGCTGAGCATATTGAACAATCTCGTAGCTGATCTTTCACTCCTCTCCACACATCCAGTTTTAGGGATCAACAAGTCCATTCACCTTTTTATCCAAATGTTGATCCTACTCCTGTTCAACCATCCAATTCCTACCAGTCCTACCCGACTTTCCTACCTTCACTAGACATTGCTTCCACACAGCCATTTGGGAGTTTCACGTATCCAAACAATTTTGAATCTTTTATCAAAACCCCTTCACAACCCATGTCTAGTTTGGAACAGTCGTTAGAAGCCTATATGGTAGTGACAAACCAAATGCTAAGGAATGTGGATGCGTCCATAGCCACCCTATTACAACCTAGTGAACCGGTAGCTAGTTTCCAATTAGCTCCCAAAATTCCAATGTATCATGAGGCGGTTGGACAGAGTGAGAATTTGAGTGGTGAGAGTGAGCTGTACACCCTTCCAAATCAAACCTACCCATACCCAATTGAATTCCACAACTCCAGTTTTCAAACAAGTGTCCCAAATGATTCATCAGTTGAAAATAAAACATTTAACGAGTTATGCGACTTTGTAGTGCTTGATTTGCCTGATTGTGAATAGTCCCTTTCGAGTGAAACCACACCTAATCCCTTTGATCTCTACACCTCCAATCTAGAACCTGAATTGATAAATATCCATGCTGTTGATGAGGTGTCCCAAAAAATTAATTTTCACTTGATTGAGGATATTGACGCCGGGAATATTTTGGATGATGAACCCGTAAATTTGACTGAAATTTTATCTCCAATTCATCATCCCGAGTCATTAAATGTTTCTTCCGAACTTCATATGCATCTTGATTTTGATGATAATGGCATGGATAGACTAAATTTTGAGGAGAATTATGAGGATAGTATTGAGGAGAGTATTGAGGATAATATTGAGGATGAACCATTTTTGTTTGATGTGTCGGATTTTCCACTTCATCCTCGTGAACCTGTAACTGTTATACTTCCTAAATCAAACCCCCTCATTTCCATCGTTCCGACCACGCAAAAGATCACGCTTGAAGACTGTGAGCTTGAAAAATTTCTCTTTGAATTTGACACAGTTCTCACAGACGATAACGATTACGAGTGTTTCACTTTTTCGGACGATGTTGAAAACTCACCTCCCGAGTTTGAGTCCTTTACATTTTCAGATGAGTTAGTTGAACGATCAGACTCGGTTGCTTATAGTCATTTCGAACTATTGATGGAATCCTTCAAGTTCGAGACAGATTACTTAGGCGAGAATAACACTATCCCTAAATCACTCCCTTTCGTCCTTCCTATCATTTCGACCATGCAAGACTCCGTCGCGTTGCCATTTTCAATGGAGGGTTTACTAAGTTCGACGTACCCATGTTTTCTTGCGAATCTTGAGGGATTTGACCCCATTTCTCGACGGGTTGATAGATTAGCACAATCGCTTTTAACACATCGGTCATCACAAATTGCGCTAATTTATTCACTCGATTTACACCCTCAAGATTGTACCACACTTCTTTCTCTTTTCCGCCATTCTTCTCCTCCACTGAGACTATATTCCACCCTTCTTCCTATACGATCTCGTGTGTGTCTCATTTCTTTTCTCTACACCCCATTTTTTCACAAACCCTACCATTATCACGATAGAATTTTTGAATGGTTGGTGCTAACCTTTGGCTTGTGTAAGGCCTTGTTTAGTTTAGGGAGGACCTTGTTGTATATATGTATATATATTCTTTTTTTTCTTTTTCTATTAACAATAATAAAAAATATATTCAAAAAAATAAAAAAATAATTTTTTTTATAAATAAATAAACAGGGGACTGCCGGCCATCTTGACCCTCTTGGTGTGGCATGACAGTGAGGACACCGTCAAGTTTAAGTTTGGGGGTGTGCTCGGTAAGCCTTCTTCCTTCGCATTCATGTGTATATTTTTGTATTTGCATGCTTATTTTAAAACCCATAAAAATTGAAAATTTTAAAAATTATAAAAATTAAAGCATTCAATTTTGGCCATAATTGACTTGAGTTTGACAAATAGGTTAACTAGTTAGGAACAACTAGATCTTAGACTTAGTAAATTAAAAACCCTAAAAATAACCTTTCTTAAAATTTAACGGTAGAAAGTATATGTCTTTGTAGTTTATTTAGAAATAGGCAAATTTCGAGTTGACTTCTTGGGCTAAGTTAAAACAAGGGAAGAGTATTGATGTTTTTATTAAAATATAAGTTTGAAAAATAATTCCTAGCTTAAGTCTAAATTCTGAAAATGTATACCCTACAAATTGCACAAACACGAACCTTGAAACTTGGAATAGTAGAAGAGACCTTGAAATGCTCTTTTCTAAAGTCCTTAGTACGAAGAAAAATAAAATAAAAATACAAATGTGAATAAAGAAAAAAATGAACACTGGTTTTTGTAATTACTTAAGGCTGCATTAATAGAAAAAAAATATTTAGCGAGGGTGCTTCATCGCCTAGTGCCTTAGACCAACTGGTTTGGGAGTCACTGCTAAAGCCTCAGGTGTTACATGACTAGGAATTACGCCTTATTGTGCATACACATTTTGTAATCGGTTGTTGGTACCTCAAGAAGTATTAACGATCGCATGAAAGATGTGTGAGCGAAATTCATCTAAAAATTCACCAATTAAGAAGTGCTTTGGACGACGGACAAGAGTATGATTACTTGATTTGAATTTCCAAGTGTAGGGGTGATATATACACACACGTAGGGGTATATGATTGGGGTTTAGATAAGAGATATGAATGAAGAATAGGACTTGTATCTTTAGTAGAGATGATAAAAATTCCTAAGTTGAGATAGAACCCTAGAAGAGAAACTTAAAAGATGCCGAAAGCTAAGTAAATTCGCAAGAATATATATAATCTTAAGTTCAATAATAAGGAAGCGTGAAAAATATGGGTGGATGATTTATGAGTCGAAGATAATAGAATTCCTTGTTAGAAAACCTAATTGGAGAATAAAAGTCAATGGGCCTAATTGATAGGATTTTGTGGGTAGTATCCGCTGAAAACTCTCAGGAGACAACACTCCTCCTACTAGGGACACCTAGAGGTTTAACGACTTGTTGCACGAGCTCAGTGCAATCGCGTTTCCCTACGAAAGTGAGGTTAGGTTTTTGTTGAGAATAAAACTAGGTTTGCTCGAGGACGAGCAAAAGATAAGTTTGGGGGTATTTGTTCATATCATAATATTGCATTATTATATTCCCCATTCTTATGCATTCTACAAATAAACAGGTGTTTTTGACCCATGTCTGCTACTTAGTTACAGGTTACAGATTCTCGGGATAAAAACAGTGAAAAAGACAAAAGACGATACAAAGTGAGACTGCGAATGATAAATGGTGGAATCTTGATCAAGCCTACACGAAGGTCAGTTCACAAAGTACAAGGCAGCGCAAGGTTCAAGACTTCGACACGAAGCAACGGTAAAAGTTCACTACAATTGTTCACTGTGGAGATCTGGAAGAAACCTAGAAGCCAATCTGAGAAAACAACCAAAGAAATAGGGAGACAAACAAGACAAGAAGCAGCAACAGAAAAATGAAGCACTAAACTCCCAACTTGGCCGCGGAATCGCGGCCAAGGCATGCTATTGGCCGCGGAACCGCGACCGGGTTGTGCCCGTATCGGCGCCAAAATTCGTGGCGGTGCGCGGATCGTTGACTTGGTCTTTTTCTTAGGGGGTATTTTTGTAAAAGCAGACATGACGCGATTGTAACCTAGGGTTTCTATGAATCTATAAATAGAGACCCTAAAACCTTTTCTAGGGCATGCCTCTTTTCATTTCATAAATTCAGATCTGTACTGTGTTGATATTTGGAGAGAGCCATCAATAAAAATTAGTAAGTTTTCTTATTTCATTGCCTTAGTTTATTTTTAATTTAGAATGTTATTAAATTCCCTAATGAGCGAGTAGTCTCCTCGCTTGTTAGGGTTAGCTTTGAGGAAGGCTTTTGAGAGATGAAGATCTCTCATCCCTTTCTTGCCCATCATATATAATTAATAGAACTCCATGCATACATGCACACACCGCTCCCTACGGTACCCTATCCCACGAGATAGCGGTGATACCGTAGTATAAAGTCCCGGTTGAGCGTGTTTTCCATGGAGGTTAGGGTAAGGATTGATAAAAGAAGGACAAGAACCTAGAGGAAGAAACACCTTCCCGAATGGTTCTAATCCCCTTTATTAATAATTACCATAACACCTCATAGATCTTAATTTGGGTATAGAAAGCGGTGAGATTTATTTATATTTCCAAACCTACCTTAAACCTAACCCTAGCAAGATTTAGATCTAGATAGATTTAGTTTTTAGATTTAATCAATCCGACCCCAATCGGAATTAACTCGTTAGACTAATTAGGAAATTCATAAAATCCCTGTGGACCGACCCGTACTCACCGGCTAGCTACCAAGCGACTCCGTTCTTGATTGCGGTTTAGAAATATTCTTGACAAACGAATCAAATGAAGAAAAATAAAATAAAGCTCGGCCTCAAGTAGACTTGCTGATCCTGTGAACACCGCTGGATGAAGCCTCCTGAAGTCTGAAACAGTACCCACTCTAGTATGTGTAGTCGGTACGAGCGCGCCCTCGGGGGCGGCGGGAATAGCCGTAGATCTCTCTAGGGCAGTAATTGCGTTCTCCTGCACCACCTTCAACCCTTCGGCCAGGAGATCGGTCTTCCTTTTTTGTGCTTAGGCCAGGGTCGTCAGCGTGCTAAGGATCTTCTCGGTACAATCGTGGGGCTCGGCACCGGAGGAGTTGCCCGAGGAGTCCATATTCCTGGAAAGATAATCAAGGAAGAAATCAAATTCAGTCAGAGATTTCACGGTAATTCAACTAGCATTTGGAAGTGAAAAGGAATGTAGTAAAGCACTGGTCAAGGGTGTAACTCAAAATAGTGATCCCTCGACGAAACTGTAATTTCATACAAAACCTGGCTCTGATACTAACAAAATCATGTCACACCCCACTTCCCAAAATATGGAATACCAGAGGTGACTAGGCCAGTCATGCTCTTACGGTCAGGGGATAATCCCGCCGTAGTCACACTTCGGCTTCTAGCATTACATGGTAGTCAGTAAACAGTACTAGAGTAAAGGAAAATCACAGCTCACAACTTTATAACATTGCAATAAAAAGAGTTTGAGATACATTTATTTTGCGGAATAAAATAACTAACCAACAAAACAAGTGCTGAAAGCAAAAGAAATAGCACTGATGATGCAGTCTAGACCTCCGCGATCTCGAATGACAGGTGTCACGCCCCGCTTCCCAGAGTGCGCTAAGATCGGCACGTGACAGAGCCAATCATGCTACCTGTGGCTAGGAAACATCCCTCCACAGTCACATTACGGCTGTCTATAAGATATCAAGAATAATAAAAATAAAACAAACTATCTAGTACATGTCCATATGCCAGAATAAACGAGTCAAAAAATAATATATGCGGAAGCAATAACATCTGGAAAGTACGTCCTAAATACGGGCTCATCAGGAAATGGAAATGCTGAAAGAAAACTAAACTAAAAAAACTAACAGGGTCCTCACTGCTCGGCCTGTCGGCTGAAGTACTTCCGCTCGGCCTGCGACAAGGGTAGCGGATCTGGGCCATGCAAAACCCAGACGTCAGCGCGTCACAATATCAACAATAATATAATCAGGGGGTAACAAGATATGCAGGCATGAGTGTGAACAGTAAATAAGGTATAACCGTAACATGAATAAGGAACAGTGAAGGGTATAAGCGGTGAGTAATCTGAACTAAGCTACTGGGTTAACTACTCTCAAGTCTGTGAAATCAATTTAATGAATCGTCGATGTAACTCAATAGTATCCCGTGCATTCTCGGGACCACAGTCAAGACTCTTGAGCTGAATCCGAGACGTGCCGCTAGGCAGTAAACAGGTAACATGTACAGACGAATGATGTCAACATCATCATCCCGGGGCTGGCCTAACCCGTAAAACTAATCAGTATAAGTATTGAACTGTCGAGGTACAAGTCAAGTTTCATCATTGATTTCCCCATACCCCCAAGTTATGTGTTCAAGTCAGGTATTGATAAATATGAAACTAATGCCAACACAGGATCAAGCAGGTACAGGTTTGTCTATGCAGACAACAGGATACGTCCGTCAGGACAACATATCATGATTGTCGGCATTAGAAACAGGATCAGGTAACAGGTTAAGTAGTGGTGTATCAGGTCATGATAGGTAGTGCACAGGTATCAAACGGATGCCCAAAAGTAAAATGTAGCAAGTTTCGAATCATGGTAAAATACGGATACTCAAGTGTTTATCAGGGTTCACATCTGCAACTCCATGACTACATAGGATGCACATTAGCAAGCATGGGGTGTTAATACAACAGTAACATGAAATAATGTGACATGGCATGCAGCTAGATAATAATTAATGATATGGATGCGTACGGGTATCGAAAAACTGTAAAACAGTAACATGGATTTACAATGCATTCAACATGTGATATTTTTATTCATATGGATGCAAAATATATATTATAGTATGTAGCAAGATAAACTTGCATGCAACTAGATATGTAATAAACTGTACGGATGCGAACGGATATTGTAAAACTGTAACATATGATGCACGATTCAATAAACATATAATATTTTTATTCATATGGATGTAAATATAATAACATAGCATGTAGCAAGATAAACTTGCCTGAACGGATCTCACGACGGGGTGTATATACAGCGTCTGACGTCGGGTAAACGTCACAACGTACACACGCACACACGGGACAGGTCCAGGCAAAGCAAGAAAGTGACCATGCTGGCCGGGGATGCCTACAGGGTTAGGGGTATGATGCAGGCCATGCAATATATTTTTAAAATATTTTTCTTGACTTTAAATGTTATATTAAAAAAAATGCAGATGCCAGATAAAATATCAGTATGCAGTATAAAACAAAATGAAAGTGCACGGATCCACATAACAAGTTAGGATAAATCATAAACAAGAATCAAGACGGGTTTCCAGCAAGCGGGTTGGGTCGGATGCAAATACGGATATCAAATACACTATTCGCACCTAAAATACAATAAATCAGGAAAATACCATAAATAAAGAAATACCCAAAATAGAACCGGTATAAAAGAACTAGGGTGTTACAACAGGTCCTGCTCCTGGGCTGGGTCCACTTCGTCCTCTAAGCATGCACACTCAGGTCGTCAGGACGACACATATACCAATATATATATATATATATATATATATATATATATATATATATATATATATATAATGGGTATGCTATATTATTAAACATGAGAAGTGCAACAAAATGCAGAGCATGAGTATAATAAACATCAACTGAATATGAATAGTGCAATATAGGTATCATGTTAATAAACTAGGCAATGTGCATGTCAATATTTATCGGTCACTAAGTCAATGAAATCAAATGGTGGAAAGGATGCTCGTGTTTAACAAGGGTCTTGTGTATGCCCGAGACTACGGTCCGCTGTGCCCGGGATATAACCCTGTCAGCCGTGCCGCTAGGCCCATGACCTAAAGTGTGTGTGTGTGTATCACTAATGGCGAATGATCATCCTCTAAATCACTGTACCTCGCTAAATACGAGTTCAATTTCACCTTGATTTCCTCATTCTCCGAGTTATAGTATGCCTTCAGGTATTAGTTAGGTTGTGAACAAATACGTAACGCTATCGCTTTCAATCACTTTTCCACTTATCAATATCATTGTCGTATTTGCCACAACCCAATAACTAACACTAATATATCGACAATACAAAACAGTCGCTAGGTCTCAATGTGAATGATCATTATGCAGCAAGTATAAAGCAAACACAAAAATAGTCAGAATTGCACTAAACAAATATTCACTACTCTATGATGACCAATGCCATATAACTTGCAAAATTTACGATAATTCACACGCATAGAATCGACCGAAATAATATAAAAGACACGCGAAGTACACTAGATTATCTAAGCAGTAAAATTAATTTCATGATAAACAGGATTCCGGTTAGGGAGATATCATCATTTTAAGGTAGCAATCGATTGCTGGAATTCCAGTTTCAGAACTAGAATTCCAACTTCACGCGCATTTTACCAGTGATTATGTTCGGATTCAGGTATTGGCCCAGTTGAATAAATATAGTTTTATCTGTTAATATTCCAACGCATCAAACAGATCATCAATAGAATTTTTGTATTATAAGTTATGTCATATTTAATGTGACGGTATAAGAAACGTTACTGCAGAAACTGCAGAACATAGCGACACACTAAAATACAAATTTAATATCAAACGATGGTGAAACAGCACGGGACCAGATTAATATGTTAACTAACTAAATTATATACACGACCATATGGGGCTCCATGCATTTCCAGTTTAAAGCAGGGGTGTACATGTGTTCAAAGTTAGGTATCCAAGCGAAATGCTGCCCTGGACTGCAGTCCAGTGAAGCATTCACAGCCAATTATCGTTACAAAAATCTATAAATATCGAGAATTGAACTATATATCGTTTTAGGTTATCGAGTCGTCTTCGATATGATCCATAGAATGTTACGTTCCAACCTATATTGAATTTACAATGATTTTATTGAGGTAACCTGCGCGGTAAAATTCAGATTTTGTGTCGCCTTTAGGGGGCGACATTACATGATTATAAACATGATACTTTTAACTCAAAACCTTACACGACATTCGCTAATCAGCAAGGGATTCTACGATCACAAAACATGGGCACTTTAACCAGAGTTTTCATTCATGTATCGCTTCGAACTTAGAATTAAGTACGAGTATCGATCGTCGTCAGTTTTATCGAAATGATTATAACAATTAATTCATGTAAATTATAAATGATATCATTATGGTTGACAGACCCGAATTGGGTTCAATTCAATACAATCAACTCAATGGTTTGCTAATAATTCCTTTATAATTTATGATCTAAATATATATATGCACACACGTACGATTAAATCTTTAACTTGATTATTTAATCTAACCGGTAAATTAGCATGATTAGGAAGTGAAGAATTTTCACTTACCTTTGGCGAAAGTGGCACGACAGCAACGATGATGGCGGAAAAAGCACGGGCAACGAGAAGGACCGCAAAGAGCACGAGCTGCACGGCTAGGTTTGAGCTTGGCTAGGGCTTGGGTTAGGCTCGGGCTCTGTGCTGCTATGTGGCGATGTCGGAGCTTGATGTTGCTGGTTGGAGCTTGTTGGTAGCGGAGATGGCGATGGAATCGGCGATAACGACGTCAATGATGGCTGTTACGGTGACTGCAACCAGGTGTTCGATGACATGACGACTATTTAGAGAAGAAGGGGGTGAGGCTCGGCTGCTGGAGGGGTGAGGGGAGTTATGTTCTGGAGATGGTGGTGGTAACGTTGGGGAGCTCGGATGATGGAGGAGCTGCTGGTGGTCGTCGACGATAGAGATACTCGGATCTTGGAGCTCGGAGATGGTGAGTTGACTCGGGTGCAGTGCCTTGGGCTCAGGGTTGGTGCTCGGAGCTCGTCAGAGAGTTGTGTGTTGAGAGGGAAGAAGGGAGGAGGTGGAGGTCGGGCTTGTCGGTGACGTGTCGCCTGAGGTGAGGTGCTTGGTGGCGGAGCAGAGCGAGAGTGAGAGCGAGCGAGAGAGAGAGACAGTAAAGCAGAAAGAGTGGCGAGGGAGAGATGGTGAAGTAGAGAGAGACGGGATCGAAGTCGTCGTGGTTTTGTGCGAGGGGAGTCGTAGCCGTTGGAGAGACGTTGGAGGAGTGCGGGTCGTGGGGAGGTGGGTGCGGCCGTCGCAGCGTGGGTGTGAGTCTCGCGGGCGCGGACGCGAGGAGCGGGGAGACGTGGAGGATAGCCATTGCGGGCGAGCGCAAGTCTTGGGGGCGTAGGGGCCGTTGCGAGAAAGTGGCGGGAGAAGAGAACGAGGGAGGAAGAAGAAGTGGGAAGCGGGTGCGGGTCGGGCGAGCCGGGTTGGGTCGGGTTGGTTGGGTCGGGTAGTTTAGGATTTGGATTTAGATTTTTTTTTGGGTAGGAATTAAATAATAAAAAAGAATATAAAATATGTAAGAATATATAAAATAGAAAAATTCAAGGAAAAATCTAGAAAAATATACGGAAAATATAAACGAAAAATGGGGATTTACAATAGAGACAAAATAAAATGGGAATAATCTCGAGCATATTCTCTCATACATTTTTTATGGGATTTTTACTTAAAACCCCTCTCATAATTCGTTAATTAGTAAAAAAAACATTACATACTTCGTTTTTACTTAAATGACCCCCATACAATTAAATTGCATTAAAAGCCCCATAACATTCCAATAAGAGAACCTTTTGGTATCTTTCATTACTCTATTAGGGCTAATGGTGAGTATCTAGTTAAGATTTTAAAACATTCACGACCACTCTTCTTTTTCTGTCAAAATAGCTTTAAGATTAGAATTTCGATCAAAGATCTCTTAAATTGATCATGAAAACCGACTCATCTTTCTTAACCTTCTCTAGCAACGAGCTTATCGAGTGTTGTTGTCCCTTCAATTGCAAGTTTCGAATGAGAGATTTTTTAGTTGTACTAAATCTCAAATTTTCAACTAAACGCGGATGTGGGTTCTTTTTATGAGTGAAAGACCCACTTAAATACGTAGAAGGTAAGAGAACAGTTCAAACACAAGTTTTAGTTTCATCTTACGAATGGACGCTAAGTTTTGATGAAAAACTAATGGAGGCTTTTTAGTGCAATTTAAATGTATAAGGGGGCTTTCAAGTAAAATGAAGTACGGATAGGCTGTTTAGTAAATAGCGAAGTATAAAGGAGCTTTTTAGTAAAAACCCTTTATATATATATGTATCTTTACTGCTCTTTAAAGGTCAAATATTCCGTCCATCATATCTCAGTTAATTCCTTATGTAACTAAAATTATTCTTAATCAAGCTATAAATAATTATGTGTAACTTATCATATCAATGTACTTTTCAATTTTAAATTCAAAATCAAACTAATTTATATTTGTAAAGTAGTTTATTTTGATATAAATTGAGTTAAATGAGATTTTTATTTTTATTTATTACTTTCCTTATATATATTCAAATAAGAAAATATTTAATAACAATTTTTCTAAAATGATATCTTTTTAATAAATAGTTGGCATCTCTATAATTTGTTTATGTTCTTTTGTAATCCTAAAATAAAATCCATCACTTTTCTGATCACTCACCTTATGTCACTCTTAATTTAGATTAAGACAGACATGTATATGTATATATGAGAATAATGGAGTAAAATCCATCACTTTTCTGATCACTCACCTTATGTCACTCTTAATTTAGTTTAAGCAAGACATGTATATGTATATATGAGAATAACGGAGGAAAGAAGTCTAGGAGGTGTTTTTGTTAGGCGGCGTCAAAAAATACACCCTTCACCATTTTATCTGGCGATCGGCACCGGCCATTTTCATCTTCATCATTTAATATGTTTATACACTAAATTTCATGTAATTCTAACATTTTTTCACCGTTGATTTAGTGAGTGCAAAATTAATGGTTTACCGACAATAGAACTTTTTATATTGCTAAATCAATGGTGAAAGGATGTTAGAATCATATGAAATTCGGTGTATCAACGTATTAGATGATGAAGATCAAGATGGTCATTGCTGATCGGCGAATAAAATGGTGGAGAGTGTAATTTTTGATGCTATGTGACGAAAAAAGTCTCCTAGAACTCACACACACACACTCTCTCTCTCTCTCTCTCTCTCTATATATATATATATATATATATATATATATATATAGGTTAACAGAGGAAAGGTGCCATAGGTGGGAATTTCCTCCTATGGCATCGGAAAAATACACCTTCCATGATTTTTTCGACGATCGGCATACATCATCTTCATTTTTATCATCTAAGATGTGGATACACCAAATTTCATGTGACTATACTATTTTTTTACCGTTGATTTAGTTGGTGCAAAATTAATGGTTTACCGACAATAGAACTTTTTACATTGCTAATTCAACGGTGAAAAAGTGGTGGAATCACATGAAATTTGGTGTATGCACATCTTAGATGATAACGATGAAGATAATGGATGTCGATCGTCAGAAAAAATGGTGGAGGTTGTATTTTTCCGACGCCATAGGAGGAAATCCCCTCCTATGGCTGTTGGGGTCAAAATTTACACCCCGATTGACCAAGTCAAAATCAAAGTCAACCCCAAACCAAGTGGGCCCAAGCCCAGGTCAAGTGGGTCAATGCCCGGGTCGATCCCGAACATGAAGCGGCCGGCCTCCCCCCATACCAAAATAAAATTTTTTGTAATAAATAATTTTTGGTGTATTTCCTTTTTTTTTATTTCTATGAATAAATGTAAGGAAAATGGGCATAAACCCAAATTTTTGTAAAGCTCATGGCTTATGTGCAAAAAGAAATAGCACATGAGGCATGGGATGGGCAAAATTCCATTTTGTAAAGCCCAAGGGACTATATGTAAAGTGTATAGCCTATAAAGGCAAAGATAATGAAAATATCTTAAGATCTTTTTCTCTCTCTAAAAAAAAAAAATCAAGGTCTGTGCCTCCTTTTCCTTCCTCAAGTGTAACGTTTTGAAAATCGTTTCGGTGAAATTTCGAAAAAACGGTAAAATAAGGGGGTTTTCCGTAAAAAGTCAAAATGCAAATATCATTATTATAAAATTAAATATACATATTCTAGCTATTTAATTCATAGTATTTGGTGTTTATTGAGCCACTGGTGAAATTTCAAATTTTCTGAAAAATTTTCCGAAATTAATTATTTTAATATTATTTTAAGCCGTCACTAATACATTTAATTAGGAAAAATTACAAATTGGAATGAGTTGAAACAAATTTTGTGCATTATAAAACATTAAATAAAATTTTATCATATGGTTTTTGAAATAAAATCGTTTGCCAAAACGGTTTAGAAAATATCGAAAAAAGGCTTTTTTCGGTGAAATTAGTGTTAATGGGAATTGGGGTTTAGCATTTATCTTTTTCCTAACCCACACACCCACACCTCACCCTCTCTCCCCCTCCCCATATGGCCGGCCCCACCATGACAGCCCTCCCCCTCCCCGTCTCTCCAATCACCTCTTTTTTCAAAAGAAAAGAAAAGGAAAGAATAGAAAATGAAGGAAACAAAAGTGGACTTTGACTAGATGTTACTTTCTCCACCTCACTCTCTCTCCTCCCTCACCCATTCCCTCTTCCCCTTGGCTGAAACCTGCAGCAACAACAGCCCTCTCATTTCTTCTTCTCTTTTCTCTTCAAAATTCCATCAAAAAATCATCCAAAATGCTTCAAAAATTCCACAAAATCAAAATCTAATCCCTACCCATTTTTACTTGACCATTCTAGTATGGATCTAGGGAACAAGATGGCAATTTGAGGGGCTAGATTTCAAGTTGGATCAATGAGTTGTGAGGTATAAAAATCTTGACCTTTTTGTTGAATTGTTGATTAATGCCTGTGTTAGCTTAATTAAGTGTTAATTAGGTTTTATATGGGTTCAAATTGCATGATTGGAAATTTCAAGAATATGGTTTGAAGCTAATTTGGGTTTAACCATCACTATTAGGATAATCAAGTGTAGATTATCATCTTGTGGAATTGTAAACCCAACCTAATTGTTAGTTTGCAAATGGTTAGGTTGATATTGTTATAATTAAGCTATATTGCTAACTAGGTTTCAGAAATTTAATTAAAATATGGGATTAAAAATCTAATTAGGTTTTCCATGACTTCATTAACATTATAAAATATAGTTTAATACCTTAGTTCATGAAAATCCAAGCTAGATTGTAGTTTGTGCATTTTTGCTATAAAATTGTTAAAATTTAGGTATTTTGTGAACTAGAATTTTAAGGTTTATGGAAATTAATGAGATTAAATTATGAGAATTGTTTTTATGACTTAATTAAGATATTTAGTGAATATTGTGGCCGCTAGATTCGTTTATACATCGAGTTTTGTACTAAAACGGCGAATTGTGCTTGCTAGATTTTCGGAAAAATGACTTTTTAAGTGAAATTGGGGTTTTTGTGAGTCTTAACCTATTTTATATTAAAATTAGTGTTCGTGAATGTACAAATGAGTGTATTTGGGTTTTTCTCGATGGTTTGGCGTTTGTACGCCGACGTCGAGGGTTTTTGGGTTGATTTGTGAAAGCAACCATAGGTTTTGACCTATGTGGGATTCATGAGTCGTTTTGATCATGAGTCGGATTTTAATACGACACAGTGCGTTATGATATGTAGGTACCCCATGTGGACTTCGAGACGACAAGCAGGCGCGTGGCGACGTCGGCACCGGCGAGCGAGGACCAGGTGAGTAGATTTATATCTATGGGGAGAAGTCGGGTGGATGGCGTATAGCACCCCCGCAGTCCGTAGTGTAGCTCATATATATATGTTTATATAGGTGTTTTATGATACGAGAATATTTATTCATGTTATGATTATGTGTTCATGGATTAGCTTTGGGTTAGTTGCGAAACCCTAGAGTAGTTGTTATACCCATATACGTACACACAGACTTGCATACCTTACTTTCTTGTGCGCAGATTGGGATGTGTATATATGTATATATGCGTGGGTATGGGACTATGCATATGTACATTCATATACGCATGCATGGATAATGAGGATAGTACTTGGGATTTATGATGAGTCGATGGGATTTGATTTGAGGCCGTGAGATCGGTGATATAGCAGGGTTCGTATTTGAGATACGACATGACGTTGTAGCGGGTCCTTGACGTAGTGTTTCACACACGTGCATGCATACTTAGGCGGTATCAGTATTGTACTAGACGTAGATCAGTACCGCGATCATGATATTTGATAAAGAGGATACCAGGTGAATAGTATGATGAATGTGATATTGACCCGTACCCAGAATTGTGGATGCCGTACGACGGATTTACGTACGAGCTATATTTTGATGATTGATCCGCACTCTTGACTTGGGATGTCTGATTATAGATATGGTATCGGATATGATATTATTGAGGCGGGATCACCGACTAATATATATACAGGTATGTATATGTATCAACTCAGATGTTAGACGGTTTCCTTACCTGTAGTCCAGCTTGTTAGCTTAGCCCTTTAGTTTAGTTTAGTTGTTAGATTAGATTCGATTCTTACCTATTTCAAAAACTAACGAATCGTGGGTATTTTAAAAGACAGCCAAAGGGATCCTACGGATATTTCAAAAGACGTATCTTTTCATAAAAACACCGTAGCCCCTACTTTCAAAACCCCATGATTCGTGTTATTTCAAAAGGCACCATTTGTAGGACTTATATTAGATTAGTGCAGATTAGTTATAGTTGCGTCTAGTATTCAGCTCCCACTCATTATTGTGGTTCGCTTCGCATCGTATGCTTATATTATGTTTCATACTCCATTATTGATATCATGCTGTTAGGACACCAGCACCATTACCGATGATGCGTATGTACCACGTACACTTACTTGCCGGCTCACACACATCTTCATCGGTAATTGCCATGTCACGCACACCTTAGAAAATATTATTGCTTGACATAGCGTACTTGCCTTATATGTTAGTTTAGACATTGTAGTTATTACCTGCTACTTCATGCATACTGTTATTCATTGTTATGCCGCATTCATGGATTCTCATGCATATATTCACTATTTTACGTGTTATTGAGGTTTGGATTCGGATTTCCATGAGATTTTCTGGATTTGGAGGAAAACCGCAAAAACATAAATAAACCTTTTCACTCTTTTAAAATAAAAAGTGCGGTTTTTCCATGATGTATGAGTCGTCCACCATGAGTTTGCTGATGGATTTCGAGACCCGATTCGAGGAGTGGAGGAACCGTTTCGGGTACATGGTGGGCCCGGTGCGGTACCCCGGGACAAGAGGAATGTGTTCTTGACGTTGAGCCCGGCAGGGGAGCACTACCGACCGGTGATATTACCCGACGCGTCGGATATCCGGAGGATACCGTCGTGGTCTTGAGATGGATGGTAGGGGCCGGTCTGGATTGACGGCGCCCTAGATATTGTGAGTTGAGATATTGAGGTACAACGATTGTGATACAGAGATATCGAGATATTTGGACACTTGTTTTGTGTCGATACTGGGCACTGTTTTATGCTGATTTCATTTATGGTACCTCACTTTTAAAAAACAGAAATCTCACTGATTTATGAAAGCAGTTTTCGTCAGTACATGCATTCTGTTCCATGCATTCATACCTCATTCATATGATATATTGCTACCTGAGGTACTGACACGGGCACATGAGATCACACTCGGGTTAGATATTACCTTAGCCATTGTTATAGGCTGCATGTTATTCATATATTTGAGGATATATTCTGATCATTGACCTAGGTTGCATTATTTATACGATTTCTGTGCGTAGATGTTTTTCTATTCACGAGTTGGCAACTCACCCCCGTTGTGCTCCAGTTTCTTGCAGGTTTGCCACACAGGTTTCATTACGGCTTGCGGGCATAGTTTCCTTCGGGTGATTTGCTAGTAGGTGGGTTTACTTGTATCGTACCCCCCCATTATATAACTTGTATATTATTACTCTGTTGTATCTAGAAGTTCCATCAACCAAACATGTATTTACTTTGAGATAGAGACCAGTGATGTTATTCTTTCGACCTTAGAGTCGCACGTTATATTCTATGGTTTCTTGTTGTTTTGAGTTTCCTTTTGAGTTTTGATCCTCGCCCTTGGCGCTGTATATTTTTTTTCTTGTGTGGTTGTGACCGTCGATTGACGAAGATCTAGCTCCCGTTTGGGGATGCCTTTTTATTGATTTCGTATACTATTCATGTTGTATCCCGTTTGGGAGCCAGTATTTACAAAGGAGACTCTGCCGAAATTTTCAGGAAATATTTGATGTTTTTTTTAAACCGCATAATTCGGCTTATGCTATTAAAACTACTTGATTTTAAATTGGTTTTCCTTCACTCTACTACTTTTCTTGGTTAGGATTTCTGGGCTTTCGGCTAACTTAGATTACGTACGCCTCGAGACGTTTCGTAGTTTAAGTGCCGGTCCTGTTCCGTACTTTCGGACGTGACATCAAGGTTCTAAATCTTCTTCTTTATTTTGAATTAAATCAAGAGTTTTATTCTTCCTTTTCTAAAACTAAATAGTTTTTCACCACAAAACCCATAAAGGGGAGCTCAGATCTTCTATTAGATCTCGAAAAGGGGAGATCTTGAATCTCATCCCCCCTTTTTCCTCCAAGATCCGGCCAACAAAGAGGAGGAAGGAGGAGACCCATCTCCGAAAATCCCATTTTGGAAAAGATCCAAGACTCAAGAGAAGATCCAAAACTTAAAAGAGAAGTACCTCTGAAGATTTTAGAGAGTTCAACTCCAAGACCTAAATTCTCAAATGAGTTTAACTCCTAATCCAGATCTTTTGGAGTTTAACTCCACTCAAAATTCACTTTTGGAGTTTAACACCTATTTCTAGGGGTAAAAACCCTTCTTTTCACTAGCGCCCATGTGCCGGGCACGTGAGGCCCTAGCGCCAGCGCCCAAGCGCCCACGTGCCGGGCATGTGAGGCGCTAGCGCCCAAAGCGCTAGCGCCCGAGCGCCCACGTGCCGGGCACGTGAGGCGCCAGCGGCCCAAAGCGCCAGCGCCCGAGCTCCCACGGGCCGGGCACGTGAGGCACGTAAGGTGCTGGCGCTCATGCATCCTTTGGATGCCACCCTTTTTTTCCTCATTTTATATACACTCCACATTAAAATACCTCCCCCGTTAGAAAAAATTTCTAACGGGACGATGCCCTTTACCCCGCAAGGGGGTTGCTAGCCCTCTTGACCCCAGCCCTCTATCCGGGTAGCGGGACCCCCGTAAAAACTCTGCGGGGCCCCCGTTATATCCAAACCCCCCTTTCAAACACAACACTGCACATTGAGTTCGTATGACCTGTTTGACCCGTCAATCGGAGGTTCTCTCGCTCCAAAGGCGAGGGGTAATTAACGGCAGCTTAGTCCGCGACTGCCGGAGATTCTGATCCCCACAATCAATAAACCCCTAGCCTACCCTAGGTAGGGGGAATCTGTAATGCACCTGACGAGCGCGCGCATTCCCATCTCAATGGGGCGACGAAAAACACCCTACAGATTCTAGCACGCCCGGTGGGACCTTTCTCTCCTCCCATATCTCGGGTCAAGTGTTCATGCGAACTCATTTAACATATATGCCGATGTTTATACCGAAATAATGTTTTTTTCCGTGCAGCAATCAACTTTCAACGACAATGTCTCCTAAGATGGATCTAGCTTCTGATGCGACCTCGATTCTGTACGTGGTCAAGATCAATGCTCGTGTGGTTCTCCCCGCAAGCCTTAGTCGACAGTGGGAGGAACTGCCCCGCCAATTTGGTTCCGTCATCATCTACCCTGCCGGAAGCGCTCATCTGGCAGAAAAGCTGGCAAAATAGGTGGCCAAGCCGGTCTCAAGGGGCAAGAGGCCGAATGTTGTGATCGCTAAGGCACCACAACCGAAACTTAAGACGGTGTCTGAACGACTCTCTAGTGCTCCAGCTGTGGGCAAGACTTCCGGTACAAAGGGCAACATCAAACGTTGCGGACGAGCTCAGGCGATGACTCCAACAAATGCACAATCAGGCGTATCTCCTGTAGGGTTGCTAGGCACACGCACAAGGTTCTACAAGGCATCAACCATACCCGATTCAACAATTAGCCGTGCCGAACAATCCAAAACCGGATCTTTAAACTAGAGTTTAGGCGAAAACAAGCATGTTAAACATTTTAATACTAAGTGAGAGGGATTACAACCATTGTAGATCCGGTCCTTCACTTCTAAAGCTCCGTGTTGAGGTCCCTTCGCTGCGATCATCATGTTCCGGACTCTCGAGAGGCTCCACGAAGAGAAAGATGCAAGCTTGCTTCCGATCTTCGATAACAAAGATGATCTACCTTGAAGTTTCATTAACACAAGCTCTCACTCACTAAATGAAGTGAACACTCTCATCTAAAGGGTAAGGGTAGATGAGGATGATGAAGTAGGATTTTTGCTCTCATTTGTTTTCTTATTCTCACTCAAAATCATCACTTGGATCAAAACTAGAAAGCTTTGCTAAGCAAAAGGAAGAAGAAGAAGAATAGTGTTCCTTTTGTGATGAATAATGAAAGGATAATAATGATGAATAATGCAACCATGGTTAACTAAACCTTTGTAGAGATTTAACTAGGGCTAGGGTTTAGGTTGGGTTAAGCATGAGTCACTTGAAAATATCTAACATAAAACAAAAAGAAACCTTCTAGAAGGTTCATGAATGCACTAACCCAAATCAAACCCTAACCTTATTTAATCTCCACTAAACATGTTGCATTAGTTATCATATCATGTTATAATATTATATACCACATATATAATATTTATTGTAACAAAATAAAATAATACAATTAACATATATCGCATATATATCAATGTATTACCCGAGTGAGAAAAAGAATTTTTTAGTGAGCTAATATTAGTTAATGTAATTTAATATATCATATATATATTATTATACATTAAATTATCGAATCAGCACTTGATCCGACAATCCGGCTATATCGCATATAACCGACTAATATATCATTTACCGATCCATCGAATCAACACTTGATCCGATGATCCGGCTGATATCAAATATCGCGAGAATATAATACGGTATCTCATATCGCATTATCCTCGATCCTGCACATATCACATATGTGCCCCTACTCCGTTTTGCCTGAGTCAAGAAACCTCTGTGTAGAACTCTAAAGAATCGTCAATACGCCGGCAGTAGGTGATGATCATATCAAATACCCACAAGCTGCAAGCGGTCAGCTAAACGTAACAGCCATCCAGGTATTGAGCGCTCAGAAGATCAACAAGCAAGCCTGTACATTCTCCTGTGAATCCAATCAGTAACACTCCCGTACAGTCCGGTCTCGTCGTCTGATATGTCGCATATCTCGCTTAGGGGTGGTATACGTCAGAACCCAGTAGCTTGATAAGTCGTGTCGATTTGAGGTCTATAACAGTTCGAGAAACTACTGATAACACTTACCAGTAAATCTCAGCAACCCTGACCAGGGATTTCCAGTTATAGCCAATCGAACACAGCGCAACATCAACTCCCTATACCGGGAGAGACGAATCCCCTCCTATCGCTCATTGCCTCCATGTGATTCGGGACTGTACCCAAAAACCACCTTTTTGCACGCCCTCTTGGACGTGGTATGATGGAAATCAAAGCACAGTGGGAATCACACAAGACTCTATGACGATCTCGGGTCAACAAACTACTCTGTACCAGTGTCACCGGAGAACTGCCATCTGACGTGAGGTATAATACCATCTGGGAGTTCTCGGCGAGTCCGTCCAGTGTACCCAGTCTCCACTGAGCACCCGTACACAATCTGATCAGTCGAAAATACTGCATTTTTAAACCGGCAATTTCCCTATCATTTGCACTCATCTATAAGTGTTCGGTATTCATATTGCACATATTAGCAAAACATCTCTGAAATACCAGATTGCATGTGTTAGACTTTAAAACCGGCATTTTCTAGGGAAATTGACTGTATTTCATGGCATCGCATCATCCTTGTATTGCGCAACTCTTGTCCCGAGAAATTGTGCAGGAAATTGCAGAAGAGCTGATCAAAAATACGCCAACTCAATGATTTCAGATCTGGTAGCAATTTAGAGGGAAATATAAAGATCAACATATCAGAAAAATGCCCACATTTCAGCCCAAGACCACAGCAGAAGATCCAAGCCCTGAAGCCTCCAAAGTGCCGCGGTTCCGCGGCAGGAGCTGGCTTAAGCCGCGGAACCACGGCGTCTTGATGACGTCAGTGGCTCAATTTTTCCCATGTGCCTATTAATAACTGCCCAAGCTTCCAGAAGACCCCAGAAGCTCCACGTGGCGCATCTAGAAGGCTCGGCTTAACAAACTATTTCTAGAAGGCTCTCTTAACAAACTTTTGGAGGGAAATTCAAATCTTTTGCTAACAAACTTGTGGAGGGAAAATTTAAATTTCAAATCCTAGATCTAGAATTTTGAGGTCTATAAAAAGGAGCCTAGATCTAGGGTTGAGGTTGTTCAAGATTCCATCATCTTCTTCCTCCCACAAGTTGAGTGACACAACTTGTGCCTCAAATTCCAATTTAAAATCAAGATCAAGATCCCGAGTGCAATTCAAGCAAGAGAGCCTTCAACCTTTAGAAGCGACGCCGGATTTCAACGGAGCAAGAGATCCAAGCCGATCCGCGACTCAAGGAGCCGAGCGAAGCTTAAATCGACGATCTAGTTCCATCCTTTTGTAAATTCAAGAGAGTTGTAACGAAATTTGTCGATAAATAAAGGTGAATTTTCTATATTCTTGCTTATCTTTTAATTCAAGCATAATGATTAGATCTCAATTTGTGATTGTGTTTGTAATCATGATGTTTGAGTAATCTCCGCTCGTGTAGGAGTTGTGACGATCTTTAGATGATGATGATTTAGAAACTTTTACAATTCTTAAATCCTATAATGTTTGGAAATTCTATTGAATCAAAAGATTAATGACCTAGTTTCGAGATGATGCTTTCTTGATCGTGTTCACCCGAAACTAGGGAACAACTATTGATCATTTGATTAACTAGAAGCTAGAATTTGAATGCGATCCATCGAAAGGACAAAGGATGAGTTGCGGAATCCCTAATTTCATCGCAAGATCCTTAACCCTCGATGAATTTGCATCGATCTAGTATCAATTCATTAATGGATAAGAATGAGTAATCATTAGATCTCATCATATCTATAGATCCGATTTACTCCTACGAGCCATATTTCTAATCTTGATTGTTGGTTGGAAATTATCACACATCTCAATTCTTATTTTTTTAATGCTTTCTTTTAGATCTAGTTTTTTTCTCTAATTTTTGATCTTCAAATTACAAATCATGAATTGTTTTCTTTTCTTTTCCTTAAATTTTCAACTCATCTAATTCGGAAATTGAACGGATCTCACTTTCTCTATGGACGATCCGCACTTACTAACGCGCTATATCCGACACCGTTATTGATTGCGGTCAAAATATTTTTGGTTGTGATTTCTAAATACAATTTTCTAAAAACCATACACAACGGAAAATCAATCCAATCACCATCCTTGATGTCAAACACCGATGGATATGGGATCATCCATCGCCCATCATATGGGTATGTTAGTTATATGTATGCCCTAGAGGCCATTACTGTACATAGGATGTATATTGTAATGGATGCTGGGATATATATAGGTAGGACTTTCTTTCTCGACATGATAGTATGCTATCTGGTTACTCTTTATCTTAACATGTATACTTGCTGTCTCTCTATTATATGTTGATAAAACCCTTAGGATATGTGATCGACTTGCAGGACTATGATGTAGATCATACTAGTGGGGCCTGGGTAGTCCATGAGTACATCCTTCAATGTTCCTAGTCGTGGGAATATCGAGACGGGGCATCGATATTCCAGAGTAGACTAGCGAATATCTTCTCGACCCATGTGATGGGCGATGGATGATCCCATATCCATTGGTGTTTGACATCAGAGATGGTATGCGGGTGCTCAGTGGAGACTGGGTACACTGAACGGACTCGCCGAGAACTCCCAGATAGTATTATACCTTACGTCAGATGGCAGTTCTCTGGTGACACTGGTACAGCTTAGTCTGTTGACCCGAGATCTTCATAGAGTCTTGTGTGTCTCCCACTGTGCTTTGATTTCCATCCTACCACGGCTCTACTGAGTCGTGCAAACATGTGGTTTTTGGGTACAGTCCCGATTCACATGGAGGCAATGAGCGATAGGAAGGGATTCGTCTCTCCCGGTATTGGGGGTTGATATTGCGCTATGCTCGACTGGCCATAACTGGAAATCTCTGGCCAGGGTTGCACTGATTTACTGGTAAGTGTTATCAGTAGTTTCATGCTTGTTATAGACCTTACATCGGCATGACTTATCAAGCTACTGGGGTCTGACGTTTACCACCCCTAGGCGAGATATGCGATATATCAGACGAACAGACCGGACTGTGCGGTAAGTGTTACTGGTTGGATTCGCAGGAGTGTGAGCAGGCTTACTCGTTGATCTTCTGATCGCTCAATACCCGGGTGGTCGTTATATTTAGCAGACCGCTTGCGGCTTGTGGGTGTTTGATATGATCATCACCTACTGCCGGCATATTGACGAGTCTTTAGAGTCCTACACAAGGGTTTCATGGCTCAAGCGAAACGAAATAGGAGCGCATATGAGATATGTGCGGGACCGAGAATAATACCAGTATGTGATACCGTATTCTATTCTCGCGATTCGTGACATTGATCGGTTGTATGCGATATAGCCGGGTTATCGGATCAAGTGTTGATTCGATAAATTGTTATACATGATATTAGTCGGTTATGACCGGATCGTTAAATCAAGTGTTGATTTAATGATTTAATGTATAATTATATATTTAATATATTACTTTACATTAACTAGTATTGGTTCACTTAAGATTGATTTTCTCAATAGAATGTGCACATTGTTTATATGTGATATATACAAGTGTACATGTTTGTATCATGTTTGATGATACATACTAGATGTGTGTATGAGACTTAAACCAAATCAAGGTTAAATTAGGGTTTAATAATTTCCTAACAAATAACAAAAGAGATGAGACTTTGGTCAAAGTTATCAAGCTTCATGAAGCTTGAAGAAACATTGACAAAGTCAACTCCTTTGTCATTTCCTTAGGATATTAGTTAACCCAACCCTTAACCTAATACTTTGGTTAATTCTCTAAATGAGTTAAGCATGAAGGCTTAACTCAACCATGGTGCCATAATTAAAAGGATAAGTTTCATTTGGATTCATTATTCTTTATTCTTTTCTTCTTCTTCTTCTTCTTCATCAAGCTTCATCAAAAGCTTGCTAGCTCCAATGGTGCCATGAGAAAAAGTGTGAGAAATCCAAATCTAAAGTGAACCCACTTCCTATTTCTTCATCCTCTACTACTTGCCATGTAGTATAGGGTGTTCTCTTCACAAAGTTTTTGACCAAGTAAAGGAATAGCTTGAGTTTGAGTCTCCCCGACGTAGATCATCTTCGGCCTCGAAGTCAACGACCTAGCCCGCTCATTTCTCCGATGAAACCAACGCTAGGGTCCGCGATCCCGATGATCGCAGCGAAGGGACGTCAACACGGAGCTTTAGAAGTGAAGGACCGGATCTACAAAGTTTGTGATCCGTTTCACTTATTAGTAAAGTTGTTTGCTTGCTTATTGTTTCGCCTTACCTCTAGTATACGATCTTGCATAGGGTTTTTCGGCATATAAAAATTTGATTTTGGCATGGTTGATGCCTTGTAGAACCTCATGAGTGTGCCTAGGAACCTTACAGTGGTATCAGAGCCTAGCTAGAGTTTTAGGCGAAGTGTATACGAAGTTAGAAACCCGATCGAATCCCGAAACCCTAATCGATACCCTTCTCTGTACATTTTCTGGAACTGTGGATTTTTGTGAATTAAAAATGCTCAGAAAATAGAGCAGGGAAATATAAGGTTAACTGTACAAAACGAAGCCCTAACTCTACTGTAGCGCCGCGGAACCGCGGCCTTACCCTGCTTTTGGCGGCGGTTCCGCGGCCGTATGTAAAGGTTATGGATTCTTTTTCATACATTAATACCCGTATCAGTTTTCTGTTTCTTCTGGGAATTTTTAATCTATACTCAACAGTTGAGTTTTCTGGGTTGTTTTGGGGACTCGATGTTTCGATCGGATTATTTAACTTTGTTTATTTTGTCCGGGTAATTTTAGAACATGTTAAAAAGTTCGACCGGATATAAATAACCCACTTTTTCCCCTGACGGGAAATTTCCAAGTGTTGGATTTTTCTTTAGTTTAAAAACGTCTAAGTAGTGCAAGTAACGCGATGGACTCTCTAGAAGACAACAAACATTAACTCGATTATGTGACCGTCTTGAACTGCCTTTTGAACCTTATGGTTTGGGGCAGTATGGCGTGCCACATGTGAGGCGTTGGCTTGACCCTTCTACGGCTGGACCGTTGGTACTGTGGCATGAAGTTGATGTTTTTAAACTTATTTCAAGTGTTGAGCTTTTCGGGAAAACTTGGGTGTTTGATTGTTCGATCGGAAAGTTTAACATTGTCTATTTATCTGGAATGTGATACAATATTTGGAATTCACAAGTAGTTATGAGATAACTAATTTGAATGTTATAAATCTAGCGGTTTAGTCTCACTTGATAGGTTGCCACGGAATTTTGATGTGATCGAAAGTCCGTCGCAATCACGTTTCGTACGCGGATACTCGCCGGGTAAACTTATTAGATAGCCACGCCCCATAGCCCCGACCAAGTGACTGTAGGAGAACCCCGTCGCCAAAAGCATCCGTTCGGGTGCTCGCGGCAGCGGTGTTCCGCCTTAGTGCACTTCGTCGATGGTATCGGGGGTGCGGCCGTCTACTAAAGTTTGCGACGAGCATTCGATCTGAATGTCGGGAATCTTGTTGAATTGCCCGACTTGATATTGAAAAAAAATTTCGATTTTGAGACTGAAATGCGGGGTTTATAATTGTTAGGCATGCGATGTCTAAGGAATTCATTTGGTTAGGCATGCGATGACATGTGATGTTATGTGTTGCTGGATATGTTATATTGGATCGTCGTGTTTGAATAGCCGGGTTTTTTTTATGTGAGACGAGTGTTTTTCATTTTCATTCATGTAAAAACTTGTATGTAATATTCTTTTATTGGGGCACTTCCGGGTTGAGGATGATGTCACCATTGTATATTATTTACTTTTCCGCATTAGGATAGACCCAAGAAGGGGAGCACAAGTAACCGGGTTCTACGGTCCAGTGGGAGACCATCTCGAGGAGTCGAGTCCGGGTCTCCTAACTCTAGAATTGGTAGGGTTGCTTGCCGCTCTCGTAGGGGTCTAGGGGTGTGGGATTGGCTATTCATCACGACAGTGGAATCCGTGTTTTATACAGGCTCAAAATAAAACACGGACGTCCTAGTATATCTAATATTTCATATGATATTTTCTGCTGCGTTATCTGTGATGTGATCATGTGATATGTTCAGATTGATACTGTATATAGTATATATGATATATTATATAGACGTTGCTTATGTTTTACACCCGCGCTAGCCCTGCCTCACTCTGCCGTTAGTTACCTAACCTAACGGCGCAGACGGGACATCGAGACGAATGCGGATGGCATAAGTGTACGTTGTATTTATCTGTGATGTTTAGGTGGACTTAAATGATGGGACATTCATTAATGAGATTAATGAAAGAAAATAAACCTAAAAGATGTTGTGGAATCGAATTTCAAAAATTAGGTAGCTCTAGTTGTTGCTTTGCATAACGGTGTTCCTTGTAGAACATCCTGCATCTTATTCGATGAGGAAAGAGCCGAAGATCTCTTCACCGGGAGTGACCTCTTTAGCAATAATTAGCAGATGCTACAACCCTCGGTTTGTCTTTTGATTGCTTCTATAGTTTTTTCTTTGCACAGCGGTATATATGATATATCCTGGACCTTATTCGATGAGGAAAGGGCCGACGATCCCTTCACCGGGAGTGACCCCTTTAGCAAAACTAGAAAAGCCTAAAAAACATTCCATTTAAAAACCATTTGATTCCGCAACGAGATCAAGTTCAAAGCGTTAAAGGTTTTCATAAAAATCATCCGCAACCCTCCGTCATTTTAGGAAGTAGAGTACTTAGTATTCGTGCTGTGTTTGTTGACCATAGTCAAGGCACAGTGTACGGTAGCTAAGTGATGTCTTCCTACACCGCATATGATGCGATTAGTTAGGACAGTCGTGCGACTTTGTTGACCTTAGTTAAGGGTCATGTGGGTAGGTCTAATTAATCACGAAATGACGGGTAGAACTTGACCAGTGCTTATGATTTGTTGACCATAGTTAAGGTCATAAGTGCTAGGGGTAAAAACCATTATCGGGAGTTTCAAGTGTTGAAATTTGCAATGAGATTGCATACCTTCTATGAGATAGTTGGATCCCGATACCCACTGCGAGTAATTGTTACTCCTGGAAGAGCTTTGCACTTTACAGTTAGCCGATCCAGTAGGTGTCTAGAAATGTGTCAACGGGGTTACGCCCCTGGGAAAACGAGATTAACTTTAATTAGGTCCGTGCGAAAGCATGGGGAAACTCCCTCAAAGTACCGGCACTGGCCTGGCTGAAAAATTGGCGAACTTGTAGAGTGTAATTAATCCCGGCTAGTCTTTCCTTTTAGGGTTTGAAGGAAGATTTGTTACAAACAGTGGGAGCCATCCTGATTAGATAAAATATATAACCAATCTAATCTTGCAAGAGCGCACGCAGAGTGTTTTCTTCTCTCTCTCTCCAGGTAGCGACCATGTCACGCCTTAATCAAGATAATAATATGGATGTATTGACCGAACCCGCTTGTTATACTGAGCTGGGGAACGTTGGTCCGGCTCCAACTTATAATTGTTATAAGACAGAGCATGAAATAGGGGAATACCAGGATTCCCGTGCCGCCCAAATGAAGAAAGTGCATGAGATGCATCTCCTTCGGGTGCGTTCATTGCAAAGAACTGTTTCTCTATATCTACGTCCTGGGTATTAGATACCGAATCAGGATCCCGCAAATATAATCCGTTACATGGGCTACAGATAGGTAGAGAACTGAGAACGGGTGAAAAGTTTCATGAGACAGAAAACGGTGCAAGTGTTGCAGCGAAGTCTGTTGGTCACTGTCACCCTGTATTACCAGAATACATTGGTTCTGAACGAATGTTATTAGATACCTAACCTGACATACAACATCATATCAGTCTCTTTAATTATTAAAGAAGGATATAATTTTGTATTGTTGGATAATGTTTTGCACATTTCCTATATCAATAGTTGATCGGTTCAGGCACGTTATCTAAAAGCATTAACGTTCTAAATCAAACTACAGTTCTTAGTATACAGAACACACATGAGAAGAAGAGTTCAGAAATGAACGAATTCTTCTTGAGATATTGTAGACTAGGTCATATCAATGTGACCCGACTAGCTAAAGTTACATATTAGATGCATATTTAAATCAGTTTAAATTTATATCTTGTGAAACTTGCCAGTCATGTCACAAAGATAAGATGACCATAGCTCTATTTACTCGAAACAGAGAAAGAGTTAGTAAACTCTTGGGACCGATACATAGTGATGTATAAAGGTCCCCAGTCTACATATGCCAGGACTGGTTCTTTGTACTTCCTTACATTCACTGATGATCTCTCAAGATTCGGACACATGTTCCTGTTGAAACACATGTCTGAAGCTTTTAAGAAATTCAAAGAATATAAGTCAGAAGTAGAGAACCAATACAGGTATAAGTATTATGTCCTATGATGAGATCAGGGAGAAGAATACTTGTGCATGGAATTCTTGGACTATTCTAAAGGAGAATGAGATTCTCTCTCAGCATTACTCCTCCGTATACACCACAGCACGTAGGCGTATCGGGGCGGAGCAATCGCACCATATTGGATATGGTGTGCTCTATGATGAGTATTACTGAGTTACCTGTTTTCTTTTGGGGGTTATGCACTTGAAAAGCTGCATACCTATTGAATTGGGTTCGAATCAAATCAGTGCCTACCACTCCATATGAGATATGGCATGGGAAGAACCCATCTCTTAAGCAAGTTAAGATTTGGGTTGTCCGGCCTATGTCAAAAGCAAAATCCGGACAAGATCAAGGCAAGGTCAGTTCTGTAGAACTGGAAGGAGTTCCAGCTATACAAACTACAACAGATGATTTGGTAGAACCAAAGGATTCAATAGATTCCGATGAACCTCAGCCTCTCCGCCGATTTAGCAGGGTTTCTCACCTGCCTGAGAGATACTTCGGTTTCTCGGTGACAGTGGGAGCGAGGAATGCATCATGAGATGATGACCCAACTAGTTTCGAGCAGGCTATCAAGAGCGGGGACTCTGTAAGAATGGCTGGATGCTTAGCGATCTGAGATGGAATCCATGTACACCAACAAAGTATGGACTTTAGAAGCTATATCTGAAGGGTTAAATCCCCATCAGGAGAAAGTATATCTTGAGAAGATTACTTGGTGTAGATGGAAAAGTTGAGACTTTCAAAGCTAGACTTGTTAATGGTTTTCATCATCGACCAGGCGTGGATAATGATGAAACATTTTCCAGTAGCTATACTTAAGTCCATCCGGATCCTACTTAATATTGCTACATACCATGACTACGATATCTGGTGGTTGGGTGTCATGACTATTTTTCTAAATACTGATTTAGAAAAGAACGTCCGTAAGTACACAGCCAGAGGGCTTCGTAAACAGTGGGAGCAGCAGAAACGTGTACAAGTTGCTTTACATGATAAAGCAGGCATCGCGGAGTTGGAACGTCTGTTTTGATGTGGTAGTCGAAGAGTTTGACTTCATCAAAATGGTAGATGAACCTTGTACATACAAAAAGGTAGTAGAGAGTAAGGTGGTCATCCTCGTATTGTACGTGGACAACATACTCTTGATAGGAAAAGAGTTTCCTATACTACGCACGGTCAATCTCCTCTTATCACAAGGATTCTCCATATAGGATCTATGTGATACCTCCTAAATCCTGGGATTTGGATCTATGAGATAGATCTAAATGGATGTTAGGATTCTCACTAGGTATAGTGAGATAATATCAATCGATCCTGGGGAGAATCACTGGAAAAGTTTCAGGGTGATAAGGACGACTGAATGTCAGTCGCATGCATTGTCTTTACCCTCAGTGGAGGGATGGTATGTTGGAAGAGTTCCAAGCTGGATACCGTGGCAAACTAGACGATAAAGGCTGGTGACATCGCTATCAAAGATACTACCAAAGAGGAAGTTTGGGTGTATATTAGTTCATGAGATGAACTAGGTTACTACCATTGTGTGACAATGGAAGTGTGGCTTTGGCCCAAGAACCCCGGTCCCATTTGTGACCTAGACATATTCTGAGGCAGCATCACCTGATCATGGAGATAGTTGATCTCCAGGGTGATCTAGGTTAGAAGAGTAGACTCAGAGGACAACACGGCGGATCCACTCACAAAGGCCTTTTCCCAAAGAGAGACTTTGATGGGATGGTTGAGTATTAGATACTGCAACCATTGCTACAGATGGCCCTAGTGCAAGTGGGAGATTGTTAGTTATATATATGCCCTAGAGGCCATTACTGTACATAGGATGTATATTGTAATGGATGCTGGGACATATATAAGTAGGACTTTCTTGCTCGACATGATAGTACGCTATCTGGTTACTCTTTATCTTAACATGTATACTTGCTGTCTATCTATTACATGTTGATAAAGCCCTTAGGATATGTTCTCGACTTGCAGGACTATGATGTAGATCATACTAGTGGGGCCTGGGTAGTCCATGAGTACATCCTTCAATGTTCCTAGTTGTGGGAATATCGAGACAGGGTATCGATATTCCAGAGTAGACTAGCGTATATCTTCTCGACCCATGTGATGGGCGATGGATGATCCCATATCCATTGGTGTTTGACATCAGAGATGGTATGCGGGTGCTCAGTGGAGACTGGGTACACTGAACGGACTCGCCGAGAACTCCCAGATGGTATTATACCTTACGTCAGATGGCAGTTCTCTGGTGACACTGGTACAGCTTAGTCTGTTGACCCGAGATCGTCATAGAGTCTTGTGTGTCTCCCACTGTGCTTTGATTTCCACCCTACCACGGCTCTACTGAGTCGTGCAAACAGGTGGTTTTTGGGTACAGTCCCGATTCACATGGAGACAATGAGCGATAGGAGGGGATTCGTCTCTCCCGGTATTGGGGGTTGATGTTGCGCTATGCTCGACTGGCCATAACTGGAAATCCCTGACCAGGGTTGCACTGATTTACTGGTAAGTGTTATCAGTAGTTTCATGCTTGTTATGGACCTTACATCGGCATGACTTATCAAGCTACTGGGGTCTGACGTTTACCACCCCTAGGCGAGATATGCGACATATCAGACGAACAGACCGGACTGTGCGGTAAGTGTTACTGGTTGGATTCGCAGGAGTGTGAGAAGGCTTTGCTCGTTGATCTTCTGATCGCTCAATACCCGGGTGGCCGTTACATTTAGCAGACCGCTTGCGGCTTGTGGGTGTTTGATATGATCATCACCTACTGCCGGCGTATTGACGAGTCTTTAGAGTCCTACACAGGGGTTTTCTGGCTCAAGCGAAACGAAATAGGAGCGCATATGAGATATGTGCGGGACTGAGAATAATACCAGTATGTGATACCGTATTCTATTCTCGCGATTCGTGACATTGATCGGTTGTATGCGATATAGCCGGGTTATCGGATCAAGTGTTGATTCGATAAGTTGTTACACATGATATTAGTCGGTTATGACCGGATCGTTAAATCAAGTGTTGATTTAATGATTTAATGTATAATTATATATTTGATATATTACTTTACATTAACTAGTATTGGTTCACTTAAGATTGATTTTCTCACTAGAATGTGCACATTGTTTATATGTGATATATGCAAGTGTACATGTTTGTATCATGTTTGATGATACATACTAGATGTGTGTATAAGACTTAAACCAAATCAAGGTTAAATTAGGGTTTAATAATTTCCTAACAAATAACAAAAGAGATGAGACTTTGGTCAAAGTTATCAAGCTTCATGAAGCTTGAAGAAACATTGACAAAGTCAACTCCTTTGTCATTTCCTTAGGATATTAATTAACCCAACCCTTAACCTAATACTTTAGTTAATTCTCTACATGAGTTAAGCATGAGGGCTTAACTCAACCATGGTGCCATAATTAAAAGGATAAGTTTCATTTGGATTCATTATTCTTTATTCTTTTCTTCTTCTTCTTTTCTTCATCAAGCTTCATCAAGAGCTTGCTAGCTCCAATGGTGCCATGAGAAAAAGTGTGAGAAATCCAAATCTAAAGTGAACCAACTTCCTATTTCTTCATCCTCTACTACTTGCCATGTAGTATAGGGTGTTCTCTTTACAAAGTTTTTGACCAAGTGAAGGACTAGCTTGAGTTTGAGTCTCCTCGACGTAGATCATTTTCGGCCTCGAAGTCAATGACCTAGCCCACTCATTTCTCCGATGAAACCAACGCTAGGGTCCGGGATCCCGATGATCGCAGTGAAGGGACGTCAACACGGAGCTTTAGAAGTGAAGGACCGGATCTACAAAGGTTGTGATCCCTTTCACTTATTAGTAAAGTAGTTTGCTTGCTTATTGTTTCGCCTTACCTCTAGTATACGATCTTGCATAGGGTTGTTCGGCACATAAAAATTTGATTTTGGCATGGTTGATACCTTGTAGAACCTCATGAGTGTGCCTAGGAACCCTACAGGGTCAAGATGCGTATACGCTAGTCTACTTTGGTATATCGATGCCCTGTCTTGATACACCCTCGACTAGGAACAGTTATAGGATGTACTCGTCGACTACCGTGGCCCCACTAGTATGATCTCATCATAGTCCCAGTAGTCGAGTACATATCCTAAGGGCTTTATCAACATGTAATATAGAGACAATCAGAGTACATGTTAAGATAAAGAGCAACCAGATAGCGTACTATCATGTCGAGTAAGAAAGTCATCCCTATATATGTCCAAGTATCCACTACAATATACATCGTATGTACAGTAATGGCCTCTAGGGCATACATATAACTAACAATCTCCCACTTGCACTAGGGCCATCTGTTGTGGTATCACATACCCAACAATTAGCTGTGGTTGAAGTATCTCATACTCAACCATCCCATAAAGTCTCTACTGGGAAAAAGGCCTTTGTGAGTGGATCCGCGCTGTTGTCCTCTGTGTCTACTCTCCTAACCTCGATCTCCCTGGAGATCAACCATCTCCATGATCAGGTGATACTGCCTAAGAATTATATCTGGATTTCTGATGGGACGGGCGTTCCTTGGCATAAGCCACAACTCCATTGTCACACAATGGTAGGAACGAAGTTCATCTCATGAACTTATATATATCCAGACTGCCTCTTTGGTAGCATCCTTGGTAACGATGTATCTTGTCTTTAATCGTCTAGTAAGTCACGGTATCTAGCTTGGAACTCTTCCAACATACCGTCCCTCTACTGAGGATAAAGACAATGCCTGCGAATGACATTCAGTCGTCCTTATCACCCTGGAACCTTTCCAGTGATTCTCCTCAGGATCGATTGATACCATCTTACTACAACTAGTGAGAATCCTAACATACAATTAGATCTATCTCATAGATCCAAAACCCAGGATTTAGGAGGTATCACTTTGATCCTATATGGAGAATCCTTGTGATAAGCGGAGATTGACCGAGCATAGCATAGGAAACTCCTTCCCTATCAAGAGTATGTCATCCACGTACTCTACGAGGATCACCACCATACTCTCTACTACCTTTTTGTATATACAATGTTCATCTACCATTTTGATGAAGTCAAACTCTTTGACTACCACATCAAAACAGACGTTCCAACTCCGCGATGCCTGATTTATCACATAAATCATCTTGCTCACGTTTCCGCTGCTCCCACTGTCTACGAACCCCACTGGCTGTGTACTTATAGACGCTCTCTTCCAAATCAATATTTAGAAAAGCAGTCATGACACCCAACCTCCAGATATCGTAGTCATGGTATGTAGCCGTGGCAAGTAGGATCTGGATGGACTTAAGCATAGCTTTGAAAGTCTCAACTTTTCCATGTACACCAAGTAATCTTCTCAAGATATACTTGCTCCTGATAGGGATTTAACACTTCAGATAAAGCAACCAAAGTCCATACTTTGTTGGTGTATAAGGATTCCATCTCAGATCGATAAGCATCCAGCCATTCTTACAGAGTCCTACTCCTGATGGCCTGCTCGAAACTAGTTGGGTCATCATCTCATGATGTAATCCTCGCTCCCACTGTCATAAAGAAAACGAAGTATCTCTCAGGTGGGTGAGGAACCCTACTAGATCAGCGGAGAGGCTAAGGCTCGTTGGAAACTATTGAATCCACATTCAATAGGTATACAGCTTCTCAAGTGCATAACTCCCAAAAGGAAATAAGAAACTCAGTAATACTCATCATAGAGCACACCATATCACATAGGGTGCTATTGCTCCGCCCCGATATACCATCGTGCTATGGTGTATACGGAGGAGTATTGCTGAGAGGGAATCCCATTCTCCTTTAGAATAGTCCAGGAATTCCGTGCTCAAGTATTCTCCTCCCTGATCTCATCAAAGGACATAATACTTATACCCGTTTTTGGTTCTCTACTTCTAACTTATATTCTGTGATTATCTCAAAAGTTTCAGACTTGTGTTTCAATAGGAACATATGCCTGAATCTTGAGAGATCATCAGTGAATATAATGAAGTACAAAGAACCGATCTTGGCATGTGTAGACAGAGGACTTTCATACATCAACATGTATCAATCCCAAGAGTTCACTAACTCTTTCTCTGTTTCAAATAAACAGAGCTGTGGTCATCTTATCTCTGTGACATGACCGGCAAGTTTCACAAGATGTAAATTCAAACTAATTTAAATATGCATCTATATGTAACTTCAGCTAGTCAGGTCGCATTGATATGACCTAGTCTACAATGCCTCAAGAAGGATTTGTTCATTTCTGAACTCTTCCTCTTGTGTGTGTTCTGTATATTAAGAACTGTAGTTTAATTTAGAACGTCAATGCTTTTAAATAACGTGCCTGAACCGATCAACTCTTGATATAGGAAATGTTCAAAATATTATCCAACAATACAAAATTATATCCTTTCTTTACTAATAAAGAGACTGATATGATGTTGTATTTCAGGTTCGGTATCTAATAACATTCGTTCAGAATCAATGTATTCTGGTAATACATGGTGATAGTGACCAACAGACTTGGCTGCAACACTTGCACCGTTTCTATCTCATGAAACTTATCACCCGTTCTTAGTTCTCTACCTATCTGTACCCCATGTAACAGATTACATATGCGGGATCCTAATCCGGTATCTCATACCCAGGACGTAAAGGATACCGAGAAACAGTTCTATATAATGAACAAACCCGAAGATAATGCATCAGCATGTACTTTCTTCGTTTGGGCGGCACGGGAAATCTGGTATTCGCCAATTTCCTGCTCTGTCTTATAACAATTATAAGTTGGAGCGGGACCAACGTTCCCTAGCGCAGTATAACAAGCGGTTCGGTCAATACATCCGTATTATTATCTTGATTAAGGCGTGACATAGTCGTAACCGGGAGAGAGAGAGAGAAGAAAACACTCAGCGTGCGCTTTTACAAGATTAGATTGGTTATTAATTTATCTAATCAGGATGTCTCCCACTGTTTTAGTCAAATCTTCCTTCAAACCCTAAAAGGAAGGACTAGCCGGGATTAATTACACCCTACAAGTTCGCCAATCTTTCAGCCAGGCCAGTGCCAGTACTTTGAGGGAGGTTCCCCGTGCTTTCGCACGGACCTAATTAAAATAAACCTCGTTTTTCCAGGGGCGTAACCCCGTTGACACCTTTCTAGACACCTACTTGATCGGCTAATTGTAATGTGTAAAACTCTCCCAGGAGTAACTCTTACTCGCAGCGGGTATCGGGATCCAACTATCTCATAGAAGGTATGCAATCTCATTGCAAATTTCAACACTTGAAATTCCCAATAATATTTTGCCCCTAGCAACTTATGACCTTGGCTAAGGTCAACAAATCATAAGTGCTAGCCAAGTTCAACCCGTCATTTCCCGATTGAATTAAACCCACCCGCACGACCCTTGGCTAAGGTCAACAAAGTCGCACGACTACCCTAACTCAATCGCATCATATGCTTATACAGATAAGCACTAATCAGCTACCGCACACTACGCCTTGGCTAAGGTCAACAAACGCAGCACGAATACTAACCAGTACTTATCTGAAATGACGGAGGGCTACGACAGGTTTTTAAGAAAACCTTTTGCGTAATGAACTTGATATCGTTGTAGAATCGAGTGATTTTAAATGGAGTATTTTTGAGGCTTTTCTAGTTTTGCTAAAGAGATCACTCCCGGTGAAGGGATCGTCGACTCTTTCCTCATCGAATAAGATGCAGGGTATATCATATATACCACTATGCAAAGCAAGAACTATAGAAGCAAAAGACAAACCGAGTTTGTAGCATCTGCTAGTTTCACTAAAGAGGTCACTCCCGGTGAAGGGATCTCGGCTCTTTCCTTATCGAATAAGGTGCTGGATGTTCTACAAAGAACACCGCTATGCAAAGCAAAAACTAGAGCTACCTGTTTTTGAGACAAGTTTCTACAACATCCTTAGGTTTCTTTTAGTTTCATTAATCTCATTAATGAAGTCCCATTTTATTATGCTTCACAAGCATCACATTTGAAATGAAATCTGCAATATAACATATATCTCATATATATAATATAAACATCCGTCTCAGACAGTAATATGATCTCATCACAGAACATTGCAGCAGAAGAACATATATGAAATATTGGATATACTAGGACGTCCGTGTTTTAATACGAGCCTGTATAAAACACGGATTCCACGGTAGTGATGAATAGCCAAACCCACATCTCTAGACCCCTACGAGAGCGGCAAGCAACTCTGCCAATTCTAGGGTTAGGAGACCTGGTCTCGACTCCTCAAGATGGTCTCCCACTGGACCTTAGAACCCGGTTACTTGTGCTCCCCGCCTTGGGTCTACCTAATGCGGAAAAGTAAATAATATACAATGGTGACATCATCCTCAGCCCGGAAGTGCCCCAATAAAAGAATATTACATACAAATGAATTTTACATGAATGAAAAAGAAAAACTCTCATCTCACATAAAACCCCCGGCTATTCAGAACGCGACGATCCAATATAACATATCACAGCAACACATAATATCTCATATCATCAACGTAAGCAAGTATGCGTATCCCGATTGTCGTTGATGTATAGCAACGAAGCCGGCGATACACCACATACTACGCTTACAGTCACAGAAAAGAAAGTGTAAAACTACAACAGTTGGAATCCGCAACCTTCTTAGACATCGCATGCCTAACCAAATGAATTTCTTAGACATCGCATGCCTAACAATTATAAACCCCGCATTTTAGTCTCATTATCGAAAACTCTTTTCAATATCAAGTCGGGAAATTCAACAAGATTCCCGACATCCTGATCGAATGCTCGTCGCAAACTTTAGTAGACGGCCGCACCCCCGATGCCGTCGACGAAGTGCACTAAGGCGGAACACTGCTGCCGCGAGCACCCGAACGGATGCTTTTGGCGATGGGGTTCTCCTACAGTCACTTGGTCGGGGCTATGGGGCGTAGCTGTCTGTTAAGTTTACTCGGCGAGTATCCGCGTACGCTACGTGATTGCGACGGACTTTTGATCACATCAAAATCCCGTGGCAACCGATCATCTGAGACTAAACTGCTAGATTTATAACATTTAAATTAGTTATCTCATAAGTACATGTGGATTCCAAATATTGTATCACATTCCAGATAAATAGACAGTGTTAAACTTTCCGATCGAATAATCAAACACCCAGGATTTCCCAAATAGCTCAACACTTGAGCGGAGTTCAAAAAGTATCCATCACATGCCACAGTACCAATGGTCCAGCCGTAGAAGGGTCAAGCCAACGCCTCACATGTGGCACGCCGTACTGCCCCAAACCCTAAGGTTCAGAGGCAGTTCAAGACGGTCACATAATCGAGTTAAGCTTTGTTGTCTTCTAGAGGGTCCACCGCGTTACTTGCATGATTTTCCAGAAGTTTCAAACTCGAGAAAAAATCCAACTTTTGAAAAAATTTCCGACAGGGGAAAAAGTGAGTTATTGATATCCGTTCGAACTTTTTAACAGTTTCTAAAATAATTCGGAAAAAACATAAACGAAGTTAAATTATCTGATCGAATCAACGAGTCCCCAATACAACCCAAAAAACTCAACACTTGAGTATAATAAAAAATTCTCATAAGAATCAGGAAGTTGGTACTGAAGTTACTGTACAAAACCCTAACCCTAATTCTACTATTCCGCCGCGGAACCGCCGCGCAAGCAAGCTATTGCCGCGGTTTTGCGGCGCTTTAGTGGAATTAAGATGTCGTATTTCACAGTAATTCGTAAAATACCCTGCTAGTTTTTTTGAGTATTTTTAATTCACAAAAAATCACATTTCAAAAAAATTTCCAGAAACTAGGGTATATCGTGTTTTCGGAGTTCGATCGGACTTTAAACTTCGCCTAGACTTCGCCTAAAGTTCTAGCCTGGCTCTGATACCACTGTAGGGTTGCTAGGCACACGCACAAGGTTCTATAAGACATCAACCATGCCCGATTCAACAATTAGCCATGCCGAACAACCCAAAGCCGGATCTTTAAACTAGAGTTTAGGCGAAAACAAGCATGTTAAACATTTTAATACTAAGTGAGAGGGATTACAACCTTTGTAGATCTGGTCCTTCACTTCTAAAGCTCCGTGTTGAGGCCCTTTCGCTGCGATCATCGTGTTCCGGACTCTCGAGAGGCTCCACGAAGAGAAAGATGCAAGCTTGCTTCCGATCTTCGATAACAAAGATGATCTACCTTGAAGTTTCATTAACACAAGCTCTCACTCACTAAATGAAGTGAACACTCTCATCTAAAGGGCAAGGGTAGATGAGGATGATGAAGTAGGATTTTTTCTCTCATTTGTTTTCTTATTCTCACTCAAAATCATCACTTGGATCAAAGCTAGAAAGCTTTGCTAAGCAAAAGGAAGAAGAAGAAGAATAATGTTCCTTTTGTGATGAATAATGAAAGGATAATAATGATGAATAATACAACCATGGTTAACTAAACCTTTGTAGAGATTTAACTAGGGCTAGGGTTTGGGTTGGGTTAAGCATGAGTCACTTGAAAATATCTAACACAAAACAAAAAGAAATCTTCTAGAAGGTTCATGAATGCACTAACCCAAATCAAACCCTAACCTTGTTTAATCTCCACTAAACATATTGCATTAGTTATCATATCATGTTATAATATTATATATCATATATATAATATTTATTGTAACAAAATAAAATAATACAATTAACATATATCGCATATATATCAATGTATTACCCGAGTGAGAAAAAGAATCTTTTAGTGAGCTAATATTAGTTAATGTAATTTAATATATCATATATATATTATTATACATTAAATTATCGAATCAACACTTGATCCGACAATCCGGCTATATCGCATATAACCGACTAATATATCATTTACCGATTCATCGAATCAACACTTGATCCGATAATCCGGCTGATATCAAATATCGCGAGAATATAATACGGTATCTCATATCGCATTATCCTCGGTCCTGCACATATCACATATGTGCCCCTACTCCATTTTGCCTGAGTCAAGAAACCTCTATGTAGGACTCTAAAGAATCGTCAATACGCCGGCAGTAGGTGATGATCATATCAAACACCCACAAGCTGCAAGCGGTCAGCTAAACGTAACAGCCACCCAGGTATTGAGCGCTCAGAAGATCAACAAGCAATCATGTACATTCTCCTGTGAATCCAATCAGTAACACTCCCGTACAGTCCGGTCTCGTCGTCTGATATGTCGCATATCTCGCCTAGGGGTGGTATACGTCAGATCCCAGTAGCTTGATAAGTCGTGTCGATTTGAGGTCTATAACAGTTCGAGAAACTACTGATAACACTTACCAGTAAATCTCAGCAATCCTGGCCAGGGATTTCCAGTTATAGCCAATCGAACACAGCGCAACATCAACTCCCTATACCGGGAGAGACGAACTCATTGCCTCCATGTGATTCGGGACTGTACCCAAAATCCACCTTTTTGCACGACCTCTTGGACGTGGTATGATGGAAATCAAAGCACAGTGGGAATCACACAAGACTCTATGACGATCTCGGGTCAACAGACTACTCTGTACCAGTGTCACCGGAGAACTGCCATCTGACGTGAGGTATAATACCATCTGGGAGTTCTCGGCGAGTCCGTCCAGTGTACCTAGTCTCCACTGAGCACCCGTACACCATTCTTGATGTTAAACACCGATGGATATGGGATCATCCATCGCACATCATATGGGTCAAGATGCATATACGCTAGTCTACTTTGGTGTATCGATGCCCTGTTTTGATACATCCTCGACTAGGAACAGTTATAGGATGTACTCATCGACTACCGTGGCCCCACTAGTATGATCTCATCATAGTCCCAGTAGTCAAGTACATATCCTAAGGACTTTATCAACATGTAACATAGAGACAATCAGAGTACATGTTAAGATAAAGAGCAACCAGATAGCGTACTATCATGTCGAGCAAGAAAGTCCTCCCTATATATGTCCAAGCATCCACTATAATATACATCGTATGTACAGTAATGGTATCTAGGGCATACATATAACTAACATCTCCAAAGCCCTGCATCGCCCGGTCTACGGCGGCTTCCCGAAGAGCCGTAACCAGCCAAGTGCTCAAAACAGAAAGGCTGAGACAAAAGCGGATCAGGTATCGAGCCAACAAGAGGGCCAGGACTCCGGCCAAGTGGAATCTTATGAGATTCCAGAAGCAGAGTCATCCTGCGACAACGGCTGAGTCGGCCGTAAAAATCAGCAATTCCTTCGAACCTCTGAAGTGGGTTCAGAAAAATGCCATGACCGCCAGAATCAAGAAGACAGCGGTCCGAATGTTGGTACAAAGAGACATGTCCCGGCCCCAATAGAAAAGTATGGCACTGTCTCTTCAAGAGTCTACCAGGCGCTCTGTGCCACACGAAAACAGCGGGGTAAATCCAAAAAGGAAGCGTCAGCACTATTCAAGAATCCGGCCAGGCCAGCCGCCTTCAGTCGACTGCCTGTTACCGAAACAAGAGGGTCAAGACAGCGATCCATGAAATCAGCCGCCGATAATAAAAAGACGGCTGGATATATTATCTATACGGTCTACATGGCGGGTGGGCGCCTCAGCGGCAACCTTCGCAGTAAAAGCATGGATGGGGCTACCACATCCCAAGCCCAATCTAGCTGGAATGTGGTTGCCGCTTCCCAAGAACAGCCGCCTCCGAGGATGATGAAAACCCTCTCGATGAGAATGATAGGCAGAAAGACCCCTCAGTCCATGTAGAGTCAAGCTCGGACAGCGAGCAAGAACCGACTTTCTTTCCCAGGACCGCGGAGCAAGAGCTGCTTCAAGAGCTTCAAAAACAGCTCAGGTGCAAAGATAAAGAGATGGCCAAGCTCTATTCAAAAATTGATGACCTAACGAACGTTGTGATGCAGCTTACGGCTCAAATTGCTCGAGCACCTCCCAATCAAGCATAAGTCGCTACTCATGAGCTGGATGATGACAATCCGAAGCTGTCGATGCCTGTCCCTTTGGATCCAAGATTGGTCGAGCCGCACGAAAGCCGGCCACATTCCGCTTCTGGAGATGCCTTGGCCCCAGATAACACTATCCCGCTAATACAAGATCGGATAATGGATTTGGTCACCAGCAAGGTTAAAACATTGGTGGCCGAAGCTGAAGCTCAGAAAGAAATTGGTAGTAGTGGGCGGCCATATCCCGCACAGTACGATCCGATCGAGTTCGCCAGCGGCTACGTCAATTCTAAGTTCAGAAGATTTGACGGGACGGGAAATGTAAATCAGCACACCGCCCACTTTAAAGCATCGTGCGGAAATACAGGGGGCAATGATGCGCTCCTTCTTCATCAGTTTGTCAACAGCCTGACCGGTGTCGCTTTTGACTGGTACGCGGGTATACCAGACGGATCCGTCATTACCTTTGCATGAATGGAGTCTCTGTTTCGGCAAAGGTTCATGAGTGTCAGTGATAAAATCTCCACTGTCGACCTTGTGAGGACCAAGCCGGGGAAGAATGAAAGCAACACCGACTTTATCGCCCGATGGCGTAATCTCACTGTCAAGTGCGAACCGCCGCTGGAGCAGGACCAGTCCGTCAGCCTTCTCATTGGGAACCTCAGCAATTGGATGGTCCCATTCTTGTGTACAACAGACCTCAAGACGTTTCAAGAGCTAACTAAGTAAGTCCAAATGCTGGAACGCTCGAAGCAAGAGTCTACCCCGGACTCTCAGAGAGACAAACTTGGAAAAGCAAGCGGGACGACAACCGTAGAAGCGGGAGTTCCAGCAGTACCAATGTCTTCAATGCGTCCGATAATGAAGACAAGTGAAAGGCAGGCGATTCCAAAACCAACCGGCCTCGAAAGCCATTGCTGGGAGGAGAAGGGCTTTCCCTAGGGGAGAAAAAGAACAAGGTTTACTCTTTCAGAAGGGATAAGGTCCGCAAGATATTTAAAGATGCCTTGAACAATGGTCTACAATTTCCGGAGTCGAAGAGACCCTACGAAGCAAAAATGACCGACAATCCCCTGTATTGCCCGTACCACAGAGTAGTGAGCCATGCGATCGAGAATTGCTATATCTTCAAAGACTGGGTGGAGAAGTAGTACAAGGCTAGAGAGATCGAGCTGTCCAAAAGTTTGTTGGTGAACAATCAAGTTGCAACCACCAACTTTATACAGACAGAAACTGAAGCCTTCTGGGAGCAGACAGCCGAGCCCGCTGCCCTGAGAAATGAAACGGACTCACCGCGGCCTCCGTGGAGTACGCACATATCTAATAAGATAAAGAAGATGATAAAGCTACTTCGGAAAGAGCCCAGGATGGAATGGGAAGGGCAGAAGAAGTATACTATTCCAGCTGCCAATACGGCTCCATCAGGCTCAAAATCCAAAAAGCTCAAGAAGAAAAAAAGTGCAGCTCGGTGCGAAAAAGAGTCTGCAGGGAGATCGACCATTCAAAAATATATCGATTCCCTCAAAGACTATGAACAGAAGGAAAGAACTCTGATTCAATTGAAGGAGTTCCTCCCTATAGAAGCGGCTGAAATTCTGGAGGAGTTAGAGAAAGACTCCAATAAAGAGATCCCTATAGTGACCTGCTACGCCATCCATCTTGGAAGCGACACTGAGGAGGAGCTCTGTTTTCCCGAAGAGGACGAGGAGCTCGCCACAAGGGCCAACCAAATCCAACTCAGAAGCGGCAGGGCTCTGCCGCCAAATCAGGGCAACACCCCAAAAAGAAAGGAAAAAATATGGCTAATGAGGAAGATGGCAGAGAACCGGCTAATGGAAACTCAAGTCCCTCCTCGGTGAACTATAATGTCTTGGCTCATCTCCGGAAGTTTCCGTCTCTCCTGAGCATCTACGATGCCTTGGTCCGATCTAAGGAGCTTAGAGATGTTCTCATTCACGCTCTATAAAACCCTGAGCGGTATCAGGCTCGCTTTGCGGAAATTAATATGAAAGAAACCCAGTACGCTTTGCATGCCATCGCAGTCACGTTTAAGGACGAAGACTTGCTACTGGGAACGGCTGAGCATAATCGGCCGCTTTACGTGACCGGGTACAGCGACGGAGATCGGATTAATCGCATATTGATTGATCCGGGGTTCTCAGTGAACATCATTAACTTGCGGACTCTAAAGAGTTTGTTAATGGACGTCTGACACCTATCAAGGGAAATGATTGTCATTCAAGGTTTCAATCAAAACTGCCAGCAAGTTCTGGGGTCTATAGCTCTGCTAATCAAATTTGGGGATCGGCAAACTGAAGATAAGATATACGTGATCGACGCTGACACGTATTATAAAATTCTCTTGGGACGGCCGTGGCTCCACGATTATGGCATCATTCCATCAACCCTCTATCAATGCATGAAATATACTAAAAATGGCGAGGAAATACGCATTAATGGAGACATCCAGCCGTTCGGTGTGCATGAAGTCTGATATGAAGATTCTCGGTACTTTATGAACCACCAAAATGCTAAGCCATAACTGAATGAGGACAGAGCAGCCCTAAGACTCAAAAGCAAATCTGAGCCGGCTGTCACTTTCAAAAGTAAAAACGCCCAAGTGCGCCCGCGTTTCGGTAGTGACACTGATGAGTCTGACGCTGGAAGTTCGTCCTTCCATATAACTCGCCCTCGTTTCGGCAGCGATACGGACGAATCTGATACTGAAGGCCCATCTAGCAGCAAAGTCCGTCCTCATCTTGGCAGCGACACTGAAGAGTCGGAGGAAGAGGACCTGCCTTACAACAGCTGTGCAGATTGGACCCCCATGTAACAAGCGAAACTACGAGAGACCTTCAAAATTGCAGAAGGGTCCCTAGCCATCATAAGGCTGCCAGAGCGGATGTGCAAAGAGCTCGATGCATTGTCAGTCTCTACCGTAGACCAGCTGAAAACTTTCTACGTTCCCGGAAGGAAAAGTGGACAGAAGGGCATCCTGTTTTATGGGTCAAACCCTGTTGTGCACCCGGACGATTTGTCTGTCGCGTACCTTCCCTATGAGAGAGGCATAAGAGCCGTCCTTAATCCCAGATACTATGCACCCGAGATGCGGGAATATTTCAAAAGGTGCGGATGCTGGTTATATCAAACGGAATCCGAAGCAAAGTTTTATGAAAGGCTATGGCATCCGCCTCAGGTCCGAGCACTCATCGATGGACGAATTCCAGATAGACGGGGCATAGGTTTCATCCAGCCTGATTCTAAGGCATGCTATATGATCCATATTGGGGAAGCCAGTGAAGAGTCAAATGATGAAGACGAGCTAGCCGGGCTAGAAGAATCTCCTCAAGAGCTCAAAGATGGCGGACAAGCAACCTTCGATGAGCTAACCGAGATCGATTTGGGAACGCCTAATAATCCAAGGCTGACCTACATCAGCTCACTCCTGTCAGAGGAAATGAAGGAGCCGATAATTTCCCTGCTGCATGAGTTCATCGACTGCTTCGCGTGGACGTACAAAGAAATGCTTGGCCTCTCCCCTGAAGTGGCCGTGCATAAGCTGGCTATATCTCCTGATGCTAAGCCAGTCAAACAAGCTCCCCGAAGAATGAGAAGGGAGCTAGAAGAAAAGGTCATCGAGCTAACTAAGAAACTTATTGATGCTGGCTTCATCAGAGAAGAGAAATATGCGGACTGGATCGCATGCATGGTCCCAGTAAAGAAGAAAAATGGGCAGATCCGAATTTGTGTCGATTTCACGGACCTCAACAAGGTATATCCTAAAGACGACTTCCCGTTACCGGTCATGAAAATGATGGTCGATGACACCTCAAATTACGAGCCGTTCACCTTTATGGATGGCTCGTTTGGATATAATCAGATCAAGATGTCACCTGAGGATGAGAAACACACAGCATTTCGAATCCCGATCGGAATATACTGCTACAAAGTGATGCCGTTCGGACTGAAGAACGCAGGTGCTACATATCAAAGGGAAATGGCCAATATCTTTGATGACCTAATCCATAAAGTCGTCGAATGCTATGTTGATGATCTGGTTGTCAAGACTAAAGCTAAGGCCAATCACATCCAAGATCTTAGGACCATTCTCACTAGACTGAGGGAATACGATCTGAAGATGAATCCTCTAAAGTGCGCTTTTGGCGTGTCATCGGGAAAATTCCTGGGCTTCATAGTCCGACATCGAGGGATCGAAGTTAACCCATCAAAGATAAAGGCCATCATAGAGATGCCCCCTCCGAAGAATTTGACGCAACTAAGATCTTTTCAAGGCAAGATTGCTTATATATGAAGGTTTATCTCAAATTTATCGGGGAGATGTAGGCCCTTCTCAAAGCTCATGAAGAAAGGGGCTCCTTTTGTCTGGGATGCCGAATGTCAAGAAGCGTTCGAAAGCATTAAACAATACCTGTTGCACCCTCCAGTGCTTGCTGCCCCTATTCTAAATAAACCGTTGATTCTCTATACTGCCGTGCTAGATGAGTCACTTGGTGCACTCCTTGCCCAGAACAATGAGGAGGGAAAAGTAAATGCCCTCTACTACCTCAGTCGAACTCTAGTCGTGGCGGAACACAACTATTCCCCGATCGAAAAGCAATGCCTGGCTCTGATATTCACTTTGAAGAAGCTGAGGCACTATCTGCTTGCTCATCGGGTTATGTTGATCTCCAAGGTCGACCCGCTCAAACACTTAATGACCAAGACAAGCCTAGCCGGCAGAATGGCAAGATGGACTGTCATGCTACTTGAGTTTGACATAGTTTATACTCCTCAGAAAGCAGTAAAAGGGCAAGCTTTTGCAGACTTCCTTGCTGCTCATCCTGTTCCAGAAGGGTCACCACTCAATTGCGAGTTACCCAACGAACAAGTGCTGCACCTCGAGGAAGGCAAGCCATGTTGAGAGCTCTACTTCGACGGAGCCTCATCAATAAGGAGCTCCGGTAAATCAAGCATCCCACAGATAAAAGCGGGGATAGGATTGGTTTTATCACCCCATCGATGGGAACCCTACGACGTTCTTTTGCTCTTACCGAGCCTCGCATAAACAACGAGGCTGAGTATGAAGCTTTGATAGCTGGTCTGGAGCTCGCCATAGAAATGGAAATCCTTCGGCTACGGGTTTACGGTGATTCCCAGCTTGTTGTCAACCAAGTAAGTGGCGACTATAAGATATACAAACCTGAGTTAGCTCAGTACAGAAGCCACGGTTCACTCACATTGAACTAATGAGAGTCTCTAGAGTGTTGAACGGAAAAGCCGACATACTCGCTCGCCTAGCCAAGGAGCTGGCTGATCCTGACATGGACGAAATTTTGATCACAGTCAGGAGCCGGCAAATTCTACCCCCAGTCTCTTTACGAGAAGAGGAAAGCGTGGAACAGAAGAGCAGTCCTGCCGAAGAAGCTTCGATCGTTCAAGACGAGCCCGATTGGAGAGAACCCTTCATAGAGTACCTTCGATACGACAAGTTGCCCGAAGGAAAATCTGCGAGGATTCAGCAAAAGAAGAGAGCTCTCCGATACGTGTTTGTAAATGATACGCTATACCGCAGGTCATATGACCAACTCTGGCTCAGGTGTCTGTCGTTGGCCGAAGCCAAAAAGGTCATGAAAGAAGTTCGCTCAGGCGTTTGCGGTGCTCACCAATCTGGCCCCAAGATGCAACTTCAAATTAAACGGCTTGGGTATTACTGGCCCACCATGATACGGGATTGTGGAGAGCATGCAAAGAAATGTCATATCTGCCAAATTCACGGTGATTTCATTCACAAGCATCCCAATCCGTTGCATCCTACGGTGGCGTCGTGGCCTTTCGAAGTCTGGGGAACCGACATAGTTGACCCAATTGATCCTCCGTCATCCAGAGGCCACCGGTTCATATTGGCCGCAACTGACTATTTCTCCAGATGGGCTGAAGCTGTCCCGCTAAAAGAAGTCAAGATAGAAAATATTCTGACGTTCTTCCAGCATAATATTCTATACCACTTCGGTACACCAAAAATAATCATTTCTGACAACGGGCCTTCTTTCAAGAGCTTCAAAGTCTTAAGGTTCGCTACTCAGCACAAGATAGACTGGAGATATTCCTCCATCTATAACCCAAGAGCCAATGGGCTAGCCGAAGCCTTCAATAAGACTCCATGCAAGCTCCTGAGGAAAAATGCTTCAGCCAACAAGAGAGACTGGAATCTCAAACTTCACGAGGCGTTGTGGGCATATTGTACCACGCACCGTACTTTAACTTAGTCCACTCCATACTCATTGCTCTTTGGAGTGGAGGCGGTCCTCCCTCTCGAAGTCGAAGTTCCAAGCTTAAGAATGACCGTTCAGCACGAGTTGACGGAGGAGGAAAACGTGCTCCTTCGTCTCGAAGAGCTCGAGTGCTCCTTCGTCTCGAAGAGCTCGACGCCCTCGAAGAAAAGAGGCTTGCAGTACAGCAAAATCTGGAGCTGTACCGAGCCCAAATGTCACGGGCCTATGACAAGATGACTCGTCTCCGCACTTTCAAGAAAGGCAAATTGGTGTTGGTCTTCAAAAGACCGATCATCCCCAATCGACATGCCAAGGGAAAATTCGAGCCAAACTGGGAAGGACCATATGTTATTGAGAAAGTGTTCGACGGAGGATCCTACCAACTAATAAGTGCCGAGGGAGAAAAGCCCATGCCACCCATCAATGGCTGATATCTCAAGAAATACTATGCGTGAATGCTCCAAGTCGCAGGCGAATTGAGCACACCGGCCCTACGGTCTGGATCATACATCCTGCAAAACCGTATACAATCCACGGGCGTAAACGTCCCTATCTCTCCCAAAGTCCTACCGGTGAGACTACATTTAAAGTTCCACCGGCCCAAAAATAACGGTATGTTCACAAGAAAAACGGGCATGGATGAAAACCCGAAAGGACTCCGTGAGTAAAAATAGCAGGACTGCCGGCGAGTTTATGAAAATCCGAAAGGGCGCAAACTCGTGAAAAGAGATAAAATACACTCGCAAAGTCCTCTCGACCTTGTGAGGAGAAAATCCCTGCGTGAGATCCTTACGACTCACAAAGGAGCAACGCAATTAGGAATTCTCATGATTCCTAAGGAGAACATACACCTGCGAGATCCTCTCGACTCGTAGGGAGAAAATACTTTTATGAGACCCTTACGGCTCATAAAATTGAAAAGCCTTAGGTGATAGGGATCTAAACCGGTCTCCTGAACCATCGCTCCCCAACGGGCAACGACAAATGATGAGTCGCTCCTGGCATTTCGCTTCAGTGTTAGCGGTGCTGATGCCGACCAAAAATCCAAATCCCAAGTCCTCCCGGGGAAAATGATGAGTTGCTATTGGTATTATTCCAGTGCAGCAATCCTGATGCCAAACAAGATCCAAATTCCAAGTCCCCAAACAGCGAATGATGAGTCGCTCCTGATACCATATTCCAGTGCAGCGATGCAGACGCTAACCAAACTCTGAATGTCCCGACGGCGAATGATGAGTCGCTCCTGGTACCATATTCCAGTGCAACGATGTAGACGCCAACCAAAATCCAATTTTCCAAAATTCCCCCAGCCCTACGGTTGGTCCCCAAGTTGACTACCGTATACAATCCACGGGCTCAAATAATTCTCATCATACCCATGCCCCACCACAACTACCAGTTACGCGACCTGTCTCCGCCCTTGGAATTATGCTCTATTTGGGAAGACCCACTCATGTGTCCTCACGATATATGGGGAGAACAAACTTACGAGATCCTCTCGACGCATAAGAAAATACCTTCGTGGGATCCTTACGACTCATAAAGGAAAAACACACTTGAGAGTCCCCACGACTCCTAAGGAGAAAATGCACCTTCGGGATCCTTACGACTCGTAGGAAGAAAATGCTTTTATGGGACACTTACGGCCCATAAAATTGAAGAGCCTTAGGTGATAGGGATCTAAACCTGTCTCCTAAGCCATCGCTCCCCAACAGGAAAAGGCAAATGATGAATTGCTCCCAGCACATGTGCTTCAGTGTTAGCAACGCTGATGCCTACCCTAACCCCAAAATTCCAACCTCCAATCCAATAGACCCCTAAGTCTTTAAACTGGGAATAGATGACCTCTAAGTCGTTAAACTGGGAACAGATGACCCCTAAGTCGTTAAACTGGGAATGAGGGAAACCCCCTTACGGAAAATGATGAGTTGCTCCTGGCATTATTCCAGTGTAGCAATGCTGATGCCGACCAAAAAACCAAATTCAAAGTCCCACCCGGTAGCACTTCTAAGCTCGAAAGTCCCACTGGATATGTAGGGATCAAACAAATCAACCCCGACACCGCAAGAGGCGGAGCAAGTCAACTTCAATCCCGACACCGCGGAAAGCGGACCAAGTCAAATCAAATCCCGACACCGTAAGAAGCGGAGCAAGTAACCGACCGTCCAAGTCGCAAAAAGGGAAGCACCGACCGTCCACGTCGCTAAAAGGGCAACACCGACCGTCCAAGTCGCAAAAAGGGCAGCACCGACCGTCCAAGTCGCTAAAATGGCATAACTGACCGTCCAAGTCGCAAAAAGGGCAGCACTGACTGTCCACGTCGCTAAAATGGCAGCACCGACCGTCCAAGTCGCTAAAAGGACAGCACCGACCGTCCAAGTTGCAAAAAGGGCAGCACCGACCGTCCAAGTCGCAAAAAGGGCAGCACCGACCGTCCAAGTCGCAAAAAGGGCAGCACCGACCGTCCAAGTCGCTAAAATGGAAGAACCGACCGTCCAAGTCGCTAAAATGGAAGAACCGACCGTCTAAATCGCTAAAATGGCCTCACCGACCGTCCAAGTCGCTAAAATGGCAGCATCGACTGTCCAAGTCGTAAAAAGGGCAGAACCGACCGTCCAAGTCGCCAAAAGGGCAGCATCGACCTCCACACGAAATAAGATCTATCAATTTCATGCACGCAACCCACATATGTGGTGTGCATTTATTGATGGGGGGCAATTTGTTGGGGTCAAAATTTACACCCCGGTTGACCAAGTCAAAATCAAAGTCAACCCCAAGCCAAGTGGGCCCAAGCCCAGGTCAAGTGGGCCAATGCCCGGGTCGAGCCCAAACATGAAGCGGCCGACCTCCTCCCATTCCAAAATAAAAATTTTTGTAATAAATAATTTTTGGTGTATTTCCTTTTTTTATTTCTATGAATAAATGTAAGGAAAATGGACATAAAGCCAAATTTTTGTAAAGCCCATGGCTTATGTGCAAAAAGAAATAGCACATGAGGCATGAGATGGGCAAAAAACCATTTTATAAAGTCCAAGAGGCTATATGTAAAGTGTATAGCCTATAAAGGCAAAAATAATGAAAATATCTCAAGATCTTTTTCTCTCTCTAAAAAAAAAATCAAGGTATGTGCCTCCTTCTCCTTCCTCAAGGTTCTAAACTTTCTTCTTTCTTTTGAATTAAATCAAGAGTCTTATTCTTCTTTTTCTAAAACTAAATAGTTTTTCACCACAAAACCCACAAAGGGGAGCTCACATCTTTCATTAGATCTCAAAATGGGAAGATCTTTAATCTCATCCCCCCCTTTTCCTCTAAGATCCGGCTAACAAAGAGGAGGAAGGAGGAGACCCATCTCCGAAAATCCAACTTTGGAAAATATCCAAGGCTCAAGAGAAGATCCAAAGCTTAAGAGAGAAGAACCTCTAAAGATTTTAGGGAGTTCAACTCTAAGACCCAAATCCTCAAAAAAGTTTAATTCCTAATTCAGATCTTTTGGAGTTTAACTCCACTCAAAATCCTCTTTTGGAGTTTAACTCCTATTTCCGGGGGTAAAAACCCCTTTTTTTCGCCAGCGCCTGAGCGCCCACGTGCCGAGCACGTGAGGCGCTAGCATCCAAAGCGCTAGCGCCCGAGCGTCCACGTGCTGGGCATGTGAGACGCTAGCGCCCGAGCCCCCACGTGCCGGGCACGTGAGGCGCCAGCGCCCAAAGCGCTAGCGCCAACGCCCAAAGCGCTAAGTGCCAGCGCAAGCATGCTAGGCACGTGAGGCACTGGCGCTCACACATCCTTTGGATGCCACCCTTTTTTCTCTCATTTTATATACACTCCATACTAAAATACCTCCCCCGTTAAAAAAATTTCTAACGGGGCGCTGTCCCGCACCTTGCAAAGGGGCTGCTAGCCCTCTTGACCCTCAACCCACTATCCGGATAGCGGGACCCCCGTAAAAACTCTGCGGGGCTCTCGATATATCCAAAACCTCCTTTAAAATACAACACTGCACATTGAGTTCGTATGACATGTTTGACCCGTCAATCGGAGGTTCTCTCGCTCCAAAGGCGAGGGGTAATTAACGGCAGTTTAGTCCGCGGCTGCCGGAGATTCAGATCCTCACAATCAATAAACTCCCAGCCTACCCTAAGCAAGGGGAATATGTAATGCGCCTGAAGAGCGCGCGCATTCCCATCTCAATGGGGTGACGAAAAACACCCTACAATGGCCTCTTTCCTCCATTATTCTCATATATATATATGTACTAGATTTTATGCATGTGCGTTGCACGTGTTAGTTTAAAAAAATTTGAGAAAGGGAAGAAGGGGAGAGAGATGTGGAGGGTACTGGAGTTTTATTTATTTATTTAAAAAAAAAAGAGGATTGAAGATGTGGAGTATTCTAGATAAACAATTAATTGTTTTATAGGATGAGAGAGAGAGATGATGATGATATGGAGGGGTTAAGAGGTGAGAGAGATGATGTGGAGGGGTTAAGAGGTGAGAGAGATGATGTGGAGGGTTTGAGAGGTGAGAATTTTTCTTTTTTTTCCCAGAAAAAAGGAGACGGGTGAAACTCTAACCAAGAGTATTTGCATTATATATATATTTCGAGAGAGAGAGAGAGAGAGGGGCCATAGGAAGGGATTTCCTCCTATGGCGTCGAAAAAACACACACTCCATCGTATTTTCCGACGATCGGAATGGGTCATCTTCATCGTTATCATCTAAGATGTGGGTATACCAAATTTCATGTGATTATACAACTTTTTGACCGTTGATTTAGCAATGTAAAAAGTTCTGTTGTCGGTAAACAGTTAATTTTGAACCCACTAATTCAACGGTAAAAAAGTTGTAGAATCACATGAAATTTAGTGTACTCATATCTTAGATGATAATGATGAAGATGATGCATTCCGATCGTCGAAAAACACGATGGAGGGTGTCGTCAAAAACACGATGGAGGGTGTATTTCATTATTCTCATATATATATATATATATATATATATATATATATATATATATATATATATATATATATATATATATATATCGGTCGCAAAATGAATGATTGTTAAAGTATCGTAAAAGTTGCATACATTACATGTCCTTGATGCATGACTGACAAACCTTCAAATTGTCTAATTTTTTTTATACACACACATATATATATTTTGACGTGTGGAACACGATGCAAAAATTCTATCGTCAATCCAATGGTCAAATTTTTTCATCTAAAAGAATCTCATCTCATCATCTTACCCTATAGGTACCCATATATATATAATATCTATTTATATCTATCTATGTATAATCTATAATGCTCTTGGAAAAAAAATTAATGTGTAATTTTCTTCCATCGCACCCCAAATGCTTTTAAAATTGATTCTAAAATTAATTTTAAAAAAAAACGACTTTGCAACCGGTTAGAAAAAAATCATTTTTAAGCTATCATAATCGTTTTAATTTAAAATTCAAAATCATACTCTATTTAGTTTATTTACATATAAAATACAAGTTAATAAAAATTGGGGAAAAACAAGTGGGGAAAAAAATGGATTGGAAATTAATGTGTAAAATTCAAAATCATGCTCTCCCATGTGATAATTTTAAGTTTAACATCCAGCGAAAAGAAAAAAGAAAAAAGCAACGGATCCAAGGGGTGTTGGAATAACACAGGAGGGCCTTCGAGGCGGTAGCCCCACCTAAGTTCTTGAATTATTAGGCCTAAAATACAACTTAAGTAAAAATGAGGAAAACAAATAGGAAAAAAAAAAGAATTGGAAATTAAAATGGAGATGCTAGGTATATATACTTCCTCATACTTCCCGCAGGCTAAAAGTGGGTGCTCTACCATGCATTTGAGCTACATCCCCTTTTATGCTAATAATTATATTTTATGATAATTTTAAGTTAGCTTATTCTTATCAAAAGATTTCTTATTTACGGTCACCGTGGACAACATCGGAAAAAAATAAAGAAAAAACATTAGATCCATGATTCGATGAAATAATCTAGGAAGGTCTTAGAGGTAGTGGCCCCGCTGATGTTCCTTAATTATTATACGTAAAATGGAGAAAATAAATGGGAAAAAGAAAAATGAAAACAATGATTGGAAATTAAAAATGGGGATGTGAGGTATCGATCCTCATACTTAACGCAAGTATTCTCCTCAAAAGATTTCATTTTCCTTCTACGCTTTTGGACTGGAACGGAAGAGATCAAAGGAAATTTTTGTATGATTGATTATTCAGATATTACTTTCATTCTCCGACTCAAACCATGAATCTTCTCTTCAGGTGAAGATTAATTGTGGATACAGTTGTACTGCAGCTCTATCTTTCTACATTTGTTGAGGTAAAACCAAATCTAAACCAACAATTAGTATCGGAGCTACTTAATGTTCGATCAAAATTTAGAAGCTCAAGAAATTAAGCTTCTCTCTGATATATATATATATATATATATATATATATATATATAGAGAGAGAGAGAGAGAGAGAGAGAGAGAGAGAGCGCGCTAGCGATCATTTTGTTCATGTTTCTGTGCAAGCTGTTTCTTCTCAGGTTCTGCATAAGTTTGACTGTTTGAGGCAATGGGCTTTATCTGCGAAAAGCGTGCATTAGGGAAAATTAGTATGTTAATCCATGCAGTTCATTTTGTACACGATGCACAAGGATCGCGTGGATGTGACTTAAATATTTAGGTTTTAGAACAAGGTTTTAATGTACATAAGGATTGCTTAAAAAGGGATATGTTCAATAATTCTTAACATGAACAAGAAAAATTAATCATGGCTGTTTAATACTAATGTTTTGCAATGTGATGCACGTATGTGTAAAAATAAAGGTTTGGTATTGCCATCTTCATCATCTTAGCTTAAAATCTCTAAACATTTATTATCTTATACTACGTGCAGCATAATAGGTGCAGAAATTCAATCATGTAGATTTTAGATTTAAGGATTTTTTCCATTTTCATAAATAATTTATTTCAATTAATTGTCAGAGCACGACAATGCCCCTCTACTCTTCTAGTTATAATAGTTGAGATAGAAAAAAATGATAATGATAGCCGAGAAGATTAATATGGTTTTGACCAATTTCTATCTTTAATCTTTAATGTACACTTCTATCAACTAAGTATGAAAAAAGAAATCATCAAGAGCTTTTCAAAAATTTTAATATATAAGTTAAAAGCATATCAATATTAAAGTAATAAAATATATAATATATTTTTAAATTAAAGAACTAACAAATCTTTTTAATTTTATATGGTACTAGGTTTTTGCACGTGATATGCACGAGAATATAATCTAAATTGGCAGTGGCTAATCATGTTAAATATTCATAACATATTTATATTATAACCTCTGCTTCATGTGATGTACCATTTTTTTAACTCTAAGATTTAATTGCATTAACTGCATAATTAATGTATAAGAGAAAACATAAACAAATTTTTGAAATGTCTTTTGTGTAAATTATTTTAAATATATATCTGTTCAGCAAGTTGTCTTTAAATCTTTGATTACCTTTATATATAATTTACTAGAAAAATAATTAAAAATACAAATCTCGTAAGTCTCTTTAAATTTTTATATTTTTGAAATATTTGTTAATTTCTAGTTTTCCTTTGGATTTTAAATCTTTAAGATTCTTTTTTCATTTACCTTTTCAGATTTAAAATTTCCAAGTGTCTGTAAATAATTTTATATGTATTTATTTTTGGATGGATGTATTAAAAATTTAAAGTAAATCCTTTTCAAATCTTTTTAGCTTTAATTTAATCATTTCTAAACATGCATGTCGCTTTTTAATTTTAACATTTGGGTTTTAAATATTTAAAAAACTTTAGACTTCTTATTTCATATCCGAAGTTAACAATCTTTTCTAGTGTTTGTAAATTTATTTTATATTTTTATTATTTCTGAAATATTATAATTTTCAAATTAACCGTTTCAAATCTTTTTAGCTTTTATTTATTGTTAATTTTTAAATATATCTCTTTTTACTTTTAATTTTGTAGTTTTTAAATCTTGCAAATATTTTATATTTTTGGATTTATAAATCCTACAAATATTTTTTAGCCATTTATATTTTTCTAATCTTTGTAAATTTTTAAATTTTTTAAATTTTGAATTTGTTCTTTTTAAAATTTTTAAACTTTATGGTCAAAAAAAAATTAAACTTTAAAAAAAAAATCCTTTGATATTTGTGCTTTGTGATCCAAACAAATGTTGCTTATGCAGCAAGATAGAGATATATTTTCAAAAATATTAAAATTAGATCTTATTAAGAAAATTATCCTTTAATCTTTACTTATTTTCATAAGAAAAATAATTAATGAAAAATTTTCTCATCTTACAAATCTTCTTAGACTCTTATATTTCAAATCTTTGTATATTTTGTAGCTATTATTTTTTAATCATTAAAAGTCTTGTATACTTTTATATATTTTCGGATTTGAAAATCTTTTCAAATCATTTTATATTTTTATTTTCTGAGGTCTATATTTTTATATCTCAATACCCTCAGCCCAAACTTCTCAAATCATCTATGGGAGAATACATCGAAGCACCCTCTTCATCTCTCGTCGATCTTTTTCCCCAACTTTATTTCTCAAATCTATAAGATGCCTCCTTTGCCATCTCTCTCCCCTAACCCTGACTTGAGCACACCTTCTTATTTGTTTATGTTGGTTCTGATACCAATTTGTTGCGGCAAATATGATCTCGAAGTAATAACAAACGATATAGATAAGCACTCAAACAAACGCGATAAGAATAAAAGTACTAACCAAACAAGATATCAGATTTTACGTGGAAAACCCTTACGGGAAAAACTACGGACAAAGGAGAAGATAGACTAATCAAACAAATATGGAATGCTACAAACGGAAATCTCACAAATCCCTCTCACAAAAACCCTAGCCTCTTCTCACAAATACAAGGGTTTAAATATCTCAAAAACCATCAATTTTTAGGGTTACAGATATTACAATATATAGCATGCTGGAGATATCACTAAATAACTAATTTCCCAAATTTTTTGAAACTGTAAATATTCGGGCCAAGACAACAGCATACGTCTGAAGAAGGACTTGACAGACGTATGCCCAAAAGCTTCAGCGGATCTCGAAAGCATGCAGACGTCTGATGAAGATCGTCGCAGACGTCTGCCCAAAACGCAGAGCAGAGCCAAAAGTCTGAAGCACAAGCTTAAGACGTTTGTCGACTCTCTGTTCGCCTGCATGATCTTCGATATTGGTCGGCCGTGTACGGGATATTAATTAAAGGAATAGTTTGAGAAAGCATATCAGTTTTCTATCAATCCAATACCCATTGCAGCAGTAAGTGGGAAAGAACAAACTTGTCTGCTCCTGGGGGTCCACCATACAAGATCAAGCCACGAACACCTAAGAAGAAGAAGAGAAAAGAGAGGTATCGATGAGCCACGTGAAAGCATGTCTTTTGAGAGCATCTACTGGTTCACCTAAGCGCACCAAATGCAAAGAATGGGGACGCAATATTAATTAGGACATGCACCAATGCAGCGGCAGGGCCATCTAGAGCTAGAAAAAAACAAGGAAGACCTAATTAAGAAAGTGGAGCGGAATTTCAGTAGGTTTGGTGGGGATTTTAGTGAACCAATTACCTCCTCTAGTGCAACATCAGTCCAATTCTCAAGTGCACCACCAACATATAATAACATCAGGAGCAGTAGCTACAACAGCAATATCAAGAGATATAGGCAGTCAAACTAGAGATGAGGGACCGATCTAGGACCATATATGGGAAGAGGACTTGGGGTTATTAGGACACTGCTACAGGGCATGGATTTGTTCACGGTTTAAACCGTGAGAGAACCGTGGCTCAAACCTGTGTTAACAAATTTTGGGTCACGGTTCTGACCGTAAACAAAATAAGAAACGTTCACCGTTAGAACCGTGAACGTTTCTTAGCGTGAAAAAGTTAAAAAGTCTGTTAGTTGGTGGGCCCCGGGTTTTTGTTCACGGTTCTAAGCGCAAACAAAACCAGTAATGGGTTACGGTTACAACGGTGAACAAAACTTGTAACCATCACGCATAACACAGACCTGCTCCAGATATCAGTATCTGGAGCAGCCTTTTGTTTACGGTTGTAACCGTGATTAACTGTCATTAGTCACGGTTACAACCGTGACATATGATTTTTTTAATAATTAAATTTTCCACGCCTCATGCGCGTTAATTTCAATCACAGCCAGCAATATATAATTTCCATTCACAAACAGCAATATATAATTATCATTCATGCAATATATTCAAATCTCACGCAATATACGATAATTAAAGTAAGAAGCTCTGAATCACATGTAAACATAAACAAAAAATATGCATAGAATCAATATGATCAATACTCCACTAATCAAAAAATTTATGTGTCAAAAAATCGTACAATATGATCAATACTCCACTAAAGTCATAATGTTTATATCAACAAATCAAAAAATAGAACTAATACCATTGGGACGACGATCCACCTCCATCGTCCCATGGCCTAAAAAATGAGCTCAACTCATTCCGTAGGGCCTGCTGGTCGGAATCGGCGTGTGACTGCCTCATGTCTCGGATTTCCACCCTAAGCTCTTGCAGCTCGTGCCGTGTCGCCTGAAGCTCCTACCGCGTCTTCTGCCGCGTTTGATACTGCTGCTCCACCTTCTCGCGGAGCCGATGGATCTCCTCCTGCGACGCAGCTGCCGCATCTGTTCGTGTTTGGGTCACGGCGTACTCACGCGCTGTCGAACGTCTATCAAAAAATCGATGGGCCCCAAGACCAAACCGGCGCTCATACTCACTGTGATGCCCGCCGGATATCAAATTCAAGACAGGGACAATGGCGGTGATCGAGTCGCCGGGGCCAAGTCCCAAGGCGTTCGTCTGCTTCTGGAACTGGGTCTGTATATACACATATACACATGTGCTAACTTAAAATAAGTAATCAACTTGATTATATGAAACTTACCATGTACGCGCCTATACCCTTGTGTAATGCGGCCCAACTCTTGGTTTTATTATAGTTGGCGGGGTCTTTTTTTCTCTACGATGAAATTGGGATTTAGTTTAATAATTAATTAACGATATAGAAAACAATGAAATTAAGCGTCGAAATACTCACCAAATGCCACTGAGTGTTGGCTTGCGAGTGCTTCCCTTGGATCGGGACAGCGCGTTCTCACACGCCGTTATTCTGGTTCTGCTTATTTCGAACCGACATCATCTTGCAAAAAAAAAAAGATTACAATATATTTTAGAATATGATTTCATGTTATATTATTAAAATCTTCAAAATTAAATTGATACCTGCACATCATTGCGCTCAAAATAAGCGATAAAAAGCGGCCAATCCTCTCTCGGGATCTCCAGCGCTATGACCTCCATCAAGTGCATCCGCTGATCCTCAGTCGCCGTAGCCCAGGGAATGTAAAGTCCACTCTTCACTTCTTATCGGTGATGTCGCTTGATCACTTGACACTAGCCTAAGAAGTGAGCGAGAGCGCGATCTATATCGAATGGTCTGTACATGCCAACCTCGCCGGGCCCGCTAACGAATCTGTAATTCTTCCTGGTCTGAAATTGAAATATATTAAACAAATAATTATATTTATATGCATATAACGACGATTGAAATTTAAATGTGTGAAAGGGCATGTCATACCTCCTCCGATCCAAAAAACCGCGTAGCACGCTCAGTCTGGGCCTTGTTCTACCGAATATGGAGCGAGTACTTGTAATAAGTATGGATCTCCTGTCCAACATAATCTCCCACTGGGTGGCGAACGCTCCAACAGGCACACCTGTCGTGTCAAAGATCAGATCTTATAGTCCAGCAGCTGCCTTCGGCCTGTAGCAGCCGGGCCCAATAGGACCCCTCGTCCTAACACTACTCGAACCTGCGAAAAAATAGATATACATACAAAATATTATAATATTTAGAATATGAATAGAGAATTTAACAAATTTAAATTACAATCGTTATTTAAAAGTTTTAAGAAATAACGATTATACCTGTCGTCCCCGGCATAGCGCTAGAACCGGCGCCAGACGCTATCCCGCAAGTAAAATGCGGATCTGCAAACAATAAACTGTTGGATGATTCAATATCCACATATATTGTAATGATGTATCAAATTTTAAATGAGTAAACTACGTACTATGCGCAGGAGTGATGGAGGTATGAGAACCCGTTGACGCATTAGTAAGGGTATGGGGAGGTTGTGACGCTGCGGGTGATCTGGCGGTAGTATAGGGAGCACTGGTAAGGATAGGGAGACAGTCGGGGGTGATGCGGTGTGAGTAAGAAGGTATGGCGGGTGATGTGGCGGTAATAGGAGAGCGCTTGTAAGGATAGGAGGACGGTCAGGGGTGATGCGGTGTGAGTAGGGGGCCTTAGGGGTGATGTGACTGTAATAAGGGGAGCGCTGCTAGGAATAGGCGTTGCTACTGCGGCCTCCATGCCTGCTGAGGGTCCTGAGACAGTCTCATCGACGTATATGGATCGACTCAGAGTATCCTGTAGATGCTGTCTCTTGTGGCGTTTGGTGCCTTTGCCTGCGCCCATGATCAAATCCTACATATATATCTAAATATTATTTCATTACTTATAATCATTATACAATTTAAAACATTCAATTTAACTTCATTACCTAACACGCTTATGTGGGTACATTATCTGAAAATTCGTTGGGTGGATTCTCAAAATCTTGATATATGACAATCAATTGGCCGATGTCATTTCTTACAAATATATGGATTGGCAGTGCAGAATGGTTTGGATGCCTGGTACGTTCAATAGATGGACTGAGACGTGTTATCATGAGATCTTCATCGTCGCTCTCATCTTCAAAGCCATTCAACGTCGGTACGTTATAATAATCTCTCGGTTTTTAATGACACAACATCCCCGTCAAGCTTCTGCAAGTTCCGAGAATAATATATTTATGCTGCCATTGTGGGATAGATAAAGCTGTCGTATTTTGGTAACATCCGTTTGGTGTTTACCAAAGTCAAACTATATTGATTGACTATCATATCTCGGTCAGTCTTGGTATCATACCATCTGCATTGGAATATATGAAATAGGACAGTCATATGCTGGTATGAGACCACTATAACTTCCTCAAGAATACCATAGTAGGGATTTCCATTCTCGTCGATGGTTGCGATGCCACTATTTTTCGTAGCCCTAATACGTTCCGTACTTTCTACCTCAAATTTATATCTGGATACGCCGTACCCGTTGTAAAACCTAGCTGCAATTATTGGACCGTTTAAAAGGTCATGGACCTCTCTATCAACATGCTCTCCACGATTCAATTGTTCGTTCACTTCTTTTATAGACCAAGCGACGAATGTGCGCTTCAGTTTTTCTTCAATCCTATCATTCGACCATGTCCTATGATTCAATCTTGTGAGTATATTTTTATGCGCTCTGTTCGTTAATATACAGTTATATTAATTAAATTAAATTAAATTTCGAACGTTTAAAACAATGAAATAATAAACACTTACTCTACATATTTAGCAAAACAATCATTGTTTATTAAGATGTATGCATGTACACTGGCCGCGAGATCATAAGACATGTTCTTTAGCTTTCCTGTCCCAATTGGACCGTTGGAAACACTCTGCAGTTTGTTCAACTTCATCCTGACATCGTTATTCAGGAAACGAGCACAAAAAGACGTGACTTCTTTCAGAAATAACCTTGAGCAATCGAACCTTCAAGACGATACTTGTTGCGGATATAGTTTTTTAAAATTAACAGATATTTGTTGAAAATGAAATAAATTAATAATTCATGATAATTCTTTACAATTTAAATTATGAATAATAAACATCAATAATACCTCTCGATTGGATACATCAACGGTACTGGACTGGATCGCCAATCCTGATCTCGGTTGCCAGATGGACGGACAAGTGAACAATAATGTCGAAAAGGAAGGTGGAAAGATAGTTTCGAGCTTGCAGAGGATCAAAAGAATGTCTTTTTAGAGCTTTGCTATCTCATTGACGTCTACGTTTTTGGAACACAATTGGCGGAAATACGTGCAAAAGTCATTAAGCACGAGACCAACTTCTGGTTTTACTGATGCTCTAAAGCATAAAAAAAGAAGCTGCATCAATTTGTGCTAATCGTGGCTCTTGAGTCCTATAATTTTTCTATTTTCTACCTGCACCTGTTTGGAAATATTTGATGAGAAACCGTTAGGGACTTTCAATTCTTTCAATACATGCAAAAATCGCCACTTCTCCTCTTTATTCATGTTGTAGATTGCCGTAGGATCTCATAATAACCCGGTTTACCAGCCACAGGCCGAGATTGCAATTCTTTTCTAATAGACAAACCATCCAAATTCATCAAATCATGACGGGCATTGAGATTATCCTTCGTTTTCCCATCCTTACACGGCAGAAGATTGATGATGTGCTCGGAAATGCCCTTCTCGATATGCACGATATCTAAATTGTGACGCAGCGATAGATCGGACCAGTACGGAAGTTGAAATAAGCTACTAAACTTCTTCCAGCCAGATGGGCATAACATTGCATTTTTTCTGTTTCTTTCCGAATATGATATTCTGATAACCTCTTCATTGTTGTGGTATGTTATTATCGGACAATGATTCAGGCGGCATACCGGTCTACGTCTTGCCATTAAACATTATTTATTCCTTCTGAATCTGTGGGTTATATGTAAGAATCGTCGGTGGCCCATAAACGACTATTTCCCGCTAACCTTCAAACGTACGCTGTTCGTATGAATATGACAACCAAGGCAAGAAAACTTACCTTGAGTTGTCCACACTGATAGCATGCCGTAGATAGGAAAATCATTAATCGTCTACAACAAAGCAGCACGTATTTGAAAAAATGTTTACTATCTGCGTCATAGGTTCTCACACTAGGTTCTCACACTATATTCCCACAGCAAATTTAACTAATCGATCAATGGTTAAAAGTACACATCAATATTTTTCGCAGGAGACGAGAGACCGTCGATTAAAAGCACCAATGTTGTTGGGGTAAAAAATTACACACCAGTTGACCAAGTCAAAGTCAGTCAACCCCCAGCCAAGTGGGCCCGTGCCCAAGAAAGTGGGGTCCAAACCCAAGCCAAGTGGGCCCAAGCCTAGGTCAAGATCGAGCATAGAAAGGACCGGCCCCATGACAAAGAATGAAGTAATATATTAGTTTAATGCAATTTTTTAGAAATAAATATATGAAAAATGGGCAAAAAGCTAAAATTTTGTAAATCCCATGGTTTATGTGCAAAAAAAATAAGCATATGGGGCATGGGGAGGTGCCATATGGAAAAGCCCAAAGGACTATATGTAAAGTGTGTAGCATATAAAAAGCAAACATGATAAGAAAATCAACAACTTTCATTTCCCTCAAAAATATTAGGGTTCTATGCCTCCTTCTCCTTCCTCAAGGTTTTAAACATTTCTCTATTTTTTGAATTACATCAAGAATTTAACTCTTGCTTTTCTAAAAAGAAATAATTTTTCGCTATAAAACTCTCGAAGCGAAGCTCAGATCTCCTATCAAATCTTTAAAAGGGAGATTTTTAATCTCACCGCATCCTTTTCTCCAAGATCTAACAAAAAGAAAGGAGAAGGAAGAACACCCTGTTTACTGTCGAAAGCCGGGAAAGACAAACATCTTGCCCGAATTTGTGGATAGATGCTATTTGACTTTATCCGTCCACCTCGCCAAAAATACCAAGTTGATTTATGGCACAGTGTATCGGAGGTCTAGACGGATACAGCCGTTGTAGCAGACTTCGTCAGATTCCCCCTCATTTGCGAGGGTTTTTTTATTATGGGGACACTCTTCTCTACAGGTGCAAACCCCTGCAGTTAATTATGTTACCGCGTAGCGCTAACCACTTTCTCCTGCTCCAGAAGGTCACTTCGTGTTATGTGTTTGTTTCATTTTTGGTTGCCCGTGGATTGTATACGGAGACTGATTTATGTTGTCACCCGTAGGGCGTGGATTAGTCCAAATCTGTATATTCTTAGATTTGGGTTTGGTTTGATTTAAGGATCGTTAACCTTGTTTGAGAATAAGATCGATTTAAATATTTGTTGAGGATATGTTAGTCTAATTTTAGACTAAGATCTACTCAACAGGATTTTTGGGATCATTCAGGCCCAACAGAAGAACATTTTGGTTCTATTGTCTTAGTTTAAGGACGTTGCGGTCCAAGGAATTGTTGGTTGTCGGGACTTGCCGCCTCTCTGAAGACGTTGAAGAATTACAACGACATATATCAGAGGTGTGGGGAGATGTATCCTGAAACCAATGAATATTCGTCAGAATCTCGGTAGTCTTGTTTGGGACTGAGACCACTCTGGAAAATAAAGAGCACATGGGCTCGGTTGACTAGGAGTTTGGCCAAACTTGGGCTCAGCCCAGTCATTTCATTTTTGAATAAAATGTTAAACACTTGCTTGGGCCCTGTGGGTTCTGATACTCACACTTTACTTTACTTTTCCCCTTTTATCTTTTTTAGGAGGTGTTGAGCACACTTTATGGCGCTGGGCTCTATTTGATGAGTGCAGAGCACTTTATGTTAAACAGCGCCCCCATGAGGGGCACGTGAGGCGCTTGGCGCTGAGCGCCAACCACTGAGTGCTAAGCACTCTTTATTTTAGCAGCGCCCACGTGAGGGGCACATGAGGCGGTTGGCGCTGAACGTCAACCAATGAGTGCTAAGCACTCTTTATGCGAGCAACGCCCACATGAGGGACACGTGAGGCGCTTGGCGCTGAGCACCAACCAATGAGTGCTAAGCACTCTTTATTTGAGCAGCGCCCACGTGAAGGGCACGTGAGGCGCTTGGCGCTGTTTCTTTCTTTGTGCATTTTTCTGAAGAGTTTGATTCTTTGTTCTCCCCTGGATCTTTGATCCCCAAGAACAAATTCATCCCCACAAGAATTAAATTCTCATTTGTGGGAGACTTGTCTCATGGATCCCAGATCCAGAGGTAAGACCTATGTTCTTTATGAAGGTTAAACCCTTGGATATGCAGATGAGATGTTATAATCTCTATTATTTTTATTTACCTCGAAAAAGGTTTCTTTTTCTTTCTTCTTTCTTAAAGCTTTCTTTTTGCTTGTTCTTCTTTTTGAACTTGAAGTTTATAGGGGGGTCCTCCTCTGCAAGACTTGGAGTCTTGGGTCCTTTATATAGTAGAGATAGATTTGTTGATTTGGTTAAGGAAATCTCTCATTGAGAGATCCTTAATTGATTTAGGGATTTTATCCACTGTTGGATTTTTGATCCAAGAACTTCTGTTTTACAAAAGATATTTCTCTTGTTTTTAACAAGATTGGGAAATATTTTCCCATACAGAGCTTATTCTGTAGCGTGGTGATTTTTTAATCACCATTAGATTTTTTAATCCAACGGTGCTCTGTTTTACTGAGAGTAATCTTTCCTGTTTAGAAATATTCGAGGAATATTTTCTCAACAGAATTTAATTCTGTATTTTGATGATTTATCATCTCCGTTGGATCTTTGATCCAATGACAGAGAACTTTTAGTTCTGGCGTCGGCGCCCTCATGCAAGGCACGTGAGGTGCCGGCGCAGAGTTTTTAACTCCTGGCATTGGCGCCCTCATGCAAGGTACGTGAGGCGCTGCCTCAGAGTCTTTAACTCCTGGCACTGGCGCCCTCGTGCAAGGCACGTGAGGCGCTGCCTTAGAGTTTTTTAATTCTCGGCGCTTTTTAATTCTTGGTGTTGGCGCCCTCATGCAGGGCACGTGAGGCGCTGCCTCTTTTCAAATTTGAACAGAGGCTTGCTCTTTTATTATTGGGAGAAACAAATGCCCCCTACCGTTGCGCTCACGTAGCTTACACGTGAGTGCAGCGTTGGCAGCTTTTCCACCGTTGGATCTTCTTGGAAGTTGAATCGGCTTCTCCTGCCTATAAGTAGGGCCTTTGGCCATTGAGATGACTACTGTTCATCTTCTTCTCTTCTTTCTTCTTCTGAGAATTTAATTCTCCTTTTCAGAGCTTAGATCTCTGCCCAAAGAAATGCCCTCTAGAGTTTGTAGTGTGTTTTTCGTCACCCCATTGAGATGGGAATACGCGCCCGCTTGTCAGGCGCGTTACAGATTCCCCCTGCCTAGGGTAGGCTAGGGTTTATTAATTGTGGGGATCTGAATCTCCTGCAGCCGCGGACTAAGCTGCCGTTAATTACCCCTCGGTTTTGGAGCGAGAGAACCTCCGATTGACGGGTCAAACAGATCATGTGAACTCAATGTGCAGTGTTGTGTTTTGAAAGGGAATCAGATATATCGGGGGGCCCGCAGAGTTTTTACGAGGGTCCCGCTATCCGGATAGCGGACTGGGGGTCAAGAGGGCTAGCAGCCCCCTTGCGAGGTGCGGGGCAGTGCCCCGTTAGAAATTTTTTCTAACAGGGACAGTGTCGTGGAGTGTGTGAGTGTATATATACATACATATATATATAAAAAGGGGAAAAAGCGTCCAAAGAACGCATGGAGGCCAGCGCCTCACGTGCATGGCACGCAGGCGCTGGGCGGTGGCGCCTCGCGCGCTTGGCACGTGGGCGCTAGGGCTCTGGGCGCTGGGCGCCCCACGCGCTTGGCACGTGGGCGCTAGGGCTCTGGGCGCTGGGCGCCCCACGCGCTTGGCACGTGGGCGCTAGCGCTCTGGGCGCTGGGCGTCAACAGAAAAGGGGACTTTGTCCCTGCACTGGGAGCTGTGCTCCCGATTTGACCCCTGAAGTTAAACTCTCCAAAAGAGATTAATTTATGGAGTTGAACTCCAACAGATATTGAATGGAGTTAAACTCCTATAAAAAATTAGAAATGATCAAATGGGGCTGCTTTGTTTCTTCCCTTAAGCCCTGGATTTTCCCAAGTTGGGATTTCCGGAGATGGGTCTCCTTCTTCTTCCTGTCGGTTGGCCGGATATTGGAGAAAGGGGGTGAGATTTAAAAATCTCCCCTTTTTGAGATCTAATGGAAGATCTAAGCTCCCCTTTGTGGGTTTTTGTGGTGAAATACTATTTAGTTTTGGAAAAGAAAGAGTAAAACTCTTGATTTAATTTAAAAGAGGAAGAAGGTTTAGAACCTTGAGGAAAGAGAAGAACGAGCCATAAACCCTAGAATTTGAGAGAATGAAAAGTTGTATCCTTTATTCATCATCATGTTGCCTTATACAGGCTTACAAATTTACACATAGCCCCTTGGGCTTTACAAAATGGCATTTTGCCCATCCCATATCTCATGTGCTATTTCTTTTTGCACATAAGCCATGGGCTTTACAAAAATTTGGCTTTATGCCAATTTTGCTTACATTCATGCATAAAAAATTACATCAAAATTATTTATTACATGATTTTTTATTTCGGCATGGTGGAGGGCCGGCCGCTTTATGTTCGGACACGACTTGGGCATGGGCCCACTTGATCTGGGCTTGGGTCCACTTAGCATGGGGTTGACTTTGACTTTGACTTGGTCAACCGGGATGCAATTTTCGACCCCAACAAAGTGCCCCCCATCAATAAATGCAAACCACATATGTGGGTCGTGTGCATGAAATTGATGGATTTTCTTTCGCGTGGAGGCGGCTTGCTTTGGTTCCCACTTTTTGGGATGCACTGCCCTTTTTACGACAAGGACGGTCGACGCTTGACGCGTCTCCGACACGGAGTGTCCGTAGTAGACATTTTCCCGGCACGGAGTGATTTGGTTCCCACTTTGTAAGAAGCCGCACTGCCTTTTTTACGACATGGACGGTCGACGCTTGATGCGTCTCCGAGACGGAGTGTCCGTGGTAGATTTTTCCCTGGCCCGGAGCGATTTGGTTCCCGATTTGCGAGAAGCCTGCACTGCCCTTTTTACGACATGGACGGTCGATGCTTAACGCGTCTCCAAGGAGGAGTGTCCGTGGTAGACGTTTTCCTGGCCCGGAGTGTCACTGGTTGACCTGATTCCGAGGTGGAGCATGATTCTGATAGGGAGGTCGCTGGTCGACTTGTCCCCGGCACGGAGTGTCGCTGGTCAACTTGTCCCCGGTACGAAGTGTCGCTGGCTGTCCGACTTGTCCCCGGCACGGAGTGTCGCTGATCGACTTTTTCCCGGCACTGAGTGTCGCTGGTCGACTTGTCTCCAGCACAGAGTGTCGCTGATTGTTCGACTTGTCCCCGGCACGGAGTGTCGCTGGTCGACTTGTCCCCGCATGGAGTGTCGCTGTTCGACTTGTCCCCGTCACGGAGTGTCGCTGGTTGACCTGATTCCGTGGCGGGGCATAATTCGGACAGGGAGGTTGCTGGTCGACTTGTCCCCGACGCAGAGTATCGCTGATCGACTTGTTCCCCGCACGGAGTGTCGCTGGCTGTCCAACTTGTCCCCGGCACGGAGTGTCGCTGATTGACTTTTCCCCAGCACGGAGTATCGCTGATCGACTTGTCCCCGGCACGGAGTGTCGCTGGTCGACTTGTCACCGGCACGGAGTGTCGCTGGTTGACCTGATTCCGAGGAGGAGCATGATTCCGACAGGGAGGTCGCTGGTCGACTTGTCCCCGGCGCGGAGTGTCGCTGATCGACTTGTCCCCGGCACAGAGTGTCGCTGGCTGTCCGACTTGTCTCCGGCACGGAGTGTCGCTGATCGACTTTCCCCGGCACGGAGTGTCGCTGATCGACTTGTCCCCGACACGGAGTGTCGCTGGTCGACTTGTCCCCGGCACGGAGTGTCACTGATTGTTCGACTTGTCCCCGGCACGAAGTGTCGCTGATTGACCTGATTCCGAGGTGGAGTATGATTCCGACAGGGAGGTTGCTGGTCGACTTGTGCCCGGGCAGAGTGTCGCTGATCGACTTGTCCCCGGCACGGAGTGTCGCTGATCGACTTATCCCCGGCACGGAGTGTCGCTGGCTGTTTGACTTGTCCTCGGCACGGAGTGTCGCTGGTTGACCTAATCCCGAGGCGGAGCATAATTCTGGTAGAGAAGGTAGATATCCCGAGGCGAAGCATGATTTCGACACGGGGTAAATTCTGGGACGAAGCGTGATTCCGCCGCATAGGTTGTTGGTTTGATTTGATTTGGGTTGACATAAACATCGCTACACTGGAATATGGTACCAAGAGAGAATCATCATCTATCATGAGAGGATTTGGGGATTTGGTTTTGGTTTGGCATCTGCATTGCTACACTAGAATAATACCAGGAGCAACTCATCATTTGCCCCGGGAGGATTTGAGATTTTGGTTTTGGTTTAGCATCAGCATCACTACACTGGAATGTGGTACCAGGAGCGAATCATCATTTACTGTGAGGGGATTTCCCTCGTTCCCAGTTTAACGACTTAAGGGTCATCTGTTCCCAGTTTAAAGACTTATAGGTCATCTGTTCCCAGTTTAACGACTTAGGGGTCATCTGTTCCCAGTTTAAAGACTTAGGGGTCTATTGGATCGGAAGCTTGGAATTTTGGGGTAGGGGTCGGCATCAGCGTTGCTAATATTGAAGCACATGTGCCAGGAGCAATTCATCATTTGCCTTTGCCTGTTGGGGAGTGATGGCTTAGGAGACAGGTTTAGGTCCCTATCACCTAAGGCTTTTCAATTTTATGAGCCATAAGGGTCCCATAAAAGCATTTTCTCCCTACGAGTCGAAAGGATCTCATAGGTGTACTTTCTCCTTAGGAGTCGTGGGGACTCCCAAGTGTGATTCTCCTTTATGGGTCGTAAGGATCCCACGAAGGTTTTTTCTCCTCATGTATCGTGAGGACACATGAGTGGGTCTTCCTAATGGAGCATAATTCTAAGGGCGGAGACCGGCCGCGTAACTGATGATTGCGGTGGGGCATGGGTATGAAGAGAATTATTTTAGCCCGTGGATTGTATACAGTAGTCAACTTGGGGACCAACCGTAGGGCTTAGAGAATTTTGGAAAATTGGATTTTGGTTGGCGTCTGCATCGCTGCACCGGAATATGGCACTAGGAGCGACTCATCATTCGCTACTTGGGGATTTGGATTTTGGTCGGCATCTGCATCACTGCACTGGAATATGGTACCAGGAGCGACTCATCATTCGCCTTTGGGACATTCAGAGATTTGAAATTTTGGTTGGCGTCTGCATCGCTGCACTGGAATATGGTGCCAGGAGCGACTCATTATTCGCCGTTCGAGGTTTTTTTTTTTACCGCGATTGCTATATCATTTCAGCTTTTCTTATCGCGAAGGTCACGATTGCCCTATCATTTCGGCTTTATTTTTCATCTTTATTTTACTCGCTGATTTTTATTGCGAGTTGCCCCATCGTTTCGGCTTTTTTTTATTTACACATTTTTTTAATTTATACATTTTTTTACATTCCCAGTTTAACGACTTAGGGGTCGATTATTCCCAGTTTAACGACTTGGTGGTCGACGGTTCCCAGTTTAACGACGTGGTGGTCAACTGTTTCCAGTTTAACGACTTAGAGGTCATCTGTTTCCAGTTTAACGACGTGATGGTCATCTGTTTCCAGTTTAAAGACTTAGAGGTCTACTGTTTCTAATTTAACGACTTAGAGGTCATCTGTTTCCAGTTTAACGACGTGATGGTCATCTGACGGGGAGCTTAGAGAAGATACCTGATTGAGCAGTTGTCGAGGGTACCGCTGGAACTTTCCCGAGATGCCCCGTTGCTTCGTTGACGTTGATGGCCTTGCCTCCAGCTGGAGCCAAGGAAAGACGTTCAAATACCGGATTGCGTTCGAAGATGGCAATTGAAAATTGTTAACCTCCTGCAAATAGAAACATTATTTCAGTACAGGCAATCGATATGTACATTGATTGAGCTCGCATGAACGTTTAACCCGAAATATGGGAGGAGAGATTTGTCCCACCGGGCGTGCCAGAATCTGTAGGGTGTTTTTCGTCACCCCATTGAGATGGGAATACACGCGCGCTTGTCAGGCGCGTTACAGATTCCCCCTGCTTAGGGTAGGCTAGGGTTTATTGAATGTGGGGATCCGAATCTCCGGCAGCCGCAGATTAAGCTGCCGTTAATTACCCCTCAGCTTTGGTGCGAGAGAACCTCCGATTGATAGGTCAAACAGGTCAGGCGAACTCAATGTGTGGTGTTGTGTTTTGAAAGGGAATCAGATATATCGGGGGGCCCGCAGAGTTTTTACGGGGGTCCCACTACCCGGATAGCCGGCTGGGGGTCAAGGGGGATAGCAGCCCCCTTGCATGGTACGGGGCAGCGTCCCGTTAGCAATTTTTTCTAACAGGGACAGTGTCGTGGAGTGTGTGTATAAAAAAGGGGAAAAAGCGTCCAAAGGACACGTGGGGGCCAGCGCCTCACGTGCATGGCACGCAGGCGCTGGGCGCAGGCGCTGGGCGCAGGCGCCTCGCGTGCTTGGCACGTGGGCGCTGGGCGCCCCACGCGCTTGGCACGTGGGTGCCAGCGCCCCATGTGCTTAGCACGCGGGCGCTGGGCGTCAACAGAAAAGGGGACTTTGTCCTTGCACTGGGGGTTGTGCTCCCGATTTGACCCCTGGAGTTAAACTCCCAAAAAGAGATTAATTTATGGAGTTGAACTCCAACAGATCTTGAATGGAGTTAAACTCCTAAAAAAATTTAGAAATGATCAAAGGGGGCTGCTTTTTTTTCTCCCCTTTGGCCCTGGATCTTCCCCAGATGGGATTTCTGGAGATGGGTCTCCTTCTTCTTCCTGTCGGTTGGCCGGATCTTGGAGAAAGGGGGTGAGATTTAAAAATCTCCCTTTTTTGAGATCTAATGGAAGATCTAAGCTCCCCTTTGTGGGTTTTGTGGTGAAAAACTATTTAGTTTTGGAAAAGGAAGAGTAAAACTCTTGATTTAATTCAAAAGAGAAAGAAGGTTTAAAACCTTGAGCAAAGAGAAGGAGGCACAAACCCTAGAATTTGAGAGAATGAAAAGTTGTATCCTTTATTCATCATCATGTTGTCTTATATAGGCTTACAAATTTACACATAGCCCTTTGGGCTTTACAAAATAGCATTTTGCCCATCCCATGTCTCATGTGCTATTTCTTTTTGCACATAAGGCATGGGCTTTACAAAAATTTGGCTTTATGCCAATTTTGCTTACATTCATGCATAAAAAATTACATCAAAAATATTTATTACATGATTTTTTATTTCGGCATGGTAGAGGGCCGGCCGCTTTATGTTCGGACTCGACTTGGGCATGGGCCCACTTGATCTGGGCTTGGGCCCACTTGGCATGAGGTTGACCTTGACTTTGACTTGGTCAACCGGGGTGCAATTTTCGACCCCAACAGAGTTATAACTCTGCCCAAAATTTTGGTAAGGATCATAATCGACCCATTAAACAGAGCTTTGCACTTCTTAGATCACAGATCTTAAAATGTTTTTTAGGGTTTCTTAACCCGTTAATGAAAACAAAGTTTCGCTTTTCTTAGATCAAAGATCTTAAAAACGTTTTTTAGGGTTTCTTAACCCATTAATGAAGAACTCTCAGAGTTTCTAGGATTTTCCTTTAGATCTTTAAAGATCTTGGGGTTTTACCTTATACCGTTGCTCTTACAGAGCATAGGTCTTTAGAAATTTTTGGGGAATTTTATTCCCCTTTTAATTACATTCGACAGATATGATTTCTGTTTGCAGAGCGCTGCTCTTGAGAGAGTTTAACTTCTTGGCCCAATGAGATTTCTCATTAAATGAGAATCCTCTTAGGATTTCACTCTTAATGAGTGACTGCCCCATCAATGATGGAACGTCACTTTGATTTTGTGGGTCCCCCTTGGTCCCTTTCTCCTGCATTGCAGTGTGGTACAATTTTAAAGTGCCAAGTGTCAGAATTCGGATTATAGCGTTGGAAACTAACCCTCACCTCTTTTCGTTCAGGTACTATGGCTTTCGATTCTTCTTTCCCTTTTGTTCGTTCAGAGAGCGCCTTCGCCGACGCGCCCGTGGATCGGGAAGTCTTCACGCTTATCAAAGATCACGATCCAGAGCAGAAATCTCTTCATCTATGGGGGTCATGGTACAATTAGATTATCCAGGGTCGGCGCAGTTTTTCTTGTGCAGTACCCTTAGAGCCCATTTCAGCAATTCACTACGCCGACTCGCCTCAAGTGAATTATGTTGTAGAGGATATCAACTGGACGTCGGAGGGTCACCTTCAGCCTTCTATGGCTTCAATACCCGTACAGCCGCCGATGTCTTTGGATATCTTGGGGCGACGGATATGTTAAGGAGAGTCGCGTCCTTGGGGACAAGTATATATGATTGGTTTGACTCCTCGCCATTCAGCCAGATATCTGCAATGGGCTCGATACATCCTGTCGGCCAAGAAGTCGTTGTTGCTGAAGCTCGGATTGTCCCCACAATTTATGTGTCTCTTTTCCAGTATCCCGCGCTTCATGTATGGTGGGTAAAGGCTTTCCTGGAGCAATGGAACATCCCGACTCACACATTTCTTTTATCGGACCGGGACGTTTCAATTTCCTTGGAGGAGTTCACGGAAATTTCGGGCCAACCCGTCAGAGGGGAACATTACGAGGAGATACTTCCCCCTGACGAGTACATCTTCGCCAAAAATCAGTGGTGATGGGCCTTACCCCGGAGAATGCCGTTCAACATTAATTCCCGAGCCTAATCAAGGTGTTGAACATTTACAAGTGTTTATTTCTAGAGTTTGGGGGCATGGAGTCAGCTTCACAGACTTCATCGCTCGCTTTCTTTGCCCAGAAGTCCTGTCAAAACAAGCCGCGAAATTCGCTAAGCTTGACGACCCTTTTGGTTTCGGTTTGGATAACCAGCCGACGGCGGAAGCAGATTTAAGAAGCTTCTTCATTCCAGACACCCCGGTTGTTCCTCTCGCAGAGCTTTCTGCTTCAGATGTCGATGAAGAGACATTCTTCTTGGGGTTTATCGGCTTGTAGTTGAGCTGGTTTGTGCTTCCGATACACCCCGCTACATGAGGCCGTCTGTCTTTTATCCCGCCTACCGCATAGTTGCAGGGACGCGTGTGGCCGTTGGGATAGCGGGACTAGCTCATCTGTATCACTGCCTGAGCTTAGCAGCGGATACTACTTAGCCAGGGGTAAAACCTGTACATCTTCCGTTGCACTACTTCATGTCCTGGGTCGAGATGCACGTGCTTGGTGCTTTCGGAGTCCACAAACGGACCCACTTCTACGACAACTATAACTTTCCCCGAGTCATGTTTCTAGTTGACGCTTGCAGCGAGAGGCTCGACGTCTGGTCTTTCGCCCACGTATGGTCGGGGATAGTATGACTTTTGTCGATAGAGTCTTAACTATTGGTAAGGAATCTACCAAGGCAGTGCAACCGCTGCATGATACTTTCAAAGACGGGGCTCCTACGTTAAAAGCTCGAGAGATCCTGCACTTATATTCTATTAGGCCGGGCTTTCTAGTGTTCAGGAAAAACACCTTGGTACCGTTCATGAGTTATAACCCGCACCGTTTTGCTCAACAGTCGGGTTATAATTAGGGTGTTCCCCTTGAGGCATTCTTAGCCGAGCCAGTCGCTACTGAAGAGGGTATCCACGGCGCGCTGCATCACTTTATACGGCTAAATTCGGGGTTCAACTTTCTTATCAGCAAACCGAGCTACGTGCCAAAAGCTTCGAACGCCTATGTAGCATGGTACCAGCATGCGACGGGTGCTGTTATCAGGCAAGAGAGGCGGCTATTACTTGATCATAAGGACGCTGCCCCAGCTGGAAACCCAGCAGTCCCTTTGAAGCGACAGACTGCCGTTCGTCCTTCCTTAAGAGAAGTCGCTACGGTTGTGGTCCCGCGTGCCTTCCTTGAGAAGCCTCCACCCCGTGTTCTCATAGAAACGGTAGCTGTAGCGCCCCCAGAATCCGATGTTGGTGCAGAAATTGGGACCCGTCGCCCGAAAATACCCGTCAAGCACAAGCTCTTATCATCGGCCGTCGGCGTCCGCTCGCAGAAAAAGAAGAAGTTGCTATTCTCTGCCGATGTCATATTTGGCCAGGAGCCACATGCTCCCTATAGCGAGGGTTTGTGCGAGTATGAGACCAATAAGGATTTATTCATCACGCCTGTGGATGATACTGATCTTCAGGCTGCCCCTGCGGCTTCCGAGCGACTGGCTTGCGAGGAAGTGGCGCTGATTATTATCGCGAAGTCGGGTATACTTCAGTTATGTTCTTCCGCGACTATCTTTTTTCTCTTTATTATGTTTCTATTGATTCTTTCTTCTTCGACAGGTATTTCTGCCGAAGAGGCTCTCGCGGCTTCCCTCAGGACGTTCGAGGAGGAAGAGAGGCTCCACGCTTCTTTGGGTCTTGGGTTGAGTCGCTTCATTACACCCTTATTCTTTTTATTCATGCTCTGGCCCTCTCCTTTATTTTACTGCAGGGACTACCTCGACTCAAGTTATTCCAAATGTGATGCCGATCCCGAGTAGCGATGCGGCGAAACTTATAGAGCCAGCCACTGTGGTCCCGGCTCTCCCAAAGTCACCGCCGGAGGCTTTGCTAAAGCAGCCGATGATGGACGCCGTAATGGCTCCAGAGGCAGAGCTCGGTTCGGACGACGACATCCCTTTGTTAGAGGTCTTGAGGAGATCATTTCTCACTGCTCAGACCGAAAGGAAGTGTAGGAAGCATGCGGCGAGGGAACGCGATGCCGGTTTGGCCATAGGTGCAGGCTCAAGCAGCATTCCGCTTGCTGATACTCCTTCGGCGGATGTTCCCTCCGCCTTGTCTACCACCCATAGACAGGTTGCACGCGCAACTCGGGAAGAAACTAAAAAGCTGCTCCAAGGTAACGCAACGCCGAGTCTTTTACTAGAACTTGATCCTCGAATTTTGCCATATGCTTTTTTGCAGGACCAAGTCTTGGCAATGGGATGACAGGTGAAACTCTGGTGGTTACAGTGCCCGAAGTTGCTACTCTTTCTCGGGAATCTGGGACTGTCCAGATTGCTGCCCTTTCTCTCTATGGCTCTTTGATATCGGCGGGCGTCGCAAGCATCACGACGGCCCTCGTCGAGTCAGGGGATGAAGCTATGGGCGCAGAATCTATTCCTCCGAGAGAGAGCGAAGAAGCCATTACACCTGGTGACGCCTCCGTCATGGTTCCGGTCCATGATTTATCAGGTAGTCGCCGGGTCACTGTTTTCGAGTTTTTCAATTCTGTTCAGCCCTTCTAATGATATTTTTTTTGTCTTGAATATAGGTGCGGTGAACCCTGAAGCTGCGCCATCTGAAGAAGTGTCGCCGGTAGCTGTCCCCTCGCCTTCTTCTGTGCCCTCTCAAATATTGGAAGGTATGGATTTGCGACTTATTTGTTTTACTATGGGTACCATCCTCCTTTTATTGACAGTTATTGTCGAAACTCTGCAGGGGTCCTTTTCGACCATCTATACCAGGTGTTGAACCCGCATTCTCCTTTCAGTCGGAAGTTGTTCTGCCTTCTGGTATTGGTTAGTATATTCTTCAACTGACGTCCCTTCCTTTCTTTTACGAATAGACGTATTGTTGCTAAGTTTTCTTCATGTTGATCATAGCGTCACGGGTCAAAGGAGGAGACGAGAGAATAGCCGTGCCTCCGGTACTCCCTATCCTGCCGCCTTTCACAGCCGGTATAATAGACTTCATTGCTGATGAGTTTTCTTTAATCCCCGAGTCGACCTTTGACCCTAATTCATTTTGCAGCAATTGCGCCAGCTCCAGCTCCTTTCGAGTCTTACATTCCAATGCCCGCAGGGCCCTTTTCCAAATGCATGTCTTCCAGGGGTGCCGCAAATAGCCGGCGAACGTTGAGCGAATTCATCGAGGATCTCAATGCTGAGGCCCTCACTTCTACTATGGATTTTGACATGGAAGTCAATACAATGCTAGGGACACTCATGAATTTCCATGATGAAGCTATCGTCGGCTTTTGGATTGATTACTGCAGAAAGATCGAGGCTTGCCTGCACGAGATTGAGCTCCAGCGTCCCACTCCTGAAGTATTAGCTTTGAACTCTCAGCGGGTTGCGTGGATCGAGCATAGTGTTCCTTTCATTCGCCATTTTGAACAAGAGGTGACCCTGAGACGAAAGGAACATGAGGCGGCTTCCAACGAATCTGTCTGACTGCGCGCCCAAATTGAAGCGAATGCTGCACAACTAAAAGCTGTTTTTGACAATCTCCAGAGATGTATTTCGGATGGGTTGACGCTGAAGCGGACGCTTGACTTCGCCGAGCGAGTCATGTAAGGCTATGAAGCTACCATGCTAGAAGCCGATAGGAAGAATTCGTCCTGTTTACGGCAACGGACTCAAGTTGAAGCGGAGTTGGCCGCGGTGGCTGATCACGAGAAAGGATTGAGAGGAGCGCACGAGCGACTTGCTGATTTGTTGAATATGCCTCCTCCTCAATAACCGTCTTTGTACCCCTCTTTTTTTGTATTGACTGTAATCTTGCGATTTATGAATAACATGCATTCATTTTGATTCCTTTGTGAAATGTATCTTGTATTCACTTGCATTCATGAATAAAAGACATATTTTATTTCACATCGGCATGTCCCTTTGGCAAATGTGGCCCGTAGATAGTCTATCTTGATCTCCGTGCAGGGCAGTGATGGCTTATGAAACAGGTTCAGATCTACCGCCTAAGACTTTTCAACTTTATGAGCCGTGAGGGTCTCATAAAGACATTTCTCCCTACGAGTCGTGAGGATCTCGCAAGTGTGTTTTCTCCTTAGGAGTTGTGAGGACTTCTAAGTGTGTTTTCTCTTGAGAATCGTAGGGATCTCACAAGAGAATTTCCCCCCTTACAAGTCGAGAGGACTCGTAGGTGGTTGTTTCCCTCCTTGTCGATATTTGACTTTGAAGAGTGTGGCCCGTGAATAGAATGCCATAGTCCATCTTGGACCGACTTGCACTGCCCCAGTGCTTAGGAAACAGGTCCTTATCCCCATTGCCTAAGGCTTTTCCCTATGATTCAAGACGAGTCGAGAAGTTCTTGCAGGAACATTATTTTCCCCACGAGTCGAGACGAATCGAGAAGTTCTCGTAAGGATGTCCTAACGTCACAGTTAACTCCTGCTAATAGAAGTCCGTTAGAGTCTGTGGTACTAGGGCTTTTTACCTATCGTACCGTCGCGTTGGCCGGTGTATTCCTCGATACGCAATCTTGCTATTCGAGTAGCCCAGCGACTGTCGTTTCTCTGATCCTTTCGGGGGCTGGACAAGACGTCTTCAAGTAATCTTCCAGGTGATATTACCATCGAAAGAGCAAGCGTTAGGGATATTCCATGTCGCTTTTTACTTGAGGTTAGGCTCAGTTTGGGAGTCCCAATGAGTCATGACCACTCCACCCTGGAGTGGGATGATCTTCGATAGTCTTTCAGGTCTTATTTGAGTTGCCGTCAAGACCCCGAAGTTAGGGATCTTCCTTTGCTTCGTTTATTGACATCGTGTCTGCAATATTGCGACGAATGTCGAGGTTGTCTCTGGGTTGTCTGTGAACCGTCGAGATTTGGAACTAGGGGACTTTGACATGGCTCCGTTTGTTGATGTCGCGTCTGCATCCTACTTGGGGGGAGGAAGAATGTTGTTGTTGGTCTCTAGGCTGTAGATGTTGCCGTCGAGACTTGGAACTAGGGACTTTGCCATGGCTCCGAGGTAGTCTCTAGGTTGTCCGTAAACCGTCGAGATTTGGAACTAGGGGACTTTGTCATGGCTCTGCGTCTGCATCCTGCCGGAGGGAGGAAGAACGCTGTTGTTGATCTCCAGGCTGTAGATGTTGCTGTCGATACTTGGAACTAGGGACTCTGCCATGGCTCCGAGGTAATCTCTAGGTTGTCCGTGAACCGTCGAGATTTAGAACTAGGGGACTTTGCCATAGCTCCGTTTGTTGATATCGCGTCTGTATCCCGCTGGAGGGAGGAAGAATGTTGTTGTTGATCTTTAGGTTGTAGATGCTGCCGTCGAGATCTGGCTTCTCTTTGACGAAGCCCGGTGGGGTAATATGGTTCCCTTTCCATTTGTTCCCATGGATTGTATATAGGGGTCAATGTGATCTCACCTGCAGGGCAACGGTTTTATTTTATTTTATTTGTTTCCGCGATGCTCTATCATTTTAGCTTTTTATATCGTTAAAATCATGATTGCCCAATCATTTCGGCTATTTTTCGCGGTGCCCAATCATTTCGGCTATTTTTCTTTTTCTTTACTCGCTGCTTTTTTTTTATTGCGAGTTGACCAATAATTTCGACTATTTTTATATGCATATATTTTTCTTGTTGATTTTTGTTGCGAGTTACCCTAGCATTTCGGATATTTCATTTGCATTTTTGGCTCACTGATTTTTGCTGTGAGTATGGAAATTGAGATCTGATACCAATCTTAGCATCAGCATCGCTGCAACTGGAATATGGCCAAGAGCGAATCATCATTTGCTATGAAAGGACTTGGAATTTGATACCAATCTAGGCATCAACATCGCAACCACTGGGATTGTTTCCAGGAGCGAATCATTATTTGCCTTTGTCGATTCGAACAAAGGTGGCTTAGCAAACAGGGTTAGGACCCTGTCGACTAAGGCTTTTGACTTCATGAGCCGTAAGGGTCTCATAAAGGTGTCTCTACCTACGAGTTATGGGGATCTCGTAGGTGTGTTTTCTCCTTAGGAGTCATGTGGATTCCTAAGCGTGTGTTCTCTTATAAGTCGTAAGGATCTTACAAGAGTGTTTTCTCCTTACAAGTCGAGAGGACTTATAAGTGTCGTTCACCATATGAAAACATTCTTCATCACTGGTGGGACTTCGTGAGGGAACGTTTGTCTGTGCCCGTAGATTGTATACAAGGGTCAATATTGAACCGTTTGTAGGGCAACTTGGGGAGTGTGATGGCTTAAGAACATGTTCAGATCCCTGTAACTTAAGGCTTTTGAATCCTATAAGCCGTGAGGGTCTCATAGGGGGAATTCTCCTTACGAGTCGTGAGGATCTTATAAGTGTAATTTCTCCTTAGGAATCGTGGGGATCCCTAAGTGTGTTGTTCCCTTGTGAGTCGTAAGGATCTCACACAGACGTTTTCTCCTCACAAGGTCGAGAGAACCTTGCATGTATCTTTATTTTAACGAGATTGGGCCCTTTCGGGTTTTCACAAACTCGCCGGTAGTCCTGCTATTTTTACTCACGACGCCCATTCGGGTTTTCATCCGTGCCCATTTCGCTTGTGGACATACCTTTTTTTTTTGCGATCACGGCGGGACTTCACCGCCGGGGTAGCTGTGTAGCCAGCGGGATTTGAGTTGGTGTTTGAAGCGACACATTTAGTTTAAGGACATTACGGTCCATTGTTAGTTTAAGGACATCTTAGTCCATTGTTAGTTTAGGGACATCTCGGTCCGTTGCTAGTTTAGGGACATCTCGGTCCGTTGTTAGTTTAGGGACATTTCGGTCTACAGCTAATTTAAGGACGTTGTGGTCCGTTGTTAGTTTAGGGACATTTCGGTCCACAGCTAGTTTAAGGACATTGCAGTCCGACGGGATTTTGAAGCGAAGTTTCGCCGGATACTATTTATAGAGTTTGGACTCAGGAAGACAGCGAGCGGACACGAGCGTCGTCATCTATCATTAACCTGAGTCGTGACTTGTCAAGCGTAGTATTTCTTAAGGAGCCGGTCGTTTATTGGCCGGAAGGGTCTTTCGCCATGCATATCCATGAGCAAGTAGGCCCCACCTAGGTTATCACGCCCTGCTTCCCAGTATACGGGCAGAGGACGCGACGAGGCCGCTACGTATTTACTCAGAAGTAAACACGCCAAGCGTATCTAAGCAATATAAATAAAATGCTCAAGAGACAGGGACAAAAGATATAATTGAACAACAACTTTATTTATTAAACATTCTTTTTACAATACAACTGAAAAGTAAATACATGGAATGGAAAGCAATGCTTAAAAAGTGGCATAACAGAAATGGAAAATACAGAAATGAAATTTACGAGTAACTAGAGCTCCGAGTCGAAAGCTAGCTGATCCAAGTCCTCGATGGAGGGCTCGATCTCCAAAGAATCACCTGACGACATTCTAAAGAAGAAGAAAGAGAATGTCGTCAGCGAGAAAATCGCTCGGTAACTCCCAAAGATAAGGAAGAAGTAGAATAGATAGAGAAAGAGAGCGTAACTTTTAAAGTGATATTATATTGTTATAATGTTGTATTTAGTGTTAACGCTGTTGTTTGTAGCTTGGTACAGAAGAGGCCAGTGTATACGAGAGGAGTCTCAATAAACCAGAGACTACGGTGGACGGAATACAAGGAACCGTTCAGCCACGGAACAACGGCAATTGAATTCAGGTTAGGTGACTTAATGGCTGCAGTCTCGTGCCACTTCCAACACCTTCCGTACCAATCTACCCCTTATAAACCCCGCGATATTTTGATTGTATTGAATTGTAAATTGTATTGTCTTATATTATAGATTGTATAGATGGATGACGTGCCGGAACCATGATATCAGTAAATGGATGTAACTGGAGAATCATGTAGATGGATGTATATCCATGGTTCGATTCGGTCAATATAGATTGATTAGATTGAACAGATTGAATATATAGATTCATGGATTCATATTGAATTGTAGTTGTACTTGAATCATATTCAAGTCAGATTAATTATATTGAGACTCGGTCTGAGTTAGACAATTAGAAAAGAAATTGAATCCTGAATTAGGTTTTGGTGTTACCGGTAACCGCTGCACACGGACGGCAGGATTTGTGTCTTTTCAAAGATGATTACCGTGTTGATAACACCGTTTGTTAAGTTGTCTACCTTAAATAGGCAAACACCCATATCACCGGCTCCCTGAGACTCAAGAGACTGGTCTCGCTTAAACCTATGTTTACTAGGGTCCGTATTGTAATTTAGTATAACTTGAGGGGGTTTTATGTAAAAATAATTTTGTATAATTTTCAAAATACACCTCAAGTATTTTATTATCATCTTTAGAGTTTTCATTGATGTATATTTTATCATTGTGACATTTCTAGTGAATAAAACCTAATTTCATAATATATGGTATTTATTTGTAATATTGGAATTTTTTGGTATTTTCTTATAAATGGAATGTTTTTCTTGAATTTTGGAAATGTGAAATATTATAAATATTAAAAATAAATATTTTGATATTAATTACATATATATTTAGTTATTAAAAATATAAGTTTTATTTATAATAGAAATTATATTTTTCTAAAGAAAATTGTATTTTAAATCTTTCGAGACCGTATGCTCCTTGCGGAGGTCTGCATCCCGCACTACTAAGCCCGAGGATGTGCGATAATCCGCACCATCCCAAAAGGATTCCCCGAAATGGGTTGTAGCGACACATTGCAAAGATTTGTTAAAAATACACATCTTGTAGAAAAAGGTTTTATAAGTCGGAGGTAGTTATGTGTAAAATCGTATTTTTCCCAAATCCATGTTCCCAAATTCCATTGTGCTATATTACATATGAGTGTTGTGAGGAGGTAGGTCATTATCTCGTGAGTTTTCTAAACCTAGCATAGTTAAAAGGTATAAATATGTCGATATGAAATATAAAGATATTTTACTGTAAAAGTGGAATAAAACTTGCTACGATTATCATTTTAATGTCAAACTTATTCCATTATCTTAGTTAATGAGTATTAAACAATATATATCAAAAGTTGTAGGTTTGTTATTAAGAAAATATTGTATTTTTGAAAGAAAAGAGAATCGGAAGCCGGATAACTCCGCTTCCGACACGTTTTAAGGATTAAGAATTTGAGAATAGCAAAAGAGAGAGAGAAGGGGGACTTACTAACTTTAGAACTAGGAGGGGAGGGAGAGAGAACTACGGATGGCGTCGAGACATCGTTTCGTAGCCGGAAACTCTTCGGATCGTCGTCGGATGTTCGTCAAAGTTTTGCCCTTTGCTAACTCCACTTGCACACAAAAAGTATTGGAATTTTCTTGAGAGTTTCGGCAGGGATTTGTGAGTGAGGGGGGTGATTTGAGGTGTGGTATTTATAGGAAAAATCTAGGGTTTATGGTAGTGAAAGGGTGTAATAGAAATTGTATTAAAAATGAATTAAATGGGGTTTTAATTTGCTCTGTAAATATGCAGGGGGAATAAATAGTACATGGGTTATAAGGGAGTTCAAGAGTTGCATAGGAGTCAAGAAAACCGGGGTTCCGAGCTGAGTCGGCCGGCGGCGCCGGCCGATTCACGCCTCCCGCAAGCCCGAGTCGGCCGAGTCGGGCCGGGTCTCGACGCCACGTGTCCCTTGCCTCTTGGTCTACCTCGTGGACCCGTTTGTTTAAGCTGTGACTCTTGGTTTTACGGGTTATGCACGTGTAGACTCTTGGGCTTCTAAAAAGATTAAAAGAAAACTAATTAAAATAATAATGTGGCTGATGGGATTTGAACTCTGGTGCTTTGGTTCAGCAGTGCAAGGTCTTACCAATGAGCTACAAGCTCCTTCTTGCTATTCAAAAGCAAAACAAATTTATAACTTGTGATCAGGCTCAAGTATCTCTTTCTGTATTTTTTTGAAAAAAAATTGTACAGAAAGTTTATGGTTGATATATTGGTAGACCTTGTCTATAACGTACGGACCCTCATATTTGGCTCGAATTTTTCCCGTTTAGCACGATTGGGGATCATAGGTCTTTTTACGACTAGCACGAGTTTGCCTTGGCGGAATGTTCTCGGCCTAGTCAATCTTTCGTATGAGCGCGTCATCCTTATTTTGTAAGCTTCAAGGTTTTGCTGTGCCTTGAGACGAGTTTCATCGAGAGCATCGAGCTCCTCAAGCCGAAGATGGACATTTTCTTCATCCGTCAGCTCATATCAAACTGCTACTCGTAGAGAGGGTAGTTCTATCTCTAAAGAAAGTACTGCTTCCGTGCCGAATACCAACGCGAATGGCATTGTATTTGTGGTTGTTTTGAACGTGGTTCGATATGCCCAGAGAGCTTCATGCAATCTCTCGTGCCAGTCCTTTTTATTTCTGGACACCGTTTTCTTTATGATCTTTGTCAAGGTCTTGTTGAAAGCCTCAGCTAGACCGTTAGCTCGGGGATTATAGACCGAAGAATATCTCCAATCTATATTATGTTGTTATGCGAAGCGACTGATTTTATTGCTTCTGTAGGCTGTCCCGTTATCAGAGATAATCCGTCGCGGAGTGCCGAACCGGTAGAGGACGTATGTCTTGAAGAAATGGAGGATGTTCTCCGTCTTCACCTCTCTTAGCGGTATTGCTTCTGCCCACTTAGAGAAGTAATCGGTTTTTGCTAGTATGAACCGATATCCCTTGGATGATGCTGGTTCGATGGGCCCGATTATATCGGTTCCTCATATTTCAAATGGCCAGCTAGCCAATGTTGGGTGTAGCAGATTCGGATGCTGGTGAATGAAGTCCCCGTGAATTTGGCACGAGTGACACTACTTCGCATATTCAAGGCAGTCATGAATCATTGTGGGCAAATAATAACCTGTTCTTTTGATCTTCAGCTTCATCTTAGGCCCAGCCTGATGGGAATCGCAGAGTCCGTCGTGAGTTTCTTGGATGACCCTCCTTTCTTCTTCTGGTCCCAGGCATCTCAGCCACAAAGAGTCGAATGATCTCTTATATAGAGTATCATTGACGAAGGAGAAAGACAGAGCTCGTTTCATGAGCTTATGTCTTGACGACGCATCATTGGGCGTTCGATGGGATTTGAAGTAGTCTATGAATACTTCTCTCCAATTCTCATCCTTTTCTTCATCCTCTACTTGGAAAGCCGCTTGTTTGGTCGCTTCCTCTTCTTTAGACGACTCCGGAGATATTTCTGCTGACGCGAGAATCCGGCGGTTTTGCACAATGATCCCTACGTCATCGAGGTTTTCATCGGCCAGTTCTTTAGAGAGCTTGGCTAACGCATCTGCCTTGCTATTTTCCGCACGCGGTATGCTTTCCAAGACGTAGGAGGGAATTTGAATCAGCAGTTGCTGCATTCTTTCACCATACCTGATCAGTTCTAGCTTGCACGTCTGGTAGTCGCCGTTTACTTGGCTAACGACCAGCTGGGAGTCTCCATATATGAGGAGGTTTTTTATTCCCATGTCGACAGCAAACTCAAGACCTACTATAAAAGCTTCATATTCCGCTTCGTAGTTTGTTCTTTGCTCTGTTAAGGAAAGGGCAAAACGCATTATCCCTCCTTGTGGAGTCACAAAGATAAGGCCTACTCCGGCTTTGATTATGGGGGTACTTTGCTTCCGCCTTTTTATAGACGATGCCCCATCGAAGTAGAGTTCCCATTGGGCATCACTCCCTTCCTTCTCCCCGTCAATTTTTTCGAACGCATATTCATCTGGAAAATCGCAATTTAAGGGAGAATCAGCTCGTATCGGATGCTCAGCGAGAAAGTCGGCGATGGCCTGGCCTTTTATTGCCTTGAGGAGTCGATATACTATCGAGAACTCCATAAAAAAGAGGGCCCATTTGGCAAGCCTTCCCGTTAACATAGCTCTTGACATCAAATACTTGAAAGGATCCACCTTTGATATAAGATGGACATCATGTGCCAAGACATAATGTCGAAGCTTCGTTATCGCGAAGATCGGTGCCAGGCAATGCTTTTCGATGGGGGAGTAATTGTTTTCTGCCCCCCGGAGAACTCGACTCAAATAGTAGAGAGCTCTCTCCTTCCCCTGGTGATTCTCTTATGTCCATAGCATGCCTAAAGAACCTTCGAAGGCTGTTGTGTACAGGATGAGAGGCTTTCCTTTGACCGGAGCGGTCAGTACCGGCGGGTACTGCAGATATTGCTTGATTTCGTACAGTGCACTTTGGCATTTACGATCCCAAACTAAAGGGGTCCCTTTCTTCATTAGATGGTTGCAAGGGCGGCATTTGCCGGAGAGGTTAGCTATGAACCGTCGGATATACGTGAGCTTCCCTTGGAGAGACCGCGGTTGTTTGATAGTTCTTGGAATGGGCATTTCCATAATCGCCTTGATCTTTGATGGATTTATTTCGATGCCTCGATGCCGTATGATGAATCCTAAGAATTTGCCTGAGGAGACTCCAAACGCGCATTTTAGAGAGTTCATCTTCAGATTATATTCTCGAAGACGCTGGAACACTATTTTTAAATGCCCCCAGTGCTTCTCATACGATTTGATTTTAACCACGAGGTCGTCGATATAACATTCGACAATCTCGTGTATGAGGTCATCGAAGATCTTTGTCATAGCCCTCTGGTAGGTAGCGCCTGCGTTCTTCAAGCCAAAGGGCATCACTTTATAGCAAAATATGCCCAGCGGAGTCCCGAAGGCGGTGTGCTTTTGGTCTTAAGGATCGTTAACCTTGTTTGAGATTAAGATCGACTTAAATGTTTGTTGAGGATACGTTAGTCTAATTTTAGACTATGATCTACTCAACAGGATTTTTGGGATCATTCAGGCCCAACAGAAGAACATTTAGGCTCTATTGTCTTAGTTTAAGGACGTTGTGGTCCATAGCTAGTTTAAAGACGTTGCGGTCCAAGGAATTATTAGTTGTCGAGACCCGCCACCCCTCTGAAGACGTTGAAGAATTACAATGACATATATCAGAGGTGTGGGGAGATGTACCCTGGAACCAATGAATATTCGTCAGAAGCTCGGTAGTCTTGTTTGGGACTGAGACCACTTTGGAAAATAAAGAGCACATGAGCTCGGTTGACTAGGAGTTTGGCCAAACTTGGGCTCAGCCAAGTCATTTCATTTTTGAATAAAGTGTTAAACACTTGCTTGGGCCCTGTGGGTTCTGATACTCACACTTTACTTTACTTTTCCCCTTTTATCTTTTTTTAGGAGGTGCTGAGCACTCTTTATGGCGCTGGGCTCTATTTGATGAGTGCAGAGCACTTTATGTTAAACAGCGCCCCCGTGAGGGGCACGTGAGGCGCTTAGCACTGAGCGCCAACAATTGAGTGCTAAGCACTCTTTATTTTAGCAGCGCCCATGTAACAACCCTAATTTTCCTATACAAATTTTTTTCAAATATTTTTTTCAAAAATCCATAAAGGGGTATTTTAGCCTGAGCACAAGATATAAGTAATTATTTTGCTTTTTAATTTCAAGTTAAAAGAATGTAACAACTCCATTTTTAGTGTACAAAAATTTGCTTTAAAATTAATGTATACTTGGGGTCTTTACATTTTCTATGACTAGTTTAAGTAATTAATAGCTCCATAATTACAAGAAGGAGCTTGTAGTTTATTGGTAATACCTTGCACTGCTGAACCAAGCCACCAGAGTTCAAATCCAATACCCCATATTATTTTTAATATTGATTTTTTTAAAAACCTTTAGAATATCAAGGGTTTATACGTGCATATCTCACAATAACCCCACTACACCCAAAAATGTAACATTGCCAGATATTAGATGAACCGTCGGGGGGGATCCCGGCCGCCTGACTCGGCCGGGAATCGGCCAACTCGGCCTCGACTCGGCCGACTCAGTCCTCTAACCGAGTCATGGCCGAGTCACCCCCGAGTCGGCCGATTCCGGCGACGGCCCCAACATGAAAATTATGTCTTTTCACATTCCCTATGTACCTGCAAAATTTTAGCCTCAGACCATTTCTAGAGCTCTTTTTAAACCCCAATTACTCCACTCTTAATACATTTTTAATACATTTTATCATATTTTTCATTTTAACCTTTCATCTACCCTAACCCTAGCCTAACCCTGTAAATATCACCCCTTCCCTCTACCCTCTCACCCCAAAACTCTGAGCCAACTCTCTAAAATTCTCAAGAGATCTTGTGTACTTTGAAAACGAGCACGAAGCGAAGCTACGGCGAAATTCCCTGTGAACTTCCGGTGATCGTTCTAGGAGCCCTCGACGACGAAGCGACGCACTGGCGATTCCTCTCCTTCCATCTCGCTCTCGTTATTTTCCAAAACCCATAAGTCCCATTTTCTATCTCTCTTTTCTATTTAAAAAAATGCGGATTTACAAAACCCGACGGAATCGGAACAAATCCGATTTCTGATTTGGTTTCTTATAAAACTTCACTTCTCGTTAATACAATTATGCTTAAACTCTCTCATGTTGACTATTAAACACTAATCAACCAAATTGATCAAGTTTCATTTCATAAAATGATGGCTATTTCAATTTATCGTATTTTTCACTTAAATACCATATTGTTTCAATTCTACATTTAACTCCATTAAACTTGCTATACCTTTAAGCAGATTACGAGGTAACGACCTACCTCCTCACACACTCATATGCAACATAACACGATACCCTCGAGAACTTAGAATACGGGAAAACAAACATTTTCATTTAAATACCATTTACTTAATAAAACCATTTCTAAAAGATTTAGTATTGATACATTTTTATAAATAAATACCACTTATTATGAAAATAGGATAAGGTTGTGGGAATTCAGTCGTTTATCTAAACCTGACTTTGTGGTGTCTAGACTAGACAAGTGAGAAAGGTAACTTTAAAAGGCCCGTCTCACGGTGATTCATGAGCGGATCCCACCTTTCTTCACTTGTACTTACCTAGCCACAATTGGCGGTGAAGAGACGATTTGAGGTATCTCACAACTTGTCGCTTTGGACCAGTTAGGAGCAGTCTAGTTGACTTAGGAGACCCTAGAACATAGAATACAGGAAAACGACACATTTTCATTTAAATACTATAATTAATAAAACCGTTTTCCTTAATGATTAGTATTTATACAAATCTTTGCAAAGCGCCGCTACAACCCATTTGGGGAATCCATTTGGGATGGTGCAGATTATCGCACATCCTCGGGCTTAGTAGTACGAGATTTAGACCTCCGCAAGGAGTATTCGGTCTCGAAAGATTTAAAATACGACATCTTAAAAAAACGAGATTTCTAGAATATTATAGATATATACAAAAATTACTTTCATATAAATATATGTATATGTAACATAAACATATTTATTTTTGAAGTATTATAAATATTCCACCTTTTCTACAATATCACAAGAATCAATTTTACACTAAGATACCATGAATTCCATACAAATCAATATTACAAATAAATACCTTTATTTCTGAAATTAGGATATTTTCACTAGAAATATCACAATATATAATCCACATTCATTACAACTCTAAAGACGAATAATAAATGCTTGGGGTGTATTTTGAAAAGTATATAAAAGTATTTTTACATAAAACCCCCTCAAGTTCTATAATTTACCATAAGGACCCTAGTAAATATAGGTTTAAGCGGGACCAATCTCTTGGGCCTCAGGGAGCCAGAGAAGTGGGTGCTTGCCTACTTAAGGTAGACAACTTAATAGTGGTGTTATCAATACGGTAATCGTCTTTGAAAAAGACACAAATCCTGCCGTCCATGTGCAGCGGTTACCGATAACATCAAAAACAATCAGGACATCAATTTACTTTTCTGACTCAGAGTGAGTCTCATTATAATCTGACTTGAATATGATTCAAGTACAATCTACAATCTATAAATTTTCAATATTACAATTCAACATGAATCCATGAATCCAATTATCAATTTATACAACTTGACTGAACCGAACCATGGATACACATTCCATTTACATGATTCTACGGCTACATCCATTTACTGATATCATGGTTTCGGTCAGTCAATCAATTATACCATCAATATAATTTACAAAACAAACAAGACATCGCAGGTTTAAGGGGTAGATTGGTACGGAAGGTGTTAGAAGTGGCAGGAGACTGTAAGACTTAATACACCTAACATGAATTCAGTTGCTGTTGTACCGTGGCATAAACGGTTCCTTGTACTATACTTGCCTCTAATCTCTGGCATATAGAGACTCCTCTCGTATACACTGGTATTCTTCTGTACCAAGCTACAAACAACAGCGTTAATATAACATTACAACAAGATAATACAACTTTAAAAGATACCTTCTTATTCTGTCTATTCTCCTTTCCTCTTATCTTTGGGACTTACCGAACGACCTGTTCGCTGACGACATTCTCTTTCTTTCTTCTTTGAATGTCATCAGGTAATTTGGACACGTCAGAGATCGAGCCTACTGCTGAAGACTTGGATCAGTTTGCTGAAGACCCAGCGCTTTAGTTTCATTGTACACATTTCCTTTCAGTACTTTACATTCCTGTTATGCCATTGTTTAGGCAACACTTTTATTTCAGTTGTATTTACTTTTCATGTATTGTACAAAAGAATGTTAATAAATAAAGTTGTTGTTTTATTATATCTTGTCTCTTGTGTATTTACTTTTATATTGCTTAGATACGCTTAGCGTATTTATTTCAGAGTAAATACGTAGCGGACCAGTCCCGTCCTCTTCGCCGTATACCAAGAAGCGGGGCGTGACAGCCTACGTGAGGGGCACGTGAGGCGCTTGGCGTTGAGCGCTAACCAATGAGTGCTAAGCACTCTTTATTTAAGCAGCGCCCATGTGAGGGGCACGTGAGGCGCTTGGCGCTGAGCGCCAACCAATAAGTGCTAAGCTCTCTTTATTTAAGCAGCGCCCACATGAGGGGCACGTGAGGCGCTTGGCGCTGTTTCTTTCTTTGTGTATTTTTCTGAAGAGTTCGATTCTTTGTTCTCCCCTGGATCTTCGATCCCCAAGAACAAATTCATCCCCACGAGAATTAAATTCTCATTTGTGGGAGACTTGTCTCATGGATCCCAGATCCAGAGGAAAGAACTATGTTTTTTATGAGGGTTAAACTATTATATATGCAGATGAGATGCTATGATCTCTATTATTTTTATTTACCTCGAAGAAGGTTTCTTCTTCTTTCTTCTTTCTTAAAGCTTTCTTTTTGCTTGTTCTTCTTTTCGAACTTGAAGTTTAGGGGGGGTCCTCCTCTGCAAGACTTGGAGTCTTGGGTCTTTTATATAGTAAAGGTAGATTTGTTGATTTAGTTAAGAAAATCTCTCATTGAGAGATCCTTAATTGATTTGGGGATTTTATCGACCGTTGTATCTTTGATCCAAGGACTTCTGTTTTACAGAAAATATTTCTTTTCTTTTTAACAAGATTGGGAAATATTTTCCTATATAGAGCTAATTCTGTAGCTTGGTGATTTTTTAATCACCATTGGATTTTTTAATCCAACGGTGCTCTTTTTTACAGAGAGTAATCTTTCCTGTTTAGAAAGATTCAAGGAATATTTCCTCAACAGAATTTAATTCTGTATTTTGATGATTTATCATCTCCGTTGGATCTTTGATCCAATGACAGAGAAATTTTAGTTCTGGCACCGGCGCCCTCGTGCAAGGCATGTGAGGTGCTGGCGCAGAGTTTTTAACTCCTAGCGCTGGCGCCCTCATGCAAGGCACGTGAGACGCTGCCTCAGAGTCTTTAACTCTTGGCGCTGGCGCCCTCGTGCAAGGCATGTGATACGCTGCCTCAGAGTTTTTTAATTCTCGGCACTGGCGCCCTCCTGCAGGGCACGTGAGGCACTGCTTCTTTTCAAATTTTGAACAGAGTCTTGCTCTTCTATTATTGGGGGGAAACACATCCATCTCCAAAAATCATACTTTGAGAGGATCTAAGAATCAAGAAAGAAGAAAGGGGTCCCCTTTGATTATCTCCGAAGATTTTTGGGAGTTCAACTCCATATTTCAAAATCCTTTGGAGTTTAACTCCGTAATAAAAATTCTTTTGCGAGTTTAACTCTACTTAAATTATTTTGTGAGTTTAACTCCATAAAAATAAAAATCCTTCTTTTTTCTAAGATTTTAACCCCAAAGTATCTCGGGAGTTTAACTTCTAGTCCTGGTGCTAAGCCCTTTTTTCTGCTGGCGCCCAGCAGCCGCGTGCCGGGCGCGTGACCCGCTGGCACCCAGCGCCCACATGCCGGACGCATAAATTGTTGACACCCAGCTCCCATGCGCTACGCATATGACCCGCTGGCGTCCAGCGCCCATGCTCCAGACGCTCTGCTGGAGCCCAGCATCCATGCGCTTCGTACGTGACCCGCGGGAGCCCAGCATCCATGGGCCACGCACGTGATCCGCGAGTGTCCAGCGCCTATGCGCCACACACATGATCCACTGGCACCCGATACCCATGTGCCATCTTACGCGTCCTTAGGACGCTCATCGCCCCTCTTTTTCCTTACGGTCCACATTCAAAACACGTCCCTTGTTAGAAAAAATTTCTAATGGGGCGCTGCCCCGCACCCCGTAAAGGGGCTGCTAGCCTCCTTGACCCTAAGCCCACCATCCAGGTAGCGAGACCCCCGTAAACTCTACGAGGCCCCCGATACGTCCAAGATCCTTTCAAAATACAACACACGCACACTGCATATTGAGTTCGCATGACCGGTTTTACCCGTCAATCGGAGGTTCTCTCGCTCCAAAAGCGTGAGGTAATTAACTGCAGATTAGTCCGCGGCTACCAGAGATTCGGATTCCCAAAATAAATAAACCCCGGCCTACCCCAGGCAGAGAGAATCGGTAGTGCACCTGACAAGCGATGCGCATTTCTATCTCAATAGAGTGACGGAAAACACTCTACAAATGTAAAATAAGACTGCATCATAGCCTTCCAGGAGACGAGGGATCGTCATTGCTGAAGTACACCCGCCACGAACCATCTCAAATGGACTGAAACCGTCACTTGCAATCCCCAGCCTCCCGTTATGAGAATCTGCGGTGAACGAAGGATGTTTTTGTAAGTGCACGGCGGTGCCCCGACCTCCATCCCAAGGCCAAATGCGGAAGCGATGGTTAACTTTAATTTTCTTGAACCGGCACCACCGCGCACTAAAACCCGGATCGGGCCATTAACTAGTTCTAGCTAACTACAAGATGGGGAAAAGAGATATACCGACTGATCCATGTCCTCCGGTCTTCTCGTCGTCGTCCCGATCTCCCGCGGAAGCTCCGGTCTCCACCTCGTCGCCGGAAGGGCACCACGTCGCCGGCTTCTTTTACGGGCTCCCACCTCTATACCGAGGTAACTCGGGCATGAAGTTGGCGAGCCGACGTGCCCAAGGTTTGCTGTAGAATGGTGTAGAACCATGTCTCATTTGGGGTTATGGAGTTTGCCATTTGGTGGAGGAATGAACTATACTTTGGAGGTGGAACTATGGGATTTTTGTGAAGCTAAAAGACCAAAAATCCCCCCATGAAATATTGGGACAGCCCCTACCATATGATGGCCGGCCATGGTGAATGGGAAGAGTGAGAATGAGAGAGGGAGAGAGTGAAAAAGGATAGCCACAAGAATTAATCAAGTGAAAGGAAAATGGTTATCATATTCAACCATCATCAAAAGCATGATGACTTCAAAGTCAAGCAATGATCACTAACAAATCCACACTCCACCTACTAATCAACAACCATGATTGCTACAAAAAGTCAAGCAATCATGAACCATGGAAGGTCAAAGGATGGGGCTTCATCATGAAACCATCATGACACAAGAAAATGCAAAGAACACCCTCCCAAATTGCTTATTTGCACAATTGCAAATAAGCCCTCCTCCACCAATCTTCGGCCAATGAAGGATACAAAGAAATATGGCCGAAACGAAAAGCAAACTGGCAACTCCAGAAAACTGGTCCCGTAATAAATTACAGGAAAACCCCGATACTGTGTATACACACCCGCATCTGTATTCCGACCGAAATACAAATGCAATGAGACAAAATCTACACTGTACTATACTAGGATCCGGCTTAAACCAAAGCCGGCTAGTATTATCCGTTCGATCCTGATCCGTGCAATACCGCACGTATCTGATCGAACCCTGCCATATCTCCATACGGCCTCTACAGCGTTTCGCCCGAAAACTTGAGCAACTGAATGTGGAGGACTCTAAAGACTCGTCAACACCTTGGTTGTGGATTTAACCACTAGCACGTCAGAGGTATAAGCCAATACGTAACGGGCTACCAGGTATTGACCAAAAGGGACGTCAATGAGCGAACTCATCCTGACACCCTACTGAGCCTGTCAGTGACAATATCCGTACAGTCCGGTCCGTTCGTCTATGAGCATCGCATGGCGGGCCTAGGGGGTTGGTAAAAGTCAGACCCCCAAAAGCGGTACAAGTCGTGTCGGAGTGTAGCCCAGAACACCCTGAGATACTACTGGAATACCTACCGGTAAATCTCCTGCCTCGGCCGAGGGCTTCGTGTAATGGCTCTCCTAGACACAGAGCGACCTCACCCCCAATACCGGGAGAGACGAACCTCTGAAGATCCGCCCACTGCCTCCATGTGGCTCGGGACTGTACCCAACTAAAACCTGTTTGCACGTCTCCTTTGGGCGTGGTAGGGTAGTAATCAAAGTACAGTGGGAACTCACACGAGACAAATGACGATCCCCAGGTCGATGAACTAACATGTACACATGTCACCAGGGAACTGCTATCTGACGTCAGGTATAAGACCAACTAGCATGTTCCCGGCGAGTCCTGTCCGGTGTACTCATAACCCAATGAGCACCTGTATACATCTTAGGTGAACCAACTGACACCAGTGGCTTGTGAGACCGGCCACCGCCCCTCGTCGGGGTCTCGACTGTATACACTAGTCTACTCTGGAGTATCGATGCCTTGTCTCGAAACTCCTACGACTAGGGACCTTTTAAGGATGTGCTTATAGACCCCAGCTCCGACTTATATGATCGCCCTCATACTGCTGGTAGTCAAGCAAGAATCCTAGGGGCTCTATCAACGTGTAATAGCGACATGTCAGGTCACCTAAAGCAGTACACGATGATAAAGATAAACCAGATAGCATACTATCATCTTGAGTAAGACTGTCCTACCGGGATAGATCCTCCCTCAATCATTGCAATCACGTGCCTGTGATCCAATAATTGACTCTGAGGGCACTATCTCCAACAGTGTTTTTATCTAAAACTTTCCACGATATCGAATCTCTAGGATGGCTTATTTTTCCTTTTTCACAAGGCGTTTTATGGTGCCACTGCATTTCGGACGCCATCTCCTCACACATAAATAAACGATGCAGCCTCGGTATTAACAAAAAATGATGAAAAATTTTCATGGGCACATCACTCGAACGGAAGTCTTTCTTAAGCTTGAATCAGCTTTTCCCGCACACTGGGCAGCTTTTGAGTGCGGCGTGTTCTTTCCAGAACAAAACACAGTCAATCTCACATGCATGTATGTTCTTACACTTTAGGCCGATATTTGTGATTATATTTTGCGCTTCGTACCATCTCGGTGGCACTTCATTTCCGTCTGGAAAAACTTCCTTCGGCAATGCTTGGAAATCGGTAAAAGACTGGTCACTCTATTTGTTATTGCACTTGATCTAGAAGAGATGTACGAAAAGGATAGAATCGAAAACCCTTTGGAAGTTGGATATAGAAGGATTCTTGAGAAAGCTTTGTCTTCTCCAATAACATAGGTCCGGTGCTTTCCGTATCATAAGGAAATCCAGGGGTATTTATAAGCCTATTCATGTCATCGACTTGCGTGAACATATCATCATCGTTGTCACGCCCCACTTCCCGGTGTACGGGCAGAGGACGCAACGGGTCACGTGACGAATTTACTCAGAAGTAAACACGCTAAGCGTATCGAAGCAATTTAAAGTAAAATACACAAGATGTAAATGAACAGCAACTTTATTTATTAAACAATGTTTTTACAATACAGCTGAAATGTAAATACATGGAATGAAAGCAATGCCTAAACAATGGCATAACAGAAACGAAAATATATACAAGTAAACTAGAGCTCTGGGTCGAAGGCTATCTGATCCAAGTTTTCACTGCTGGGCTCGATCTCCAGTGAGTCCGATCCACCTGACAACATTCCAAAGAAATAAGAAAAGAAATATCGTCAGCAAACAATCGCTCGGTAAGTCCCAAAGATGAGTAGAGATAGAATAGACAGAGAGAGAGTATATCTTATAATGTTTGATTATATTGTTAACACTGATTTTTGTAGCTTGGTACAGAAAATACCAGTGTATACGAAAGGAGTCCCACGATTCCAGAGACTAAGGTATACAGAGCACAAGGAACCGTTCAGCCATGGTACAACGGCAATGGATATTCAGGTTAGGTGTATTATGATTACAGTTTCGTACCACTTTTAACACCTTCTGTACCAATATACCCCTTATAAACCCTGCAATGTCTTGATTGTATTGTTCGTATTGTTTGTTATATAGATGGATGACTTGCCGAAACTATGATATCAATAAATGGATGTAACTGGAGAATCATGTAGATGTATGTATATCTATGGTTCGGTTCGGTCAAGTTGTATATTGAAATAGTTTGTACAGAGGAATTCATATTGAATTATTGTATTGTAAGTTTATACATGAATCGTATTCAAGTCAGATTGATTAGATTGAGACTCAGTCTGAGTCAGACACTTTTAAAAAGAACCTGAAATCCTGATTGTTTTGATGTTATCGGTAACTGCTGCACATGGATGGCAGGATTTGTGTCTTTTTCCAAGACAATTACCGTGTTGATGGCACCGTTTGTTAGATTGTCTACCTTAAATAGACAAGCACCCATATCTCCGGCTCCCTGAGGCTCAAGAGACTGGTCCCGCTTAAACCTATGTGTACTAGGGTCCTTATTGTAATTTAGTATAACTTGAGAAGGTTTTATGTAAAAATAGTTTTGGTATAATTTCAAAATACATCTTAAGTATTTAATTATCGTCTTTAGGGTTTTCATAGATGTATATTTTATAGATGTGAAATTTCTAGTGAGTAGAACCTAATTTCATAATATATGGTATTTTATTGAAATATTGGAATTGTGTTGTATTTAGATGGTATTTTCATGTAATAGTGATTCCTTTGATTTAGAAAACTTGGAATATTTATATAATTAAAATAGATATTTTGATATATATATATATATATATATATATATTTTATAAAAAATAATTTATTTATTTTCTTGTAGAAATCTCATTTTCTAAAGAAAAATGCATAAAAATTCCATCGAGATCGAATGCTCCTTATGGAGATCTGCATCTCGCTGTACTAAGCCCGAGGATGTGCGATAATCCGCACCATCCCGAATGGGGTCCCCAAAAGTGGGTTGTAGAGGCGCAATTGCATGGAAATGTTTAATACATCTTTTTATAGAAATGATTTTATAAGTTGATGGTATTTATTCGCAAAGTCGTTTTATCCCAAGAATAAATTCCCAAAACTTCATCGTGCTATGATAGAGATGTGTGTTGTGATGAGGTAGGTCATTACCTCGTGAACTATCTAAAGGCAATATGTTGTCTATGTCGGAAACTAAAGTATGTGGTATTTTACTGTAAAACTGCTATAAAAATTGCAATATGAATTCTTTTGATGTGAAACTTGTTTAATATGTTTGTTAATATTTATTGAACATGATATGAAAGTTTGGTATTTTCTTGTTTAAGAAAAAATAGGATTTTTAAAGAAAAACCAAATGGGAAGTCGGATTAACTCCGCTTCTGTCGGGTTTTAGTATTCAAGATTTTTAGAATAGAAAAGGAGAGGGGAAGAGGGAACTTACTGGCTTGGGATCAAGAGAAGGGAGAGGGGGAGCTAAAGAAAGCTTCGGGGTATCGTTTCATCATCGGAATTTTCATGGATCGTCGCCGGAACTTCACCATTGTTAACTCCACTTGTACATAAAAGAGACTTGGAAATTTTGTAGAGTTTTTATAATAGAATTCTGAGTGAGGATGTGTGAAATGAGGTATGGTATTTATAGGAAAAATTAGGGTTTATGGGGTGAAAGAATGCATTTAAAATATGCATTTAAATTGGATTTAAATGGCATTTTATTGCACTCTGGATAAATTCAAAGTAAACAAGCAATATGGGGTTAGTGGGGTAGCTGAAGAGGTGCCAGGGGAGGAAATTGGGGCTTTTACCTACGGTCCGACCAGCGGTACCGGGAAAAATAGGGTTTTCGCCGGGTTTTTATCGGCGGAGGCGGTTTGGGTTTTGGCCACGTGTCGGGGTCGATTGGTATACTTCAGTGCACATATTTAATACTTTGTGACACTTCAGTTTATGTGTAGTGCACGTGTAGACTCTTGGGTTTCTAAAAAGATTAAAAGAAATTTAAATAAAAAGAATGTTTGGCTGATGGGATTTGAACTCGGGTGTTATGTCTCAGCAGTGCAAGGTCTTACTAATGAGTTACAAGCTCCTTCTTGCTGTTTTAAAACAAAACAAATTCTTATAATATTCACAGGAATTGTAAATACCCCAATTGTATATTAACTTTTAAACAATTTTATGTATATTGAAATTGGAGTTGTTACAGTTTACCCTCCTTACAAAAATTTCGTTCTCGAAATTTACAATTTATTTTAAGGACCAGTTTACGAATAAGTGAGGGTATCTTGCACGCATCTCATCTTCCCTTTCCCATGTTGATTCTCCTGGTGTGTCATTTCTCCACATCATTCGAACCAAGTTAACTTCCTTGTTCCGAAGTGACTTCACTTTTCTGTTCAGGATCTCAACGGGTTGTTGCTTACAAGATAAATCTGGCAGTATAGTGAGCTCGGAATGATCAAAAATATGGCTGGGATCACTCACATACCTTCTGAGTTAGGACATGTGGAATACATTGTGCACTCCTTCCAATGAAGGTGGAAGTGCCAAGCGATATGCCACTTCACCAACTCGTTCGAGTATGTCGAACGGTCCAATGTACCTTGGACTAAGCTTACCCCGTCTTCCAAAACGGATCACTCCATGGTTCGGAGATATCTTCAGAAATACATGATCTCCCGGTTTGAACTCCAAGTGAAGGCGCTTTGCATCAGTTGATCTTGGGCTATGCGCATTCTTTCCTTGATAGTGCGGACCACATCCACAGTTGCTACTATCATCTCAGGTCCAAGGAGTTCCCTATCTTCGATGTCATCCCAACTTAATGGCGATCGACACTTCCTTCCATAAAGTGTTGTAAAAGGTGTCATTCATATACTTGCTTGGTAGCTGTTGTTGTAGGGTTACTAGGCACTGTCACAAGGGTCTATAAGACATCAACCATACCCGATTTAAAATTTAGACGTGCCGAACAACCTAAAACGAGGATCTTTGCTAGATAATTAGGGTTAAACATGCAAGTAAACATCTTTACAACTAAGAGAGAGAGATTACAACCTTTGTAGTCCGCTCCTTCGCTTCATAAGCTCCGACTAGTAATCCCTTCGCCGCGATCCATGATCTCCCGGACTCAAGGGAGGCTTCACAACCCGAATGATCCATACTTGCTTGAAGTCTTCCTTTTCGAAGATGATCTATCTTGAAATTTCTTTAACTCAAGCTCTCACTCACTAATCAACTATTAATGAAGTGAACACCCTAATCTAATTGGCTAGATTAGATGAGGATGATGAAGTAGGAATTATGCTCTCTTTTATTTTCAAGATCTCACACTAATTCATCACAAAATCAAAAGCTAGTGAGCTTATCAAAGAGGAAGAAGAAGATGATTTCTTTTGTGACGAATTATGAAAAGTTTCTATGCTTACAAATGAACCTTGAGTTAATAATATGAAGCATTAACTCATGTAGAGAGTTTACTAGGGTTAAGAGTTTGTGTAATACCCAGCCCCTTTTATACCAAAATTTGTATTCTGTTATCTTAGAACTCTATTTCTTCCTAATTATGAATTATTTATTTTGTTTATAAATTTATTATTTTTATTTTTCAAAACCCCATTGAACCCAAACCCTAATTCTAATCACCTTTTTCCAAACCAATCCCCAGCATCCCATCTCCTTTTTAACTAAGTTTTTCTTTCTTAATAATCCGAGCCCGGCCCTCTTCTCCCTTCAAAATTTCTCTTATATTCCTCCAGCCCACTACCCAATTTTCTTTCTCTAATATTAACACTAACGCAGCCCGGCCCACTCTTTTCTCACCATTTTTCCTATTAAATTCACTGCAGCCCAAAAGGAAATTCTTTCGTTGGCCCGGCCTGCTCTTTTTTCCCCCCAATTAATTCTTCTCTTTTATTTTCTTGGCCCGGCCCTTTCTCCTTCAGCCCACGCCGCACACGCTTCACCTACCGGACCCGGCCCGATATCCTTTCTTCCCCAACGGCTCATTTCCTCAATTCCCACGCACGTTTCTTTCGCGACCACGTCGCCGCGCTTCTCGCCTCCACCGACGCTCACGCTCGCGAGCGTTACCCACGACGATGCCTTCGACCCCCTCATTGACACGCCTCTCTCTCTCCTCTCATAATTCCTTCTCTCCTCTCCCGACGTCTCTCCACTCTCAAACCCACATCCCGACCTCGCGTGCACGTCGCCGCCGTCACCTCCGGCCACCTCCCTCCATCACCATTGCCTCGTCTCCACGCAGAAACACCACCGCCAAACTCCTCCACTCACCCACAGCACTGCACCCGAGCTCAGCCCCCAACCCCGACGCCGGCGAGCCCCACTGCATCCTCACCTGCCCTTGTCGCCGACGTTCACCCCTTGTCGTCGACCGAGCACTTCCTTCCCTCTTCATTATCCTCACCCGCTCCCCTTGCTGGAGCCCCGACCTCCGATCTCTCCCCCTCTCCATTTTCCTCCGATCTCTCACTGTCTCTCTCTCTCTCACTGCTTCTCTCTCTCTCTCTCTCACACTGCTTCTCTCTATCTCTCACTCTCACTGCTTCTCTCCCTCTCACTGCTTCTATCTCTCTCTCTCTCTGTTTCTCTTCCCTTCTCACTCTCTTTCTCTCTCTAAATCTCTAACTCTTTCCCTCTCTCTAAATCTTCTCTCTCTCACTTTGCAATCTCTCTCCATCGGCCTCGACAGCATCAGCGATCCCCAGCTCCGACACCACTTGAGCTCGCAATAACCCCTCCTCAAGCTCGAGCCAAGCCCAAGCTTAGCCGAGACTGGTCGCGTGTTTGCTACACCGTGCCGGGACGTGTCACTACTGCCTTAGCTGCCGCGCCATCAGTTCACCGTCTCCAGGCAAGTATTTTACTTGCTTACATGCTATATACTCAAGTTACAATATTTAATTACGTAGATTATAAAGTTACAATTTTAGAACAATAGTGTGCCATACCTGTTCGACGTGTGTTCTCAATGAAAGTACTCATCAAATTTGACGGAACTCAATTGTATAATCTGGCCCGTAGGGTTGTGAATGTAGTGTGTGAATTTCGTTGGATAATATGACCGCTAACGATTAAAACGACTACCCCCAAGTTTACTCGTAAAACTGGAATTTTATTGTACCAGAAAACCGTTAAAATCTCCATAAATTATTTACATACTGGAATGGTGCGTTCGAGGGCTCAAATTGAATCCAACTCGACGAACTTTAACCCTATACTAGTTTCCAGATATTCCTGAACTTAAACTGTGACATTATTTGGATCGGAGAGCGACTCTGGACTGCAGTCCAGAGCGACTCCAGTTGTTACTTGCTGTTCCGTAATGAACTCCACCCTGTTTTCCTAAACTCGTAGGTTGCGGAACTCCGCTGTTTATTATAGGTAAATCTGTTAGCTAGACAACGCGAGTGGTTTCATCCTTTTTCGTTATCGTTTGTTAATTAATCTGTAATTTAAAAGATCGGGACGCATAACAGTCCCAACAGAATCAGAACTGACATATTGGTATTGAACAGTGTATATCTCCTAACGTACAGATGTGATTGAGAATCCGTCTGTTGCGTTGAAAACCTTACTGAAAACCCTAGATTTCATCTGACTGCAGCGTCGCTAAAATCTGATCCCAATTGGGATTAAAATGCGTTGCGAAACGGATTTCTGATTCTGAAACCGGATTTCCAGCCGTGAACGCTTAAAAGGAAATGACTATAATTAATGATTCTGGAACCCGATTGGCATGAAACTAAATTCGATAGATAGATAACTGAACATACTATTTATTCCCCGTCCATTGTTTCATTAAACTCTAAACTTATGACTTATGATAAATCGTGCAAGTGGTAGAATACTGTTTCATGACATTCTAATCATGCTTTATATACTGTTCACGCATCATATCATACACATGTCACTGCATTGATAATCTAGTGATAACGTGCATTACCCAGTGTTAGATATTAGTGATGATTGTGGCAAGTACGTCAGTGTTCGTGTATCAGTGAATAAGTGAAAGTGATACGTACTTATATACAATCAGTGATCCTTATTATTCTATTGCATTGTCGACGTCTGTGGGATGCGTGTACGTGTGACTATAAGTGGTATGGGACACTTATGGAAGCTCTTGCACGGGTGTCACCGATAAGGCACCAGACACTGCCATTTATCTTAGGTATTAGTCGGGACGTGCTTGATGGAGGTCCTGCCTCCAGTTCTCACGCAGACTTGTCACCGACCGATTGGTATTTAGGGTTATGGTTAGCGTTTGATGTAGACCACGGGGTGTGGGGTAGTTTGAGTGTGAGTTCAATAGAATCTCAGGAGTCCCATGCCGGCTTATATATTTAGGGAGATATATGGAGATTTACAGGGTATGTGATTATCACCGTGATATACATGTTGGGCCCGTGGTCCCTTGCCCTTGGGTTCTATCCTTGGGTGGAGGACACTCACGAGTGGTTGACTCTCACACTTGGACTGACGATAGGCTTAGTGACCTATACAGTGAGACTTAGAGACTGATAGGGATACTGGCATTGATATATCTTACTTACTGTGTTGACATACGTGGCATATCGTTCTACTGCTTTTACTGTTCCGCTGCATTGATTACTGCATGTTCATACCTATACCATTCTGATTTACTGCTACATATATTTGCTATCACTGTTAGAATTGTCATATGATTTTATGTATTATATTGCTATTGTGTCGCTCTGACGACCTGAGTATGCATGCTCAGTGTGAGGAGAAGATTTAGCCTGGACTAGGACTAGACGCACTTCACGGACATCATGTTTAGCTATCCAGAGTTATATCTTTTGTTTCCCATCAGGTCAGTTCATTTTATTGTTTTGTTCCAGTTACTGCATTTCTCATTACCTGCGCATTATTTACTATTCACCATGAAAAACTAGAAGCCGAAGTGTGACTACGGCAGGACATTTCCGTGACCGTAGGAGCATGGCTGGCCTTGTCTACCTCTCGTATTCCGTATTTTGGGAAGCGGGGCGTGACATGGTTTCGTTGGTATCAGAGCCAGGTTTTGCTTCGATTGGGATTGCAGATTTCCGTGTATAGCTTGGCAATCTAAGACATTCCTTGGTTTAGGTTGTAAACTTGTCAATTCTTGATCCATATTCACATCGTGTGTTCAGCTATCCATTCGCTAGGGTTTCAGGTGACTTAGCAAAGTTTCGTGGTTGTAATGGTGAACTACATCACGATTACACTATCATACTCTGTTTAAGTGACTTGGAGACATACAGTTGATTCTCCACTTGTAATAAATTCATCACCTCTGATATTCTTGAATCTTTGTCCTATCCATATTATATTTTGATTCGTATAGCTTGTGACTTATATCATCTTCGAAAATTGTTGTTTCAGGATCATGTCTTCCAACGACTCTTCATCTATATCCGCTCCCCAGAATCAGACCATTGAGATTCTGAGTGTACTGCAAGGTCTAAAGGAAACCCAGGAGCGAACGAACGAATTGTTAGCTGAAGGACTGAGAAGGCAGGTGAATCAGACAACAGCGGGAGTCTCCAATCATAAAGGGATCCCCGTTAGACGAGGAAAAGAGAAAAAAATGAAGCGCCAATTTGTTCCTCCGCGACAGAAGCAGCAGAAGACCCCATGTTGTGGGTATTGTAAGAGGCCAGGACATCTTCAGAGGGATTGTCGCCGTGCCCAAGGGAAATGTCTGATATGTGGGTCCAACAAACATCTCATCAACGGTTGCCCAGAAAGGAAAGAACTACAGGGAGGAGACTCGTCCACACTCCCTACTTCTGCCAAGTGAGGATTACTGCGTAGTTCGAATTTCGAGGATAAGGCGGACCCAACACAGGTTTCAACTCGCGTGACGAGAATGCAGCGGCCTAGCAATCAAAGAAGAATTTTCCTGTTTTCTAATTTCAGCATTATGTTGTCAGCCCCTTATGAATATTTCTTTCCATTTGAAATCTTGTATCCGTTAAACTCTTAGTTAAATGCAATAAAATTTGAATCGTAATATATATATCATTCTCTTGTCATTTCCTTTGTTTATACTATTCATTAGCATAACATTTTAATCTTGATTTTTCAATTCCTGCCACCGCATATCTTTCCATACTTCGTACACTTAGCCATTTTCCTGATGTATTCTATTGTCTAATCATGACTCTTTTTCTTCCAGTCCATGGCCCACCCTGGAGCAGCGCCGCATTTGGATGAGGATGCACAGTCATGCGTTTCCTTAGACCACACGCTGATGAGTTCTGACGATGAGATCAACGGTCCCCAGGTCAATTTCAGAAACAACGATTCAGAGGACGAAGGAGTAGCCGCCCCAGAGTTTGACATGATAGGCGATTCCGACGAAGAAGAAGGAGACCCTGAAGAGAACCCGATAGAGGAAGACCCCGAGGAAGAACCGATAGGAGAAAATCCAGTGGAGGAAAATCCCATGGAAGAGAATCCAGAAGAAGAGAATCACATAGAATCGGACCTCGATGAAGAAGCTCCATCCGAGGAAGAAGGACCAGAGGATCAAGACCTTGCGGTGGAAGAACTCCCAATGGCGATACCTGCGAGGCGCTATGGAAATGGACGCCCCTACCTGAGTGCGCGAGCCGACCGCAACCTGCTGAATCTCTACAACCGCGACTGACGGGATTTCTTTTAAATGTTGTGTTCTTTGGCCAAATAAATCTGTGTATAGTTTAGGGCCACCTTTCGCCTTTGAGAATGCTTTGTTTAAAATCTTCTGGAATAAAATAAATTGCGGAGTTCGCTAATACTTCAATCTTCTTAGTTCTCTTGATACTTGATTATTTTTTTATACAATTATTTTTCTACTGAGATCTGTCCACCCTTACTCCTTACTTTGTCTTAACCCTCACTGAGATTAACTAGTACCACACCCAATCTTTTAGAGATCCGCTCTTCATCTTCTGTATGTGCCCCGCTTGAGATTCCTTCTGGGAGGAGAAAATTTTAGTGAAATTTCCGTGTTCGCTAACCCTTCAAATTTTTGAATTCATAGGATGTACCGACCGTTATCCTTCCCATACTTTCCCCTTGTAGTCTTTTGTTGCTCACCCTTACTTCTGTGTTGACCCAATCCCGATCTTCTTAATCTTCAGCCTAAAGCCGCCACACTCCGATCTTCTGAATGAGCCACACTTCCTTGTAATCAATACCCTAGCTGGCCCTATACCTCTTTGTGTTTTTCCTATTACCCAAAATATATATACGGACATTATTATTCGAAAATTTGGTTTTTTCATTATTTTATATTTATCGAAGAGTGTGTTTTATCGACTATTCCCGTTTTACGCGTTTCAAGTACTCCACTACTAGCTTTCCTATTATTTTCAGTAGCGCAACCTTACACCGCGCATATTCTTGTTCCATGTTTCTTATTTTCACTATATGAGCTTTCTAAGTTATTTTAAAACTACTTGATCGATACATTATCCTAAAAATGTTTTCAACCTACCGACAAATATTTCACTATTTTATTGTCATTACTTTATTTTCTGGTAGTGTGCTTACGCTTACTATTATAAATAATTGTACCTTATAATTAATATGTTGCCGTGCTACCTTCGATATACTTATACGTGCATATATTTGAGTTTCGATTTTATCGAGTACGCCTCGAATATTATTGTTCATTATTGTTGTTATTGCTATTCTCATAGGTTGCCTTTATAGCTGTTCTTGTCATATACTTATTTAAACCTATATTTTTGTATGTGTTCTTACATATATAAACCTTCAAATTTCTTCATCTGCCTATTTCAAGTAAAGCATTATGTGTTAATTACAATATAATAGCTTTCGCTTATATTTGTATAACTTATCGTTTATTTTAAATTTCGAGGACGAAATTTTTGTAAGGGTGGTATGATATAATACCCAGCCCCATTTATACCAAAATTTGTATTCTGTTATCTTAGAACACTATTTCTTCCTAATTATGAATTATTTATTTTATTTATAAATTTATAAATTTTATTTTTCAAAACCCTATTGAACCCAAACCCTAATTCTAATCACCTTTTTCCAAACCAATCCCCAGCAGCCCATCTCCTTTTTAACTAAGTTTTTCTTTCTTAATAATCCGAGCCCGACCCTCTTCTCCCTTCAAAATTTCTCTTATATTCCTCCAGCGCACTACCCAATTTTCTTTCTCTAATATTAACACTAAAGCAGCCCGGCCCACTCTTTTCTCACCATTTTTCCTATTAAGTTCACTGCAGCCTAAAAGGAAATTCTTTCGTTGGCCCGGCCCGCTCTTTTTTCCCCCCAATTAATTCTTCTCTTTTATTTTCTTGGCCCGGCCCTTTCTCCTTCAGCCCACGCCGCACACGCTTCACCTACCCGACCCGGCCCGATATCCTTTCTTCCCCAACGGCTCATTTCCTCAATTCCCGCGCACGTTTCTTTCGCGACCACGTCGCCGTGCTTCTCGCCTCCACCGACGCTCACGCTCGCGAGCGTTACCCACGACGACGCCTTCGACCCCCTCATTGACACGCCTCTCTCTCTCCTCTCATAATTCCTTCTCTCCTCTCCCGACGTCTCTCCACTCTCAAACCCACATCCCGACCTCGCGTGCACGTCGCCGCCGTCACCTCCGGCCACCTCCCTCCATCACCATCGCCTCGTCTCCACACAGATACACCACCGCCAAACTCCTCCACTCACCCACAGCACTGCACCCGAGCTCAGCCCCCAACCCCGACGCCGGCGAGCCCCACTGCACCCTCACCTGCCCTTGTCGCCGACGTTCACCCCTAGTCTTCGACCGAGCAACTCCTTCCCTCTTCATTTTCCTCACCCGCTCCCCTCGTCGGAGCCCCGACCTCCGATCTCTCCCCCTCTCCATTTTCCTCTGATCTCTCACTGTCTCTCTCTCCCTCACTGCTTCTCTCTCTCTCTCTCTCTCTCTCTCTCACTGCTTCTCTCTCTCTCTCTCTCTTTCTCTCTCTCACTGCTTCTCTCTATCTCTCACTCTCACTGCTTCTCTCCCTCTCACTGCATCTATCTCTCTCTCTCCGTTTCTCTTCCCTTCTCACTCTCTTTCTCTCTCTAAATCTCTAACTCTTTCCCTCTCTCTAAATCTTCTCTCTCTCACTTTGCAATCTCTCTCCATCGGCCTCGACAGCATCAGCGATCCCCAGCTCCGACACCACTTGAGCTCGCAATAACCTCTCCTCAAACTCGAGCCAAGCCCAAGCTTAGCCGAGACTCGTCGCGCGTTTGCTACACCGTGCCGGGACGTGTCACTACTGCCTTAGCTGCCGCGCCATCAGTTCACCGTCTCCAGGCAAGTATTTTACTTGCTTACATGCTATATACTCAAGTTACAATATTTAATTACGTAGATTATAAAGTTACAATTTTAGAACAATAGTGTGCCATACCTGTTCGACGTGTGTTCTCAATGAAAGTACTCATCAAATTTGACGGAACTCAATTGTATAATCTGGCCCGTAGGGTTGTGAATGTAGTGTGTGAATTTCGTTGGATAATATGACCGCTAACGATTAAAACGACTACCCCCAAGTTTACTCGTAAAACTGGAATTTTATTGTACCTGAAAACCGTTAAAATCGCCATAAATTATTTACATACTGGAATGGTGCGTTCGAGGGCTCAAATCGAAGACAACTCGACGAACTTTAACTCTATACTAGCTTCCAGATATTCCTGAACTTAAACTGTGACATTATTTGGATCGGAGAGCGACTCTGGACTGCAGTCCAGAGCGACTCCAGTTGTTGCTTGCTGTTCCGTAATGAACTCCACCCTGTTTTCCTAAACTCGTAGGTTGCGGAACTCCACTGTTTATTATAGGTAAATCTGTTAGCTAGACAACGCGAGTGGTTTCATCCTTTTTCGTTATCTTTTGTTAATTAATCTGTGATTTAAAAGATCGGGACGTATAACAGTCCCAACAGAATCAGAACTGACATATTGGTATTGAACAGTGTATATCTCCTAACGTACAGATGCGATTGAGAATCCGTCTATTGCGTTAAAAACCTTACTGAAAACCCTAGATTTCATCTAACTGCAGAGTTGCTAAAAGCTGATCCCAATTGGGATTAAAATGCGTTACGAAACGGTTTTCTGATTCTGAAACCGGATTTCCAGCCGTGAACGCTTAAAAGGAAATGACTATAATTAATGATTCTGGAACCCGATTGGCATGAAACTAAATTCGATGGATAGAAAACTGAACATACTATTTATTCCCCGTTCATTGTTTCATTAAACTGTAAACTTATGATTTATGATAAATCGTGCAAGTGGTAGAATACTGTTTCATGACATTCTAATCATGCTTTATATACTGTTCACGCATCATATCATACACATGTCACTGCATTGATAATCTAGTGATAACGTGCATTACCCAGTGTTAGGTATTAGTGATGATTGTGGCAAGTACGTCAGTGTTCGTGTATCAGTGAATAAGTGAAAGTGATACGTACTTGTACACAATCAGTGATCCTTATTATTCTATTGCATTGTCGACGTCTGTGGGATGCGTGTACGTGTGACTATAAGTGGTATGGGACACTTATGGAAGCTCTTGCACGGGTGTCACCGATAAGGCACCAGACACTGCCATTTATCTTAGGTATTAGTCAGGACGTGCTTGATGGAGGTCCTGCCTCCAGTTCTCGCACAGACTTGTCACCGACCGATTGGTATTTAGGGTTATGGTTAGCGTTTGATGTAGACCACGGGGTGTGGGGTAGTTTGAGTGTGAGTTCAACAGAATCTCGGGAGTCCCATGCCGGCTTATATATTTAGGGAGATATATGAAGATTTACAGGGTATGTGATTATCACCGTGATATACATGTTGGGCCCGTGGTCCTTTGCCCTTGGGTTCTACCCTTGGGTGGAGGACACTCACGAGTGGTTGACTCTCACACTTGGACTGATGATAGGCTTAGTGACCTATACAGTGAGACTTAGAGACTGATAGGGATACTGGCATTGATATATCTTACTTACTGTGTTGACATACGTGGCATATCGTTCTACTGCTTTTACTGTTCCGCTGCATTGATTACTGCATGTTCATATCTATACCATTCTGATTTACTGCTACATATATTTGCTATCATTGTTAGAATTGTCATATGATTTTATGTATTATATTGCTATTGTGTCGTTCTGACGACCTGAGTATGCATGCTCAGTGTGAGGAGAAGATTTAGCCTGGACTAGGACTAGACGCACTTCACGGACATCCTGTTTAGCTATCCAGAGTTATATCTTTTGTTTCCCATCAAGTCAGTTCATTTTACTGTTTTGTTCCAGTTACTGCATTTCTCATTACCTGCGCATTATTTACTATTCACCATGAAAAACTAGAAGCCGAAGTGTGACTACGGCAGGACATTTCCTTGACCGTAGGAGCATGGCTGGCCTTGTCTACCTCTCGTATTCCGTATTTTTGGAAGCGGGGCATGACAGTTTGGGTTGGGTTAAATAATATCTTCAAAATATCAACACATAATATCTTAGCTTAAAACAAAACAAAAGCTTCTAAAAGCTTCAAGAAAATACTAACCCAAATCAAACCCTAACCATATTTAATCTCCACTAATCATGTTGCATTTGTAAACATAACTTGTTACAATATTATATATCACATATATAATATGTTTTTGTAACAAAAGAAAATAATACAATTAACATATATCGCATATATATCAATGTATTACCCGGTGAGAAAATGAATCAATAAAGCGAGCCAATATTAGATAATGTAATGCAATATATCACATATATAATTATACATTAAATTATCGAATCCACACTTGATCCGACAATCCGGCTATTTCTCAAATAACCGACTAATATAAACTGTATCGGTTCATCGAATCAACACTTGATCCGATGATCCGGCTATATCACATATACCCGGTTGATATCTAATATCGCGAGAATTGAATACGGTATCTCATATCGTATTATCCTCAGTTCTGCACATATCACATATATGCTCCTACTCCGTTTTGCCTGAGTCAAGAAACCTCTGTGTAAGACTCTAAAGAATCGTCAATACGCCGGCAGTAGGTGATGATCATATCAAACACCCACAAGCTGCAAGCGGTCAGCTAAACGTAACAGCCACCCAGGTATTGAGCGATCAGAAGATCAATAAGCAAGCATGTACATTCTCCTGTGAATCCAATCAGTAACACTACCGTACAGTCCGGTCTCTTTGTCTGATATGACGCATATCTGGTCTAGGGATGGTGTACATCAGACCCCAGTAACCGATAAGTCGTGTCGATGTGAGGCTCATAACAGGTCGAGAACCTACTGATAACACTTACCAGTAGTACTCTATATCCGCCCTGGCCAGGGACTTCCAATTATAGCCAATCGAACACTGCACAACATCAACTCCCTATACCGGGAGAGACGAATCCCCTCCTATCGCTCATTGCCTCCATATGATTCGGGACTGTACCCAAAAGCCACCGTTTTGCACGTCCTCTTGGACGTGGTATGATGGAAATCAAAGCACAGTGGGAATCACACAAGACTCTATGACGATCTTGGGTCTACAGACTAACCTGTACCAGTGTCACCAGAGAACTGCCATCTGACGTGAGGTATAGTACCATCTGGGAGTTCTCGGCGAGTCCGTCCAGCGTACCCAGTCTCCACTGAGTACCCGTACACCATCTTTGATGTCAAACATTTATGGATATGGGATCATCCATCGCCCATCATATGGGTCAAGATGCGTATACCCTAGTCTACTCTGGTGTATCGATGCCCTGTCTTGATACACCCTCGACTAGGAACAGTTATAAGATATACTCGTCGACTACCGTGGCCCCACTAGTATGATCTCATCATAGTCGCAGTAGTCGAGTACATATCCTAAGGGCTTTATCAACATGTGAGAGCAAGACAGTAAACTAATACAAGTCAACATGTTAAGACAAAGTAAAACCAAATAGCATACTATCATGACGAGGAAGAAAGTCCTCTCTATATATATCCAAGCATCCACTATAATATACATCATATGTACAACAATGGCCTCTAGGGCATATATATAACTAACAATCTCCCACTTGCACTAAGGCCAGCTGTTGTAGTATCTCATACCCAGCATCCCGAAGAGTCTCTCAAACTGTGTCTGGGGAATGGCCTTCATGAGTGGATCCGCAGTGTTGTCCTTCGTATCAACTCTCCTGACCTCGATCTCCCGGCGATCAACTATCTCCCTGATCAGGTGATACCGCCTCAGAATATGACTAGACTTCTGATGGGACCTGGGTTCCTTGGCCAAAGCCACAGCTCCATTGTTATCACAATACAAAGGTATTGGATGCTCAATGGATGGAACCATACCAAGTTCAGTAATGAAATTCTTTATCCAGACAGCCTCTTTTGCAGCATCGTTGGCAGCGATGTATTCAGCCTCCATCGTCAAGTCTGCAACGGTTTCATGTTTGGAACTCTTCCAACACACCGCCCCTCCATTGAGGGTAAAGACAAATCCCGAGTGCGACTTAGAGTCGTTCTTATCACTTTGGAAGCTCGAATCGGTAAAGGACTCCACCTGGAGTTCTCCGTTACCATACACCAAGAACGTCTCTTTAGTTCTTCTCAAGTACTTGGGAATGTTCTTCACAGCTATCTAGTGACTCTCTCCAGGATCTGCTTGATACTTACTCACTACACTTAGTGAGTATGCTACATCGGGTCTGGTACATAGCATCGCATACATGATAGAGCCTACTGCCGAAGCATAGGGTATCCATTGCATGCGAGCTCTCTCCAAATCAGTCTTGGGAGATCTCTTTGGATAGAGTGAGTCCAGAGATCGTGGGTAGGTTCCCACGCTTGGATTATTCCAAACTAAACCTCTTTAGTATGGTGTCAATGTACCTGGATTGGGACAATCCCAGTATCCGTTTAGATCTATCTTTATAGATCATTATTCCCAGTATGCAGGAGGCATCACCAAGATCTTTCATTGAGAATCTTTGTGATAAGAAGAGCTTGACCGATTGCAACATAGAAACATCATTTCCTATCAAAAGTATGTCATCGACGTACAATACGAGGAAGACAACCTTACTCTCTGCAACCTTTTTATATATACAAGGTTCATCTATGTTTTTGATGAAGTCAAACTCTTTGACTACAACATCAAAGCAGATGTTCCAACTCCGCGATGCCTGCTTTAAGCCGTAGATGGATTTAAGCAGCTTGCACACCTTTCCGCTGCTCCCACTATCTACGAAGCCCTCTGGCTGAGTCATGTACACGCACTCCTCTAAATCACCATTTTGAAAGGCGGTCTTAACATCCATTTGCCAGATTTTGTAGTCATGGTATGCAGCAATGGCAAGTAAGATCCGGATGGACTTAAGCATAGCCACTGGAGAAAAAGTTTCGTCATAATCCACACCTGGTCGTTGACGAAAACTCTTTGCAACAAGTCTAGCTTTGAAAGTCTTAACTTTTCCATCTACACCAAATTTCTTCTTAAAGATCCATTTGCTCCCAATAGGTTTTACCCCTTCAGGAGCAATTTCCAAAGTCTATACTTTGTTGGTTTACATGGATTCTATCTCAGATCGCATTGCATCCAGCCATTTCACAGAGTCACCACTCGTGATTGCTTGCTAGAAACTAGTCGGGTCATCATCTTCCATGATGCAATCCTCACTCCCACCATCAATGAGAAAATCGTAGTATCTCTCAGGTGGATGAGAAACCCTACTAGATCGGCGGAGAGGCTGGGGTTTGTTGGGAACTACTGAATCCTTTGGTTCCACTAAATCTTCAGTTGCAGTTTGTGTTGCTGGAACTTCTTCCAGCTCTACCTCTTTGCCACTAATTTCTTTTGCAAGAAATTCCTTTTCTAAAAAGGTGGCATGTTGAGCAACAAACACCTTTTACTCCTCACTGTGGTAGAAAAAATATCCATAAGAATTCTTCGGATATCTCACAAACTTGCAAAGAACCGATCGTGCCTCGAGTTTGTCCGGATTTTGCCTTTTGACATAGGCCGGACAACCCCATATCTTAACTCGTTTAAGATACGATCTCTTCCCACTCCATATCTCATATGGTGTGGTAGGTACAGATTTAGACGGAACTTGATTCAATAGGTATGCCGCTGTCTCGAGCACATAACCCCAAAAGGAAATAGGTAACTCAGCATTGCTCATCATAGAGCGCACCATATCTAATAGGGTGTGATTCCTCCGTTCCAATACACCGTTGTGTTGTTTATAAGGAGTAGTAAGCTGAGAGAGAATCCTATTCTCTTTTAGATAGTCTAGAAACTCATTGCTCAAGTATTCTCCTCCTCGATCAGATCGAAGGATCTTAATACTTTTGCCTGTTTGGTTCTCTACTTCGTTCTTATATTCTCTGAATTTCTCAAAAGCTTCAGACTTGTGTTTCATCAGGAACACATGTCCGTATCTAGAGAGATCGTCAGTGAATGTAATAAAGTAGGAAGAACCGTTCCTGGCATGTGTAGACATGGGACCGCATACATCACTATGTACCAGTCCTAAGAGTTCCTCAACTCTTTCTCCGTGTCCACTAAATAGAGTTTTGGTCATTTTACCTTTGAGACATGAATGGCAAGTATCATAAGATAATAATTCGAACGGATTCAAATATCCATCCTTATGTAACTTAGCTAGCCGTGTCGCATTGATATGACCAAGTCTACAATGCCACAAGAAGGATTCGTTCATTTCTGAACTCTTCCTCTTGTGTGTGTTTTGTATATTAAAGACTGTATTTTGATTGAGAATGAATATGCCATTATGTAACGAGCCTGATCCAATCAACTTTTGATTTAGGAAGATGTTCATAATATTATCATGTATTATAAAATTATACCCTTCTTTACTTAATAAAGAAACTGATATAATGTTGCACATCATGTTCGCGATATAATAGCACTCATTCAGAATCAACGTATTACTACTTGGTAATACAAAGTGATATTCGCCAACTGCTTTGGCTGCAATATTTGTACCATTCCCTACTTGTACGGAATGATCACCCTTTCCCAGTTCTCTATCTTTACGTAGCCCACGTAACAATTTACATATGTGGGATCCCGATCCGGTATCTAATACCCAGGACGTAGGGTGAACTGAGAAACAGTTCTCAATAACTAACACACCCGAAGAAAATGCATCAACATACTTGTTCTTCGTTTGGGCGGCGTGAGAATCCAGATATTCTCCTATTTCCTGTTCAGTCTTACAACACTTATAAGAAAGAATGGGACCAACGTTCCCCTGCTCAGTATAATAAGCAGGTTCAGTCAATACATCCATATTATTATCTTGATTAAGGCCTGATATGGTCGCTACCTGAAGAGAGAGAGAGAAGGAAACACTTTAGCGTATGCTCTTACAAGATTAGATTGGTTATTATCTTATCTAATCAGGATGTCTCCCACTGTTTTTATCAAATCTCCCTTCAAACCCTAAAAGGTAAGATTAGGCGGGATTAATTACACCCTACAATTTCGTCAATCTTTCAGCCAGATCAGTGTTGGTACTTTGAGGGAGGTTCCCTGTGCTTTTGCACGGACCTAATTAAAATAAACCTCGTTTTCCCAGAGGCATAACCCCGTCAACACCTTTCTCGACACCTACTTGATCGGCTAATTGTCCTGTGTAAAACTCTCTCAGGAGTAACTCTTACTCGCAGTGGGTACCGGGATCCAACTATCTCATAGGAGGTATGCAATCTCATTGCAAATTTCAACACTTGAAATTCCCGATAATATTCTGCCCCTAGCGATCTATGACCTTGACAAGGTCAACAAACCATAAATCGTAAGTCAAGTTTAACCCGTCATTTTCCGATTGAATTAAACCCACCCGCATGACCCTTGACAAGGTCAATAATGCTGTACGAATACCCTAATCCAATCACATCTCATGTTTTAGCAGATAAACATTAATTAGCTACCGTACACTGTGCCTTGACAAGGTCAATAAACGTAGCACGAATACTAAGCAAGATTTATCTGAAATGACGGAGGGCTACGGCAGGTTTTTCAGAAAACCTATTGTGTAATGAACTTGATATCGTTGTAGAAATAAGTGATTTTGAAAAGGACTGTTTTTGAGGCTTTTCTAGTTTCTCTAAAGAGGTCACTCCCGGTGAAGGGATGTCGGCTCTTTCCCCATCGAATAAGGTGCTGGGTATATCATATATACCACTGTGCAAAGTAAGAACTATAGAAGCAATCAAAAACTAAATCGCGAGTTTGTAGCATCTGCCAGTTTTGCTAAAGAGGTCACTCCCGGTGAAGGGATCTCGGCTCTTTCCTCATCGAATAAGGTGCAGGGTACATCATATATACCACTGTGCAAAGCAAGACTGTAGCTACCCTTTTTATAAAGTTTTGATTCTACAACATCTTTTAGGTTTCTTTTCTTTTATTAATCTCATTAATAAATCCCATTAGTTATGCTTCCTAAGCATCACAGAAGAAACGAAAGCTGTAATATTTATATATCATATATAGTATAAGCATTCGTCTCAGGAAGTAATATGATCTCATCACAGAACATTGCAGCAGAAGATAACATATAAAATATTGGATATACTAGAACGTCCATGTTTTATATCGAGCCTGTATAAAATACGGATTCCACGGCCGCGATGAATAGCCCAACCCGCATCCCTAGACCCTTACGAGAGCGGCAAGCAACACTGCCAATTCTAGGGTTAGAAGATCCGGTCTCGACTCCTCAAGATGGCCTCCCACTGGACCCTAGAACCCGGTTACTTGTGCTCCCCTCCTTGGGTCTACCTAATGCGGAAAAGTAAATAATATACAACGGTGACATCTTCCGCAACCTGGAAGTGCCCCAATAAAAGAATATTACATACAAATGAATTTTACATGAATGAAAAAGAAAAAACTCTCATCTCACATAAAACCCCTGGCTATTCAGAACGCGATGATCCAATAGAACATATCACAGCAACACATAATATCTCATATCATCAACGTAAGCAAGTATGCGTATCCCGATTGTCGTTGATGTATAGCAACGAAGCCGGCGATACACCACATACTACGCTTACGGTCACAGAAAAGAAAGTGTAAAACTACAACATTTGGAATCCACAATTACTTTAGACATCATAAATCCGAAATATCACATACTTCGCATTTCATGCCTAACTATATGAATTCCACATATTGTATCACATTCCAGATAAATAGACAAAGTTAAACTTTCCGATCGAATAATTAAACACCCAAGAATTCCTAAATAGCTCAACACTTGAGCGGAGTTCAAAAGGTATCCATCACATGCCACAGTACCAATGGTCCAGCTGTAAAAGGGTCAAACCAATGCCTTACATGTGGCAACGCCGTACTGCCCCAAACCCTAAAGTTTAGAGGCGGTTCAGATGGTCACATAATCGAGTTAAGGTTTGTGTTCTTCTAGAGGGTCCACCACGTTACTTGCATGACTTAGAACGTTCTTTAACTAAGGAAAAAATCCAACACTTGGAAATTTTCCGGCAGGGGAAAAAGTGAGTTATTCATATCCGTTCGAACTTTTTAACACATTCTAAATTACCCGGAAAAACTTAAACGAAGTTAAACTTTCCGATCGAATCAACGAATACAAAAGATCTCCAGAAAACTCAACACATGAGTAATATTAAAAATTCTCAGAAGCATGTAGAAGTACCTACGGATGTTACTGTGGAAAAAGCTAACCCTAATACCCCTGTACGGCCGCGGAACCGCCGCGCAAGGCATGGTATTGCCGCGGTTCCGCGGCGCTTTAAGGGTATTAGGATGTCGTTTTTCACAGTAATCCTTAGAATTCTCTACTAAATTTTCTGAGTATTTTTAATGCAGAAAAAAATCATATTTTTAAAAAATTTCCAGAGAGGGGTCAAAATACGACGTTTCGGGGGTCAAAATACGACGTCGCCTAATGCTCGAGCTAGGCTCTGATACCACTGTAGGGTTACTAGGCACTGTCACAAGGGTCAATAAGGCATCAACGATGCCCGATTTAAAATTTAGACATGCCGAACAACCTAAAGCGTGGATCTTTGCTAGATAATTAGGGTTAAACATGCAAGTAAATATCTTTACAACTAAGAGAGAGGGATTACAACCTTTGTAGTTCGCTCCTTCACTTCATAAGCTCCAAGTAGTAGTCCCTTCACCGCGATCCATGATATCCCGGACTCAAGAGAGGCTCCACAACCCGAATGATCCATGCTTGCTTGAAGTCTTCCTTTTCGAAGATGATCTACCTTGAAATTTCTTTAACTCAAGCTCTCACTCACTAATCAACTCTTAATGAAGTGAACACCCTAATCTAATTAGCTAGATTAGATGAGGATGATGAAGTAGGAATTATGCTCTCTTTTATTTTCAAGATCTCACACTAATTCATCACAAAATCAAAAGCTAGTGAGCTTATCAAGGAGGAAGAAGAAGATGATTTCTTTTGTGATGAATAATGAAAAGTTTCTATACTTAAAAATGAACCTTGAGTTAATAATATGAAGCACTAACTCATGTAGAGAGTTTACTGGGGTTAAGGGTTTGGGTTGGGTTAAATAATATCTTCAAAATATCAACACATAATATCTTAGCTTAAAACAAAACAAAAGCTTCTAGAAGCTTCAACAAAATACTAACCCAAATCAAACCCTAACCATAGTTAATCTCCACTAATCATGTTGCATTTATAAACATAACTTGTTACAATATTATATATCACATATATAATATATTTTTGTAACAAAAGAAAATAATACAATTAACATATATCGCATATATATCAATGTATTACCTGGTGAGAAAATGAATCAATAAAGCGAGCCAATATTAGATAATGTAATGCAATATATCACATATATAATTATACATTAAATTATCGAATCAACACTTGATCCGACAATCCGGCTATTTCTCAAATAACCGACTAATATAAACTGTATCAGTTCATCGAATCAACGCTTGATCCGATGATCCGGCTATATCAAATATACCCGGCTGATATCTAATATCGCAAGAATAGAATACAGTATCTCATATCGTATTATCCTCGGTTCTGCACATATCACATATGTGCTCCTACTCCGTTTTACCTGAGTCAAGAAACCTCTGTGTAGGACTCTAAAGAATCATTAATACGCCGGCAGCAGGTGATGATCATATCAAACACCCACAAGCTGCAAGCGGTCAGCTAAACGTAACAGTCACCCAGGTATTGAGCGATCAGAAGATCAACAAGCAAGCCTGTACATTCTCCTGTGAATCCAATCAGTAACACTACCGTACAGTCCGGTCTCTTCGTCTGATATGTCGCATATCTGGTCTAGGGGTGGTGTACGTCAGACCCAAGTAACCGATAAGTCGTGTCGATGTGAGGCTCATAACAGGTCGAGAACCTACTGATAACACTTACCAGTAGTACTCTATATCCGCCCTGGCCAGGGACTTCCAGTTATAGCCAATCGAACACTGCACAACATCAACTCCCTATACCGGGAGAGACGAATCCCCTCCTATCGCTCATTGCCTCCATATGATTCGGGACTGTACCCAAAAGCCACCGTTTTGCACGTCCTCTTGGACGTGGTATGATGGAAATCAAAGCACAGTGGGAATCACACAAGACTCTATGACGATCTCGGGTCTACAGACTAACCTGTACCAGTGTCACCAGAGAACTGCCATCTGACGTGAGGTATAGTACCATCTGGGAGTTCTCGGCGAGTCCGTCCAGTGTACCCAGTCTCCACTGAGCACCCGTACACCATCTTTGATGTCAAACACTGATGGATATGGGATCATCCATTGCCCATCATATGGGTCAAGATGCGTATACGCTAGTCTACTCTGGTGTATCGATGCCCTGTCTCAATACACCCTCGACTAGGAACAGTTATAGGATGTACTCGTCGACTACCGTGGCCCCACTAGTATGATCTCATCATAGTCCCAGTAGTCGAGTACATATCCTAAGGGCTTTATCAACATGTGAGAGCAAGACAGTAAACTAATACAAGTCAACATGTTAAGACAAAGTAAAACCAAATAGCATACTATCATGACGAGCAAGAAAGTCCTCTCTATATATATCCAACCATCCACTATAATATACATCATATATACAACAATGGCCTCTAGGGCATATATATAACTAACAGTTGTTGTATGAAAACTCCACAAGATGTAGGTGATCTTCTCACGATCCTCCGAAGTCTAACATACACGCTCTGAGCATATCTTCTAAGATCTGAATAGTTCGCTGAGACTGACCATCAGTTTGTGGATGATAAGCTGAGCTGAAATTCAGACTTGTTCCCAAGCTCGCTTGCAGACTCTGGCAAAATTGCGATCGAAATCTTGTGTCACGATCGGAGACAATGCAGACCGGTACTCTATGAAGTCTCACGATTTTCTGTATGAGTTCATGGGTATCAGAGATGGTACATATTTTTAACAGTTTAAAATCTTACTTAGATTCTTACCTCCATGTACTTCTTTGCTAGAGTCTCGGTAAATTGGCCAACTCGAAAGGAAATAAAGTGAGCCGACTTTGTGAGTCGATCCACAATAACCCATACCGCATCGTTACCCTTTGTGCTGCAAGGAAGTACAGTCACAAAATCCATTGTGATGTGTTGTCACTTCTATTCTGGGATAGGTAACGGTTGAAATAATCCAGCAGTCATGTGATGTTCGGCCTTTACTTGCTGACACACCAAGCATTTAGCGACGCTTCCGGCTACTTCACGCTTCATTCCATGCCACCAGTAATTTTGACGCAGATCTTTGTACATCTTTGTACCTCCAGGGTGTACTGAGTAGGGAGAGCTGTGAGCTTCTTTCATCAACCCGTCCCGAACAGAACCTTTTGGTACACACAGTCTGCTGCCGTATCTCAAAGATCCATCTTCATGGATGATGAAATCTGTTCGAAGTCCACTTTCCACTTGCTCTCTGATCTTTTGCAACTTATCATCACTTGCTTGAGCTGCTTTGATCATATTGACAATGGTAGATTGAACTTGTAAGTTCATCAAACTTGAAGCGTTACCTGGCATGATCATTTCAATCTCCATTTGATGCAAGTCCTGTTGAAGTTTCCACTGTGCGGTGAAACTCAATGCTAATGGTTGACGACTAAGGGCATCAGGTACTACATTCACTTTCCCTGGGTGATATTGCAGGTTGATGTCAAAGTACGCCATGAGTTCTAACCATCTTCTCTGCCGCATATTAAGCTCCTTCTGAGTAAACACATATTTCAGACTCTTGTGATCTGTGTATATGTCCACTCGTTCACCAAGAAAATAATGGCACCAAATCTTAAGAGCGAAGATAACGGCTGCCAACTCCAAATCATGCGTCGGATAATTGCGCTTATGAATTTTCAGTTGTTTTGAAGCATAAGCCACAACCTTACCGTGCTGATGTAGAACACATCAAAATCCCTGTTTATCGCCGAAAGACGGGAAAGACAAATTTCTTACCTGTATTTGGGGGCAGATGCGATTTAGTTTTATCTGTCTACCTCTCCGAAGATGCCAAGTTGATTTATGGCGCCGTGTATCGAAGGTTTAGACATATGCGACCGTTGTAGCAGACTTCGTCAGATTCCCCCTCGTTTGCGAGGGTTTTTTTTTATTGTGGGGACGCTCTTCCCTGCAGGCGCAAGCCCTTATAGTTAATTACGTTACCGCGTAGCGATAACCACTTTCTCCTGCTCCAGAAGGTCACTTCATGTCATGTGTGTTTGTTATATTTTTGGTTACCTATGGATTGTATACAGAGACTAATTTGTGTTGTCGTCTGTAGGGCGTGGATTAGTCCAAATCCGTATTTTCTTAGATTTGGGTCTGGTTTGATTTAAGGATCGTTAACCTTATTTGAGATTAAGATCGACTTAAATATTTTTTAAGAATACGTTAATCCGATATTGGACTAAGATCTACTTAACGGGGGTTTCAAGATCATTTTTGATCTAACGAAAGAGCATTTGGGCTCTACCGTTTTAGTTTAAGGACGTTGCGGTCCATAGATAGTTTAAATACATTACAGTCCACAGCTAGTTTAAGGACATTACGATCCGTATTGGGATGTGTCCATCCATTTGAGAGTACACTGAAGAGTTGTTGGTTATCGGCACCCACCACCTCTCTGAAGACGCTGAAGAATTGCAACGACATTTATCAGAGGTGTGAGAAGATGTACCCTTGAACCAATGTCCGTTGGAAGATCAATAGTCGTGTTTGGGACTGAGACCAATTTGGAAAAATTGTGAGCACATAGGCTCGGCTGATCTGAATTAGGGACTTTTGGTCAACTTGGACTCAGCCCACTCAGTCTTTGAATAAAGTGTTAAACACTTGTTTGGGCTCAGTCCCTTTTCTGTGCAAACAGTTCTGAGCATTGATATGGGCTCTGACGCTCACCCTCTTTTTTTGTTTTTTATGGAGTGTTAAACACTCTTTATGGCGCCCACGTGCGGAACACGTGAGTCGCTTGGTGCTGAGCGCCAACCACTGAGTGCTAGGCACTACTTGTTGAGCAGCGTCCACGTGAGGGACACGTGGGGCGCTGGGCGCCAACCACTGAGTGCTTAAGCACTCTTTATTAAGCAGCGTCCACTTGAGGGGCACATGCGGTGCTTGGCGCTGGACGCCAACCACTGAGTGCTAAGTACTCTTTATTAAGCAGCGCCCACGTGAGGGGCACATAAGGCGCTCGGTGTTGTTTCTTTCTTTGTGCATTTTCTAAAGAGTTTGATTCTTCGTTCTCCTCTGGATTTTCAATCCCCAATAACAAATTCATCCCTACGAGAATTAAATTCTCATTTGTGGGAGACTTGTCTCATGGATCTCAGATCCAGGGAAACAACTATGTTCTTTTGTGAGGGTTAAACCCTTAGATATGCAGATGAGATGCTCTAATCTTTATTATCTTTATTTACCTTAAAGAAAGTTCTTCTTCCTTCTTCTCTCTTAAATCTCTTTTTTTGCTTGCTCTTCTTTTTAAACTTGGAGTTTATGAGGGGTTCCTCTGTACAAGACTTGAAGTCTTGGGGGGCATTTATATAGAGGAGGCAAGTTTGTTGATTTAGTTAAAGAAATCTCTCATTGAGAGATTCTTAATTGATTTGGGGATTTTATCCACCGTTGGATCTTTGATCCAAGAACTTCTGTTTTACAGAAAATATTTTTCTTGTTTTTAACAAGATTGGGAAAATATTTTCCATACAGAGCTTATTCTGTAGCTTGGTGATTTTTAATCACCATTGGATCTTTAATCCAACGGTGCTCTGTTTTACAGAACGTAATCTTTCTTGTTCAGAAAGATTGGGGAAAATATTTTCCCCTACAGAGCTTATTCTGTAACTTGGTGATTTTTAATCACCATTGGATTTTTAATCCAACGGTGCTCTGTTTTACAGAGTGTAATCTTTCTTTTTTAGAAAGATTTGAAGTTTATTTCCTCAATCAGAATTTAATTCTGTATTTTGATGATTTATCATCTCCATTGGATCTTTGATCCAACTGTAGAGAACTTTTAGTTCTGGGGCCGGCGCCCTCGTGCGGGGCACATGAAGTGTTGCCTCGGAGTTTTTAACTCTTGGCGTTGGCGCCCTCGTGCAAGGCACGTGAAGCGCTACCTCGGAGTTTTTAACTCCTGGCGTTGGCGTCCTCGTGCAAGGCACGTGAGGCGCTGCCTCCTTTCAAATTTGGAACAGAGCCTTGCTCTTCTATTATTGGGGGGAAACAAATGCCCCCCTACCGTTGCGCTCATGTGGCTCACACGTGAGTGCAGTGGTGGCAGCTTTTCCGCCATTGGATCTTCTTGGAAATTGGATCAGCTTCCCCTGCCTATAAGTAGGGCCTTTGGCCCTTGAGATGACTGATGTTCATCTTCTTCTGAGAATTTAATTCTCTTTTTCAGAGCTTAGATCTCTGCCCAAAGAAACTCTTTTAGAGTAAGAATTTTATCCAAAAATTTGGTAAGGATTATGCTCGAACCCTTTAAACGGAGCTTTGCTCTCCTTATATCACAGATCTTAAAGATGTTTTTTAGGGTTTCTTAACCCGTTAAATGAAAACAGAGTTTTGCTCTTCTTAGATCATATATCAAAAAAATCTTTTTTAGGGTTTCTTAACCCGTTAATGAAGAACTCTTAGAGTTTCTAGAATTTGTATTTCAGAACTTTAAAGATCTTGAGGTTTTACCTTGTACCATCGCTTTTACAGAGCATAGTTCTTTAGAAATTTCTGGGGAATTTTTATTCCCCTCTTAATTACATTTGACAGATATGATTTCTGTCTGCAGAGCACTGCTCTCGAGGGAGTTCAACTCCTTGGCCCAATGAGTTTCTCATTAAATGAAAATCCTTTTAGAATTCCCTCCTTAATGAGTGACTGTCTCATCAATGATGAGCCGTCACTTTGATTTTGTGGGTCCCTCTTGGTCCCTTTCTCCTGCATTGCAGTGTGATACAATTTTAAAGTACCAAATGTCAGAATTCGGATTATAGCGTTGGCAACTAACCCTCGCCTTTTTTCGTGCAGGTATCATGGCTTTCGATTCTTCCTTTCCTTTTGTTCGTTCAGAGAGCGCCTTCGCTGACGCGCCCGTGGATCGGGAAGTCTTCGCGCTCATTAAAAATTATGACCCGAAGCAGAAATCTCTTCATCTATGGGGTCATGGTACAATCAAATTATCCAGGGTCGGCGTAGTTTTTCTTGTTTAGTACCCTCAGAGCCCGTTTCAGCGATTCACTACGCCGACTTGCCTCAAGTGAATTACGCTGTAGAGGAGGTCAACTGGACCTCAGAGGGTCGCCTTCAACCTTCTATAGCCTCAATACCTGTACAGTCGCTGATGGCTTTGGATATTTTGGAGTGGCGCATATGTCAAGGCGAGTTACGCCCTTGGGGACAAGTATACATGATTAGCTTGACTCCTCGCCATTCAGCCGGATATCTACAGTGGGCTCGATACATCTTGTCAGCCAAGAAATCACTGCTGCTGAAGCTCGGGTTGTACCCCGCAATTTATACGTCTATTTTCCAGTATTCCACGCCCCCTGTATGGTGGGTCAAAGCTTTCTTGGAACAATGGAACATCCCGACTCACACTTTTCTTCTATCAGATCGGGAAGTTTCAATCTCCTTGGAGGAGTTCGCAGAGATCTCTGGCTTACCCGTCTAAGGGGAACATTACGAGGAGATACTTCCCCCTGATGAGTACATCTTCGCCACCAAATCAATGGTGATCGGCCTTACCCTGAAGAATTCCATTCAATATCGATTCCCGAGCCTGATCAAGGTGTTGAACATTTACGAGAGTCTATTTCTAGAGTCTGGAGGGCACAGAGTCAGCTTCACAGATTTCATCGCCTGCTTCCTTCGCCCAGCAGTCTTGTCAAAATAAGCCGCGAAATTCGCTAAGCTTGACGACCCGTTCGGTTTCGGTTTGGATAACCAACTGACGGCGAAAGCAGATTTAAGAAGCTTCTTCATTCCAGACACCCCAGTCGTCCCTTTTGAGAGCTCGCTGCTTCAGACGTCGATGAAGAGACGTTCTTCTTGGGGTTTATTGTCTTGTGGTTGAACTGGTTCGTGCTTCCGATGCACCCTCGCTATATGAGGACGTCAGTCTTTTACCCAGCCCACCGCATGGTTGCGGGGACGCGTGTGGCCGTTGGGATAGCGAAGCTGGCCCAGCTATACCGTGGCCTGAGCATAGCAACGGATACAACTCAACCTGGAGTAAAACCTGTACATCTTCCGCTGCACTACTTTACGTCCTGGGTCGAAATGCACGTGCTTGGTGCTTTCGGAGTCCACAAACGGCCCCGCTTCTACGACAGCTATAACTTTCCCTGGGTCATGTTTCTAGTTGATGCTTCCGCATTAGATCCGTCGCAGCGAGAGGCTTGACGTCTGGTCCTTCGCCCGCGTATGGTCAGGGATAGTATGACTTTTGTCGACAGAGTCTTAACTATCGGCAAGGAATCTACCAAGGCAATGCAACCGCTGCGTGATACTTTCAAAGACGGGGCTCCTATGTTGAAGGCTCGGGAGATCCTGCACTTATATTCGATTAGGCCAGGCTTTCTAGTGTTAAGGCAAGGCGCCTCGGCATTGTTCATACGGTATAACCCACACCGTTTTGCTCAACAGTCGGGTTATGATCAGGGTGTCCTGCTCGAGGCTTTCTTAGCCGAGTCGGTTGCTACGGAAGAAGGTATCCGTAGCGCGTTGCACCACTTTATGCGGCTAAACACAGGGTCTAGCTTTCTCATCAGCGAGCCAAGCTATGTGCCAAAAGCTTCGAATACTTACGTGGCGTGGTATCAGCATGCGACAGGTGCTGTTATCAGGGAAGAGAGGCGGCTATAACTTGATCATAAGGATGTTGTCCCAGCTGGCAATCCGACAGTTCCTTTGAAGCGACGGACCACCGTTCGTCCTTCCTTAAGAGAAGCTGCTACGGTTGTGGTCCCGCACGCCTTCCCTGAGAAGCCTCTACCCCGTGTTCCTGTAGAAACGGTAGCTGTAGCATCCCCGGAGTCTGGCGTTAGTGTGGAAATCAGGACCTGCCGCCCAAAAATGCCTGTTAAACGCAAGCTCTTATCATCGGCAGCTGGTGCTCGCTCGAAAAAGAAGAAAAGTCACTATTTTTTGCCGACGTCATATTTGACCAGGAGCCACATCCTCCCTACAGCGAGGGTTTGTGCGAATACGGTACCAATGAGGGTTTGTTCGACACGCCTGTGACCGACACTGATCTTCAGGCTGCCCTCGCAGCTTCCGAGCGACTGGCTCACGAGGAAGCGGCGTTGATCACCATCGCGAAGTCAGGTATACTTCAGCCATATTCTTCCGTGTCTATCACTTTTCTTTTTATTATGTTTGTATTGACTCTTTCTTCTTCAATAGGTATTTCTGCCGAAGAGGCTCTCACGGCTTCCCTCAGGACGTTCGAGGAGGAAGAGAGGCTCCGCGCTTCCTTGGGTCTTGATATGAGTCACTTCATTACACCCTTATTCTTTTTATTCATGCTCTGACCCTCTCCTTTACTTTATTGCAGGGACTACCTTGACTCGGGTTATTCCAAGTGCAGTGCCGATCCCGAGCAGCGATGTGGCAAAACTTCTAGAGCCAGCTATTGTGGCCCCAGCTCTCCCAGCGTCACCGCAGGAGGCTTTTCTAAAGCAGCCGACGATGGATGTCGTAACGGCTCTAGAGGCAGATCTCGGTTCGGATGACGACGTCCCCTTGTCAGAGGTCTTGAGGAGATCATTTCTCACTGCTCAGACCGAAAGGAAGCGTAGGAAGCATGCGGCGAGGGAACATGATGCCGGTTTGGCCGTAGGTGCAGGCTCAAGCAGCATTCCGCTTGCTGATACTCCTTCAGCGGATGTTCCCTCTGCCTTGTCTACAGCCCATAGACAGGTTGCACGTGCGGATCAGGAAGAAACTGAAAAGCTGCTCCAAGGTAATGTAACGCCGAGTCTTTTACTAGAACTTGATCTTCGAATTTTGACATATGCATTTTCTGCAGGGTCAAGTCTTGGCAATGGGATGACTGGTGAAACTCTGGCGGTCACAGTGCCCAAAGTTGCTACCCTTTCTCTGGAATCTGGGACTGTCCAGACCGCTGCCCTTTCTCCCCGTGCCTCTTTGGTATCGGCGGGCATCGCAAGCATCACGACGGCCCTCGTTGAGTCAAGGGATGAAGCTACGGGCGCGGAATCTACTCCTCTAAGAGAGAGAGGAGAAGCCGTTACACCCGATGACGCCTCCGTCATGGTTTCGGTCTATGATTTATCAGGTAGTCGCTGGGTCACTATTTTCAAGTTTTTCAATCCTGGTCAGCCCTTCTAATAATATTTTGTTTGTCTTGAGTATAGGTACGTTGAACCCTGAGGCTGTGATGTCTGAAGGAGTGTCGCCGGTCGCCGCTCTGACGGTCACTGTCCCCTCGCTTTCTTCTGTGCCCTCTCAAATATTGGAAGGTATAGGTTTGCGACTTATCTGTTTTACTGTGGGTACTATCCTCCTTGTATTGACAGTATATTGTCGCAACTCTGCAGGAGTCCTTTTTGACCATCTATACCAGGTGTTGAACCCGCATTTCTCCTTCCAGTCGGAAGTCATTCCGCCTACTGGTATTGGTTAGTATATTCTTCAACTGGCGTCTTTTCCTTTCTTTTAGAAATGTAGTTGCTAATTATTCTTCATATTGGATATAGCGTTACGGGTCGAGGGAGGGGTGAAAGAACAATCGTACCTCCGACGCTCCCCGTCCTGCCATCTGTCACGGCTGGTATAATAAACTTCATCGATCATATGTTTCCTTCATTTCCTAAGTCGGCATTTGACTGTAATACATTTTGCAGCAATTGCACTAGCTCCCGTTCCCTTCGAGTCCCACATTTTGATGCCCGCAGGGCCCTTTGCCAAACGCATATCTTCCAGGGGCGCCACAAACAGCCGTCGAATGTTGAGCGAATTCGTCGAAGATCTTGACATCGAGGCCCTTACATCAGCTGCAGATTTTGCTATTGAAGTTAACCCAATGCTAGCGACACTTGTGAACTTCCATGATGAAGATCTTGTCGGCTCTTGGGTTGATTACTGCAGAAAGATCGAGGCTTACCTGCACGAGATTGAGCTCTAGAGTCCAGCTTCTGAAGTATTAAATTCGAACTCTCAGCGGGCTTCTTGGATCGAGCATAGTGTTCCTTTCATTCTCCATTTTGAACAAGAGGCGGCCTTGAGACGAAAGGAACATGAGGTGGCTTCCAGCGAATCCGTCCGACTACACACCCATATTGAAGCGAATGCTGCACAGCTAAAAACTGTTTTTGACAGTTTCCAGAGATGTATTTCGGATGGGTTGACACTGAGGCGGACCCTTGACTTAGCCGAGCGGGTCATGCAAGACTGTGAAGCTGCCATCCTAGAAGCCGATGGGAAGCTTTCTTCCTGTTTACGGCAACGGGCTCAAGTGGAAGCGGAGTTGGCCGCGGCGGCTGGTCACGAAAAAGGATTGAGAGGAACGCACGAGCGGCTTGCTGATTTATTGAAGACGCCTCCTCCTCAATAACCGTCTTTGTACCCCCCTTTTTTTATTGTAAACTTGTGGTTTATGAATAACATGTATTCATTTTGATTCCTTTGTGAAATGTATCTTGTATTCACTTGAATTCATGAATAAAAGACATACTTCATTTTATATGGGCGTGTCCCTTTAGCAAATGCGTCTTGTAGATAGTCTACCTTGATCTCCTTGCAGGGCAGCGATGTCTTAGAAGACAGGTTCAGATCTGTCGCCTAAGACTTTTCAACTTTACGAGCCATAAGGGTCTCATAAAAACTTTTCTCCTTACGAGTCGAGAGGATCCCGTTAGTGTCTTTTCTTTTTAGGAGTCGTGAGGACTCCTATGTGCGTTTTCTCTTAAGGATCTCACAAGAGAATTTTTCCCCCTTACAAGTCGAGAGGACTCGTAAGTGGTTGTTTCCCTCCTTGTCGAGATTCGACTTTGGAGAGTGTAGCCCGTGAATAGTATGTAATAGTCCATCTTGGACCGACTTGCAGGGCCCCAGTGCTTAGGAAACAGGTTCTTATCCCTATTGCCTAAGGCTTTTCCCTACGAGTCGAGACGAGTCGAGAAGTTCTTGCAGGGACACTAATTTCCTCACGAGTCAAGACGAATTGAGAAGTTCTCGTAAGGGTGTCCTAACGTCACAGTTAACTCCTGCTAATAGAAATCCGTTAGGGTTGTTTACCGCCGGAAACCGGGAAGACAAACGACTTGCCTGAATTTTGGGGCAGATGCTATTTGGTTTTATCAGTCTACCTCTCCGAAGATGCCAAGTTAATTTATGGCACTACGTATCGAAGGTTTAAACAAATGCGGCCATTATAGCAGACTTCGTCAGATTCCCCCTCATTGTGAGGGGTTTTTTGATTGTGGGGATGCTCTTCCCTGCAGGCGCAAACCCCTGCAGTTAATTACATTACCGCGTAGCGATAACCACTTTCTCCTGCTCCAGAAGGTCACTTCGTGTCGTGTGTGTTTGTTTTATTTTTGGTTGCCCGTGGATTGTATACGGAGACTAATTTGTGTTGTCGGCCCGGAGACTAATTTGTGTTGTCGCCCGCAGGGCGGGGATTAGTCCAAATCCATATTTTCTTATATTTGGGTTTAGTTTGATTTAAGAATCGTTAACCTCATTTGAGATCAAGATCAACTTAAATATTTGTTAAGGATATGTTAATCCGATATTGGACTAAGATCTGCTTAACGGTGGTTCAGGATCACTTTTATTCCAACGAAAGAGTATTTGGGTTCTATTGTTTTAGTTTAGGGACATTACGGTCCATTGGGTTTAAGGACATCATAGTCCATGTTTAAGGACATCATAGTCCATAGAGTTTTGGGTTTAAGGATATCATAGTCCATGGAGTTTAGTTTAGTGACGTTGCGGTCCGTTAGGTTTAAGGACATTTTAGTCCATCATTAGTTTAAGGACATTACGGTCCATTGGGTTTCCATGGGTTTAAGGACATCATAGTCCATAAAGATTAGTTTAAGGACATTACGGTCCATAGTTAGTTTAAGGACATTACGGTCCATGTAGATTAGCATAAGGACATTGCAGTCCATAGTTAGTTTAAGAACATTACGGTCCATTGAATTGTTGGTTTTCGGGACCCGCCACTTCTCTGAATACGTTGAAGAATTACAACGCCATATATCAGAGGTGTGGGGAGATGCACCCTTGAACCAATGTCAGTTGAGAGATCTGTAGTTGATTTTAGGACTAAGATCAAATTTAGAAAAATTGTGAGCCCATGGGCTTGGTTGATCTGAATTAGGGGCTTTTGGTCAGCTTGGACTCAGCCCACTCAATTTTTGAATAAAGTGTTAAACACTTGTTTTGGGCTCGGTCCCTTTTGTTCAACAATGCTAAGCATTGATATGGGTTTTGATGCTCACCCTTTCTTTATTTTTTTTATATTGAGTATTAAACACTCTTTATAGCGCTGGGCTCCATTTACAGAGCGCTTTATGTTAAACAGCGCCCATGTGAGAAGCACATGGGGCGCTCGGCGTTAAACGCTAACCATTGAGTGCAGAGCACTCTTTACTTTATCAGCACCCACGTGAAAGGCACGTGGAGCGCTGGGCGCTGGTCGCCAACCCTTGAGTGCTAAGCACTCCTTATCTTTATAGCGCCCACGTGAGGGGCACGTGGAGCGCTTGGCGCTAGTCGCCAACCACTGAGTGCTAAGCACTCCTTGTTTTATTAGCGCCCATGTGAGGGGCACGTGGAGCGCTTGGCGCTAAGCGCCAACCACTGAGTGCTAAGCACTCCATATTTTATTAGCGCCCATATGAGGGGCACGTGGAGCGCTTGGCGCTGGGCACCAATCACTGAGTGCAGAGCACTCTTTATTTTAGCAGCGCCCACGTGAGTGGCACGTGGAGCGCTTGGCACTTTTTCCCACTTTGTGCATTTTTCTGAAGAGTTCAATTCTTTGTTCTCTCCTGAATCTTCAATCCCCGAGAACAAATTTATCCCTACGAGAATTAAATTCTCATTTGTGGGAGACTTGTCTCATGAATCTCAAATCCAGGAAAAGAACTATGTTCTTTTATAAGGGTTAAACCTTTGGGTATGCAGATGAGATACTATGATCTCTATTTACCTTGAAGAAAGTTCTTCTTTCTTCTCTCTTCAGGCTCTTTTTGCTTGCTCTTCTTTTTGAACTTAAAATTTATGGGGGGGTTCATCTGTACAAGACTTGAAGTTTTGGGTCCTTTATATAGGGGAGGCTGATTTGTTGATTCAGTTAAGGAAATCTCTCATCGAGAGATTTCTTAATTGATTTAGGGAATTTATCAACCGTCGGATCTTTGATCCAAGGACTTCTGTTTTACAGAAGACATCTTTCTTATTTTTAACAAGATTGGGAAAATATTTTCCCGTACAGAACTTATTCTGTATCTTGGTGATTTTTAATCACTATTGGATCTTTGATCCAACGGTGGTCTGATTTATAGAGCACAATCTTTCTTGTTTAGAAAGATTTGAGGAGTATTTCCTCAATCAGAATTTAATTCTGTGCTCTAATGATTTATCATCTCCGTTGGATCTTTGATCCAAGGGTGGAGAACTTTTAGTTCTGGCGCTGGCGCTCTCGTGCTTTGCACGAAAGGCGCTGCCTCAGAGTTTTTAACTCTTAGTTGGCGCTCTCGTGCTTTGCATGTGAGGCGGTTCCTCAGAGTTTTTAACTTTGGACGCTGGCGCTCTTATGCTTTGCACGTGAGGCGCTGCCTCTGTTCAAATTTTGAACAGAGCCTTGCTCTCTTATTGGGGGAAACAAATGCCCCCTACCGTTGCGCTCACGTAGCTCACATATGAGTGCAGCGGTGGCAACCTTTCCACCGTTGGATCATCTTGGAAGCTGGATCGTCTTCCAGCGCCCATAAGTAGGGCCTTTCTCCTTTGAGATGACTCCTGTTCATCTTCTTGTTTTCTTGTTTTTAAGAATTTAATTCTCCCTTCGGAGCTTAAATCTCTGCCCAAGGAAATTCTTTTTAGAGTTAGAACTCTGCCCAAATTTGGTAAGGATCATAATCGAACCCCTTAAACAGAGCTTTGCTCTTATCAGATTATAGATCTAAAAGAATGGACTTTTAGGGTTACCTAACCCATTAATTAGAACACTGTTCATCTCTATGAAGAACTCTTATTGTTCATTTTGTAGATCTTAATGATCTTGGAGTTTTTATTCTGCAAAAAGTTTTGCTTTTTAGGGTTCTGATGGATTACTCCATCGTTTTTATAGAGCATGGCTCTTAGAAATTTTGGGGAATTTTTATTCCCCTTATAATTAAAGTTGACAGATGTAATTTCTGTTTGCAGAGCACTGCTCTCGAGGGAGTTTAACTCCTTGGCCAAATGAGTTTCTTATTAAATGAGAATCTTTTTAGAATTTCTTCCTTAATAATTGACTATCTCATCAATGATGAGCCGTCACTTTGATTTTGTGGGTCCCCCTCGGTCCCTTTTCCCTGCATTGCAGGGTGGTACAAATTTAAAGTACCAGATGTCAGAATTTGTAATGTAGAATTGACATCTAACCCTAATTTCTTTTCGCGCAGGTACTATGTCTTTTGACTCTTCTTTCCCATTTGTTCGCCCAGAGAGTGCATACGCCGACGCGCTCGTGGATCAGGAAGTTTTTGCATTGATTAAAGATCATGACCCAGAGCAGAAGTCTCTTCACTTATGGGGACTATGGTACAACCAAATTATTCAGGGTCGGTGCAGTTTCTCTTGTGCGATACCTTCAGAGCCAATTTCCGCCATTCATTATGCTGACTCACCCCAGGTGAATTATGCTGTGGAGGAGGTTAACTGGATTACGAATGGACGCCTCCAGCCCTCTATGGGCTCGATACCTGTACAGCCGCCGATGGCTTTAGATAATCTGGGACGGCGCATATGTCAAGGCGAGTCACACCCTTGGGGACAGGCGTACATGATAGGCTTGACTCCTCGCCATTCAGCCGGATACTTACAGTGGGCTCGATACATCTTGTCGGCCAAAAAGTCGCTGCTGCTGAAGCTCGGGTTATACCCTGCTATCTACGCGTCTCTTCTCCAGTATCCCGCGCCTCATGTATGGTGGGACAAGACTTTCTTGGAACAATGGAATATCCCGACTCACACCTTTCTTTTATCGGACCAGGAGGTTTCGATTTCCTTGGAGGAATTTGCAGAAATTTCGGGCCTACCCGTCAGAAGGGAACATTACGAGGAAATACTTCCCCCTGACGAATACATCTTCGCCACCAAATCAGTGGTGATGGGTCTTACTCTGGAGAATGCTATTTAACATCGATTCCCGAGTCTAATCAAGGTGTTGAACATTTACGAGAGTCTGTTTCTCGAGTCCGGAGGGCACGGAGTCAGCTTCGCGGATTTCATCGCCCGCTTTCTTCGCCCGGAAGCCTTGTCAAAACAAACCAAGAAATTCTCCAAGCTTAACGATCCTTTTGGTTTTGGCTTGGACAGTCAGCCGACAGCGGAAGCAGATCAAAGGAATTTCTTCCTCCCAGATACCCCGGTTCGTCCCCTTTTCAGAGCTCGCAGCTTCAGACATCGAAGAAGAGGCATTCTTTTTGGGGTTCCTCGGCCTATGGTTAAGCTGGTTTGTGCTCCCAATGCACCCTCGCTACATGAGGCCATCCGTCTTCTATCCGGCTCACCAAATGGTTGCCGGGACGCGAGTGGCCGTCGGGATCACTGGGCTGGCTCACCTGTATCATGGCCTCAGCTTAGCGGCAGACACTACTCAGCCGGGGGTACAGCCCGTAAATCTCCTGCTGCACTATTTCACGCCGTGGATCGAGCTGCATGTGCTCAGCGCTTTTGGAGTCCACAAACGGCCCCGTTTCTACGACAGTTATAATTTCCCTCGGGTTATGTTTCTAGTTGATGCTTCTGCTTTAGATCCGTCACAGCGATAGGCTCGGGGTCTGGTCCTTCGCCCACGTATGGTCAGGGATAGCATGACCTTCGTCGATAAGGTCTTAACTATCGGCAAGGAATCCACTAAAATGGTGCAGCCGCTGCGCGATACCTTCAAAGACGGGGCTCCTACATTGAAGGCTCGGGAGATTCTGCGTTTGTATTCAATCAGGCCGGGCTTTTTAGTGTTCAGGCAGAACGACTCGGCGCTGTTCATGAGGTATAACCCGCACCGTTTCTCTCAACAGTCGAGCTACAATCAGGGTGTCCCGCTAGAGGCCTTTTCAGCTGAGCCGGTTGCTGCAAAAGAGGGTTCCGCAGTGCGCTGCATCATTTCATGCGGCTAAACAATGGGTCCAACTTTTTTATCAGTGAGTTGAGCTATGTTCCGAAAGCCTCGAACACATACGTAGCGTGGTACCAGCACACGAAGGGTGCTGTTATTAGGGAAGAAAAGCGGTTACTGCTCGATCGCAAGGGTGCAGTCCATACTGGCAATCCAGCTGTCCCTTTAAAGCGACGGACCATTGTTCGTCCTCCCTTAAGAGAAGCTGCTGCGGTTGTGGTCCCGCGCGCTTTTCCTGAGAAGCCCCTATCCCGTGTTCCTGTAGAAACGGCAGCTGCAGCGTCCCCGGAGTCTAGAGTGGGTATGGAAATCGGGACTCGTCGCCCAAAAATGCCCGTCAAACGCAAGCTCATGTCATCGGCTGCCGGCGTTCGCTCATAGAAAAAGAAGAAATCGCTCTTTTCTGCTGACGTTGTACTCGACCAGGAGCCCCATGCTCCCTACAACGAAGGCTTGTGTGAGTCTGGCACTAACGATGGATTGTTCGACACCCCTGTGACCGACACCGATCTACAGGCTTCCCTTGTGGCCTCCGAGCGACTGGCGCACGAAGAAGCGGCGCTAAGCACCATCGCAAAGTTAGGTATACTTTAGTTGTATTTTTTCGTGTACATTCCTTCCTTATTATTATGCTTTTACTAATGCCCTTTTTCTTCAACAGGTATTTCTGCCGAAGAGGCTCTTGTGGCTTCCATCAAGACGTTCGAAGAGGAAGAGAAGCTCTGCGCTTCTTTGGGTCTTGGTATAATTCAGCTCATTGTGCCTTCATCCCCCCTTTAATTCGTGCTCTGACCCTCTTCCTTATTTTATTACAGGTACTACCTTGACTCAGGCTATTCCGAGTGCAGTACCGATCTCGAGCGGTGGTGCAGTGACGCTTTCAGAGCCTGCTATTGTGGCCCCAGCTCCCCCAACATTACCGCAGGAGGCGTCGCTAAAGCATCCGATGACAGACGCCGTAACAGCTCCGGAGGCAGAGCTTGGCTCGGACGACGACGTCCTTTTGTCAGAGGTCTTTAGGAGATCATTTCTCACTGCTCAGACCGAAAAGAAGTGTAGGAAACGTGTGGCAAAGGAACACCATGCCAGTTTGGCCGTGGATGCAAGCTCAAGCAGCATCCCCCTTGTTGATACTCTTTCGGCGGATGTTCCCCTGCGTTTTCTACCGCCCGTAGATAGGTTGCGCGCGCAGCTCGGGAAGAAACCGAAAAGCTAATCCAAGGTAACATAACGCTGTATTTTTTTTATTAGAGCTAGATCTTCGAATTTTGACATATGCATTTTCTGTAGGGCCATGTCTTGGTGATGGGATGACGGGTGAAAGCCTGGCGGTTACCGTGCCTGAAATTGCTACCCTTTCTCTAGAATCTGGGACCATCCAGACCGCTGCTCTTTCCCCATGTGGCTCCATGGTATCAGCGGGCGTCGCCAGTGTCACGACGGCCCTTGTCGAATCAGGGGATGAAGCCACCGGCACAAAAACTATTCCACTGAAGGAGAGCGAAGAGCCGCTACGCCTGGTGATGCTTCCATCGCGGTTTTGGTTGATGACCCATCAGGTAGGTCTTGGGTCAGCGTTCTCTTTTTATTTCTCAATCCCGTTCAGCCCCCTCTGATAATATTTTGTTTGTTTTGAGTGTAGGTGCATTGAACGCTGAAATTGTGCCATCTGAAGCCCCTCCGGTCGCCGCCATAACAATTGTTGTTCCTTCGCCTTCTCCTATGTCCTCTGAAATGCTGAAAGGTATAGGTTTGTAATTTATCGGTTTCACTGTGGGTAATATCATCCTTGTACTGACAGTGTATTGTCACAACTTTGCAGGAGTCCTTTTTGACCATCTATATTAGGTGCTGAACCCGCATTTCTCCTTCCAGTCGGAGATTGCCCTACCTGCTGGTGTCGGTGAGTATAGTCTTTAGCCAGTGCTCCTCCTTTTCTTTTACGCGTAAACGTATTGTTTTTAATTTTTCTTCATGTTGATCATAGTGTCGCGGGTCGAAGGAGGAGGCGAAAGAATAGCCGTGGCTCCGACACTCCCCCTCCTGCCGCCTGTCACAGCTGGTATAATAGACTTTATCGACCATATGATTTCTTTATTTCGTGAGTCAGTATTTAACCGTAATTCATTTTGCAGTAATCGCACCGGCTCCATCTCCCTTTGAGTCTCGCATTCCCATGCCCGCAGGGCCTTTTGGTAAACGCACATCTTCGCGGGGTGCTGCAAACAGCCGACAAATGTTGAGCGAATTCATCGAGGATATTGATGCCGAGGCTCTCATATCCGCTGCAGATTTTGCTATTGAGGTCAATCCAATGCTGGCGACGCTCGTGAACTTCCATGACGAAGATATCGTCGGGTCTTGGGTTAATTACTGCAGACAGATCAAGGCTTGCCTGCACGAAATTGAGCTCAAGCGTCTTGCTCCTGAGGTTCTGGCTTTGAACTCCCAGCGGGCTGCATGGGTTGAGAAGAGTGTTCCTTTCCTTCGCCATTTTGAACAAGACACGGCCCTGAGACGGAAGGAACATGAAGCGGCTTCCAACGAGTATATCCAATTGCATGCCCAGGTCGAAGCGAATGCTGCACAGCTGAAAGCTATTTTTGAAGACCTCCAACGATGTATTTCTGATGGGTTGGTGCTGAGGCAGAAGCTTGACTTCACTGAGCGAGTTACGCAGAGTTGCGAAGCTGCTCAGCAGGAAATCGATGAGAAGATTTCATCCTGTTTGCAGCAACGGGCTCGAATTGAAACGGAGTTGGCCGCGGTGGCTGACCATGAAAAGGAGTTGAGAGGAGTGCGCGAGCGGCTTGCTGACTTACTAAAGATGCCTCATTCTCAGTAGCCGTCTTTGTATCGACTGAAAATTTGTAATCTATGAATAACATGCATTCATCATTTTTTTTGATCTTTTTTTAGGACATCATTTTTTTATTCTTTTATATGATGTATCTTGTACTCAATTGAATTCATGAATAAAAGACACATTTTTTATCTTCTACTATCGCTTTCTTTTCTCTGTTGTGTCGTTGGCATGTTACTTTAGCAAATGTGGCCCGTAGATGGTATATAATAGTCCATCTTGACCTCCTTGCAGGGTAGCGATGGATTAGAAGACAGGTTCAGATCTGCCGTCTAAGACTTTTTCAACTTTATGAGTCGTGAGGGTCTCATGAAGACATTTCTCCCTGCGAGTCGAGAGGATCTCGTAGGTGTAATTTCTCCTTAGGGGTCGTGACGACTCCTAAGTGCGTTTTCTCTTGAGAGTCATAAGGATCTCACAAGAGAGTTTTCTTTTTACGAGTTGAGAGGTTCGTGGGTTGACTTGTTTCCGAGTCGAAGTATTGTTCCAACGGGGAGGTCATTGGCTGAATTGTTTCCGAGACGGAGCGTTGTTCCGGTGGGGAGATCATTGGCTGACTTGTTTCCGAGACGGAATGTTGTTCCAGCGGGGAGGTCATTGGCTGACTTGTTTCCGAGATGGAGCGTTGTTCCGGTGGGGAGGTCATTGGCTGACTTGTTTCCGAGACGGAGCGTTGTTCCGGTGGAGAGGTCATTGGCTGACTTGTTTCCGAGACAGAGCGTTGTTCCGGTGGAGAGGTCATTGGCTGACTTGTTTCCGAGACAGAGCGTTGTTCTGGCGGGGAGGTAATTGGCTGACTTGTTTCCGAGACGGAACGTTGTTCCGGCGGGGAGGTCATTGGATGACTTGTTTCCGAGACGGAACGTTGTTCCGGCGGGGAGGTCATTGGATGACTTGTTTCCGAAACGGAGCGTTGTTCCGGCGGGAAGGTCATTGGCTGACTTGTTTCCAAGACGGAGCGTTGTTCCGGCGGGGAGGTCATTGGCTGACTTGTTTCCGAGACGGAGCGTTGATCCGGCGGGGAGGTTATTGGCTGACTTGTTTCTGGGTCGGAGCGTTGATCCGGCGGGGAGGTCATTGGCTGACTTGCAACTGGGTTGGAGCGTTGATCCGGCGGGGAGGTCATTGGCTGACTTGTTGTCATTTGCTGACTTGTTTCCGAGATGGAGCGTTGTTCTGCCGAGGAGGTCATTGGCTGACTTGTTTCCGTGACGGAGCGTTGTTTCGGTGGGGAGGTCATTAGCTGACTTGTTTTCGAGACGGAGCGTTGATCCAGTGGGGAGGTCATTGGCTGACTAGTTTCCGGGTCGGAGCGTTGATCCGGCGGGGAAGTCATTGGCTGACTAGTTTCCGGGTCGGAGCGTTGATCCGGCGGGGAGGTCATTGGCTGACTTGTTTCCAAGACGGAGCGTTGTTCCGGCGCGGAGGTCATTGGCTGACTTGTTTCCGAGACGGAGCGTTGATCCGGCGGGGAGGTCATTGGCTGACTTGTTTCCGAGACAGAGCGTTGATCCGGCGGCGAGGTCATTGGCTGACTTGTTTCCGAGATGGAGCATTGATCCGGCGGGGAGGTCATTGGGTGACTTGTTTTCGCTTACTGCGGTGTCGGGATTGACTTGCTCTGCTTTCTGCGGTGTCGAGAAGGAACGCCATGTCGATCTTCTGGGATGCAGATGTTGCCGTCGAGATCTGACTCTCCCTTTAACAGAGTATGTTAGGAAATGTGGTTCCCTTTTCGTTTATACCCATGGATTGTATACAGGGGTTAGTATGGACTCGCCTGTAGGGCAAAAGTTTCATTCTTTCATTTTTTTATTTCTTTCCGCGATGCTCTATTATTTCAGCTCTTTATATCGCAAAAGTCGCGATTGCCCAATCATTTCGGCTATTTTTCGCGGTACCCAATCATTTCGGCTAATTTCTTTTTACTTGCTGCTTTTTATTGCGAGTTGCCCAATCATTTTGGCTGTTTATATATATTTTTTTGTGTTTCTGGCTCGCCGATTTTGTTGCGAGTATGGACCTGAGATCTGATACCAATCTTAGTATCAGCATCGCTGCGACTGGAATATTGCCAGGAGCGAATCATCACTTGCCGTGAAAGGACTTGGAATTTGTTACCGATTTAGGCATTAGCATCACTACAACTGGGATATTGCCAGGAGCGAATCATCATTTGCCTTTGTTGGTTCGAACAAAGGTGGCTTAGCAAACAGGGTTAGGATCCTGTCGACTAAGGCTTTTGACTTCATGAGCCGTAAGGGTCTCATAAAAGTGTTTGTCCCTACGAGTCGTGAGAATCTCGTAGGTATGTTTTCTCTTTAGGAATCGTGAGGATTCTTAAGTGCGTGTTCTCTTATAAGTCGTAAGGATCTTTGATTGTTATGCTGTTAAGTACGTGCGTTTTAAATTCAAGAATACTGCAATCAAGACAGTGTCGCTGGGTAGCTAGCCGGTTGAGTACGGGTCGGTCCACAGAGAAAAAGTGTTCTTTCTGTAAGTTCTAACGAGTTAAGTCATATTTTTGCTAGGTTCTGTTTTAAAATCTAAGAATGAGATTCAATTAATTTAAAGTCTTGCTAGGGTTAGGATTAGGTTAGTTTGGAAAAGGAATTCTACTCACTGCTTTTAATGCCCTAGTTAAGAATATAGGTGTTAGGGTAATAGTCAACAAAGGGGATTAGCACGACTAGGAAGAAACTTAGTTTCTTCCTTTTGGTCCTTGTCCGTCCTTTCTTGGCTCTTAGCCCTAACCTCTAATTGATTCAACCACAACCGGTCTAACTAGAGAATCACCGCTATCTTTTAGGATAGGGTGCCGTAGTGAGCGGTGTGTGGTTGAATTAAATAGAGTCCTATTTTAAATATTATATGGGGCAAAGAAAGGAGTGAGAGAGATTTCCTTCTCTCAAACATTCCCTATCCTAACCCTAACAAGTGAGGAATTACTCACTCATTAGGAAAACTACGATAAAATTCATTTTTGTTTGTTTATTTTAATAGGTAAACTAAAATGTAGAAAATAAAAGAACAGATAAAATAAATTGCTGGAATTAAAATTCAGATAAAAGAATAAGATAAAAGAATAACACTTACTTTATTGATACCTCTCAACAATGCATTACAACTTGAATAAAATTTTAATCTAGAAAATTAAAAAGAGGCATGCCAAATTAGGCTTTCGGCTTTCCTATTTATAGATAGGAGAAACCCTAGGTTTACATCTGATCCACATTTGAATTTATAGAACTACCCTAAGAAAGCCGGGTCAAAGCACCGACACCTACCGACATGTGCACCGACACGTGCACTGCACGGCCGCAGACCGCGGCAGAATGCCTAGTTTGGCCACGGTTCCGCGGCCGTTTGGTGGGCTCTTGGGCTCAATTCTTCAGTGATGCTTCATGTTGCTTTTTCCTTCTGTTTTCTTCACTTGGTTCCTCAGAATCTTTTCTACTTTCTTCCAGATTTCCACAGTGCAGAATGTTGTGGACTTTTTGCCGTGAGCTTCGCGTTGAAGTCTTTAATCATGTGCTGCCCTTGTACTTTGTGCATTGAACTGTCTACTGATCTTCGTTTGTTCCTTAAACTGGTAGGCGGCATCATACGGATTCATCCATTGTTGATCGTAGTCTCACATTTGTAGTGTCTTTTCATGAATTTCACTGTATTGTTCTGAAAACCTGTAACCTGCAACTATTTAGCAGACATGGATCAAAAGCACCTATTTATTTGTAATATGATTAAGAATGGGCGATATAATAAAGTAATATTCTGATATGAACAAATACCCCCAAACTTATCTTTTGCTCGTCCCGAGCAAAACCAATTTAATCTCGAAAAAAACGTCACTTTCGCAGAGAATCACGATTGCACTGAGCTCATGCAACAAGCCGTTTAACCATTAGGTGTCCCTAGTAGGAGGAGTGTTGTCTCCTGAGGGTTTTCAGCGGATACTACCCACAAAATCCGATCAATTTGGCCTGTTGACTTTCATTCTTCAATTCGGTATTCTAGCAAGAAATTCTATTATCTTCAACTTAGAAATCATTAACCCGCATTTTTCACACTCATTTATCATTTAACTTAAGATCGTATATGTTCTGCAAATTTATTCAGCTTTCAGCATCTTTTGAATTTTCCTTCTAAGGTTCCATCTCAACTAAGGAATTTTTATCATCTCTACTGAAGGTATAAGTCCTATCTTTCATTCCTATCTTGTTAGTTATATGTATGCCCTAGAGGCCATTACTATACATAGGATGTATATTGTAGTGGATGCTTGGACATATATAAGGAGGACTTTCTTGCTCGACATGATAGTATGCTATCTGGTTGCTCTTTACCTTAACGTGTACACTAATTGTCTCTCTGTTACATGTTGGTAAATCCCTTAGGATGTGTACTTGACTACCTGGACTATGATGCGGATCATACTAGTGGGGACATGGTAGTCCATAAGTACATCCTTCAAGGTCCCTAGTCGTGGGTGTATCGAGACGGGGCATCGATATACCAGAGTAGACTAGCGTATACCTTCTCGACCCATATAGATGGGCGATGGATGATCCCATATCCATTGATGTTTGACATCAGAGATGATATACGGGTGCTCAGTAGAGACTGGGTACACTGGACGGACTCGCCGAGAACTCCCAGATGGTATTATACCTTACGTCAGATGGCAGTTCTCTGGTGACACTGGTACAGGTTAGTCTGTAGACCCGAGATCGTCATAGAGACTTGTGTGATTCCCACTGTGCTTTGATTTCCACCTTACCACATCCAAGAGGGTGTGCGAAACGGTGGTTTTTGGGTACAGTCCCGAATCACATGGAGGCAATGAGCGATAGGAAGGGATTCGTCTCTCCCGGTATAGGGAGTTGATGTTACGCTGTGTTCGATTGGCTATAACCGGAAATCCCTGGCCAGGGTTGCTGAGATTTACTGGTAAGTGTTACCAGTAGTTTCTCAAACTTTTATAGACCTCATCTCGACACGACTTATCGAGCTATTGGGGTCTGACTTTACAACCCCTGGCAAGATATGCGACATATCAGACGACGAGACCGGACTGTACGGTAAGTGTTACTGGTTGGATTCACAGGAGTGTGAACGGGCTTGCTCGTTGATCTTCTGATCGCTCAATACCCGGGTGGCCGTTACGTTTAGCAGACCGCTTGCGGCGTGTGGGTGTTTGATATGATCATCACCTGCTGCCGGCGTATTGACGAGTCTTTAGAGTCCTACACAGAGGTTTCCTGGCTCAAGCGAAACGAAATAGGAGCGCATATAAGATATGTGTGGAACCGAGAATAATGCGTGTATGTGATACCGTATTCTATTCTCGTGATGAATGTATCGATTGGTTGTATGCGATATAACCTAGTTATCGAATCAAGGATTGATTCGATAAGTCGATACATTGGATATTAGTCGGTCATATGCGATATGACCGGATCGTTAAATCAAGTGTTGATTTAATGATTTAATGTATAATTATATATTTGATATATTACTTTACATTAACTAGTATTGGTTCACTTAAGATTGATTATCTCACTTGAATGTGCACATTGTATATATGATATATGTTTGTGCACTTATTTGTATCATGTTTGATGATACATGCAAACTTGGGTGTGTGTTTACTTTAAACTATGATTAGGTTAATGGTTAGGGTTTGATTTATTTATTTATTTACTTTATTCATTTTGGCAAAGAATAAAATGGAGGCATGCTTTGTTTTATCCATGAAGCTTCATGAAGCTTTGAAAGTCTTTGCCATTTTGTCTTTTGCCTTAACCTAACCATTAAACCTAAACCCTAGTTTATTCTCTACACAAGTTAACTCACCCATGGTTGCTAAATGATAAGATTCACTTGAATTATTTTAATTGAAAATTCCTTTTCTTTCTTCTTCTTCATCGTCTTCAAGAGGTGAAGAAAGCTTACTTGAAAATTACAAGTGATGAATCCAAGTGAGAAATCCAAATCCAAAGTGAACTCACTTCCTATTTCTTCATCCTCTACCACTTGCCATGTAGTATAGGGTGTTTTCTTCACAAGTTTCATGACTTGGTGAAGTTGGAGCTCGAGTTAGAGTCGCCTCGACGTAGATCATCTTCGGTATCGAAGTCATCGACCTAGCCCGATCATTTCTTCGATGAAACCACCGCGAGAGTCCAGGATTCCGATGGTTGCAGCGGAGGGACGTCATCACGGAGCAGAAGGAGTGGTGGACCGGATCTACAAAGGTTGTATTTCCATTCACTTAGTACTAAAGCAGTTTAGTAGCTTGTAGTTTCGCCTAATTTCTAGTTAACGATCTACATTAGGGTTTCTCGGCACCGGAAAAAATAGAATTTGGCATGGTCGATGCCTTGTGGAACCTCCTTAGTGTGTCTAGGAACCCTATAGTGGTATCAGAGCCTAGCTAGAGCTTTAGGTGAAGTGTAGACGATGTTAGAAATCCGATCGAACCCCGAAACCTTAACTCAAACCCTTCTCTGTACATTTTCTGTAACTGTGGATTTTTCCTAATTAAAAATATGCAAAAAAATCAGCAGGGTTTTATAAGAATTACTGTGGAAAACGTCGACCTAACTCCATCAAACCGCCGCGGAACCGCGACCGTACCCCATATGGCGCGGCGGTTCCGCGGCCATTCTGTTGCTTCGTTGACCACAATTTGCACAGTAATGTCTCTATTTGACTCCTGTATTTTCTGGGTAATTTTAATCTGCACTCAAGAGTTGAGTAATCTGGGTTGTATTGGGGGCTCAATGATTCGATCGGAATCTTTAACTGCGTCTATGTGTTTTTCCGGGTAATTTAGAATATGTTAAAATGTTCGACCGGATATAAATACCCAATTTTTCCCCTGCCGGGAAATTTCCAATTATTGGATTTTTCCGTGGTTTAAGAACGTTCTAAGTAGTGCAAGTAACGCGATGGTCCCTCTAGAAGACAACAAACCTTAACTCGATTATGTGACCGTCTTGAACTGCCCTTTGAACCTTAGGGTTTGGGGCAGTATGGCGTGCCACATGTGAGGCGTTGGCTTGACCCTTCTACGGCTGGACCGTTGGTACTGTGGCATGAAGTGAATGTTTTTAAACTTATTTCATGTCTTGAGCTGTTTCGGGAAAACTTGGGTGTTTGATTGTTCGATCGAAAAGTTTAACATTTTCCATTTATCTGGAATGTGATACAACATTTGGAATTCACAAGTAGTTATGAGATAACTAATATGAATGTTATAAACATAGCACTTTAGTCTCACTTGATCGGTTGCCACGGAATTTTGATGCGATCAAAAGTCCGTCGCAATCACGTAGCGTACGCGGATACTCGCCGGATAAACTTAATAGACAGCAACACCCCTTAGCCCCGACCAAGTGACTGTAGGAGAACCCCATCGCCGAAAGCATCCGTTCAGGTGCTCGTGGTAGCGGTGTTCCGCCTTGGTGCACTTCGTCGACGGTATCGGGGGTGCGGCCGTCTACTAAAGTTTGCGACGAGCATTTGATCAGGATGTCGGGAATCTTGTTGAATTGCCCGACTTGATATTGAAAAGAGTTTTTGATAATGAGATTAAAATGCGGGGTTTATAATTGTTAGGCATGCGATGTCTAAGGAATTCATTTGGTTAGGCATGCGATATCTATGCAGGTTGCGGATTCCAACTGTTGTAGTTTTACACTTTCTTTTCTGCGACCGTAAGTGTAATATGTGATATCGCCGGTTTCGTTGCTATATGTCAACGACAATTGGGATACGCATGTTTACTTACGTTGATGACATGTGATGTTATGTGTTGCTGGATATGTTATATTGGATCGTCATGTTTGAATAGCCGGGGGGTTTTATGTGAGATGAGTGTTTTTCATTTTCATTCATGTAAAAACTTGTATGTAATATTCTTTTATTGGGGCACTTCCAGGTTGCGGAAGATGTCACCTTTTGTATATTATTTACTTTTCCGCACTAGGATAGACCCAAGGAGGAGGGCACAAGTAACCGGGTTCTGGAGGCCAGTGGGAGACCAACTCGAGGAGTCGAGTCCGGGTCTCCTAAATCTAGAATTGGTAGGGTTGCTTGCCGCTCTCGTAGGGGTCTAGGGGTGTGGGTTTGGCTATTCATCGCGACCGTGGAATCCGTGTTTTATACTGGCTCGTATTGAAAATACGGACGTCCTAGTATATCCAATGTTTCATATGTTTCTTCTGCTGCAATATCTGTGATGTGATCATTTGATGTTCTGTGAGAAATACTGTATATAGTATATATGATATATTATATAGACGTTACTTATGTTTTACACCCGCGCTAGCCCTGCCCCGCTCTGCCGTTAGTTACCTAACCTAACGGTGCACGAGGGGACATCGAGGCGAACACGGATGGCATAAGTGTACGTCGTATTTATCTGTGATGTTTAGGTGACTTAAATGATGGGACTTCATTAATATGATTAATGAAAGTAAAAGAAACCTAAAGATGTTGTGGAATCGAATTTCAAAAATTAAAACAGGTAGCTACAGTTCTTGCTTTGCACAGCGGTATATATGATATATCCTGCACCTTATTCGATGAGAAAAGGGCCGACGATCCCTTCACCAGGAGTGACCCCTTTAGCAATAACTGGAAGATGCTACACACTCGGTTTGTCTTTTGATAGCTTCTATAGTTTCTGCTTTGCACAGTGATATATATGATATATCCCGCACCTCATTCGACGAGGAAAGGGCCGACGATCCCTTCACCGGGAGTGACCCCTTTAGCAAAACCAGAAAAGCCTCAAAAACACTCCATTTTAAAATCATTTGATTCTACAACGATATCAAGTTCATTACGCAATAGGTTTCCAGAAAAAACCTGTCGTAGCCCTCCGTCATTTCAGATAAGTCCTACTTAGTATTCGTGCTACGTTTGTTGACCTCCGTCAAGGCGTAGTGTGCGGTAGCTAACTAGTATTTATCTGCTTATGCATATGATGCAGATTGGGTTAGGGTAGTCGTACGGCCTTGTTGACCTCCGTCAAGGGTCGTGCGGGTGGGTTTGATTCAATCAAGAAATGACGGGTTGAACTTGACTAGTAGCCTATGGTTTGTTGACCTCCGTCAAGGTCATAGGGTGCTAGGGGCAAAATTATCGGGAATTTCAAGTGTTGAAATTTGCAATGAGATTGCATACCTTCTATGAGATAGTTGGATCCCGATACCCACTGCGAGTAAGAGTTACTCCTGGGAGAGTTTTATACATTACAATTAGCCGATCAAGTAGGTGTCTAGAAAGGTGTTAACGAGGTTACGCCTCTGGGAAAACGAGATTTACATTAATTAGGTTCGTGCGAAAGCACGGGGGACCTCCCTCAAAGTACCGACACTGGCCTGGCTGAAAGATTGGCGAACTTGTAGCGTGTAATTAATCCCGGCTAGTCTTTCCTTTTAGGGTTTGAAGGAAGATTTGATAAAAACAGTGGGAGCCATCCTGATTAGATAAAATAATAATCAATCTGATCTTGCAAGAGCGCACGCAAAGTGTTTTCTTCTCTCTCTCTCCAGGTAGCAAACATGTCACGCCTTAATCAAGATAATAATATGGATGTATTGACCGAACCCGCTTGTTATACTGTGCTGGGAAACGTTGGTCCCACTCCAACTTATAATTGTTATAAGACAGAGCAGGAAATTGGGGAATACCAGATTTCCCGTGCCGCCCAAACGAAGAAAGTGCATGCTGATGCATCTTCTTCGGGTATGTTCATTACAGAGAACTGTTTCTCAGTATCCTTTACGTCCTGGGTATGAGATACCGGATCAGGATCCCGCATATGTAATCTGTTACATAGGCTACAGATAGGTAGAGAACTGAGGACGGGTGATAAGTTTCATGAGACAGAAAACGGTGCAAGTGTTGCAGCCAAGTCTGTTGGTCACTGTCACCCTGTATTACCAGAATACATTGATTCTGAACAAATATTATTAGATACCGAACCTGATGTACAAAATCATATCAGTCTCTTTATTAGTAAAGAAAGGATATAATTTTGTATTGTTGGATAATGTTTTGAACATTTCCTATATTAAAAGTTGATCGGTTCAGGCACGTTATCTAAAAGCATTGATGTTCTAAATCAAACTACAGTTCTTAGTATACGGAACACACAAAAGATGAAGAGTTCAGAAATGAACGGATCCTTCTTGAGGTATTGTAGACTAGGTCATATCAATGCGACCCGACTAGCTAAGTTGCACATAGATGCATATTTAAATCTGTTTGAATTTACATCTTTTGAAAACTTGCCGGTCATGTCACAAAGATAAGATGACCACAGCTCTGTTTATTGGAAGCAGAGAAAGAGTTAGTAAACTTTTGGGATTGATACATGCTGATGTATGAAGGTCCCCTGTCTACACATGCCAAGACCGGTTCTTTGTACTTCATTACATTCTCTGATAATCTCTCAAGATTCAGACATATGTTCATGTTGAAACATAAGTCCGAAGCTTTTGAGATATTCATATGAATATAAGTTAGAAGTAGAGAACCAAAATACAGGTATAAGTATTATGTCCTATGATGAGATCAGGGAGGAGAATACTTGAGCACGGAATTCCTGGACTATTCTAAAGGAGAATGAGATTCTCTCTCAGCATTACTCCTCCGTATACACCATAGCACGTTGGTATATCGGGGCGGAGCAATTGCACCCTATTCGATATGGTACGCTCTATGATGAGTACTACTGAGTTACCTGTTTCCTTTTGGGGGTTATGCACTTGAGAAGCTGCATACCTATTGAATTAGGTTCGAATCAAATCAGTTGCCTACCACTTCATATGTGATATGGAAAGGGAAGAGCCCATATCTTAAGTTGGTTAAGATTTAGGGTTGTCCGGCCTATGTCTAAAAGCAAAATCCGGACAAGCTCGAGGCAAAGTCTGTTATGTAGAACTGGAAATGTTCCAGCTATACAAACTGCAGCTGATGATTTGATAGAACCAAAGGATTCAGTAGATTCCAACGAACCTCAGCCTCTCCGACGATCTAGTAGGGTTCCTCATCCGCCTGAGAGATACTTCGGTTTCTCTATGACAGTGGGAGCGAGGATTGCATCATGAGATGATGACCCAACTAGTTTCAAGCAGGCCATCAAGAGTAGGGACTCTGTAAGAATGGCTGGATGCTTAGCGATCTGAGATGGAATCCATGTACAGCAGCAAAGTATGGACTTTGGTTGCTATATCTGAAGGGTTAAATCCCCATCAGGAGCAAGTATATCTTGAGAAGATTACTTGGTGCAGATGGAAAAGTTGAGACTTTCAAAGCTAGACATGTTAAAGGTTTTCATCATCAACCAGGCGTGGATAATGATGAAACCTTTTTCAGTGGCTATGCTTAAGTCCATCCAGATCCTACTTGCCACGGCTACATACCATGACTACGAAATCTGGCGGTTGGGTGTCATGACTGTTTTTCTAAAATGATGTTTTAGAAGAGAGCGTCTGTAAGTACACAGCCAGAGGGCTTCGTAGACAGTGGGAGCAGCGGAAATGTGTACAAGATGCTTTATAATATTAAAGCAGGCATCGCGGAGTTGGAACATCTGTTTTGATGAGATAGTCAAAGAGTTTGACATCATCAAAATGGTAGATGAACCTTGTATATACAAAAAGGTAGTAGGGAGTATGGTGGTGATCCTCGTAGAGTACGTGGATGACATACTCTTGATAGGGAAGGAGTTTCCTATGCTACGCTCAGTCAATCTCCACTTATCACAAGAATTCTCCATAAAGGATCAAAATGATACCTCCTAAATCCTGAGTTTTGATCTATGAGATAGAAGTAATTGGATGTTAGGATTCTCACTAGTTGTAGTGAGATGGTATCAATCGATCCTGGGGAGAATCACTGGAAAGGTTCCAGGGTGATAAGGACGACTGAATGTCAGTCACAGGCATTGTCTTTACCCTCAGTAAAGGGACGGTATGTTAGAAGAGTTCCAAGCTAGATACCGTGGCATACTAGACGATAAAGGCTGGATACTTCGCTACCAAAGATGCTACCAAAGAGGCAGTCTGGGTGTATATTAGTTCATGAGATGAACTTCGTTCCTCCCATTGTGTGACAATGGAGTTGTGGTTTATGCCAAGGAATGCCCGTCCCATCAGTGATCCAGACATATTCTAAGGCAGTGTCACCTGATCGTAGAGATGGTTGATCTCCAAGGAGATCGAGGTTAGGAGAGTAGACTCAGAGGACAACACGGCGGATCCACTCACAAACGCCTTTTCCCAGAGAGAGACTTTTATGGGATGGTTGAGTATGAGATACTTCAACCACTGCTATCAGATGGCCCTAGTGCAAGTGGGAGATTGTTAGTTATATGTATGCCCTAGAGGCCATTACTATACATAGGATGTATATTGTAGTGGATGCTTGGACATATATAGGGAGGACTTTCTTGCTCAACATGATAGTATGCTATCTGGTTGCTCTTTACCTTAACGTGTACACTAATTGTCTCTCTGTTACATGTTGGTAAAGCCCTTAGGATGTGTACTTGACTACCTGGACTATGATGCGGATCATACTAGTGGGAACATGGTAGTCCATAAGCACATCCTTCAAGGTCCCTAGTCGTGGGTGTATCGAGACGGGGCATCGATATACCAGAGTAGACTAGCGTATACCTTCTCGACCCATACAGATGGGCGATGGATGATCCCATATCCATTGATGTTTGACATCAGAGATGATATACGGGTGCTCAGTGGAGACTGGGTACACTGGACGGACTCGCCGAGAACTCCCAGATGGTATTATACCTTACGTCAGATGGCAGTTCTCTGGTGACACTAGTACAGGTTAGTCTGTAGACCCGAGATCGTCATAGAGTCTTGTGTGATTCCCACTGTGCTTTGATTTCCACCTTACCACGTCCAAGAGGGCGTGCAAAACGGTGGTTTTTGGGTACAGTCCCGAATTACATAGAGGCAATGAGCGATAGGAGGGGATTCGTCTCTCCCGGTATAGGGAGTTGATGTTGCGCTGTGTTCGATTGGCTATAACCGGAAATCCCTGGCCAGGGTTGCTGAGATTTACTGGTAAGTGTTACCAGTAGTTTCTCAAACTTTTATAGACCTCATATCGACACGACTTATCGAGCTATTGGGGTCTGACGTTTACCACCCCTGGGCAAGATATGCGACATATCAGACGATGAGACCGGACTGTTCGGTAAGTGTTACTGGTTGGATTCACAGGAGTGTGAGCGGGCTTGCTCGTTGATCTTCTGATCGCTCAATACCCGGGTGGCCGTTACGTTTAGCAGACCGCTTGCGGCTTGTGGGTGTTTGATATGATCATCACCTGCTGCCGGCGTATTGATGAGTCTTTAGAGTCCTACACAGAGGTTTCCTGGCTCAAGCGAAATGAAATAGGAGCGCATATGAGATATGTGCGGGACCGAGAATAATGCGTGTATATGATACCGTTTTCTATTCTCGCGATGAATGTATCGATTGGTTGTATGCAATATAACCTAGTTACCGAATCGAGAATTGATTCGATAAGTCGATACATTGGATATTAGTCGGTCATATGCGATATGACCGGATCGTTAAATCAAGTGTTGATTTAATGATTTAATGTATAATTATATATTTGATATATTACTTTACATTAACTAGTATTGGTTCACTTAAGATTGATTATCTCACTTGAATGTGCACATTGTATATATGATATATGTTTGTGCACTTGTTTGTATCATGTTTGATGATACATGCAAACTTGGGTGTGTGTTTACTTTAAACTATGATTAGGTTAATGGTTAGGGTTTGATTTATTTATTTATTTACTTTATTCATTTTGGCAAAGAATAAAATGTAGGCATGCTTTGTTTTATCCATGAAGCTTCATGAAGCTTTGAAAGTCTTTACCATTTTGTCTTTTGCCTTAACCTAACCATTAAACCTAAACCCTAGTTTATTCTCTACACAAGTTAACTCACCCATGGTTGCTAAATGATAAGATTCACTTGAATTATTTTAATTGAAAATTCCTTTTCTTTCTTCTTCTTCATCCTCTTCAAGAGGTGAAGAAAGCTTACTTGAAAATTACAAGTGATGAATCCAAGTGAGAAATCCAAATCCAAAGTGAACCCACTTCCTATTTCTTCATCCTCTACCACTTGCCATGTAGTATAGGGTGTTTTCTTCACAAGTTTCATGACTTGGTGAAGTTGGAGCTCGAGTTAGAGTCGCCTCGACGTAGATCATCTTCAGCATCGAAGTCATCGACCTAGCCCGATCATTTCTTCGATGAAACCACCGCAAGAGTCCAGGATTCCGATGGTTGCAGCGGAGGGACGTCATCACGGAGCTAAAGGAGTGGTAGACCGGATCTACAAAGGTTGTATTTCCATTCACTTAGTACTAAAGCAGTTTAGTAGCTTGTAGTTTCGCCTAATTTCTAGTTAACGATCTACATTAGGGTTTCTCGACACCAGAAAAATTAGAATTTGGCATGGTCGATGCCTTGTGGAACCTCCTTAGTGTGCCTAGGAACCCTACATATCTCTCATCCAAACCCCAGTCATATACCCCTACGTGTGTATATGTATCACCCCTACACTTGGAAATTCAATTCAAGCTATCATACTCTTGTCCATCTTCCAATATACTTTTAGTTGATGAATTTTAGATGAAATTGCTCACACATCCTTCATGCGACCGTTAATACTTCTTGAGGTACTAACGACCGATTACAAGATGTGTTCGCGCATTAAGGCGTAATTTCTCGTCTTGTAATACCTAAGGCTTTAGCAGTGACTCCCAAACCAGTTGGTCTAAGGCACTAGGTGATAAAGCACCCCCGCTATAATTTTTTTTATATATGCAGCCTTAAGTAATTACAAAACCAGTGTTCAATTTTTTTGTATCTCTTTATTCACTCTTGTACTTTTATTTTATTTTTCTTCATACTAAAGATTTTAGACAAGAGCATTTCAAGGTATCCTCTACTATCCCAAGTTTCAAGGTGTGTGTATGTGCGAGTTGTACGGTATATATTTTCAGAATTTAGACTTAAGGTTCGGAATTATTTTTCAGACTTACACTTCACATAAAAATTTCAAAACTCTTCCCTTATTTTGACTTAGCCCAATAACTGAACTCAAAATTTGCCTATTTCTAAATAATTTACAAGGACATATATTTTCTACAGTTAAACTTTAAGAAAGGTTATTTTTAGGGTTTTTAATTTACTAAGTTTAGGACCAAGTTTTTCCTAGCCAGTCAACCGTCTTGTCGAACTTAAGTCAAATATGGTCAAAATTGAATTTTTCAATTTTTTATTTGATTTTATTTTTATATATTTTTTTTAATTTTTATAATTTTTTTATAAAGATGCAATGCGGAATTAAATATGCAAAGAAAGAAAAAACAAATATGTAAAAAAATAAAAATATGCAATGCAATGATAACTATTTACAAACCACCTCCACCCCCAAACTTATCAAAAGCAGTGCCCTCACTGCTCATGGCCTCGCCGTCCCCTCGAACGTGAACGGAAACGTTCCTCTCTTGCCAGCAGGGTAGTCATGCCGTGCTCTATTTCTGTCACACGGTGATCCAGGTTGGTCACCATCCCTATCAATCTGTCTATCCCCCTAATGGCTTTCCTAAGCAAACGTGCATGTGCTGCAGGGGTAAGCTCTTCCTCACTCATGGTCGAGCTGGAGCTGGGTGTCTTGGCGGGTACATTCTCGGCCGGCTCAGTGCGCGACCATACATCATTTAAGCGTGTGTAGTACGTGGATACGCCCTCAACAAAAGGTCTAATAGGGATACCTCCATGCATATAAAACTCAAATTCCTCCACAGGGAGGAAATAGCGACACAGTTGTGTCACCAACATAGGGCATGGATAACTGGCAGCCCTTTTACCTGCACCAATCGAATAAAGTAATACCGTGCACATATCATAGCTTGGGTTCCTAGTCATTAAAGTGTGCACGATATGGAGGGATGGTGTGAAAAATGTCGTATTGTGCGAACTACCAAAAATATTATTTTGTGCCCAACAGCACACAGCCAATACGTTCGCAAAGAGGGTTCTAGCCTGGATGCCCTTACGTGGCTCCCTCGAACAGTCATTACCCATCAAGGGTAGGTAATCCTCGAATTGGAGGGGTTGGTCATGGGTGGGTAGTCTAAGAATTAAGGTGATTTCATGGATGAAGTCCCTATCGATTATAATTTCCCTATCACCCTAAATTAGCCAAATGTAACCATGTTGTCAGAGGCAACTATAACACCCTAGTTCATTTATACCAATTCTAGTATTCTTTATTTATGGTATTTTCTTGATTTATTGTGTTTTGGGTGCGAATAGTGTATTTGACATTTGTATTTGCATCCGACCCGACCCGCATGCTTGAAACCAGTCTTGATTCATGTTTATGATTTATCCTGACCTGTTACATGGACTCGTGCACTTTCATTTATTTGTACATTGCATACTCGCATTTTATCTAGCATCTGTATTTTAATATAACATTTTAAGTCACATAAAATATTTTAAAAATACATTGCATGGCCTGCATGATACCCCTAACCCTGTGATAGCATCCGCGCATCTTGTTCTCATCCCGTTCAGTGAAACGGACTTGTTTGGATGACTACGTGCACGTGCGTGCATCCGTTCTTGGGGGTATGCATTTTTCGTTACCCGGATATCCAACTTTAATTTTGGTCAACATGTATATTTTTCGTATTTTAAAACTGAATTTTAGACCCAATCCGGGTATGTTTTGGACTATGTTTGTATTTACCAGAATATCAAATTTTATTTATATAATATTAATTTTATAAACTGATACAGATTAAAATTTAGTTAACTAATAAAAGATTTTTTTAATTTAAATCTAAACTAATTTCCTAACAAACTAACAACCCCTTTCTCTCTCTCTCTCATCTGCATATATATATTTATATATATTTTATTTATTTATTTTTTCTTTCCTTATTTAATACACAGCCTCTTCTTCTTATTTCTTCTTCTTCTTTCTTCTTGCTTTTTCTTGATCTTGTTTCTTGATTCCGGTGATCACCGTTGGAGCCGTGCTCGTCGCTGACGATCCGAGTGATCCAGTGAACGTACCTTACCTGTATGATCACCCTCTTGCCTTTCCTGGACCCGTCCCGCGTGCCACGTGCGCGTAGCGACGATTTACCGACGTCGGACGTGCCGTGAGTATCCGTCGCGTGATTCGATCGAGGCAAGTTTATCTTGCTACATGCTATATTACTGTATTTACATCTATTTGAATAAATAAAGCACTTGTATTTTAAATCATGCATCCCACATTATCATTTTGCATGTTTCACCGTTTTCGGATATCCGTATGCATCCATAGAAATTATTTCATATCTAGTGCATGCAAATTTATCTTGATACATGCTAGACTACAATATACTGCACCCAATTGAATAATAACATTTCATATTGTTTAATTGTACATCCCACATTTACCAGTTTATCATTTTACGGTTATATGACATCCGTATGCATCCATATCAGTATTTACATAAGTATTCGCATGCTAAATCATCTTGCCGCATACTAAGTATAGTATTATGCATCCATATGGGTAAAATGTTACCCGTTCATCCCATTGTACATCCATACTAAAGTTTTACTATTTTCGGATACCCGTTTGCATCCATATCATTTAAAATATATATCGTCGTAATATTTCTTATTATTATCTTTAATTAGTTTATAATCTGCATTTTATAATGTTATACAAAATATAGTTTAAAAATATTATAGTTTACACATGAAACGTCGTTGCAAAGCGGAGACGACAAATCTGAAATTTGTTGTACACCTTACCTTATAAAATTCATTATAAATAATAGAAAAAATATTAGTATACGTTCTTCAGTTCGTTACGAAGCTAACTCAGAATACTATAACTCTATGAAATATTTACTTGCAAAATAAAAATTTAAATAACGTAAAATGCAAATGAAAATATCTCTAACTGTTGTCCAGGGAAATTCCAGTAGCAAACTTTCAAATTCGAATGTTCATAACTTTTTGTAGGAACAACCTGAGATACTTCAACTTATAAAAATGAAAACCTTATTTAATTATCTTTGTTTTGGTATAAGACACGTCCCTTTTGAAGAACGTTTGTTATTTTAAGCTATTTTACAAATCAGGGTGACGCTGAATTTCTGAACGGAACTTTCTTGTGCATAGTTAATCAATATCACTTTTATAGTTATTAATTGGTTTGAATATGTTATCCATGTTAATATTATTATATCAATATCTATTTAATAAATAATAGTGCTTGTGTTTTAATATTCAGCAAATTTTACCGATTTACAGTTTTATAGTATCTGTCTGTATCCGTACGGTTTATTATATATCTAGTTGCACGCCGAGACCATATTATTTCATGTTACTGTTGTATTAGTGCACCATGCTTGATAATTATGCATCCTACTTAGTCATGATGTGACCCCTGATCGATATTTGTGCATCCATGCTTTTATTGTACATCCGTATTTTCACCCTGATTCAATACTTGCTACAGTTCGATTATGAGCACCCGCTTGATACCTGTGCACTATTTGACATGACCTGATACACAACTACTTGACCTGACTTGATACATGTTCACTACCTAACACGACCTGATATATCACTACTTGACATGTTACCTGATCCTGTTTCTAATGCCGACAATCCTGACATGTTGTCCCGATGGACATATCCTGTTGTCTGTATAGACAAACTTGTTCCTGCTTGATCCTGTGTTGGCATTAGCTCTAAATTATTCAATACCTGACTTACACACATAATTTGGGGGTATGGGGAAATCAAGAATGTAACCGAACGTAACTCAAAGGGCTATTATATCATGTTACCGTGGTCCCGTGGGGTTGAACGGGACATAGACTCACAGTCTATCATATCTTGTTTCCGTGGTCCCGTGGGGTTGAACGGGGTATAGACCGATGGGTTACAATGAGGATTACATTAATTGGTTTCGAATAATTTTAGAGTAGATAACCCTATAGCACAGTTTAGATTACTCACTACACTTCACCTGTTTATATCCTGTTCACTAATCAATATTCATGGCACGGTTTACTTGCTACTGATGACTTGTTACTGTTCATACTTCATGCCTACATATTTCATCACATCCTGCTTGCTTAGAATTATTGATATTATGACGCACTGACGTCTGGGTTTTGCATGGCCCAGATCCTCTACCTTTGTTGCAGGCTGATCAGGAGTATTTCCGCCGTCAGGCCGAGCAGTGAGGATCCTGTTAGTATCCAGTTAGTTTAGTTATTTCTGTACCTTCCAGATTGTTATTGTTATTTGGATTTATTGCTTCCGCATATTATTTCTTGACTCGTTTATTCTGGCTCATGGACATGTACTAGATATTTTATTTTATTTCTACTGTTCTTGATATCTCTAGACAGCCGTAATGTGACTGTGGAGGAATGTTTCCTAGACACAGGTAGCATGGTTGGCTCTGTCACGTGTCTATCTTAGCGCACTCTGGGAAGCGGGGTGTGACAGGGTTTGTTTGGTATCAGAGCCATAAGATATAGGTTAATCGGGTTTGATTCTTTTGTAGTTGGGTATTGGACCCAATACACGAATCGGAAAACTCGTAATTAGGAACATGTTCGGCCACCTTATTCTCGTGATTCTTGAATCTTATCTTTCTCTTGATCCTTTGTCTTGACAATATGAAAACAACTTTGCATCTCGACTTGAAACCTTATGGTTCCCTATTGTTTCTTTCTGTTCTGATACTAGGATTTGGGCGACTTGAACGGAGTTATGTGATTGTACCCATGAACTGCAGCATGGTTACAATGCGGTACTCTATTTAAGTAACTTGGAGTCCTGGTCTTGATTCATTTCCTTGTTCCATGGTCGTTTTATTACCTTGGTTCTCTCAGTTTCATTGCTTACCAGTTCATGTTTTGCAGATTTCTTGGTGATTGATACCGGCAGCTATGATGTTGTCTTGGGAATGGACTTTCTCGGCACTTTCCATGCTCACATTGATTGTAGGACAAAGAAAGTGATTTTCCAGATTCCCGGACATCTGGAGTTTGTTTTGCTGGAGGTAGCAGTTCTGTCGGGCCAGTCTAGTTTAGAGCTAGGCCGACAAACAGGTTCTTTCGATAATGGAAGTTGATAAGGAGGAAGCGCCAGCTATGGTTCGAGAGTTCATGGACGTGTTCGAGGACATCTCGGGTTTCACGATCGATCTTGTTCCTGGTGCAGCGCCAATCTCAAAGGCGTACTATCCGATGGCACCAGTGGAGTTGGAAGAAGTCAAGAAGCAGGTTACCGAATTACTTGAGAAGGGTTGGATTCGCAGTAGCAATTCACCTTGGGGAGCTCCAGTTCTTCTAGTAAAGAAGAAAGATGGCACAAGGAGGATGTGCATCGATTATCGAGAATTAAACCGGGTGGCTATTAAGAACAAGTACCCGATCCCTCGCATTGAAGAATTGTTCGAGCAGCTTAGTGGCGCGAGGGTATTCTCAAAGCTGGATTTGCTATCCGGATATCATCAGGTCCGAGTTAAATCAGAGGATATTTGCAAGACTGCGTTCTGAATTCGGTATGGACATTACGAGTATTTAGTGATGCCAATCGGAGTCACGAATGCACCGGCGATATTTATGGACTTGATGAACCAAATCTTTTCACCGTTCTTGGACCAGTTTATTGTGGTGTTTATGGATGATATTCTGGTGTATTCGAGGAGCAATGAAGAGCATGCGGAACACTTGAAGATCGCACTGCAGACATTGAGGCAAGAAAGATTGTATGTAAAGATGAGCAAGTGCGAGTTTTGGCTTGAAGAAGTGAAATTTTTGGGGACACGTTGTATCCGGAGATGGAATCGCCGTTGACCTTGAGAAGATTGCAGCAGTTCAAGATAGGCCGATTCCGAAGAACGTGTAAGTCCACGTTAGCGCCCCGGCCGTCTACAGACGCCAAATGCGGAACAAAAACTTTTTAACTGGCGCTATCGTATACTATAACCCGGATCTGCCATTATTGCTAAACTAACAAACTGTAAAGAGAGTAGAAAGGTTATACCGAAAGATCCGAGTCCTTCGTTCTTTAACCATCATCCCACGCTCCGTTGCGGCTGCTCCGATATCTTCGATCTCCGATCTGCTCGTCCAGGTGGCACCACGTCAACGATTCTTTAAACGGGCTCCCGCCTCTGACTCGAGGCAACTCGGTTGTCAAGTTTGCTAAAAGAGACGACCAAGATTGATGTAGAGAATAAGTAGAAGACTTTGCCTCGTTCCGTCCAAAGCTATGGACGAACGGTTAATGAAGTTGCCAATTGATTCGGGTGATGGAATGAAATGAGCAATGAAATTTCCATACACCCCAAAACTATCATAATCTCTTTTCTAAATCAAGTGAGAGAGTGAGTGAGAGTGAGGAGGGGGCCGGCCATATATAGCAATGAGGGGGTGAGTGTAGGAGCAAGAGAGTAACCATAAGGAAATATCTAGTGTGAACACAAGAAAATATCTAGTGTGAACACACAGTGTGAACACAAAGAAAGCAACCAATGAAACAATAACACCTCACCTCTTCTAGAACCTTCTAGAAGCATCCACACTCTTCCAAAGAAAAGATAAATCCGTCTTTAACCGAATGTTAAAAGATGGCTGATAGAAAACTGGAAACTGGCAACTTCCAAAAGTGATCCCGAAACGAATTTCAGGATAACCCCGTAACTGTACAAAAAAAACCAGCATTTGTATTACGACCAAATACAAATGCAACTGAGACAAAGATATTATATCTACTCAATATAATACTCGGATCCGGCTTAAACCAAAGCAGACCAGTATCATCTGCCCGAAAAATGACACGTGTGTAAACGCACGTGCATTTTTCGATCCCTGCCATAAAACCATACGGCCTCTACAACGTTTCGCCCGAACTTGGGAAACTGTCTGTAGGGGACTCTAATGACTCGTCAGTACCCTGGCAGTGGGTTTAACCACAAACCGTCAGCGGCACTAGCTATGCATAACGGCTGCCCATGGACTGACCTCAAGGGAGGCCGATGAGCGAACTCACCCGGAAACCCTACTGAGCCTAACAGTGACAATGTATATACAGTCCGGTCCGTTCGTCTATGAGTATCGCATATCTGTCTAGGGGGCTAGTAACGTCAGACCCCCAATAGCAGTATAAGTCGTGTCGGAGTGTAGCCCAATAACACCCTGAGATACTACTGGAGTACCTACCAGTAAATCTCCTGCCACGGCCGTGGGCTTTGTGTAATGGCTCTCCTATACACAGCACGATCTCGCCCCCAATACCGGGAGAGACGAATCCCCTGCCGATCCGCTCACGTGCCTCCATGTGGCGCGGGACTGTACCTAAAAACTACCTGTTTGCACGACTCCTTTGAGCCGTGGTAGGGTAGAAATCAAAGCACAGTGGGAACTCACACGAGACAAATGACGACCTCAGGTCGATGAACTAACCTGTACACATGTCACCAGGGAACTGCTATCTGACGATATGTATAATACCAACTAGCAGATTCCCGGCGAGTCCTGTCTGGTGTACTCATAACCCAATGAGCACCTGTATACATCTTAGGTGATCCAACTGACACCAGTGGCTTGTGAGACCGGCCACCGCCCCTCGTCGGGGTCTCGACTGTATACACTAGTCTACTCCGGAGTATCGATGCCCTGTCTCGAAACTCCCACGACTAGGGACAACAATTAAGGATATGCGTATAAACTACCCAACTCTCACGTATATGATCACCATCATACTGTTGGTAGTAAAGCAAGATCCTAAGGGCTCTGTGAAAGTGTAACATGTAATCAGTCACCTGAACTTGTACACAACTGATAAAGACAAACCAGATAGCATACTATCATCTCGAGTAAGACTGTCCTACTGGTATAGGTCCTCCGCAATCATTGCAATCACGTACCTGCGATCCAATAATTGACTATGAGGGCACTATCTCCAACAATCTCCCACTTGCACTTAAGGCTAATTATTGCGATGTCGACTACTCACAGCCCGTGTGAAACCGAACATCCAACTCCTCTACTAATCTGTTTCACAAAGCCCGTTTGTAAAACTATTGTGTTCGAGAAATAGCCTCAGTGAGTGGATCCGCCCTGATGTCTCTTTCTGTGTCTCTCTTAATCTCAAGTTCGCGGAGAAAGCCATCTCCCGAATTGAGTAATACCAGTCTTAGAATATGTCTGGAAATCTGATGGGACCTAGTTCATAAATGAACTCCAAATCCAAACTTCTTAGACTGTATCGATCGCTGAACCTAATCTGTATCCGGCACCATGCCTCCCACAGTATCCTCTTGGACCACCTGTCCATAATACTGTCCCTTGTCAGAGGGAAAAACTATAACTCTGACAAACACTCTGTCAGCCATGTCACCTTTGAAGCCTGGAATGATAACTGTCTCCCGAAAGAAGCTGCCGTCATCAAATCCGTAGAACATGTACTTATGTTCTAAAACTGCTTCCTTATGTTTCTCCAGGATTGGATTAATACAAACTTATTGCATCTAGTGCAAAAACAACATCTGGTGTTGTACTTGACATCTCATGATTGACTCAATTGCCTAAGCAAGTGATCTGCCAATCATGCCCATCCCTCTCCCCTTTAGTCTGTAAGACACCTTTAGAGAGGGTGACTCCATTACCTGCAGGTACACCACCATGCCAGGAGTCATCTATTCTAAAAACCATTAGAATACAGTCAAAGTACCCACATTGGGAAACTACCCAAATCCAGATCTAAAACCATAGATCTAGAAACCAGAATGTCAAATATTATATCCATATCCTGTCTGGAGAAACAACTGTGTGACGACCACAGTACAACCGATCTTAGTATAGGAATTTTACTTCCTACTCTGTGTATGTCATCCAGATACCATGACATCACACCCTACTACCTTCTTAACAGATCCATCCCCTATTCTGATTGAAGTCAAAACCATAACTGTCACATCAAAATTAGATGATCTATCTCTGCTATAACTGCTCTAGTCTATAAATAGACATAAGCTACTTGCCCACTATGCTTCCACTGCTCCCACTGACCACAACAACCCTCCTACCGGGTCTCATAGCCTGGAACAACGGTAGTGTCAAGTCTGGGTAGACAAGAACCTCCCTGTCACCGTCCTTGAGGCTACCGGAGTACCTCTCGGGTGTCTGAGGTTACCCACCATATCTGCGGAGTGGCTATTGGAATGTCAAACCTGATTGAATATATAGGTCCTATTAAATTTTCCGTAATCGTTCGCGGTTCTGGAATCACTTCCAGTTATACCATACTCCCACTACTGTTTTCTGAAAAAATCCATTTTACTAAAACTGTGGCGAGTCAAGAACAATATCACTATTGATCTTCCAAATGGTAGAATATCAACCCTCGTCATAGCCAGGGTCAACCCACAAACAGCCATTACAGAAACGTGCCCTGAGTTATCCAGAGTCTGGTTTTAAGCATAAGCTGGACAACTCCCCGTACCTTAATATCTTTTAAGGTATGAACCATTCTATATCCAATATAGAAACTTTGGCACTTATTTAATTGGAACCATATTCAATCATGCAGCTGTCTCCAGTGAATATCAACTTAATGGAAAGAGGCTAATCAGCATTACTCAACTTAGGAATCCATCCAATTATGAGTAACCTGAAAGAGAAACAAGTTTCTCAAAACCATTACTATCATCTGAATACCAATCACAAGAATCTACATCTTCGATCTCTTTGAAGAATCCCGATACTTATGACACCTGGTTCTCTACTTTATTCTTATACCCACAACTTCTCAAAACTTAGACCTTGTATTTCTACGAAACACTTATCTAAATACTAGAGAAGTTATAAGTAGACAGAACATAGTACGAGGACCTACCCCTTTGTCCTGATGGACACTGGACAACATACAATACTCTGTATAAGTCCGCTGAGTTTAGCAACTCAAAACCTGTGCGTCGTAGGTTGAAAACTGTACCCTGGAGATTTCCTCAAATATCACCAATTACAACGAATTCCGATATAATGAGGATAATCACCTAATTCCCAATAACTTACTCCCACTCATCATCTGTAAAACCATACAGATATGAGAATGAAACCTGGTAAATACATACCCTTGGAGTAAGTATCTAATCGGGAAAACAGTTTATCCTTAACAATGCACTGAAACATGAAAATGTTTCGTAGGGGTATCCTGGTATTCATAGCAATGCCTCTTCCATAATCCAATTCATGACTTCAACCGTATATTTTATTGTCATCTCTCCAAATCCCTTTGTTTGTCTTTAGTCGTTACCTTCTGTACACCATTGTTAGGCTAAATGGTTTTCTTCCTTCCCTACCGTTCGGCACCAGCCTATGGTTTGGAAGAAGACTATCCAGTAAGCATAATAGGTGTACCCTCCTAAACCAAGGAGTACTCGCATCTTGAGAGAAGGTGATGATAAAAGACAACTGAATAATACCTTATTCTTTTAAAGGTGAAATAGAAGTGGCGACGATGTACGCGGTTTGGTCGTGAATGATAGCAGTCGCAATTTACTTTGCCCTCTTTCTAATCCCTTTATTTTGTCTTTACATATTACCTTCTGCACACCCTACTTAGGCTAATTGGTTTTCTTCATTCCCTACCTTTCGGCACCTGCCTATGGTTTGGAATAAGACTATCCAATAAGCGTAATAGGTGTACTCTCCTAAACCAAGGAGCCCTCGCAACCTGAGAGAATGTGATAATAAAAGACAACTGAATAAACCAATTCTATTTCTCCTGAACCTTGATCCATCCTCGAAGAAATCCCTCCGAGTTCGTATATAACCATACGATGGATTTATCCAATGGAAGTGGATGTCCGTAGTAATACGGGGTGTTCTGAGAAATCCAAAGGGTAAAAGAAGGAGCGGCAATGACTTATGCAACTCAGACAATCCAAAAGCCAGTATTTTAAGAAGGTTCGGTCAACTTGGTCACTGAGTCATAATCTAGGGTCGGTCAAAGGTCGCTGCCAAAGAGAGAGAGAAAAGAAACACTCTGCGTGCACTCTAACCTAGATTATAATGGTTATCACTTTATCTAATCCGGAAACCTCGCACCGTCCTGTCAAATTATACTCCAAACCTGAAAAAAGAATCAATCGGGATCACCCGAAGAGTAAACCAACTCATCAGTGGGAATCGGGATCCAACTCTCATCGCATGATAACGTGACGGAATCCACTCACGTTACTCACACTCCAGAAGGTATGCGCATACTTGGCAAGTTTCAGTTTCTTTAGAAACTCCCGATATGATTTTTTTCCCCATGCTCTTATGACCTTGGCATTGGTCAAAATGTCATAAGTCACATGCCAAGTTCTACCCGTCACTATCTTGTCAATTTGAACCCACCCGCACATGCCCTTGACGTTGGCCAAAATGGCAGAACGACTGTCCCAAACCAACTCATCTATCTATGCAACAAATGAATACCCAGCGGCTACCAAACACTATGCCTTGGCGTTGGTCAAAATACATAGCTTGAATACTACTGAATACCCAAAAGAAATGACGGAGGGCTACGGCTGGTTTTTGGCGAAAAACCTTTAACGTAGTGAACTTGATATCGCTGAAGGAACCTGATAGCTTTTTATAAAAATATAGTGGCGAAAACCTTTTGCTAAAGAGGTCACTCCCGGTGAAGAGATCTCGGCTCTTTCCTCGTGGAATGAGGTGCAGGATATTCCACTGAATACCGCGATGCAAAGCAACATGTAATCGACTATAGTGAAGTTATTACCCTGACGCAAACTTCTGCCCAAGGGGTCATTCCTGGTGTAGGGATATCGGCCCTTGCCTCGTCGAATGAGGTGCAGGATATTCACACCGAATACCGCTATGCAAAACAAAAGGAAACGACTTTGTAATAACACCTTTTAAAATTGTTCCAACAACTCCAAACAGGTTTGTTTTACTTTGCATTGATCAGAATCAATGCAGTCCCATCAATAAATCACACCAGAAAAGAACGAAAATAAAATGTACGTATATGCCATCCGCATTCGTCACCGGGTCCCGTCATCACCCGTTAGGTTACTTAACTAACGACAGAGCGGGGACTGAACTAGCGCGGGTGTAAAACATATACAACATCTAATAGTATATAAACCAATATACAATAATCGCTCCAGGCGTGATAATATGCAACATTACAGAAAAGTAATAAGCATCTCAGAACAATACAGATAATCTGGGATCCCCGGGTTTTACAGAGCCGCTGCTGAAACCCGACATTCCCCTATCGTGTGGATAGCCTGTGCAATGAAACCTAGACCCCTACGGGTGCGGCAAGTTACCCGCCAAAACCTGAAGCGAGGCAGCCCCCTACAGTAAAGTGAATGGACCACCCAGCACTTCACGGAATCCGGTAATCTTGGGCACCCCTCCTTGGGTCAACCTGTACCCCCTACGAGTGCGGCGAATAGTCTGCCAATTTTAGAGTGAGGCCCCTCTGCCTCTCAAAGCCATGAGATGCGGACCCGTTGCCCTCCAGAACCCGGCTATCCGTGCACTCCGTCGCGGGGTAAAACCTAGTACAGTAATGAAAAATAGTACAACAGGTACATCGACCGCAACCTGGTCGTGCCCTAAAAGAATATTATACAACAGGCAGTGACGGCAGTCCACATATTGGACGCTCGCCCCGCAATATCAAATGTACAAATAAATCCAAACTGCACTACCATTGCACACTGCTATCCACCACGACAAATCCGCAACATCACAGCACAACACAGAACATCAACGCGAATATCACGTTCGCAAACCCGTCTAAAAGAACTATAGCAATCAGACGCGGTTTACCGATCAAATGACATTCCCGGTCGGAGATATAATGTAAGCACTGTAAACTAACATGTTTAAATTTCGATCGACTAAATATCACGAAGTGGGCCCCACAAACAACTGGTGAATAGTAACAAAATCAGGGCCCAAAAGATATATACCAAAAACCCCAATTTCCAGAGAAGAATACACTGTGCAAGTTTGGGGGCATGATCACACAGAATGGCCGCGGATGCGTGGCCAAACCATGGGTTTGGCCGCGATTCCGCGACAGTCTTGTCGATTCATGAGCCCAAATTTGTACGGTGTTCTTATAAAACCCTGCATAGATTTCTGAGATATGTAGAATAATTTTAGGACATCATTTAAAATCGACAGAAACTGTGAAGCTTGAAAATTGTGTTTTTCGAAATTCGGTTCGATCGATATTTTAAACGTGTTAGCACAAGTTAGTATAGCATAATGGTGAGTCTCTGATACCAATGTAAGTCCACGTTAGCGCCCCGGCCGTCTACAGACGCCAAATGCGGAACAAAAACTTTTTAACTGGCGCTATCGTATACTATAACCCGGATCTGCCATTATTGCTAAACTAACAAACTGTAAAGAGAGTAGAAAGGTTATACCGAACGATCCGAGTCCTTCGTTCTTTAACCATCATCCCACGCTCCGTTGCGGCTGCTCCGATATCTTCGATCTCCGATCTGCTCGTCCAGGTGGCACCACGTCAACGATTCTTTAAACGAGCTCCCGCCTCTGACTCGAGGCAACTCGGTCGTCAAGTTTGCTAAAAGAGACGACCAAGATTAATGTAGAGAATGAGTAGAAGACTTTGTCTCGTTCCGTCCAAAGCTATGGACGAACGGTTAATGAAGTTGCCAATTGATTCGGGTGATGGAATGAAATGAGCAATGAAATTTCCATACACCCCAAAACTATCATAATCTCTTTTCTAAATCAAGTGAGAGAGTGAGTGAGAGTGAGGAGGGGGCCGGCCATATATAGCAATGAGGGGGTGAGTGTAGGAGCAAGAGAGTAACCATAAGGAAATATCTAGTGTGAACACAAGAAAATATCTAGTGTGAACACAAGAAAATATCTAGTGTGAACACACAGTGTGAACACAAAGAAAGCAACCAATGAAACAATAACACCTCACCTCTTCTAGAACCTTCTAGAAGCATCCACACTCTTCCAAAGAAAAGATAAATCCGTCTTTAACCGAATGTTAAAAGACGGCTGATAGAAAACTGGAAACTGGCAACTTCCAAAAGTGATCCCGAAACGAATTTCAGGATAACCCCGTAACTGTACAAAAAATACCAGCATTTGTATTACGACCGAATACAAATGCAACTGAGACAAAGATATTATATCTACTCAATATAATACTCGGATCCGGCTTAAACCAAAACCGACCAGTATCATCTGCCCGAAAAATGACACGTGCGTAAACGCACGTGCATTTTCCGATCCCTGCAATAAAACCATACGGCCTCTACAACGTTTCGCCCGAACTTGGGAAACGGTCTGTGGGGGACTCTAATGACTCGTCAGTACCCTGGCAGTGGGTTTAACCACAAACCGTCAGCGGCACTAGCTATGCATAACGGCTGCCCATGGACTGACCTCAAGGGAGGCTGATGAGCGAACTCACCCGGAAACCCTACTGAGCCTAACAGTGACAATGTATATACAGTCCGGTCCGTTCCTCTATGAGTATCGCATATCTGCCTAGGGGCTAGTAACGTCAGACCCCCAATAGCAGTATAAGTCGTGTCGGAGTGTAGCCCAATAACACCCTGAGATACTACTGGAGTACCTACCAGTAAATCTCCTGCCACGGCCGTGGGCTTTGTGTAATGGCTCTCCTATACACAGCACGATCTCGCCCCCAATACCGGGAGAGACGAATCCCCTGCCGATCCGCTCACGTGCCTCCATGTGGCTCGGGACTGTACCCAAAAACTACCTGTTTGTACGACTCCTTTGAGCCGTGGTAGGGTAGAAATCAAAGCACAGTGGGAACTCACAAGAGACAAATGACGACCTCAGGTCGATGAACTAACCTGTACACATGTCACCAGGGAACTGCTATCTGACGATATGTATAATACCAACTAGCAGATTCCCGGCGAGTCCTGTCCGGTGTACTCATAACCCAATGAGCACCTGTATACATCTTAGGTGATCCAACTGACACCAGTGGCTTGTGAGACCGGCCACCGCCCCTCGTCGGGGTCTCGACTGTATACACTAGTCTACTCCGGAGTATCGATGCCCTGTCTCGAAACTCCCACGACTAGGGACAACAATTAAGGATATGCGTATAAACTACCCAACTCTCACGTATATGATCGCCATCATACTGTTGGTAGTAAAGCAAGATCCTAAGGGCTCTATCAAAGTGTAACATGTAATCAGTCACCTGAACATGTACACAACTGATAAAGACAAACCAGATAGCATACTATCATCTCGAGTAAGACTGTCCTACTGGTATAGGTCCTCCGCAATCATTGCAATCACGTACCTGCGATCAAATAATTGACTATGAGGGCACTATCTCCAACAGAACGTAGCAGAGATCAGAAGTTTTCTTGGACTTGCCGGCTATTAAAGAAGATTCGTGGAGAATTTTGCTCGTTTGGCTAAGCCTTTGACCAAGCTTACGCGCAAGGAAGTACTGTTTGTATGGACGGATAAATGTGCGTCAGCTTTTGAGGCGTTGATGCAAAGGTTGATAACCGCTCCTATTTTGACCGTACTAGACGGTTCCGGAGGATTGGTGATTCACAGCGACGCATCTGGGAAAGGTTTGGGATGTGTTTGTATGCAGCATGGGAAGGTTATAGCTTACGCATCGAGACAGTTGAAGATCCATGAGAATAATTACCCAACTCATGATTTGGAGCTAGCAGCTGTGATTTTCGCTTTGAAGATTTGGAGACACTACTTATTAGACGAAAGGGTTGAAGTATTTACCGATCACAAAAGCCTGAAGTACGTGTTCACACAGAAAGAGCTTAACATGAGGCTGCGTAGATGGTTGGAGCTGATGGCTGACTATGATCTTGATCTTAAGTACCATCCGGGGAAAGTTAATGTTGTGCCGGATGCGCCTAGTCGGTTGCCAGCAATTCGGATGTTGACTGCACAGAAGGAGCTTATCGAAGATTTTCGGAGATTCGAGTTGGAGATCATGCTACCACATTCTTCGGGACAGTTGATGCAGCTGCAAGTACAGTCGTCATTGATCGATAATATTAAAGCAGCACGGTCACAGGACCCAAGATTACAGAAGTTTCGAGAAAAAGTGGAAGCTGGACTTCGAACGGAATTATTGATTCATGAAGACGGTTCGTTGCGATATGGTAGCCGTTTGTGTGTGCCGAAAGGAGACATTCGCGAAGAAGTTATGAAGGAGGCACACAATTCTGCTTATTCCGTACATCCAGGAGGCATGAAAATGTACCGTGATCTACGACAGCATTTCTGGTGGGAAGGCATGAAAAGGGAGATTGCTCGCTTTGTAGCGAAGTGCTTGGTGTGTCAGTAAGTTAAAGCTGAACAACAAAGGGTTGCTGGTTTATTACAACCACTTCCGATTCCTCAATGGAAGTGGGAACATATAACCATGGATTTCATGACAGCTTTACAACGGAGTCCAAAGGGCAACAATGCAGTTTGGGTGATTGTTGATTGATTGACCAAGGCAGCTCATTTCATACCATTTCGAGTTGGTCAGTCAACGGAAGCGTTGGCGGAACGGTACATGCAGGAGATTGCGAGATTGCATGAAGTACCTGTGAGCATCGTGTCCGACCGTGACACCCGATTCTTATCACACTTCTGGAGGAGTTTATAGGAAAGTTTGGGGACGCGATTGAAGTTCAGCACTGCTTATCATCCTCAGACAGATGGCCAGTCGGAGAGAAAAATCCAAACTCTTGAAGATATGTTGAGAGCTTGCATGTTAGATTTCAAGGGTTCATGGGAGGATCATCTACACTTGGTGGAGTTTTCTTACAACAACAGCTTTCAGGCGACTATTCAGATGGCTCCATTCGAAGTATTGTATGGTCACAAGTGTCGTTCACCTGTTTGTTGGGACGATATTGGAGAACGAAGATTGTTGGGACCGGATTTGATCGTGCAAATAGTAGAGAAAATTAATACTATCTGGAATCACATGATGGCAACACAAGATCGGCAGAAGAGTTGGGCCGACATATCGAGAAGACCTCTAGAGTTCATTGTTGGTGATCTGGTATTCTTAAAGATATCACTGACTACAGGAGCGATTCGTTTTGGGAGTCGAGGCAAGCTTAGTCCTCAATTTGTGGGGTCTTTTGAGATTATGGAGCGTGTTGGAGAAGTGGCTTATCGATTGGCGTTACCATAATCTTTGGCGAATGTTCATGACGTGTTTCATGTATCTCAACTCCGTAAGTATGTTCGAGATGAAACAAACGTGCCGGATCATTCGGAGCTGACTGTAAGGGAGGATTTAACTTTTGAGGAACGACCGATGTCGATTGTTGATTAAAGAGAAAAGGTCCTTAAGAACAAGGTTATCCCTCTCGTACTTGTTTCTTGGGGAAATCACTCGCACGGAGAATCGACTTGGGAACGAGAAGACGAGATTCGACAGAAGTTTCCACACCTGTTCTTGTAGATTCTTGATTGTTCATCTTTTCTTGTTTTAGGAATTTCGAGGACGAAATTCTTTTTGTAGTTGGGTATAATGTAACACCCTAGTTCATTTATACCAATTCTAGTATTCTTTATTTATGGTATTTTCTTGATTTATTGTGTTTTGGGTGCGAATAGTGTATTTGAAATTTGTATTTGCATCCGACCCGACCCGCATGCTTGAAACCAGTCTTGATTCATGTTTATGATTTATCCTGACCTGTTACATGGACTCGTGCACTTTCATTTATTTGTACATTGCATACTCGCATTTTATCTAGCATCTGTATTTTAATATAACATTTTAAGTAACATAAAATATTTTTAAAATACATTACATGGCCTGCATGATACCCCTAACCCTGTGGTAGCATCCGCGCATCTTGTTCTCGTCCCGTTCAGTGAAACGGACTTGTTTGGATGACTACGTGCACATGCGTGCATCCGTTCTTGGGGGTATGCATTTTTCGTTACCCGGATATCCAACTTTAATTTTAGTCGACATGTATATTTCTCGTATATTAAAACTGAATTTTAGACCCGACCCGGGCATGTTTTGGACTATATTTGTATTTACCAGAATATCAAATTTTATTTATATAATATTAATTTTATAAACTGATACAAATTAAAATTTAGTTAACTAATAAAAGATTTTTAAATTTAAATCTAAACTAATTTCCTAACAAACTAACAACCCCTTTCTCTCTCTCTCTCTCTCCTCTGCATATATATATTTATATATATTTTCTTTATTTATTTTTTTCTTTCCTTATTTAATACGCAGCCTCTTCATCATACTTCTTCTTCTTTCTTCTTTCTTTTTCTTGATCTTGTTTCTTGATTCCGGTGATCACCGCTGGAACCGTGCTCGTCGCTGACGATCGTATCTTGCCTGTGTGATCACCCTCTTGCCTTTCCTGGACCCGTCCCGCGTGCCGCGTGTGTGTAGCGACGATTTACCGACGTCGGACGTGCTGTGAGTATCCGTCGCGTGATTCGATCGAGGCAAGTTTATCTTGCTACATGCTATGTTACTGTATTTACATCTATATGAATAAATATAGCACTTGTATTTTAAATCATGCATCCCACATTATCATTTTGCATGTTTCACCGTTTTCGGATATCCGTATGCATCCGTAAAAGTTATTTCATATCTAGTGCATACAAATTTATCTTGATACATGCTAGACTACAATATACAGCACCCGATTGAATAATAACATTTCATATTGTTTAATTGTACATCCCACATTTACCAGTTTATCATTTTACGGTTAAATGACATCCGTATGCATCCATATCAGTATTTACATAAGTATTCGCATGCTAAATTATCTTGCTGCATGCTAGGTATAACATTATGCATCCATATGGGTAAAATGTTACCCGTTCATCCCATTGTACATCCATACTAAAGTTTTACTGTTTTCGGATACCCGTTTGCATCCATATCATTTATAATATATATCGTCATAATATTTCTTATTATTATCTTTAATTAGTTTACAATCTGCATTTTATAATGTTATACAAAATATAGTTTGAAAATATTATAGTTTACACATGAAACGTCGTTGCAAAGCGGATACGACAAATCTGAAATTTGCTGTATACCTTATCTTATAAAATTTATTATAAATCATAGAAAAATTATTAGTATACGTTATTTAGTTCGTTACGAATCTAACTCAGAATACTATAACTCTATGAAATATTTACTTGCAAAATAAAAATTTAAATAACGTAAAATGCAAATGAAAATATCTCTAACTGCTGTCCAGGGAAATTCCAGCAGCAAACTTTCAATTTCGAATATTCATAACTTTTTGTAGGAACAACCTGAGATACTTCAACTTATAAAAATGAAAACCTTATTGAATTATCTTTGTTTTGGTATAAGACACGTCCCTTTTGGAGAACGTTTGTTATTTTTAAGCTATTTTACAAATCAGGATAACGCTGAATTTCTGAACGGAACTTTCTTGTGCATGGTTAATCAATACCATTTTTATAGTTATTAATCGGTTTGAATATGTTATCCATGTTAATATTATTATATCAATATCTATTTAATAAATAATAGTGCTTGTGTTTTAATATTCAGCAAATTTTACCGATTTACAGTTTTATAGTATCCGTCTGTATCCGTACGGTTTATTACATATCTAGTTGCACGCCGAGACCATATTATTTCATATTACTGTTGTATTAGTGCACCATGCTTGATAATTGTGCATCCTATTTAGTCATTATGTGACCCCTGATCGATATTTATGCATCCATGCTTTTATTGTACATCCGTATTTTCACCCTGATTCAATACTTGCTACAGTTCGATTATGAGCACCCGCTTGATACCTGTGCACTACTTGACATGACATGATACACTACTACTTGACCTGACTTGATACATGTTCACTACCTGACACGACCTGATATATCACTACTTGACATGTTACCTGATCCTGTTTCTAATGCCGACAATCCTGACATGTTGTCCCGATGGACATATCATGTTGTCTGTATAGACAAACCTGTTCCTGCTTGATCCTGTGTTGGCATTAGCTCCAGATTATTCAATACCTGACTTACATACATAACTTGGGGGTATGGAGAAATCAAGAATGTAGCCGAACGTAACTCAAAGGGCTATTACATCATGTTACCGTGGTCCCATGGGGTTGAACGGGACATAGACTCGCAGTCTATCATATCTTGTTACCGTGGTCCCGTGGGGTTGAACGGGGCATAGACCGATGGGTTACGATGAGGATTACATTAATTGATTTCGAATAACTTTAGAGTAGATAACCCTATAGCACAGTTTAGATTACTCACTGCACTTCACCTGTTTATATCATGTTCACTGATCTATATTCATGGCAGGATTTACTTGCTACTGATGACTTGTTACTGTTCATACTTCATGCCTGCATATTTCATCACATCCTGCTTGCTTAGAATTATTGATATTATGACGCACTGACGTCTGGGTTTTGTATGGTCCAGATCCTTTACCTTTGTCGCAGGCTGATCAGGAGTATTTCTGCCGTCAGGCCGAGCAGTGAAGATCCTGTTACTATCCAGTTAGTTTAGTTATTTCCGTACCTTCCAGATTGTTATTGTTATTTGGATTTATTGCTTCCGCATATTATTTCTTGACTCGTTTATTCTGGCTCATAGACATGTACTAGATGGTTTATTTTATTTCTACTATTCCTGATATCTCTAGACAGCCGTAATGTGACTGTGGAGGGATGTTTCCTAGCCACAGGTAGCATGGTTGGCTCTGTCACGTGTCTATCTTAGCGCACTCTGGGAAGCGGGGCGTGAGAGCAACCTTCTTCCATGCACTCGTAAAATCGGGTGACAAGATCTGGAAGAGCGAAGGAGTTTGGATGGTTAAAAAGTAAGAAATTCCACCTTCTCCTTCAGATCTCATCACCGAAATAGCTTCTATAGACCGTGTGTGCAAACATTTGTGAAAAGTCTCTTTCAAATTGTAGGGTTGGTGCCATCACAGAGAGTAAATTGAAAAATTTTAATTTTAACAGAGAGAGAAAGGAAGTGCAAACCTCCTCTGAAGTTTTCAGAGGGTGAAGACACCAACAGGCGGTGGATGCGCGGCACAGAGCAGGGTTCGGTGGCGGAAACGCGGCTCCCTGGAGAGATCGCACTGCAGAACTTTGGCGGCGGCTAGGGTTTTGAGAAAATAAGAGATTAGGGTTATGAAAAGTCAGAGAAGAGTCGGGTTCTATTTATAGGGGGTATTTTTGGTTATTTCTAAAAACAACCTCTTAAAAAGAGGAATTTATTTGTAAATAAAAAAAAATTTTCTTTTTTTTTTTATTAAAACTGAAAATTTACAAAAATACCCCCAAAATTTTTTAAAATTTTATTTTTATATCTTTATTTTGTTTTTATATAATTACAAGTGATACATACCCCCAAACTTATTTGAAACACTGTTTCCACTGTTTATGGCTGGATAACCGAAATTTAGGGGTAGATGGAGGAAGATTAGTCAATGTATATCGGCTCCTGCAAAAGCAGGAGCTCCTCCGAAGGGTCCGCGGTGAGGAACGGTTTAAGTCTATATCCATTCACTTTAAATAGTGAACCGTCCTCCGGATTTTTTAAATCGACCGCACCCTGCGGATATACAGTGCGTACCAAAAATGGCCATTTCCATCGAGATCCGAGCTTGCCGGGATGGAAATGTAGCCGGGTGTCGTAAAGTAAATCCTGTTGACCAGGTTTGAAAGTTTTGCGCATAAGGAGTTTATCGTGAAACACCTCCATTCGGTTTTTAACGACAACCGCGTTCTCGTAAGCTTCATCCCGAAGCTCACTTAATTCATTCAATTGCAGCTTTCTATGGCTGCTCGCATCTCCAAGAGATAGATTCAACTCTTTTATCGCCCAAAATGCTCGATGCTCAATTTCAACTGGAAGGTGGCAAGCCTTTCCATAAACAAGTATATACGGAGGCATGCCAAGATCAGTCTTATAGGCAGTTCTAAATGCCCAAAGGGCATCAATAAGTTTTGACGACCAATCTTTACGGTTTTTAGAAACCGTTTTCTCCAATATCTGTTTAATTTGCCGATTTGAAATCTCAGGTTGCCCACACGTTTGGGGATGATAGGGCGTTGATAGCTTGTGATTAATGGAATATTTCCACATCAAGGACTCGAAAGTCCTATTACAGAAATGAGTTCCATTATCGATGATGATTGCGCGGGGGTGCCCAAACCGAGAGAAAATGTTTTCTTTAAGGAATCTAACGACAACCTTGTTGTCATTAGTTCGGCTGGGCACAGCCTCGATCCACTTTGAAACATAATCAACAGCGAGGAGAATGTATACGTTCCCAAAAGAATTTGGAAACGGTCCCATAAAATCTATCCCCAAACATCAAAAATTTCAACAACCAATATTGGTTGGAGTGGCATTTCGTTTCTTCTAGATATCCGGCCCAAGTGTTGGCACCGAGAGCATATCTTGCAGTAATCATGTGCGTCTTTAAAAAGTTGTGACCAGTAGAAACCACACTGCAAGATCTTTTCGGCTATCTTTTTAGGGCTAAAATGCCCGCCACATCCTTGATCGTGGTAAAAAGACAGCACGCTCTTAAACTCATTGTCGGGGACACACCGACGAATGATTTGGTCGGGACTGTTAGTTATATGTATGCCCTAGAGGCTATTACTGTACATACGATGTATATTGTAATGGATGCTTGGACATATATAGGGAGGACTTTCTTGCTCGACATGATAGTACGCTATCTGGTTGTACTTTATCTTAACATGTACTCTGGTTGTTTCTTTGTTACATGTTGATAAAGCGGTTAAGATATGTACTCGACTACTGGGACTATGATGAGATCATACTAGTGGGGCCACGGTAGTCGACGAGTACATCCTATAACTTTTCCTAGTCGAGGGTGTATCGAGACAGGGCATCGATGCACCAGAGTAGACTAGCGTATACGCATCTTGACCCATGTGATGGGCGATGGATGATCCCATATCCATCGGTGTTTGACATCAAGGATGGTGTACGGGTGCTCAGTAGAGACTGGGTACACTGGACGGACTCGCCGAGAACTCCCAGATGGTATTATACCTCACGTCAGATGGCAGTTCTCCGGTGACACTGGTACAGAGTAGTCTGTTGACCCAAGATCGTTATAGAGTCTTGTGTGATTCCCACTGTGCTTTGATTTCCATCATACCACGTCCAAGAGGGCGTGCAAAAAGGTGGCTTTTGGGTACAGTCCCGAATCACATGGAGGCAATGAGCGATAGGAGGGGATTCGTCTCTCCCGGTATAGGGAGTTGATGTTGTGCTGTGTTCGATTGGCTATAACTGGAAATCCCTGGCCAGGATTGCTGAGATTTACTGGTAAGTGTTATCAATAGTTTCTCGAACTGTTATAGATCTCATATCGACACGACTTATCAAGCTACTGGGGTTTGACGTTTACCACCCCTAGGCGAGATATGCGACATATCAGACGACGAGACCGGACTGTACGGGAGTGTTACTGATTGGATTCACAGGAGAATGTACAGGCTTGCTTGTTGATCTTCTGAGCGCTCAATACCTGGGTAGCTGTTACGTTTAGCTGACCGCTTGCAGCTTGTGGGTGTTTGATATGATCATTACCTACTGCCGGCGTATTGACGATTCTTTAGAGTCCTACACAGAGGTTTCTTGGCTCAGGAAAAACGGAGTAGGAGCATATATGTGATATGTGCGGGACCGAGGATAATGCAATATGAGATACCGTATTCTATTCTCGCGATATTTGATATCAGCCGGGTCATCGGATCAAGTGTTGATTCGATGAATCGGTAAATGAGATATTAGTCGATTATATGCGATATAGCCGGATTGTCGGATCAAGTGTTGATTCGATAATTTAATGTATAATAATATATATGATATATTAAATTACATTAACTAATATTAGCTCACTAAAATATTCTTTTTCTCACTCGGGTAATACATTGATATATATGCGATATATGTTAATTGTATTATTTTATTTTGTTACAATAAATATTATATATGTGATATATAATATTGTAACATGATATGATTACTACTGCAACATGTTTAGTGGAGATTAAACAAGGTTAGGGTTTGATTTGGGTTAAGCAATTCTAGAAGTTTCTAGAAGGTTTCATTTTGTTTTGTGTTAAGATATTTACAAGTGACTCATCTTTAACCTAACCCAAACCCTTCACCCTTGGTTAATTCTCTACAAAGGTTTAGCAACCATGGTTGCATTATTCATCATTATTATCTTTTCATTATTCATCACAAAAGGATTCTAACTATTATTATTCTTCTTCATCTTTGACTTCTTCATGAAAAAGCTTTCTAGCTTTTTCTAAGTGATGATTATGTGTGAGAAAAAGATTATAAATGAGAGCAAAAATCCTACTTCATCATTCTCATATATCATTGCCCTTTAGATGAGAGTGTTCACTTCATTTAGTGAGTGAGAGCTTGTGTTAATGAAACTTCAAGGTAGATCATCTTTGTTATCGAAGATCGGAAGCAAGCTTGCATCTTTCTCTTCGTGGAGCCTCTCGAGAGTCCGGAACACGATGATCGCAGCGAAGGGACCTCAACACGGAGCTTAAGAAGTGAAGGACCGGATCTACAAAGGTTGTAATCTCTCTCACTTAGTGTTAAAGTGTTTAACATACTTGTTTTCGCCTAATCTCTAGTTTAAAGATCCGGCTTTGGGTTGTTCGGACACGGCTAAATTTTAAATCGGGCATGGTTGATGCCTCGTAGACCCTTGTGTGTATGCCTAGCAACACTACAGGAACAGTATTTGAATAGCTATGGTTCATCCCAGTAAAAATGTTTTACCTGGGATAGAAATCGGAGTCTATCTTAATTCGACCATTCATTTAGTATAAGTCCGGTGGCCAAATAATTCACAATATCTGCGAACCAAGGTTCGCATGATACAGTCAAGAGCTGCTCATCTGGAAAAACGTCTTCTATAGGAAATTGAAGCATTGGCGAAGAAGGGAGGCATGAAAGATGGTCGGCGACTACGTTTTCGCATCCTCTCTTGTCTCTGATGACAAGGTCAAACTCTTGCAGTAAGAGGATCCAACGTATCAGCCGAGATTTAGCGTCCTTCTTTACAAAAAGATGGCGAAGAGCTGAATGGTCAGTGTAAACGATGACTGGAGAGCCGATTAAATAGGGCCTGAACTTTTCTAATGCAAACACAACAGCTAAGAATTCCTTCTCAGTTGTTGTGTAATTTAATTGGGCCTCGTTCAAGGTTCGGCTAGCGTAATAAATTACATGCGGCATCTTCTCGATGTGCTGTCCAAGGACAGCACCAATGGCAAAATCAGATGCATCGCACATAATTTCATATGGATGTGTCCAGTCAGGAGACGAAAGAATGGGAGCAGAAGTAAGTGAGTTTTTCAATGACTCGAACGCCTTCATACAGCTT